>CAWUFW010003898.1:0-1200000 GCA_963921515.1 Calotriton arnoldi | reverse complement strand
AATTTCCGATCTCAATCCATACACAAACCTGTACACAAAATGTCCCATATCCTTATCACCAATATTTTCAAATCCACTATACTGCTTAAATACCTGTAACTACTTTTCATAATACGCATGCACTGACTCTTTTGGTTCTTGAGTCGTTCTATCTATTTTAACCCAATCCGTTTCCTTTGGAGGAATTTTCCCTTCCAAGAAAGTAATCACTTGCTGATACTTCTTCATCACATCATCTGAAGGTGCACCTGTCTTTGCATCTCTCGGATATTCTTCAGTTGGCCAATCAACCATAATTTTACATTCTGTCCACAAATCAGTTGGTACTACTATATCAAACAGACCATCCAAATCCTTTAATAATACTTTTGAAACTTTCACAAACCTCTCCACTTGCTTGTACCATTCAACTGGCTTCTCCCTTAATCTGGGAAAATCATTTGTAAAAGACAAAATAGCCTGCCTGGACCATGGAACATGAACGTATCCACCTCCAGGAACTTCTCTCATTGGACACACTCTTTCAACCTGTTCTGTTTCTCTTAATGGGAATGCAGATGCTTCCTTTGTAGCTGCCTCATCCCTTTTCTTTGTCCATCTACCTCTCCATCTGTCTGCATCTCCCCATTTCTTCAAAATATTCATTAATTCTTTGATCTGTAATCTTCTTCCTTACGCATTCAAACTTTCTAAATCCTTGTCAGTAAATTCTGCCCTATATGGTTTCTGTAATAATTTCGATTTTTCTACATCCCTTCCAAATTCTGAAGCAACCTCTACTATTTTCTCATGCAGATTCTTTGCTCTCCAGGTTATACTTTTACACAAAAACAACAATTCTTCATCTCTGTATGTACCTAATCTCTCTGGGCTTATTGTACCAATGATCATTTCTTTCAAATCCACTTTCAACTTGGCCACATCTATACTTGGTGTCTGAGGTCTCTTTTTGTCTAATCCTTTCGCCCACTCCTCTAGATCATCTGGCGAGAATCCTTTAGAATTTCCTGCTATGGGCGTATCAATCAATTCCTTTCTCCTTTTATTCACTGGGGAACTGTTTCAATATTAGGGAGATCTAGTAACGAGATATTTGAATCAATCTCACTGGTTAGATCTTCTGAAATTACTACCTCTTTTCTAACATTAATTTGTGGGACTGTCACTGTTTGTAATCTCGGGGTGTCTTGTTTATCCCCATATAATGGAATAACTGGACCTATCGTTACTGGCACTGCCAAGGCTTCAGCATTTAAACCTAACTGATTTATTTTCTGAATTATCTCTTCTTTTGTTCTATTCAATGCATCCCTTTCCTTCTCCTGTAACACTCGGGTAGCTGTTGGATCACATAAAACCTGCGGAACTAAGGGAGTTCTCATCAATGGTGCACTTGGAGTTGCCTCTCCAGCATTTTCTTGATAAGGTGGAGGTCTTTTAACTAAAATGTCCTCTAATAACTCATCATCCATTTAATCACATTCTGTTCCTGCCATACCTGTATGTTTCATTATTTCTTTGCATTTATTCCCTACTTGATCTTCAGCCATCAATACTGGATACAACCCTTCTGTTACTACAGCTCTTCTCCATCTTTTCATCTCATCTCCTCAAGTATCAAACGGATATCTTGGGAAAAATCCCCTATTTATTCTTCTACCTCCACTGTATTTCTCTCGCTCAAATGCCTCAACTTCCCATTCCTCCAAAGCTTCATACTGTGTTAACCTAGAGCTAGGTTCTAATGTATTCATCCGATTTCTCAAATTCTGAAGAACCTTTACATTAAACGTACCATTTTCAGGAAAAGCTAGAACACCATCACCTTTCGTATATTCCACCCAATTTTCCAACCAAACACACGTATGGTATCCTCATTCCAACATCATAAAATAAGCAGGTGTATTAGGAGGTGGCATAAGAATCCCTTCTCTGGTCACTATACGCTTATCCTTTTTTAAGAAATTTTTAAATTTATTAATCAGCTTCATTCTGTAACTAGTTATTTTCAGCAAGCTAAACTAGAAACTCTTCCGTATTCTTATGTATCCTGTTTCCCAGCACTCGTCCTATACCAGTGCGACTCACACCAACAGTCCAATCGGGGCTCACTACGTATTTTCTTCCACAACCAATATCTGCGCGGCTCTTGTCTACCGACCAATCAGAGCTTTTCACACACCCACTTGTTTCAACCAATACCAGTGCGGTTCTCTGCGACGTCAGTATTACTCCTGCTACTGACCCTCCCTTTACAATCAACACTTGTTACACGCCCGCTGTCTTAACCAATACCAGCGCGGCTCTCTGTGACGTCAGTATGACTCCTTCTACTGACCCTCCCTCCACAAGGTAATACGACAATGTATTCTCTAAACTTTTCCTAATATCTTTTCTGTTAGTAACAATGAAAAAACAGCGCTACTCTGTCTGTTCCGCTAATTAAAAGATAGTTTATTCACTTGCTTCAAAGAGAAAATACTTCCTTACACTATGAGTAAAAACCACTGTTTACCCTTCACTTAAGCTCGGGGAGGACCTATTACTCCTCTAGGGATACTCCTCCTTCGAGTAAGGCCAAAGTTTCACAGGTGGACCCTTTGCTATCACTCACACTCTACTCTTATATGATATACAGGTACATGCATCAACCACTTTTGCAAGCGCAAACGGTGCGATTCGCAAAAATCGGCCGTTTGCGCCTGCAAAAAGGGCTTCTGCGATGCATCAACCTGTCAGCCTCTCGCAATTTAAGAAATCGCAAAATATTGAGATTTCTTAAATTGCGATTGCATTTAAGGAATTGCGATTCCTTAAATGCAATCATGATTGAATCGCAAATTGCGATTTTGCTAATAGGGGCGCAAATTACCATCAATTTGTACTTGATGGTAATTTGCAAAAACTTGAAAAATGCACTAAAGTGCATTTCTCAAAGTTGTAGGTTACACACACACACATGCCCTTGGGGCATGTGTGTGCGCAACATGTGTGCACAGATCAATTTCAGGGGTGCAATAGGGTGTCCTTTTGACACCCTTGCACCCTTGAAATTACATGCGCAATTTGCGAGTACCTATTGGTACTCGCAAATTGCGCATGCAATCTACCATTCATTCCTATGGGCCTGTAGGCCCATAGGAATGAATGGGAAGGCATTCCTTGATTGCGACTCGCATTTTGCGAGTCGCAATTAAGGAATGTTTGGGAATCGCTAATTTCATAGCGATTCCTACATGCATAGGCTTTTGCAATTCCTTAATTGCGATTCCTTAATAATCGCAATTAAGGAATCGCAAAAGCCTACATTGATGCATGTACCTGATAGTCCCTAATATAACACCTACAGCCCTCCGTAGCTTTTAGGTATTATGACAACAGACGAGTAACCTTCTGCAGTGTGGTTTCCTTACCACACTCTTCAAAATTCAATTTCCGGGATTCCCAGGTATCTCCATACCTGTACTTCCAGACAACATAGAACAAGACACTAACTTTTCATGTTAAGAACATATAGTCAATAATCAATAATCACCAAACTAATCAATAATAACCATAACACTGCTACCAGAAAAACTGATCAAGCGCGAAGAGGCCAGGTTTGGATATTTTACACACCAAAAACTGAACTTTTCAATGGGCCCATATACCTTTATCCAAATACCTTTATTTGTATTCTCCTTGGCCAATTTCCCGCTGGAAGGGCTTTGATTTCAAATAATTCCACAAATTCTGATTAGTTATTTCCCTGTAACCACAAATCAGTTACAATATCGTGTCTAACTAATCTTCACGAATCAACACTCTTCCTCTGGTCGATGGACCATTAGTTGAGTTAGTTGATGGTGATATTAACAACTTCTTAACTAAACTTCATAATGAAACAACCACAGACTCTGAATATAATAATAATGATGAATTTATCTAAAATTTCAGTCATTAAGTTGAATGCTCATCAATTACAAATACACAGTGCAAACTCAATTTTTCTCAAAAGGGAGAGAGAACAATCATAAAGCACAATGGGCCTGATTCACAGAACTAACTTACGTCAAAAACGTAAAGTTAGTACTTTTTGGTATTCACAAAATGCACTTACTCATTTTGGTACCTAAACTGAGAAAAATCCTAACTTTAAGACTTTCGGTATTCACAGAAGGCATTTAGGAGTCCTAAAGTTAGGAGTCCTAACTTTACTACTCCTAAACTGAGAAAAATCCTAACTTTAAGACTTTCGGTATTCACAGAAGGCATTTAGGAGTCCTAAAGTTACGACTACTAACTTCAGTGAATACCGAAATGAGTAAGTTCATTCTGTGAATACCAAAATGAGTAAGTGTATTCTGTGAATACCAAAAAGTACTAACTTTACGTTTTTGACGTAAGTTAGTTCTGTGAATCAGGCCCAATACATTCAATTACACAAGCTTTCAACAAAAAATCAAACACGTAAGAGTGGATAGATGAAGAGACAAAAGGCACATTTATAATAAATTTGCAAAGAAATATGCAAATACTGGATGGATAGAATGCAATTTACCTAATGAGGATAACTGGAAAACCACCCCTCTGGCCAAAGGACTGGTGGAGGTCCCCTGACTTAGGATCAGGAGACAAAGATTAAAGGATAGGATCAGGACAGGTCTGATACTTACTAGACTTCTCTACAACCCGACGCACCAGGGCGATTCCCTCTCTTTCACTCTCTCCCTCCTCGATATTCTTCTGCAATCTTCAATTCTAATCAGGCAATAGTCTGGATCTTCTGAGTCTACTCTTGTCTTCCCTTTCTCCCTCTCTCGTGCTCAGCTCCCAGCAGCGTTGTCAGCATCGTATCATATCTTCTTAATTCAAATCACTCTAGTTATAGTCTTTATTTCTTCATGTCCCACCTTCAAGTATTTCAGCTTTACTAAACTACGGAATATGATTGGACGGGGTTAGGGGTGTCTTCATCATCCCAAGATGAAGTATTCATTTTATTAGTAAAACCTATTGTTTGTTAACCCTGCCCCTTCTACTCATTCATATAATTTTATTTGAAACATGCATATTTTGTTGCAAATGTCATAATTCACTTAATACAGGCTTCATAGTTGACTGTTCCATCTTCTTCGTTTCCCATCCTTTCTGTCCTTGAATCTTGGCAAGCATTCAGCTCCCTCTGTGTCATCGGTCATTTGATGGGCTCACTGATCATGCGCAGCTTTCGCCATTTTCTTTTTCAGTCAAGGATTAGCAGGCCCAAATATACACTATTAATAAAAGGATCAAAAACAGATATTATTTTCTTGAACATGTAATTGTCACTGTTCACCGCCCACTTCTACTCTATCCCATGTAATTAATATTACTCTTGGGCAAAAGCGTTAATAGCAGCAGCTTTCTTTCAAATCAAGCAAGCATATGCTGGGCATGTGGTACCTCAAGACCGCGTTTCAGTTCTTCTTGCACATGCGTGAGGGTTTTTCCCTCTCAAAGCGAGTTAGTCACGTTATTTTATGTGTCATTCGGGTTTGCACATGCACAAAGTGTTTTAGCAAGTTAAAGCGGGTTTTAATCGTGCTGCATTTTATTTCTCATTAATTCAAGCATGCGTAAGCTTTTCTCCCCATGTTTCTGTGTTGGGTGCATGTTAGTTTTGCCTTATCAATTAATTAATGATTAGTGATAGTTAATGGAGGATTCGATCGAGCAAGTCTCATTTTCTCTAGTCCTTGCTCCATCAGGTTCATCAAAAACCCGACGAACCCAGAGCCAATAACTGAGCAGTGTCTTGAAATGGTTTTTTATTATGTACCGGGTATATAGCAATTAATTTGGGAAAATATATACATGGAAAAATCGGTATGAAAGACACCTATGTATTTCTGAAATTGGGAAAAAATATAGAGTTTAGAAACAGTAGATATTTGCACATTTCCAAAATTGTGAGTACCCATACTAGCATGAGAATTATAGGACATTTTTCAAAGTGACTTCTTTTTTACACATTGTCTTTCATTTGGAAGGCAAAAATGCATCAAAAGTCATTAGGTAATAACAGGTCCTCTACAATCCTGTGTTACCCTAAGTCTCCCGATAAAAATGGTACCTCACTTGTGTAGGTAGGCCTAGTGCCCGCGACAGGAAACGGCTCAAAACGCAACGTGGACACACTTTATTTTTACAGTGAAAACTGACCCTTTTTTTGCAAAGTGCCTAGCTGTAGGTTTTGAACCCTAGCTCTGCCGGCACCTAGGGAAACCTAGCAAACCTATACATTTTTTAAAACTAGACACCCAGGGGAACTCAGGATGGGGTGACTTGTCTGGCTCCCACCAGGTTCTGTTACCCAGAATCCCTTGCAAACCTCAAAAATTGACAAAAAAAATACATTTCCCTCACATTTCTGTGGTGGAAAGTTCTGGAATCTGCGTGGATCCACAAAAGTCCACTCACCTCGCATTCCCCAAAGTCTTCCAAGAAAAATGGTACCTCAATTGTGTGGGTAGGCTTAGTGCCCGCGACAGGAAACGGCCCAAAATGCAACGTGGACACACCACATTTTCACAGTGAAAACGGACCCTTTTTTTGCAAAGTGCCTAGCTGTAGATTTTGAAAAATAACTCTGCTGGCACCTAGGGAAACCTAGCAAACCTATACATTTTTTACAACTAGACACCCAGGGGAATCCAGGATGGGTTGACTTGTCTGACTCTCACCAGGTTCTGTTACCCAGAATCCCTTGCAAAACTCAAAATATTTTTTTTTAAAAACAACATTTTTCTCACATTTCTGTGGTGGAAAGTTCTGGAATCTGCGTGGATCCACAAAATTCCACACACCCCGCATTCCCTAAAGTCTTCTGAGAAAAATGGTACCTCACTTGTGTGGGTAGGCCTAGTGCCCGCGACAGGAAACGGCCCAAAACGCAACGTGGGCACACCACATTTTCACAGTGAAAACGGACCCTTTTTTTGCAAAGTGCCTAGCTGTAGATTTTGAACCCTAGCTCTGCCGGTACCTACGAAAACTTAGCAAACTTATACATTTTTAAAAACTAGACACACAGGGGAATCCAGGATGGGGTGACTTGTCTGGCTCTCACCAGGTTCTGTTACCCAGAATCCCTTGCAAAACTCAAAATTTGTAAAAAAAAAATACACATTTCCTCACATTTCTGTGGTGGTAAGTTCTGGAATCTGCGTGGATCCACAAAATTCCAACCACCCCGCATTCCCCAAAGTCTTCCAAAAACAATGGTACCTCACTTGTGTGGGTAGGCCTAGTGCCCGCGACACGAAACGGCCCAAAACGCAACGTGGACACACCACATTTTCACAGTGAAAACTGACCCTTTTTTTGCAAAGTGCCTAGCTGTAGATTTTGAACCCTAGCTCTGCCGGCACCCAGGGAAACCTAGCAAACCTATACATTTTTGAAAACTAGACACCCAGGGAAATCCAGTATGGGGTGACTTGTCTGGCTCTCACCACGTTCTGTTACCCAGAATCCCTTGCAAACCTTAAAATTTGTCCAAAAAAAACAAATTTTCCTCATATTTCTGTGGTGGAAAGTTCTGGAATCTACGTGGATCCACAAAATTCCACCCACCCTGCATTCCCCAAAGTCTTCCGAGAAAAATGGTACCTCACTTGTGTGGGTTGCAAAAAAAAGGGTCAGTTTTCACTGTAAGAATGTGGTGTGTCCACGTTGCGTTTTGGGCCGTTTCCTGCCTCGGGCACTAGGGCTACCCACACAATTGAGGTACCATTTTTCTTGGAAGACTTTGGGGAATGCGTGGTGGGTGGAATTTTGTGGATCCATGCAGATCCCAGAACTTTCCGTCACAGAAATGTGAGGAAAATGTGTTTTTTTAACTAAGTTTGAGGTTTGCAAGGGATTCTGTGTAACAGAACCTAGTAAGAGCCACCTAAGTCCCCCCCCATCCTGGATTCCACTCTGTGTCTAGTTTTCAAAAATATATAGGTTTGCTATGTTTCCCTAGGTGCCGGCTGCGCTAGGACCCGAAATCCACAGGTAGGCACATTCCGAAAAAAAGTCAGTGCCTAGTGGGCTTTCTGCCGCCCTGGGGAGGGGGAAATCGGGGGCTATTGCCCCGATATGCCCCCGAGGGGGGCAGAAAGACTGTGGCTATTCTTTTGGGGGGTCGAGGGCATTGGGATACCCATTCTGGTCAGCCCCCACCCCTGCGTATAAAAAAGCCAGCATAATCGCTGGCGCATAGTGGGCGATCAGGGGCTACTGCCGCCATCTGCCTCCTGGGAGGGGCAGAAAAAATGTGGTATCTTTTTTAGGGTGGGTGGGGTCATTGGCATGCCCATTCTGGGCAGCCCCCACCCCGAACTTTGGGGAAAAAAATCCCTGGTGGCTAGTGGGCTTTCTGCCCCTCCAAGAGGCTATTGACCCATCTGCCTCCCAGGGGGGCAGAAAGACTGTAGCATTTTTTTGGGGGGGTAGGGGCATTGACATGCCCATTCTGGGCAGCCCCCACCCTACCTATATAAAAAAAATCCATGGTACTTAGTGGGCTTTTTGCCCCCCTGGGAGGGGGCAGATCAGGGGCTATTGCCCCATCTGCCTCCTGGGGGGGAAGAAAGTCTTTTGTTTTCTTTGGGGGGTAGGGTGGGGACATTTGCATGCCCATTCTGGACAGCCCCCACCCGGGGCCTATAAAAAAAATAATCCCTGGCATCTAGGGTGCTTTCTGTCTACCCGGGGGCAGATTGGGGGCTAGTGCCCCTGTCTGCCCCCCAAGGGGGGCAGAAAGACTGGAATTTTGTGGGGGGGTAGGGGTGGGGTCATTGGCATGCCCATCTTGGGCAACCCCCACCCCTAAATTCATCGGGGGAAAAACCCTGGTGTCTAGTGGGCTTGCTGCCCCCCCGGGGGGCAGATTGGGGGCTACTGCCCCCAACTGCCCCCAGGGGGGGGCAGAAAGACTGTAATTTTGCAGGGGGTGGGTTCCTTTGCATGCCCATATTGGGCAGCCCCCACCCCTAATTATTATCAACAAAAAAAAATCCCTGGTATCTAGTGGGCTTTCTGCCCCCCCTGGGGGGGCAGAAAGACTGTCATTTTGTGGTGGGGTGCGGGCATTGACATGCCCATATTGGGCAGCCCCCACCCCTATTTCAAAGTTTAAAAAAAGTCCCTGGTATCTAGTGGGCTTTCTGCCCCCCTGGGTGGGCGGATTGGGGGTTACTGCCCCCATCTGCCCCCCAGGGGGGGCAGAAAAACTGAATCTGGCCAAAATAATATGGGCCGCTCCCCCCTCCCTGGTGCTCCCTGGTGCCTAGTGGGTGGATCCCTGCTTGGGGATCGCCCTCCTGGGGTGATCCCCAAGTAGGGGTCCACTAGGGAGGGGTACTATTGGAAAGGGGAGATTCTCCCCTTTCCAACAATACCTCTTCTGACTTTCTACGTGCTCAGGGGGCTGAGATAGCCCCCTGTGCACATAGAAAGCAAAACTGAAATGAGCCTCTTGGCTCATTTCAGTTTCAGTTTCACTGAAATGACGTCAGTGCGACGTGCGCGCTGATTGTCATTTCAGGGAAACCATGCATGCAGCCTCGGGAGCTGGGGAAGCTCTTCCCCAGCTCCCGAGGCTGTTGGGGGGTTAAGGGAATCCCTCTGGTGCCCGCTAAGGGATTCCCTGTGCCATGTGCGAGGACGGCCGGAGGCCGTCCTACGCACATGAGCACTGGTGCGTCGGATGGCCCCCGGCCGTCCGACACACAGAAGGGGTTAAGGGACAAAACCCCACTTCTTTTCCACCCATTGTTCTTGGAACCGGGCTGCCACAGCCGCTCGAGTAACAGTACCGCGCTGATCCGCCAAACCCGGTATCTCTGGGTGATATGGGATGAACCTCTCGCATCAGAAACTGAGAGACTGTAGTAGGACTCTTATCATGCAACCCACCCCTACAGGCAACCAATGTGGTAATGTTTCCAAAAACCTGACCTGGGTCCATACCATTAGTATACACACGAACTTTAATATCAAATAAAAGTTGCGGCGCAGCATTCCCAAAGTGCTGCTGCCAGAGACCAATAAATATAGAGGACATGTGCTTAAGAGCATGCTGCTGTATAAAAGGCTCATAATCTTTCATCACACTCCAAACATCCTCCACACTGTAATTAGGATTACGAAGCCACTGCGCAGCCTGATTGGCTACTACCTTCTTCTCCTCATCCCCCACCGCTGACCGTACCAAAGGGCCCAAACGCTCATTAAATCTTGTCTAATCTCTATCCTCAAATCCACGAACTGGCGTCTCAACACTTGCAAATGTCGGGGGTGAAGACCCATAGAAAGAGAAGTAACAGAAGTAACAGGCACAATCGTCGCCGACAGTTGCGTCGCAGGAGAAAGAGCTGGAGACAGGGATGCTGAGATAATAGGTGTAGCAGAGGTGCTAATAGTTACAGTTGCCACAGACGGCGAAGACACAGAAAGAGGAGGAGGAGCCGAAGCCACAACCATCGAAATAACAGGGACAGTGGAAACAGCTGTAACAGGTGGCTGTGATAGCACAGGGACAGTGGGATATATTCTTTGCGGGGCAAATGGGGGCAGGGGTTGGGTGTCTAACAATTCTTCCACAAAAGTATCATTTTCCTCCTGAACCAAATACGATTTATCAACATGTAATCGAAACCTCCTATCTTCACATTCAACCCCCTTCTCCTGTTTTTCTCTATCATATGCTACAGCTCTCTAAGTCAGTGTCTGCATCTTCCCTTTCCGTGCCTCCTTCTCCATCTTCAATGTCTCTGCCTAGCTGCTTTCTGTCACGGTCTGAGGGAATCGAACATAGACTGTCTACTTCGTCTCTTGAACAACTGTTCCTGTAAATACCCAATCTTTTGTTCATCAAAAGTGCCCGTCAACGGCAACTGCTACTCAGCATTGTCCCTCCTATATTTGTGCAATAATATACTAAACATAATAGGGCCAAGACCATGCTTCACCTACATATCAAAATTTGGAGTGCCTTCTGGAGGCGCCGGCTGAGCTTCTTCCAATCGAGCATGTGCAGAATAACAGCGACAGCACAAAAAAAACAATTTACTAATTCCAGGCATTTTCAAAAGAATACAAGTTCACTATTTTATGCCTGGCAAAGCAATTGCAAATGCTTTTATCCCAAAGATGGTCCTCAGACCATACCAAAATCAAACGAAAATGGTACCATATCCACAAAAAACCCAAAACAAACTCACCTGGTGTATGCAGATCAAGCGAACTAATTCTCCACTGTCGACTCTTCAGACCAAACAGTCAGATCCAAGGGTTTTGCCGTTTAGGACTCGAGTCGGGATGACCGCTGGGCAAGGCACCGTTCAGCAGGACGGAAGGGGCAGCTGCGAGCAATCAATGCTCCTCATACAGGGATCCCTGAACCCTCAGTCCGACCCGACGATGGCCTCGACCTCTCCCCCGTCCGCAGAAGGGGATGGGTCACTCACCCGAAGGAGTCCCTGTTTTGGCGCCAATTGAAGGAAGTGGCCCGATTAGGGTCACCCGGGTCACTCACAACCACCTCTCAGCCTTCCATACCAAGTAAAGAGTCGGTCAGACAGTAGAGAATATAAACCAATATCTGTTTATTCAATTACACTCAGAGTGGAGCCCTGTCTGCCCAGTCGCCTAGGAGTGCTGTAGAGGGACTGACATCAGCAAGCATAAAGATAATTTATGTACATTTCAGGACCAACGAAGGCATGCCCACAATGTAATTTTCCAAGCAGATGCAGCAAAACAGTGAAATACAAAAGTTAAGTTTCGATTCTGAGGCCGGACACACACTATCTACTATTCAAGATCGTTCTGCCCGTGCCACTAGACAAGGGGGAGTAGGCCTATATCTAAAGGGAAAAGTATGCACTAATAAGAACAGGGTATTCATTAGTGAAGCAAAACCTAACCTTGGAGAAACAGAACCTAACAGAGGCCTTTTCACAAAAATAGCAGAGTATATAGTTTTGATTATAACACAAAATGGCGCTGGCGTAGAAAATGGTGCCGCAAATGCTAACATACATAGAACAATGCGTAAACATGAATTTTCTATTCTAACAAAGATGTTAGCTTTAGGAGTGATTGAGCCATCAAGCAGTCTTTGGTCCAGCCCAGTAGTCTTGGTTCCCAAAGCTGCTGCACCAGGTGTCAACCCAGAACTGCGGTTCGGTGTGGACTACCGTGGGCTCAATGCTGTCACTAAGACTGACGCACACCCAATCCCCCGAGCCGATAAGCTTATTGATTGGCTGAGAGTTGCTAAGTTTCTCAGTACATTTGATCTAACACCTGGGTACTGGCAGATTGCTTTGACCGAGGGGACATAGGAGAGATCAGGGCTCTCAACACCAGAAGGGCACTATCAGTTCCGGGTCTTGCCACCTTTCCGAGGTTGGTTAACCAGGTCCTGGCTGGGCTAGAGGATTTCAGTGCTGCCTACCTGGATGACATTGCAGTGTTCAGCTCCAGTTGGGAGGACCACTTGCCCCACCTCTGGGAAGTGTTGAAGGCCCTGCAGAAGGCAGGCCTATCAAGGCCAGTACATTCCATATAGGGCAGGGGTCTATGGTATACTTGGGGCATCAGGTACAAAGCTGCCAGATGGTGCCCCTACAACCCAAGACTGACACTATTCTTGCTTGGGGACCCCCAAGACCCAAACAGAGGTGAGAGCCCACTTAGGTCTCACTGTGTACTACAGCAGGTTTGTCAAGGGGTATGGCACCATTGTTGCCCCCTTGACTGAGCTGACTTCGAGGAAGCAGCCACATCAGGTGATCTGGGCTGAGGCATGCCAGACTGCTTTTGATACCCTGAAGGATGCAGTGTGCATGGTGCCCGTGCTCAAGACTCCTGACTTCTCCAAGGAGTTTGTTGTGCAGACTGATGCCTCAGAGCATAGAGTAGAAGCCATGCTTTCACAGCTAAATAAAGAGGACCTAGATCAACCTGTAGCTTTCATTGGTAGGAGACTACTTTCCCAGGAACAGAGGTAGAGTGCAATTGAATGGGAAGCCTTTGCAGTGATCTGGGTGCTAAAGAAACTAAGACCCTACTTGTTTGGGGCTCACTTCTGGGTTCAGACAGACCACAGACCCCTCAGATGGTTAATGCAGAAGAGGGGTTAGAACCCCAAACTGTTGAGGTAGTCCATCTCCCCACAGGGAATGGACTTCACAGTTGAACACCTCCCTGGCACAGAACAAGCCAATGCTGATGGTCTGTCCAGGTTCTTCCGCCTTAGTGAAGAGAACTCTCATGAGATTGGGTAGTTCTCCCCACTTTCAGCTGGAGGGAGACATGTGTTAGACCTGGCATCTTTGGCGTGCTTTTCCCCTGTATTTTTTGCTTCTGACCACGGCATAGGAGACGACAGTGATGTCTTGTGATCGGATGATGTTGGCAAGCGGTGTCATGTATATGTTGAAAAGGGTGGGGCTGGGGGACGATCCCTGTGGGACTCCGCATAACAATTTCTTGGTCTCTGATGTGAAGGGTAGCAGCCTGACCCTTTGGGTTCTTCCCATGAGGAATGAACAGATCCATTTGAGAGTGAATATTTGTATGCCAATCTTGTGGAGTGTTCTGTTGAGGGTGTTATGGGAGACAGTGTCGAAGGCCGCAGAGAGGTCAAGCAGAATGAGGACCACTGTTTCTCCTCGGGCCAGTATCATTCGAATGCCATTGGTGGCCGTGATGAGTGCTATTTTGGAGCTGTGGTTCATTTTGAATCCTGACTGAGTGTTGTCTAGAGGATGGTGAAGCTTGAGGTGGGTTGTGAGTTGCTTTTGATGGCCTTCTGAATCATTTTGGCTGGATAGGGGAGATGGGTTGTAAGTTGCTCAGTTGATTTGGCTCGGTTGTGGGCTTCTCGTGGAGTATGTTTATTTCTGCAAGTTACCATTTATATGGGAAAATGGCCGACGTGATTGATGTGTTGATGATGTGGGTCAGGGTGGTGCTGATTGTTGATGTTCCCAGGTTGCAGATGTAGTGGGGGCATGGGTCCCTTGGGGTCCCTGAGTGGATGGCCCACATGATTGCTGCTGTGTCATTTCTAGTGAGGGTTATCCACTCGGTCAGGTGGCTGTCTTAGGTGGCAGTGGGTAAGTTAGCAATACGTTCTTTGGGGTTGGATTGTTGTGAGAAGTTTCTCTAGATGTTTGTGATTTTGCTGTGGGAGAAGTTGCATAGGTTGTCACAGAGTTGTTGAGAGGCAGTGATGCAGTTGACAGTGGCTGAGGGAGGGATGAAATACTTAACAATCGAGAAGATCTCCCTGCAACTCTTGGAACTTCCTTTGATGTGACCCACTAGCGCTTTTTCTTGGTGTCTCTTATTTGCTGGTTATAGCATCTGAGTGCAGCCTTGTTGGTAATTCTGTTGGTGGCGTTGTGGCTGGCTCTCCATTTCATTTCTAGCTGTTTACAGTGTCGTTCGTGTCTCAGTTGTCTTCTGTGTACCAGCTGGCCTGCTTGTTTGATACACTATGCTTGGTGGATTTGATGGGTGCGAGGAAGTCTGTGCAGTTCTTGATCCAGTAGTTGATGTTGTTAATGTCCTTATCGAGGTAGTCTGTGGGGCTAGGTTGATCCATGCTGAGGATGCTGAGCCAGTCTGCTTCTGTGATTTTTCCCCAGCTGCAAATTGAAATGCGGAACCTGGTAGGGGTGCTGAATTGAGGTGTGTTGATTTGGAAGTGGTGATGTAGTGGTCGGTCCATGTGAGCGGTGTGGTGGAGTTGTATTTGAAGCTGCAGCTTGTGGTGAAGATGGGGTCCAGTGTGTGTCCTGCGATGTGTGTTGGTTATGGGACAAGCTCGGTGAGTCCGATGTTGCTCAGGCTTTAGAGGAATGCTGTGGGTCAGGGGTTGTTTTGGTCTTCCAGGTGAAAGTTTAAGTCACTGAGGAGCTTGTATGCTTCGGAGTTGATGGTGAGGGGAGCGACAAAGTTAGTGATGAGATTGGCAAAGGTGGCTCGTGGTCCGAGTGGCCAGTAGGCGAAGGTTCCGTTTAGAGTGACGTTTTCAGAGATTTGTAACTTGAAGTGCAGGTGTTCCCTGTATGGGGTGGAGTTCTCTGTGGATGTTGTGCATTTGATGGATTCCTTGTAGATGATAGTGAGTCTTTCTCCTGGCTTGTGAAGGATGTCCTGTTGAGCAATATTGTAGTCTGCCGGAATTGCCTTGGAGATGTCGGGAGCCGGAGAGGGGTTGAGCCAGGTCTCTGTGATGTAGAGGATGTCGGGTGTGTGGCTATTCAGATGGTCCCATATTTCAGGTGTGTGTTTGCTGAGTGATCATTTGTTGAGAAGTATGCGTTTGAGTGGGTGTTGATGTCCGTGTTCCTGTGGCACATTGTATAGGGTGGGAGTGTAGGCATTGTTGGTGCTTGTGGGCATGTGAGTTGGGAGGGAGTGTTGAGGGTGTTGTTGATATTTGTATGGAGGATGTGGGTGGGTGGCTGATAGAGAACTGGCAGTGGGTGCAGGTGAAAGTTCCTACCGTGGTGTAGGGGTATTGGGTGGTAAGGGTATTTTTAGGGTTTAGGGTGGGTATAGGTATTGGGTAGTAAGGCTATATTCAGGGTTTAGTGTGGGTAGAGGTATTGGGTGCTAAGGGTGTTTTTAGGGTTTATGGGCAGTAGGGGTATTGGGTGGTAGGGTAATATTAACCATTTGGGGTGGTTGAGTTTAGGGGTGGGTGTAAATAAAGATTTGCCATGTTGCACCAATATATACAATTTAATTTGCTCTTTTTCTAATCATATGACGTTTAGTACATTCAACAAGGGACCACTCTCTTAAATTCACACATTGATTGCATTAGTGTGGCTGCCATTTTAAAGCATTCTGCGATCCTAACATGTTTTTTTCCAAATCAGTTTATGGTTTCATATTTTACATCTACATTTATTCATTGCTTTTTTTTGTTGATCATAGAACTACATTGCAAGATATGTTATGAAATGCCGTTCATATACATTCATTATATATATAAATCATTATGGGATCTCTTTCCCCTCTCTTATTGATGGCATCTGCTGGGGAATCTAATAACGCGGTTGCATTTATGTCAAGAGTGGGCGGAGTTGGTGGAGTGGCACTACGCGGAAGTCCGCAGGGTTGCCTAAAAACTCTGTGGAATTCCGCTTTGCCCTATGCACGCAGACCTGGAGTGTTCCTGACCCCCGGACCGCCACCTGCTTTACCAGCTGAGCTTACCTCTGCCGTCCCCCGTGGCTGTGATCCCGGTATTTCCTCTGTACTCCTTCCTGACTCCTGGCTGGGCCTCGGCGGTGCAGGAATCTTCTTCTTCTCCAGTCCTGGGCTGTAATGAAACCCCTTCAATGCAGGACTCGGGAGGACTGCGCATGCCACACAAGGAGAGTGAAGATCTTAACCCGGTCTGCACTCGCCATACGCGCATGTGCAGTCCTTGCGAGTCCTGCAGCGAAGGGTTTTCATTACAGCCCAGGACTGGAGAAGAATAATCCTGCACTGCCGAGGATGAGGGGGCAGCCCAAGCACGGATAAAGCCATGTCGAGATGAAGGTAGGGAGGTCTCGGGCAGGAGCAGGGCTTTGTTGCTTGGGTTAGGGGTGGGTGGCAGGGGCAAACTCTGCTCCGTGGCGGAATGAGAGTGTTTTGCCAAACTTTGTGCTCCTGGCGGAGTGGCAGAGTTGGCAAAACTCTGCAAACTCCACTGTCGGAATGGAGTTCGCCACCCACCCCAAGTTTATATGGTTGCCACATTGAAATGATACTGATACCGAATGCCTCTCGTTACAATATAATTTATGATTTGCATACATCACTACTTCCAATTCATGGGGGCCTTGAGGCTCCACCCGTGGTCCCCAAAACAGGTCCCTGTTTGACCTAGGTGCACCCAGAATAAAGAGGCCAGGCCCCAGGGGATGGGGTCCTCAGGCCGAAATTGGCCCAGAAAGGGGGCCGTGTTGCCCCCTCCCTAGTGTAATCCCCAGGCCCCAGGTGATGGGGTCCCAGGGGGCCAAATTCAGCTTGGGGAGGGGGGCCGCACTGCCCCGCTCCCCTAATTTAAATAAATGTTATTAAAAAGACCAGGCTCCAGGGTTGGGGTTTCCGTGGCCGAATTCAGCCAGGGGAGTGGGACCACATGACCCGCTTCCATAATAAAAAAAAGGCCGGCCCGGGGGAATTTGATGGAGGCCCCACCCCCTTTCTCAACCACTCTGCAAAGGGACCTTGTGGCACACAACTTGTTGGGGGATGAAGTCCCCTTGGCTGGTGAGGGTCCTTGGGGGCCAAAACCCCCTCCTGTTACCTCGAGTAAGTCTCATACAACGGGATTGCTAAGAGCTCATCCTAGGCCCCGCCCTACTTCTCCACCACTCTACAAACGTGCCTCCTGGTGCACTACTGGTTGGGGGATGAAGTCCCCTTGACTGCCGAGGGTCCATGTTGGGCAACAACCCATCCTGTTATCTCCAGTTAGTCCCACACAGTGGGATTGCTGAGAGCTCATCTGAGGCCTGTCCCCTTTCTACACCACTCTGCAAATGTGCCTCCTGGCACACTACTGGTTGGGGGATGGAGTGCCTTTGGATGCTGAGTGTCCTTGGGGGCCAACAACCCCTTCTGTTACCTCCAGTAAGTTCCACAAAGAGGGATTGCTGAGAGCTCATCTGAGGCCATCCCATTTCTCCACCACTCTGCAAATGCTCCTCCTGGTGCACTACTGGTTGGGGGATGAAGTCCCCTTCGATGGTGAGGGTCCTTGGGGGCAAAGAACCCCTCCTGTACCTCCAGTAAGTCCCACACAAAGGGATTGCTGAGAGCTCATGGGAGGCTCCACCCCCTTTCTCCACTAGTTAGGAAGTAAAATTAAAAAACCTTAGAAATTCACTGAAAGAAACAAAGGTTACAGTGATGTTATAGATAGGAATAACATTAAAAAAACGTAGAAATTCACTGAAAAAAGCAAAGGTTGAAAGGATGTTATCGTTAGAGAATAGAATTTAAATAACCTTAGAAAATCCCTTAAAAAAAACAAAGGTTACAGGGATGTTATAGTTAGGAAATAGAATTAACAAATCTTACAAATTCACTGGAAAAAACCAAAGGTTACAGGGACGTTATATTTAGGCTAACATTTCACTCGTACAAAACCAGAGAAATTCGCAAGTTATAGAAAGTTGAGCTAACTATCATTTATGACCCCGCAATGCACTCCTTATGGCCTCACATATTACATCACTCATGACATGGTCAATGACATCACTTATGATATCCTAAAGGACATCACTGATTACATCACTTATGAGATCATATATATAACCAGTCACACACCCAGTTATACCCCATATAACATCTCATACACCCACTCCCACACAACCACTGACATTCCCATTCACAGATCCATGCAAACAGTGACACACTTACTCACTGATCCATAGAGCCACTAACACATCAACTCACCCATATAGCCAATAGCACAACCACTAGCAAATATTTACAGCTACTAATGCACCTACTAAGTGACCAATACAGCCACTCACACATCAACTCATACAGACAAACCAACACTTACACACCCACTCATACACTCATTCTCATACTGAATCTGTCACCCATACAGCTACTCACATGCCTACTCACTCACCCATACAGTCACTCACACATCCACTCAATCAGCTTAACAGTTACTAACACATCCAGTCACTCTTAGCTATCTTAGCTATGCTAACACATGTACTCACTCACCTATACAGTCACTGAGACTAGCACATGCTCTCCCATACAACCTCTCTCACACTCACTTACTCACTCATTCAGTTTCTCACACACCCATTCACTCAACCATACAGCCACTCACACTCCCATTCATGTACCCATACAGTCACTCATGTACTCTGTTACTGACCCATACAGACACTTATGTACCTGCTCAGTCACCCATTCAGCTACTCATGCATGTTCTCATTCATCATTTATAGCCACTGACACACCCACTCGCTCACCTATACAAAAACTAAGCCACCTACTCATGTATAAAGTCTCTCACATACCCACTCACTCATCTATACACCACTTACACGCCCACTCACTCACCAATACAGGCACTCCCACATCCAATTACTGTAGTATATATGTTTAATACTCAGTAACTTTTACAAAACACTCATAATCACTGGATAATGTAATCAGTGATGTCATTTGAGATGTCATCAGTGATGTCATTTGAGATGTCATGAGTGATGTAATATGTGAGGTCATAAGCAGTGCATTGCAGGGGTGTAAGTTATAGTTAGCTCAGCTAACTATAACTGCTGAATTTCTCTGGTTTTGTATGAGTGAAATGTGAGGCTAACTATAACATCCCTGTAACCTTTGTTTTTTCAGTGAATATATATATATCACTGAAAAAACCATAGGTTTCAGGGACGTTATAGTTAGAAATTAGCATTTAAAAAACCTTAGAAATTCACTGAAAAAACCACAGGTTTCAGGGACATTATAGTTAGTTGGACATTTCACTTGTACAAAACCAGAGAAATTCCCCCGTTATAGTTAGTTCAGCTAACTATAACTCGCGCCCCCGCAATTCACTGCTGATGACGTCACATATTACATCATTCATGACATGGTCAGTGACATCACTGATGACATCACTGATGACATCTCAAATGACATCACTGATGACATCACTAATGACATCATCCAGTGACTGTGTGTTTCTGTAAAGTTTCAATATGTTTTATATATATGCCAAGGTGTATTGATGAATGAGTGGGTATATAAGTGTCTGGATGGATGATTTAGTAGGTGCGTGACTGACTGTATAACTGAGTGATTAAATGTGTCTTACTGAATGCATGGGTTGGTGAGTAGCTACATGAGTGTGTATATCGGTTATTGATTGGTTGCTTGAGAATTTGTATGGGAGACTGAGTGTGTTTGTGGGTGGGTGGGAGGTGTGCGACTCTGTGCATAGATGTGTGAGTGGTTGATTCACTGGGTGTATGGGTTCAAGAGTGCATGTGAAAACAGCTGTATGGGTGGGTGAGTGTGTGTATGGGTGTGTTGGTGAGTGAATGGATGTCTCAGTGGTGCATGTCCAAGTAACTACATAGGGAAAAGGCAGTGTATGTGAGAGTTGGAGTATAAATGACTATACATGAGAGTCAGTGATTGTGAGAGTGGCTGTATGGATGAGTGTGTACTTGTATCAGTGATTATATAAGAGAGTAAGTATGCGTTAGTATCTGTATAGGTGAGTAAATGGGAGTGTGATTGATTATTTGCATGACTGACTAGGTGTGTGAGTAACTCCATGGATGAGTGGCAGTGTGTGAGTGTCTGTATAGGTGTATGAGTGCATATGATAGTGTTGTATTGATGAGTGACTGCATGTATGAGTGATTGTATGGGTGAATTAGTGGATGTGTGTGTAGACCTAGGAATCAGTGAGTGCGCATGTAGTAACTGGTATTGGTGTGTCGATGGTTTCGAAAATGGTAGTCTTTATTTTACAGTGGGTGTATCAAAGGTTATATTAGAGTGTGAGGAGGTGCATCAGATTTTCACGTGGATGATGTCATCAGTGATGTCATCAGTGATGTCATTTAAGATGCCATCAGTGATGTCATCAGTGATGTCACTGACCATGTCATGAATGGTGTAATATGTGATGTCATCAGCAGTGCATTGCGGGGGCGCGAGTTATAGTTAGCTGAACTAACTATAACGGGGGAATTTCTCTGGTTTTGTGCGAGTGAAATGTCCAACTAACTATAACGCCCCTGAAACCTGTGGTTTTTTTAGTGAATTTCTAAGGTTTTTTAAATGCTAATTTCTAACTATAACGTCCCTGAAACCTATGGTTTATGCAGTGAATTGCAAAGGTTTTTTAAATGCTAATTTCTAACTATAACGTCCCTGAAACCTATGGTTTTTTCAGTGAATTTCAAAGGTTTTTTAAATGCTAATTTCTAACTATAACGTCCCTGAAACCTATGGTTTTTTCAGTGAATTTCAAAGGTTTTTTAAATGCTAATTTCTAACTATGCCTACAAAGGTAGGACATGTGAAGAAAGAGGAAGAAAAGCGCACAAAGAAGCAACACAAATGCAGAAAGAGGCAACAGTAGTCCAGAAAGACGAAGAAAAGTGCAAGAAGAAGCAAGAGATGTGCAGAAAGAACCAACAGAGGAGCAGAAAGTCCTCCTGTGCCCCCAACTTTTTGCTGACGGGTACTGGTGGTAACTGACTCTGACTAACCGGCCCTAGAGCCAGTGCTATGCTAAAAGACACTTAGAATACAGTGAAAACACCTACATACACTAGGGAACACTTTGCATTGGGGTACCCCTGTGATTAGCATGACCTCCTCTGTATTTGCCATGAGTTAGTGCCTGGGTCATTGGATGAGTACATGGGTACTGACTGGATGATTAGAGTACTGCAAGGAGAGTGGATGGTGAATTTATAAACTCTTGTGTTTTGGCGGAGTGATTGGATAAGGACATGGAACTGGTTGGGTGATTGGAGGAGTGCATGGGTAGTGACAAGGAGATGGCTGGACTGCATCAGTAGTCCTCAGGGGATTGTAGCAGTAGATGTGTTAGTGCCTGCGTCATTGCATGAGTACATGGGTAGTGACTGGATGATTAGAGTACTGCAAGGAGAGTGCATGGTGAATTTATAAGTGCTTGTGTTTTGGCGGAGTGATTGGATAAGTACATGGTGCTCGCTGGGTGATCGGAGGAGTGCATGGGTAGTGACAGGGCGATGACTGGACTGCATCAGTAGTGCTCAGAGTATTGTAGCAGTGCATGAGTTAGTGCATGGGTCATTGCATGAGTGCATGGGTACTGACTGGATGATTAGAGTACTGCAAGGACAGTGCATGGTGAATCTATAAGTGCTTGGGTTTTGGCAGAGTGATTGGATAAGTACATGGTGCTGGCTGGGTGATTGGAGGAGTGCATGGGTAGTGACAAAGAGATGGCTGGGCTGCATCAGTAGTGCTCAGGGGATTGTAGCAGTGCATGTGTTAGTGCCTGGGTCATTGCATGAGTACATGGGTAGTGACTGGATGATTAGAGTACTGCAAGGAGAGTGCATGGTGAATTTATAAGTGCTTGTGTTTTGGCGGAGTGATTGGATAAGTACATGGTGCTCGCTGGGTGATTGGAGGAGTGCATGGGTAGTGGCAGGGCAATGGCTGGACTGCATCAGTAGTGCTCAGGGTATTGTAGCAGTGCATGAGTTAGTGCATGGGTCATTGCATGAGTGCATGTGTACTGACTGGATGATTAGAGTAATGCAAGGAGAGTGCATGGTGAATTTATAAGGTGCTTGGGTTTTGGCGGAGTGATTGGATAAGTACATGGTGCTCGCTGGGTGATAGGAGGAGTGCATGGGTAGTGACAGGGCGATGGCTGGACTGCATCAGTAGTGCTCAGAGTATTGTAGCAGTGCATGAGTTAGTGCATGGGTCATTGCATGAGTGCATGGGTACTAACTGGATGATTAGAATACTGCAAGGAGAGTGCATGGTGAATTTATAAGTGCTTGGGTTTTGGCGGAGTGATTGTATAAGTACACACATGTCACATCAGGCCCACCCCCTCCCTTCACCACTGTTCAAACGCGCCCCCTGGTGGGTTTTAAGTTGGGGGATTAATTCCCCTTGAATCCTGAGGGTCCCTGGGGGCCAACTAGCCCACCAGGTACCTCCAGTAAGCACCACAGAGCTGCGTTGCAGAGAGGTGGTCCAAGGCCACTCCCCTTTTTACACCTCTCTGCAACGCAGCTCTGTGGCGCTTACTGGAGGTACCTGGTGGGCTAGTTGGACCCAAGGGACCCTCAGGATTCAAGGGGACTTAATCCCCCAACTTACAACGCGCCAGAGGGCCCGTTTGCACAGTGGTGAAGGGAGCGGGTGGGGCCTGATGTGACAAGTGTGCAAACGCGCCCCGTGGCGCATTTTAAGTTGGGAGATTAAGTCTCGGTTCTATCGAGTCACAAGATGGCTGCCAACACTTCCTGGTTTGGAGTGTTGACAGCCAATTAGAATAAAGCTTGTGGTCGGGAGGATCCGCGGATCCTCCGTGCCTCTAGATATCGAAACTTTTATTTTTTGATTTTCTCAGCAACTACTGAATGAATTTACACCATTTAAAAAAAGGGCTCTTTCTGAACCAAGGACTACCTTTTTGCAAAATTTGGTGTAATTCCGTTCAGGAGTTCAAGCTGTAGCTGTGTCTAAAGTTTCCTATGGGAAATTGATTTTCCGACCATTTTTTTAAAAAATTCTCAGGAACTACTGAACGGATTTACACCATTTAACAAAAAGGGCTCTTTCTGAACCAAGGACTACCTTTTTGCCAAATTTGGTGTAATTCCGTTCAGGAGTTCAAGCTGTAGCCGTGTCTAAAGTCGCCAGTAGATAGTTATAGTTTGGACCTATTTTCCATAGGAAATTCGCAACATTCTATTTCCAATACCTTTGGCGCCAGTTGACGAATCTTCGCGAAATTCTCAAAACTTATGGCCCACTCCGGTCCGTTCCTATCCTGAAAGTTTCGGGGTGATTCGTCAAGTGGGGCCGAGAAAAAAGGGGGGTCCCAAAACGTGTTTTCCCCATGCAATTTTCCATAGGAACCTTTAGTCGCAGCTACAGCCCGAACTGCCTAACGGAATTACACCAAATTTGGCAAAAAGGTAGCCCTTGGTTCAGAGTCGTGCCTTTTGGTTAAATGGTGTAAATCCGTTCAGTAGTTCCTGAGAAATTTGAAAAAGAAAACACATATATATCTGGGCGGAGCCTAGCCACACATGTCATCGTGAGATCTGATTGGCTGTCAGCACTTCATCCTGGAATTGCTGGCAGCCATCTTGGGACCAATATAAATGATAGTACCCCATTGAAATGCATTGTAGTGAATCGAAGATTTTGAGGGTTACCAAAAGGAGAACTATAAAGGGTGATAACAGACTTTAGTTACATTAGAATTCATTTGTTGATGGTACCATACTAATTTCAGGAATTGTGGTGTGTTCTAAGGTGATTTTACCCTGTGAAAAACCTTCTGCTGGGATATCATGAATCATGTTTGAGAGAAAACTATTTTCACATGCTTGTCCCATACAGTTTTGGAAGGTGCTCCAGAAGCTAAAATGAGAGCATATTTTCTGTAAATTCACATTATCTTTCTCAGTCATGTGAGAATGAAGTCTGACATTCTCAGTAAAACATGTACATCCAACAAGGGCAGAGACTGTCAGTTGATTCCTTTGTGTTCTACTGCAGCTTCCCAGAGTGTTCTAAAGAACAACTAGAGCGCTAACAGTCTTACTTATGACAAAATTATGGCACACCTGAAGCCATCTTGATTGGAATAAACTGGTAACTCTTAAAAAATGTAATTTAAAAAGGAACAAAATGAGGGGGTTCATTTTGTCATAGAAATGATGGTTAGTGCTGTAGAAAGAAAAATTAGGACATGTTTTAAGTGAGATCTCAAATATCTTCCTGTTATATTTCAACAGGAGCAGCCTGTAAGTTGATGCCTTTGTGTTCTACTGCAGCTTCCCAGAGTGTTCTAAAGAACAACTAGAGAGCTAACAGTCTTACTTATGACAAAAGTATGGCACACCTGAAGCCATCTTGATTGGAATAAACTGGTAACACTTAAAACATTTAATTTAAAAAGGAACAAAATGAGGGGGTTCATTTTGAAATAGAAATTATGGTTAGTGCTGTAGAAAGAAAAATTAGGACATGTTTTAAGTGAGATCTCAAATATCTTTCTGTTATATGTCAACAGGAGCAGCCTGTCAGTTGATGCCTTTGTGTTCTATTGCAGCTTCCCAGAGTGTTCTAAAGAACAACTAGAGTGCTAACAGCCTTACTTATGACAAAAGTATGGCACACCTGAAGCCATCTTGATTGGAATAAACTGGTAACACTTAAAACATTTAATTTAAAAAGGAACAAAATGATGGGGTTCATTTTGTCATAGAAATTATGGTTAGTGCTGTAGAAAGAAAAATTAGGACATGTTTCAAGTGTGATCTCAAATATCTTCCTGTTATATTTCAGCAGGAGCAGCCTGTCAATTGATGCCTTTGTGTTCTACTGCAGCTTCCCAGAGTGTTCTAAAGAACAACTAGAGCGCTAACAGTCTTACTTATGACAAACTTATGGCACACCTGAAGCCATCTTGATTGGAATAAACTGGTAACTCTTAAAACATTTAATTTAAAAAGGAACAAAATGAGGGGGTTCATTTTGTCATAGAAATTATGGTTAGTGCTGTAGAAAGAAAAATTAGGACATGTTTTAAGTGAGATCTCAAATATCTTCCTGTTATATTTCAACAGGAGCAGCCTGTCAGTGGATGCCTTTGTGTTCTACTGCAGCTTCCCAGAGTGTTCTAAAGAACAACTAGAGCGCTAACAGTCTTACTTATGACAAAAGTATGGCACACCTGAAGCCATCTTGATTGGAATAAACTGGTAACACTTAAAACATTTAATTTAAAAAGGAACAAAATGAGGGGGTTCATTTTGCCATAGAAATTATGGTTAGTGCTGCAGAAAGAAAATTTAGGGCATGTTTTCAGTGAGATCTCAAATCCTCTTCTATTTCATTAGAAAATTCTGACATGCAGACTGAAACAATCACTTTCAATACCAGCAGTAGACTTCCAGTTAACTCCCTGGTGAGCAGTAGCTTTACTACAGTGATCTAAGGAACAACTAGAGTGCTAACATTCTGAATTTATGGCAAATGTGTGACACATCTGAATGCCTTCTTGATGGAATCAAAGTAAAAAACTGAAAGCATTTCCTACTGAGGAGACTGCAGTAAATGACGAAATTAGGAAACTTCATAACAAATAAGTCTCCGAAGATGGCCACCAGAGAAAAAAGAGCCCAAATGTAGCACAAATATCACCCAGATGTAGCCCACATATAGCCCAATGACAGAAGTGTGCAAATCACATTTTATTTTTAGTTTTTCTGCAGTTTTATATAGTGCAAACTGGTCAGGTATTGGAGCGTTACATCTTACTTGGACCCCTTATTGCGTATTTTGCACGAAGTACATGAGATTGATCTTGCGAAACATTGAACTTTACGATTCTGTTAACACCCGTTTTTACCTACTGGTTTTAATTAATTCTCACTGTATTGTATTAGGAAAGAGGATTTAAGGTTTTTATGTACACTTTTATGATCTATGTTTCTAAATCAGATCAAATAAAGTTTAATGAATTCTATGGCAGGACGGAGGCGAGGATTATGCATATCTTTCCTCACTTTATTTGCATAGCAGTTCAAAGAAAACGTAACACAACAATCATTAAACAAAAGACTACACAAACCATGAACCATTAGAGGGGTAGTCTCCAAGGCAACTATAGTCCAATCATATCACAGTCCATCGTTTAAAATATCGTGACGTCCCTTCCGCTTCCTCTTTCTTCACTGCTCATCAGTTAAGCGCATTCCTTACATTCTTGCTTAATATGACGTTGTTGCTGTTTGTATAGCGGTTTCTTGTGCACGTTATTAGCATTATTGCCTTGGTATTGTTTCATATTCCCTGCGCAGTAGGCTCTTGCCCGAGCGCGTTCTCCCCCTCGCAGTTTTTCCCGCTGTGTGCTCTGCGTGCGGTGAGATCCTGTCAGGCGCGTCTGGTCCGAGCGAGGAAGCTCCGTCGAGCGCTCCCGCTAGTCTTTACGCGCGTTTGAGAATCCGGTCACTCCTTTAGTGTCCGCTTGATTCCCGACCAACCCTCGCCTAATTTTGACACCGCTACGTGGTGATTTCCCCACACGGCCACGTTAGTGACCAGCGCCACCTGGTGGTGGTAATTGGTATAGCGCCTCAGTCTATTCTTTTAACAGATTCGGGGAAAGCCCAGCTGTTGGAGCACCGGCGAGGGGGCTGTCTTAAGGATTTTAAGGGCATTTGTTCTGTGCTCACACCCTCTGCTATCATGTCTTCTCCAGAAGACCATTTTTACTCCTCCTACCAGGAAGTGGAGGAGGAATGGCCCCCCAACTTCTCCCTCCAGCAGTGGACCAAGCCCTCTCTCTGGCTATTTCTAGGGCGCTGGCTCCTCTTAGGGATCAGGTTGATAAGCTGGCGAAAAGCATCCCTGGGGTGTTCAGTGACCCAGATCTGGTGGTGGCGGGTCCAAGTAGCTCCCAGATGGGGAATAAAAGGGCCGTTAAGCATAACGCGGGGCATTTGGAAGGATTTGATAAACTTACGGAGACCTTCCTCAAGAGTGCGCGAAAGCTAAAACATGCACCCTGCAGGGAGGAGGAGGGGCCCGGAGAAAATTGCGACACTGTCACCACTATTGTAGACCCCGACAGCGGGTTTCCCTTAGAGCGAGAGGGTGTATCGGAGGACGATTTCTCCTCCGATGAGGATAAGGACTCGGGCGTCCCTGGCGTCCAGAGTCCCACTCCTCTCAGTCCCCGGTTGGGGACGGGGTCCACTCGGACATGTTCAAGCCTACCCAAATTTACCATCCTAGGTCAGCAGAGTGGACACCTGACGCCAAAGTGGCAGAGTATGTGGTGGGGAAAATCCATCAACCCCTTGAAAGGGAGGTCAGGAATAGGATGAGGGGAGAATGCCCCAGGGCCTCACTGAAGGGGAAGGTGGCACACACGCCTGAAATTGATGAGAAACTATGTACCTTTTTCTCCAAGTATATGAGGGATCCCAAGAAAGGAATTGATAGGTCTTGGACGTGGTAGGGCCCTTGACCCAAATTGTTCAATTGACGGAGCGTTCCAAAGAGTCAGGATCCCCTTTGTCCACGGATATTGTGGCTGGTTGGGCGCACTACCCTAAATCCTAAAACACTACCCCCTCCACTACCCAAACACCACTGCACTACCCTAAACCCTAAATCACTACCCCCAGCACGACACCCTACACTACCCAAACATAACTGCACTACCCTAAACCCTAAAACACTACCACCAGAACGACTCCCTACACTACCCAAACACCACTGCACTACCCTAAACCCTAAAACACTACTCCCAGCACGACTCCCTACACTACCCAAACACCACTGCACTATACTAAACCCTAAATATACCCCCAGCATGACCTCCCACACTACACAAACACCACTGCACTACCATAAACCATAAAACACTACCCCCAGCACGACCCCCTACACTACCCAAACACCACTGCACTACCCTAAACCCTAAAACACTAACCCCAGCATGACCCCCTACACTACGCAAACACAACTGCACTACCCTATACCCTAAAACACGACCCCCTATACTACACAAACACGACTGCACTACCCTAAACCCTAAAACACTACCCACAGCATGACCCCTTCACTACACAAACACCACTGCACTGCCCTAAACCCTAAAACACTACCCCAGCACTACCCCCTACACTACCCAAACACCACTGCACTAACATAAACCCTAAACACTACCCCCAGCACAACCCCCTACACTACACAAACACCACTGCACTACCTAAACCCTAAAACACTACCCCCAGCACGACTCCCTACACTACCCAAACACCACTGCACTACCATAAACCCTAAATCTACCCCCAGCATGACCCCCTACACTACCCAAACACCACTGCACTACCCTAAACCATAAAAAACTACCCCCAGCATGACCCCCTACACTTCACAAACACCACTGCACTATCCTAAACCCTAAAAGGTAACGAGGGCACTGAATAACACAGGATCTTCTCTTTGTATCTGGCAGGAACAACAAAGTTAAAATGCCCTAGTACCAAAATGTAGAATTAGTGCTACAACGGTCTTCAAGAGGACCTGTGATGCCGCTTCTGCCTCCCGTACCCTGGAGGCGGCACATGGGTCACGCGGTACGGTCATACTGCGGTGGGACGCACACTCGTTGACCTCTCATGGCACTGCTCCACACTTCAGGGAGGATGCTTTCCGTTAGCTATGTTTTCTGATGACATGTCGCGCCGGCCCCGTCCAACAACAGAACTCCTTTAGATCCAAACAGACTCTTCCACTCTCTCACCGGAAGTGAAACCAGGCCACGCGGACACTTTCACAATACAACAGCCGGGAATGCACTTTTCGGTAACAAAACCACATTCCTTCCTCCTAATTAATCAAATAAACGTCTCACTGAAGAACAGGGGCCAGCTTCGATCAGTAAACAGCCGTTACAACGACTTTTTAACTTTGTGATACCATTACAACGCATGCATTACCACGCATGCGTTGTACATCACAAAGTCATTACTACGCATTTTTTAGAACGCATGGTCATTTACCACGCATGCCTTTACAACGAATTTTGTTGTAAAGGTATGTATGGTAAATGACCATGCGTTCTAAAAACATGTAGACGATCCATGTCGTTGTAAGGAAACAGAGGCTGTTCCGTTTCCTCACAACGACGTGCACCGCCCCTCAGAGACGACGTGAAGCAGGAACCACGAGGAGAGAGGAACCATAAGGAGTGAGAGGTAAGGGGGATTGGGCATGGGGTGGGGTTTCATTTCTAGGGTTTAGGGCAGTGCAGTGGTGTTCGGGCAGTGTAGGGGGTCGTGCAGGGGGTGGTGTTTCAGGATTTAGAGCAGTGCAGTGGTGTTCGGGCAGTGTAGGAGGTCTTGCTGGGGGTGGTGTTTCAGGGTTTAGGGCAGTACAGTGGTGTTCGGGTAGTGTAGGGGGTCGTGCTGGGGGGAGTGTTTTAGGGTTTAGGGTAGTGCAGTGGTGTTCGGGTAGTGTAGGGGGTCGTGCTGGGGGGAGTGTTTTAGGGTTTAGGGTAGTGCAGTGGTGTTCGGGTAGTGTAGGGGGTCGTGCTTGGGGGGGTGTTTTAGGGTTTAGGGCAGTGCAGTGGTGTTTGGGTAGTGTAGGGAGTGGTGCCTGGGGGGGTGTTTTAGGGTTTAGGGCAGTGCAGTGGTGTTCGGGTAGTGTAGGGCGTCGTGCTGGGGGTGGTAGGGTTTAGGGCAGTGCAGTGGTGTTCGGGTAGTGTAGGGAGTGGTGCCTGGGGGGGGGTGTTTTAGGGTTTAGGGCAGTGCAGTGGTGTTCGGGTAGTGTAGGGTGTTGTGCTGGGGTGGTGGTTAGGGTTTAGGGCAGTGCAGTGGTGTTCGGGTAGTGTAGGGAGTGGTGCCTGGGGGTGGTGTTGTAGGGTTTAGGGCAGTGCAGTGGTGTTCGGGCAGTGTAGGGGGTCGTGCTGGGGGTGGTGTTTTAGGGTTTAGGGCAGTGCAGTGGTGTTCTGGCAGTGTAGGGGGTCGTACTGGCGGTGGTCTTTTAGGGTTTAGGGCAGTGCAGTGGTGATCGGGCAGTGTAGGGGTTCGTGCTGGGGGTGGTGTTTCAGGGTTTAGGGCAGTGCAGTGGTATTTGGGTAGTGTAGGGGGTCGTGCTGGGGGGAGTGTTTTAGGGTTTAGGGTAGTGCATTGGTGTTTGGGTAGTGTAGGGGGTCGTGCTGGGGGTAGTGTTTTAGGGTTTAGGGCAGTGCAGTGGTGTTTGGGTAGTGTAGGGGGTCGTGGTGGGGGATTGTTTTAGGGTTTAGGGCAGTGCAGTGGTGTTCGGGTAGTGTAGGGGTCCTGCTGGGGGGATTGTTTTAGGGTTTAGGGCAGTGCAGTGGTGTTCGGGTAGTGTAGGGGTCGTGCTGGGGGTAGTGTTTTAGGGTTTAGGGTAGTGCAGTGGTGTTCGCGTAGTGTAGGGGGTCGTGCTGGGGGGGTGTTTTAGGGTTTAGGGTAGTGCAGTGGTGTTCGGGTAGTGTAGGGGGTCGTGCTGGGGGTGGTGTTTTAGGGTTTAGGGCAGTGCAGTGGTGTTTGGGCAGAGTAGGGGGTCGTACTGGGGGTGGTGTTTTAGGGTTTAGGGCAGTGCAGTGGTGTTCGGGCAGTGTAGGGGGTCGTGCAGGGGGTGGTGTTTCAGGGTTTAGGGCAGTGCAGTGGTGTTCGGGCAGTGTAGGGGGTCGTGCAGGGGGTGGTGTTTCAGGGTTTAGGGCAGTGCAGTGGTGTTCAGGCATTATAGGGTGTCGTGTTTCAGGGTTTAGGGCAGTGCAGTGGTGTTCGGGCAGTGTAGGAGGTCGTGCTGGGGGTGGTGTTTCAGGCTTTAGGGCAGTGGTGTTCGGGCAGTGTAGGGCGTCGTGCGGGGTGGTGTTTCAGTGTTTAGGGCAGTGTAGTGGTGTTCGGGCAGTGTAGGGGGTCATGCAGGGGGTGGTGTTTCAGGGTTTAGGGCAGTGCAGTGATGTTCGGGCAGTGTAGGGGGTTGTGCTGGGGGTGGTGCTTCAGGGTTTAGGGCAGTGCAGAGGTGTTCGGGCAGTGTAGGGGGTCGTGCTGGGGGTGGTGTTTCAGGGTTTAGGGCAGTGCATTGGTGTTCGGGCAGTGTAGGGGTCATGCTGGGGCTGGTGTTTCAGAGTTCAGGGCAGTGCAGTTGTGTTTGGGCAGTGTAGGGGGTCGTGCTGGGGCTGGTGTTTCAGGGTTTAGGGCAGTGCAGTTATGTTCGGGCAGTGTAGGGGGTCATGCTGGGGCTGGTGTTTCAGGGTTTATGGCAGTGCAGTGGTGTTCGGGCAGTGTAGGGGGTCGTGCTGGGGCTGGTGTTTCAGGGTTTAGGAAGTGCAGTGGTGTTCGGGCAGTGTAGGGGGTCGTGCTGTGGGTAGTGTTTCAGGGTTTTGGGCCTGCAGTGGTGTTTGGGCAGTGTAGGGGGACGTGCTGGGGGTGGTGTTTCAGGGTTTAGGGCTGAGCAGTGGTGTTTGGGCAGTGTAGGGGTTCGTGCTGGGGGTGGTGTTTAGGGTTTAGGGCTGGGCAGTGGTGTTCAGGCATTGTAGGGGGTCGTGCTGGGGGTGGTGTTTCAGGGTTTAGGGCAGTGGTGTTTGGGCAGTGTAGGGGGTCGTACTGGGGGTGGTGTTTCAGGGTTTAGGTCAGTGCAGTGGTGTTCGGGCAGTGTAGGGGGTCGTGCACGGGGGTGGTGTTTCAGGGTTTAGGGCAGTGCAGTGGTGTTCGGGCAGTATAGGGGGTCGTGCTGGGGGTGGTGCTTCAGGGTTTAGGGTAGTGCAGTGGTGTTCGGGCAGTGTAGGGGGTCGTGCTGGGGCTGGTGTTTCAGGGTAAAGGGCAATGCAGTGGTGTTCGGGCAGTGTAGGGGTTCGTGCTGGGGCTGGTGTTTCAGGGTTTTGGGCAGTGCAGTGGTGTTCGGGCAGTGTAGGGGGTCGTGCTGGGGCTGGTGTTTCAGGGTTTAGGGCAATGCAGTGGTGTTCGGGCAGTGTAGGGGTTCGTGCTGGGGCTGGTGTTTCAGGGTTTTGGGCACAGCAGTGGTGTTCGGGCAGTGTAGTGGTTCATGCTGGGGGTGGTGTTTCAGGTTTTAGGGCAGTGCAGTGATGTTAGGGCAGTGTAGGGGTTCGTGCTGGGGCTGGTGTTTCAGGGTTTTGGGCACAGCAGTGGTGTTCGGGCAGTGTAGTGGTTCATGCTGGGGGTGGTGTTTTAGGTTTTAGGGCAGTGCAGTGATGTTAGGGCAGTGTAGGGGGTCGTGCTGGGGCTGGTGTTTCAGGGTTTAGGGCAGTGGTGTTCGGGCAGTGTAGGGGGTCTTGCTGGGGGTAGTGTTTCAGGGTTTAGGGCAGTGCAGTGGTGTTCGGGCAGTGTAGGCAGTCGTGCAGGGGGTGGTGTTTCAGGGTTTAGGGCAGTGCAGTGGTGTTCGGGCAGTGTAGGGGGTCGTGCTGGGGCTGGTGTTTCAGGGTTTAGGGCAGTGCAGTGGTGTTCGGGCAGTGTAGGGGGTCGTGCTGGGGCTGGTGTTTCAGGGTTTAGGGCAGTGCAGTGGTGTTCGGGCAGTGTAGGGGGTCATGCTGGGGCTGGTGTTTCAGGGTTTAGGGCAATGCAGTGGTGTTCGGGCAGTGTAGGGGTTCTTGCTGGGGCTGGTGTTTCAGGGTTTAGGGCAATGCAGTGGTGTTCGGGCAGTGTAGGGGGTCGTGCTGGGGCTGGTGTTTCAGGGTTTAGGGCAGTGCAGTGGTGTTCGGGCAGTGTAGGGGGTCGTGCTAGGGCTGGTGTTTCAGGGTTTAGGGCAATGCAGTGGTGTTCGGGCAGTGTAGGGGTTCGTGCTGGGGCTGGTGTTTCAGGGTTTTGGGCACAGCAGTGGTGTTCGGGCAGTGTAGTGGTTCATGCTGGGGGTGGTGTTTCAGGTTTAGGGCAGTGCAGTGATGTTAGGGCAGTGTAGGGGTTCGTGCTGGGGCTGGTGTTTCAGGGTTTTGGGCACAGCAGTGGTGTTCGGGCAGTGTAGTGGTTCATGCTGGGGGTGGTGTTTCAGGTTTTAGGGCAGTGCAGTGATGTTAGGGCAGTGTAGGGGGTCGTGCTGGGGCTGGTGTTTCAGGGTTTAGGGCAGTGGTGTTCAGGCAGTGTAGGGGGTCTTGCTGGGGGTAGTGTTTCAGGGTTTAGGGCAGTGCAGTGGTGTTCGGGCAGTGTAGGCAGTCGTGCAGGGGGTGGTGTTTCAGGGTTTAGGGCAGTGCAGTGGTGTTCGGGCAGTGTAGGGGGTCGTGCTGGGGCTGGTGTTTCAGGGTTTAGGGCAGTGCAGTGGTGTTCGGGCAGTGTAGGGGGTCGTGCTGGGGCTGGTGTTTCAGGGTTTAGGGCAGTGCAGTGGTGTTCGGGCAGTGTAGGGGGCCGTGCTGGGGCTGGTGTTTCAGGGTTTAGGGCAATGCAGTGGTGTTCGGGCAGTGTAGGGGTTCGTGCTGGGGCTGGTGTTTCAGGGTTTTGGGCAGTGCAGAGGTCTTCGGGCAGTGTAGGGGGTCGTGCTGGGGCTGGTGTTTCAGGGTTTAGGGCAGTGCAGTGGTGTTCGGGCAGTGTAGGGGGTCGTGCTGGGGCTGGTGTTTCAGGGTTTAGGGCAGTGCAGTAGTGTTCGGGCAGTGTAGGGGGTCGTGCTGGGGCTGGTGTTTCAGGGTTTAGGGCAAAGCAGTGGTGTTCGGGCAGTGTAGGGGTTCGTGCTGGGGCTGGTGTTTCAGGGTTTTGGGCACAGCAGTGGTGTTCGGGCAGTGTAGGGGTTCGTGCTGGGGTTGGTGTTTTAGGTTTTAGGGCAGTGCAGTGGTGTTAGGGCAGTCTAGGGGGTCTTGCTGGGGTGGTGTTTCAGGGTTTAGGGCAGTGGTGTTCGGGCAGTGTAGGGGGTCTTGCTGGGGGTGGTGTTTCAGGGTTTAGGGCAGTGCAGTGGTGTTCGGGCAGTGTAGGGGGTCTTGATGGGGGTAGTGTTTCAGGGTTTAGGGCAGTGCAGTGGTGTCCGGGCAGTGTAGGTGGTCGTGCTGGGGATGGTGTTTCAGGGTTTAGGGTAGTGCAGGGGTGTTCGGACAGTGTAGGGGGTCATGCAGGGGGTGGTGTTTCAGGGTTTAGGGCAGTGCAGTGGTGTCCGGGCAGTGTAGGGGGTCGTGCTGGGGGTGGTGTTTCAGGGTTTAGGGCAGTGCAGTGGTGTTCGGGCAGTGTAGGGGGTCATGCTGGGGCTGGTGTTTCAGGGTTTAGGGCAGTGCAGTGGTGTTTGGGCAGTGTAGGGGGTCGTGCTGGGGCTGGTGTTTCAGGGTTTAGGGCAGTGCAGTGGTGTTCAGACATTGTAGGGGGTCGTGCAGGGGCTGGTGTTTCAGGGTTTAGGGCAGTGCAGTGGTGTTCGGGTAGTGTAGGGGGTCGTGCTGGGGGGAGTGTTTTAGGGTTTAGGGCAGTGGTGTTCGGGTAGTGTAGGGGGTCGTGCTTGGTGGGGTGTTTTAGGGTTTAGGGCAGTGCAGTGGTGTTTGGGTAGTGTAGGGAGTGGTGCCTGGGGGGGTGTTTTAGGGTTTAGGGCAGTGCAGTGGTGTTCGGGTAGTGTAGGGCGTTGTTCTGGGGGTGGTGTTGTAGGGTTTAGGGCAGTGCAGTGGTGTTCGGGCAGTTTAGGGGGTCATGCTGGGGGTGGTGTTTTAGGGTTTAGGGCAGTGCAGTGGTGTTCGGGCAGTGTAGGGGATCATGCTGGGGGTGGTGTTTTAGGGTTTAGGGCAGTGCAGTGGTGTTCGGGCAGTGTAGGGGGTCGTACTTGGGGTGGTCTTTTAGGGTTTAGGGCAGAGCAGTGGTGTTCGGGCAGTGTAGGGGGTCATACTGGGGGTGGTGTTTCAGGGTTTAGGGCAGTGCAGTGGTGTTTGGGTAGTGTAGGGGGTCGTGCTGGGGGGAGTGTTTTAGGGTTTAGGGTAGTGCATTGGTGTTTGGGTAGTGTAGGGGGTCGTGCTGGGGGTAGTGTTTTAGGGTTTAGGGCAGTGCAGTGGTGTTTGGGTAGTGTAGGGGGTCGTGGTGGGGGATTGTTTTAGGGTTTAGGGCAGTGCAGTGGTGTTTGGGTAGTGTAGGGGGTCCTGCTGGGGGGATTGTTTTAGGGTTTAGGGCTGTGCAGTTGTGTTCGGGTAGTGTAGGGGTCGTGCTGGGGGAGTGTTTTAGGGTTTAGGGTAGTGCAGTGGTGTTCGGGTAGTGTAGAGGGTCGTGCTGGGGGGGTGTTTTAGGGTTTAGGGTAGTGCAGTGGTGTTCGGGTAGTGTAAGGCATCGTGCTGGGGGTGGTGTTTTAGGGTTTAGGGCAGTGCAGTGGTGTTCGGGCAGTGTAGGGGGTCATACTGGTGGTGGTGTTTCAGGGTTTAGGGCAGTGCAGTGGTGTTCGGGCAGTGAGGGGGTCGTGCTGGGGGTGGTGTTTCAGGGTTTAGGGTAGTGGTGTTTGGGCAGTGTAGTGGTTCATGCTGGGGTGGTGTTTCAGGTTTTACGGCAGTGCAGTGATGTTAGGGCAGTGTAGGGGGTCGTGCTGGGGCAGGTGTTTCAGGGTTTAGGGCAGTGGTGTTCGGGCAGTGTAGGGGGTCTTGCTGGGGGTAGTGTTTCAGGGTTTAGGGCAGTGCAGTGGTGTTCGGGCAGTGTAGGCAGTCGTGCAGGGGGTGGTGTTTCAGGGTTTAGGGCAGTGCAGTGGTGTTCGGGCAGTGTAGGGGGTCGTGCTGGGGCTGGTGTTTCAGGGTTTAGGGCAGTGCAGTGGTGTTCGGGCAGTGTAGGGGGTCGTGCTGGGGCTGGTGTTTCAGGGTTTAGGGCAGTGCAGTGGTGTTCGGGCAGTGTAGGGGGTCGTGCTGGGGCTGGTGTTTCAGGGTTTAGGGCAGTGCAGTGGTGTTCGGGCAGTGTAGGGGGTCGTGCTGGGGCTGGTGTTTCAGGGTTTAGGGCAGTGCAGTGGTGTTCGGGCAGTGTAGGGGGTCGTGCTGGGGCTGGTGTTTCAGGGTTTAGGGCAATGCAGTGGTGTTCGGGCAGTGTAGGGGTTCGTGCTGGGGTTGGTGTTTTAGGTTTTAGGGCAGTGCAGTGGTGTTAGGGCAGTCTAGGGGGTCTTGCTGTGGTGGTGTTTCAGGGTTTAGGGCAGTGGTGTTCGGGCAATGTAGGGGGTCTTGCTGGGGGTGGTGTTTCAGGGTTTAGGGCAGTGCAGTGGTGTTCGGGCAGTGTAGGGGGTCTTGATGGGGTTAGTGTTTCAGGGTTTAGGGCTGTGCAGTGGTGTCCGGGCAGTGTAGGTGGTCGTGCTGGGGGTGGTGTTTCAGGGTTTAGGGTAGTGCAGTGGTGTTCGGGCAGTGTAGGGGGTCCTGCTGGGGGGATTGTTTTAGGGTTTAGGGCTGTGCAGTTGTGTTCGGGTAGTGTAGGGGTCGTGCTGGGGGAGTGTTTTAGGGTTTAGGGCAGTGCAGTGGTGTTCGGGCAGTGTAGGGGATCATGCTGGGGGTGGTGTTTTAGGGTTTAGGGCAGTGCAGTGGTGTTCGGGCAGTGTAGGGGGTCGTACTGGGGGTGGTCTTTCAGGGTTTAGGGCAGAGCAGTGGTGTTCGGGCAGTGTAGGGGGTCATGCTGGGGGTGGTGTTTCAGGGTTTAGGGCAGTGCAGTGGTGTTTGGGTAGTGTAGGGGTCGTGCTGGGGGAGTGTTTTAGGGTTTAGGGTAGTGCATTGGTGTTTGGGTAGTGTAGGGGGTCGTGCTGGGGGAGTGTTTTAGGGTTTAGGGCAGTGCAGTGGTGTTTGGGTAGTGTAGGGGGTCGTGGTGGGGGATTGTTTTAGGGTTTAGGGCAATGCAGTGGTGTTCGGGCAGTGTAGGGGTTCGTGCTGGGGCTGGTGTTTCAGGGTTTTGGGCAGTGCAGTGGTGTTCGGGCAGTGTAGGGGGTCGTGCTGGGGCTGGTGTTTCAGGGTTTAGGGCAGTGCAGTGGTGTTCGGGCAGTATAGGGGGTCGTGATGGGGCTGGTGTTTCAGGGTTTAGGGCAGTGCAGTGGTGTTCGGGCAGTGTATGGGGTCGTGCTGGGGCTGGTGTTTCAGGGTTTAGGGCAATGCAGTGGTGTTCGGGCAGTGTAGGGGTTCGTGCTGGGGCTGGTGTTTCAGGGTTTTGGGCACAGCAGTGGTGTTCGGGCAGTGTAGGGGTTCGTGCTGGGGGTGGTGTTTTAGGTTTTAGGGCAGTGCAGTGGTGTTAGGGCAGTCTAGGGGGTCTTGCTGGGGTGGTGTTTCAGGGTTTAGGGCAGTGGTGTTCGGGCAGTGTAGGGGGTCTTGCTGGGGGGGGTGTTTCAGGGTTTAGGGCAGTGCAGTGGTGTTCGGGCAGTGTAGGGGGTCTTGATGGGGTTAGTGTTTCAGGGTTTAGGGCTGTGCAGTGGTGTCCGGGCAGTGTAGGTGGTCATGCTGGGGGTGGTGTTTCAGGGTTTAGGGTAGTGCAGTGGTGTTCGGGCAGTGTAGGGGGTCATGCAGGGGGTGGTGTTTCAGGGTTTAGGGCAGTGCAGTGGTGTCCGGGCAGTGTAGGGGGTCATGCTGGGGCTGGTGTTTCAGGGTTTAGGGCAGTGCAGTGGTGTTTGGGCAGTGTAGGGGGTCGTGCTGGGGCTGGTGTTTCAGGGTTTAGGGCAGTGCAGTGGTGTTCGGGCAGTGTAGGGGGTCGTGCTGGGGCTGGTGTTTCAGGGTTTAGGGCAGTGCAGTGGTGTTCGGGTAGTGTAGGGGGTCGTGCTGGGGGGAGTGTTTTAGGGTTTAGGGTAGTGCAGTGGTGTTCGGGTAGTGTAGGGGGTCGTGCTTGGTGGGGTGTTTTAGGGTTTAGGGCAGTGCAGTGGTGTTTGGGTAGTGTAGGGAGTGGTGCCTGGGGGGGTGTTTTAGGGTTTAGGGCAGTGCAGTGGTGTTCGGGTAGTGTAGGGTGTTGTGCTGGGGGTGGTGTTGTAGGGTTTAGGGCAGTGCAGTGGTGTTCGGGCAGTGTAGGGGGTCGTGCTGGGGGTGGTGTTTTAGGGTTTAGGGCAGTGCAGTGGTGTTCGGGCAGTGTAGGGGGTCATGCTGGGGGTGGTGTTTTAGGGTTTAGGGCAGTGCAGTGGTGTTCGGGCAGTGTAGGGGGTCGTGCTTGGGGTGGTGTTTTAGGGTTTAGGGCAGTGCAGTGGTGTTCGGGCAGTGTAGGGGGTCATGCTGGGGGTGGTGTTTCAGGGTTTAGGGCAGTGCAGTGGTGTTTGGGCAGTGTAGGGGGTCGTGCTGGGGGTAGTGTTTTAGGGTTTAGGGCAGTGCAGTGGTGTTTGGGCAGTGTAGGGGGTCGTGCTGGGGGTAGTGTTTTAGGGTTTAGGGCAGTGCAGTGGTGTTTGGGCAGTGTAGGGGTCGTGCTGGGGGATGGTGTTTCAGGGTTTAGGGCAGTGCAGTGGTGTTTGGGCAGTGTAGGGGGTCCTGCTGGGGGTGGTGTTTCAGGGTTTAGGGCTGTGCAGTGGTGTTCGGGCAGTGTAGGGGTCGTGCTGGGGGTGGTGTTTTAGGGTTTAGGGCAGTGCAGTGGTGTTCGGGTAGTGTAGGGGGTCGTGCTGGGGGTGGTGTTTCAGGGTTTAGGGTAGTGCAGTGGTGTTCGGGCAGTGTAGGGCGTCGTGCTGGGGGTGGTGTTTCAGGGTTTAGGGCAGTGCAGTGGTGTTCGGGCAGTGTAGGGGGTCGTGCTGGGGGTGGTGTTTCAGGGTTTAGGGCAGTGCAGTGGTGTTCAGGCATTGTAGGGGTCGTGCTGGGGTGGTTTCAGGGTTTAGGGCAGTGCAGTGGTGTTCGGGCAGTGTAGGGGGTCGTGCTGGGGGTGGTGTTTCAGGGTTTAGGGTAGTGCAGTGGTGTTCGGGCAGTGTAGGGCGTCGTGCGGGTGGTGTTTCAGGGTTTAGTGCAGTGGTGTTCGGGCAGTATAGGGGGTCGTGCTGGGGCTGGTGTTTCAGGGTTTAGGACAGTGCAGTGGTGTTCGGGCAGTGTAGGGGGTCGTGCTGCGGCTGGTGTTTCAGGGTTTAGGGCAGTGCAGTGGTGTTCGGGCAGTGTAGGGGGTCGTGCTGGGACTGGTGTTTCAGGGTTTAGGGTAGTGCAGTGGTGTTCGGGCAGTATAGGGGGTCGTGCTGGGGCTGGTGTTTCAGGGTTTAGGGCAGTGCAGTGGTGTTCGGGCAGTGTAGAGGGTCGTGCTGGGGCTGGTGTTTCAGGGTTTAGGGCAGTGCAGTGGTGTTCGGGCAGTGTAGGGGGTCGTGCTGGGGGTAGTGTTTCAGGGTTTAGGGAAGTGCAGTGGTGTTTGGGCAGTGTAGGGGGACATGCTAGGGGTGGTGTTTCAGGGTTTAGGGCTGAGCAGTGGTGTTTGGGCAGTGTTGGGGTCGTGCTGGGGGTTGTGTTTCAGGGATTAGGGCAGAGCAGTGGTGTTCGGGCAGAGTAGGGGGTTGTGCTGGGGGTGGTGTTTAGGGTTTAGGGCAATGCAGTTGTGTTCGGGCAGTGTAGGGGGTCGTGCTGGGGGTGGTGTTTCAGGGTTTAGGGCAGTGCAGTGGTGTTCGGGCAGTGTAGGGGGTCGTGCAGAGAGTGGTGTTTCATTGTTTAGGGCAGTGCAGTGGTGTTCGGGCAGTGTAGGGGGTCATGCAGGGGGTGGTGTTTCAGGGTTTAGGGCAGTGCAGTGGTGTTCGGGCAGTGTAGGGGGTCTTGCTGGGGGTGGTGTTTCAGGGTTTAGGGCAGTGCAGTGGTGTTAGGTCAGTGTAGGGGGTCTTGCTGGGGGTGGTGTTTCAGGGTTTAGGGCAGTGCAGTGGTGTTCGGGCAGTATAGGGGGTCTTGCTGGGGGTGGTGTTTCAGGGTTTAGGGCAACGCAGTGGTGTTCGGGCAGTGTAGGGGATCTTGCTAGGGGTGGTGTTTCAGGGTTTAGGGCAGCGCAGTGGTGTTCGGGCAGTGTAGGGGGTCGTGCTGGGGCTGGTGTTTCAGGGTTTAGAGCAGTGCAGTGGTGTTCGGGCAGTGTAGGGGGGTCATGCTGGGGCTGGTGTTTCAGGGTTTAGGGCAGTGCAGTGGTGTTCGGGCAGTGTGGGGGGTCGTGCTGGGGCTCGTGTTTCAGTGTTTAGGGCAGTCCAGTGGTGTTCAGGCAGTGTAGGGGGTCGTGCTGGGGCTGGTGTTTCAGGGTTTAGGGCAGTGCAGTGGTGTTCGGGCAGTGTAGGGGGTCGTGCAGGGGCTGGTGTCTCAGGGTTTAGGGCAGTGCAGTGGTGTTCGGGCAGTGTAGGGGGTCATGCTGGGGCTGGTGTTTCAGGGTTTAGGGCAATGCAGTGCTGTTCGGGCAGTGTAGGTGTTCGTGCTGGGGCTGGTGTTTCAGGGTTTTGGGCACAGCAGTGGTGTTCGGGCAGTGTAGGGCTTCGTGCTGGGGGTGGTGTTTCAGGTTTTAGGGCAGTGCAGTGGTGTTAGGGCAGTCTAGGGGGTCTTGCTGGGGGTGGTGTTTCAGGGTTTAGGGCAGTGGTGTTCAGTCAGTGTAGGGGGTCTTGCTGGGGGTGGTGTTTCAGCGTTTAGGGCAGTGCAGTGGTGTTCGGGCAGTGTAGGGGGTCTTGCTGGGGGTAGTGATTCAGGGTTTAGGGCAGTGCAGTGGTGTCCGGGCAGTGTAGGGGTCGTGCTGGGGGTGGTGTTTCAGGGTTTAGGGCAGTGCAGTGGTGTCCGGGCAGTGTAGGGGGTCGTGCTGGGGCTGGTGTTTCAGGGTTTAGGGCAGTGCAGTGGTGTTCGGGCATTGTAGGGGGTCGTGCAGGGGCTGGTGTTTCAGGGTTTAGGGCAGTGCAGTGGTGTTCGGGCAGTGTAGGGGGTCGTGCTGGGGATGGTGTTTCAGGGTTTAGGGCAGTGCAGTGGTGTTCGGGCAGTGTAGGGGGTCATGCTGGGGCTAGTGTTTCAGTGTTTATGGCAGTGCAGTGGTGTTCGGGCAGTGTAGGGGGTTGTGCTGGGGTGGTGTTTCAGGGTTTAGGGCAGTGCAGTGGTGTTCGGGCAGTGTAGGGGGTCGTACTGGGGGGGTGTTTCAGGGTTTAGAGGCAGTGGTGTTCAGGCAGTGTAGGGGGTTTGCTGTGGGTGATGTTTCAGGGTTTAGGGCAGTGCAGTGGTGTTCGGGCAGTGTAGGGGGTCTTGCTGGGGTAGTGTTTCATGGTTTAGGGCAGTGCAGTGGTGTTCGGGCAGTGTATGGGGTCGTGCTGGGGGTGGTGTTTCAGGGTTTAGGGCAGTGCAGTGGTGTTCGGGCAGTGTAGGGGGTCTTACTGGGGGTGGTGTTTCAGGGTTTAGGGCAGTGCAGTGGTGTTCAGGCAGTGTAGGGGGTTGTGCTGGCGGTGATGTTTCAGGGTTTAGGGCAGTGCAGTGGTGTTCGGGCAGTGTAGGGGGTCTTGCTGGGGGTAGTGTTTCAGGGTTTAGGGCAGTGCAGTGGTGTTCGGGCAGTGTAGGGGTCGTGCTGGGGGTGGTGTTTCAGGGTTTAGGGCAGTACAGTGGTGTTCGGGCAGTGTAGGGTGTCGTGCTGGGGGTGGTGTTTCAGGGTTTAGGGCAGTGCAGTGGTGTTCGTGCAGTGTAGGGGGTCATGCTGGGGGTGGTGTTTCAGGGTATAGGGCAGTGCAGTGGTGTTCGGGCAGTGTAGGGGGTCATGCTGGGGGTGGTGTTTCAGGGTTTAGGGCAGTGCAGTGGTGTTCGGGCAGTGTAGGGGGTCGTGCTGGGGGTAGTGTTTCAGGGTTTAGGGCAGTGCAGTGGTGTTCGGGCAGTGTAGGGGGTCGTGCTGGGGTAGTGTTTCAGGGTTTAGGGCAGTGCAGTGGTGTTCGGGCAGTGTAGGGGGTTGTGCTGGGGGTAGTGTTTTAGGGTTTAGGGCAGTGCAGTGGTGTTTGTGTAGTGTGCAGCGCATGTGCTGCGTCGCTAGGCGAGACCTAAAAAGCATTACACCAAGATGGCTGCAAACACTTCCTGGATTGAAGTGTTGGCAGCCAATTAGAGCCAAGCTCGTGCTTGTGTAGTTAGGTCCCGCCCAGATATATAAAGATTTTTTTACTTTAATATCTCGAAAACTACTGAACGGATATACACCATTTTAAAAATAGGGCGCTTTCTGAACCAAGCACTACCTTTTTGCCAAATTTGGTGTAATTCTGTTCAGCAGTTTTGTCTGTAACCGTGTCTAAAGTTTCCTATGGGAAATTGATTTTTTGACCTCTATTTTTTGAATTTCTCAGGAACTACTGAACGGATTTACACCATTTAAAAAAAAGGGCGCTTTCTGAACCAAGGGCTACCTTTTTGCCAAATTTGGTGTAATTCTGTTCAGCAGTTCCAGCTGTAGCCGTGTCTAAAGTTTCCTATGGGAAATAACATGGGGAAAACGCGTTTTGGGACCCCCCTTTTTTCTCAGCCCCCGCTTGATGAATCACCCCGAAACTTTCAGGATAGGAGCTGACCGGAGCGCCCCACTAGTTTTGAAAATTTCGCAACGATTCGTCATCCGGCGCCAAAGTTATTGGGAAAAGAAAAAACGCTTTTCCTATGGAAACTAGGTCCTAACTATAACTATCTACTGGCGACCGCCAGTAGATAATATATATTCACTGAAAAAACCATAGGTTTCAGGGACGTTATAGTTAGAAATTAGCCTTTAAAAAACCATAGAAATTCACTGAAAAAACCATAGGTTTCAGGGACGTTATAGTTAGTAGGGCATTTCACTAGTACAAAACCAGAGAAATTTACCCGTTATAGTTAGTTGAGCTAACTATAACTCGCGCCCCCACAATGCACTGCTGATGACGTCACATATTATATCATTCATGACATGGTCAGTGACATCACTGATGACATCACTGACGACATCTCAAATGACATCACTGATAACATCACTGATGACATCATCCATGTGATAATCTGATGCACCTCCCCATACCCTAATATAACCTTTGATACACCCACTCTAAAATGCAGACTACCATTTTCAAAACCATAGACAGACCAATTCCAGTTACTACATACCCACTCACTGATTCCTAGGTCTACACACATGTCCACTCATTCATCCATACAGTTACTCATACATGCAGTCACTCATCAATACAGCACTATCATACGCACTCATACACCTATACAGACACTCACACACCACCACTCACCCATAGATTTACTCACACACCTAGTCAGTCATGCAAAGAATCAATCACACTCCCATTTACTCACCTATACAGTTATACACACACCAGTTCACTTATTCATACAGATACTAACACATACTTACTCTCTTCTACAATCACTGACACAAGCACACACTCATGCATACAGCCACTCTCACAATCACTCACTCTCACATATAGTCATTTATATACTCCAACACTCACATATACTGCCTTTCACATATGTAGTTACTCACACATGTACCAATGAGACATCTATTTTCTCACCAACACACACATACACACACTCACCCACCCATACAGCCCTTCACAGATGTACTCTTGAACCCATACACCCAGTGAATCACCTACTCACACATCTATGCATAGAGTCACACACCCCCCACCCACCCACAGAGACACTCAGGCACCCATACAGATTCTCAGATAACCAATCAATAACCCATATAGACACTCATGTAGCTACTCACCAACCCATGCAGACGCTTACACATCAACTGACAGACTAATACAGACATTCACACAGTTTAGTCACTAACCCATGCATTCAGTAAGACACAATTAATCACTCACTTATACAGTCAGTCACACACCTAATAAATCATCCATTCAGACACTTATACACCCACTCATTCTTTAATACACCTTGGCATATATATATATATATATATTCACGGAAAAAACTATAGGTTTCAGGCACGTTATAGTTAGAAATTAGCATTTAAAAAACCTTAGAAATTCACTGAAAAAACCATAGGTTTTAGGGAAAGTTATAGTTAGTTGGACATTTCACTCGAACAAAACCAGAGAAATTCCCCTGTTATAGTTAGTTCAGCTAACTATAACTTGCGCCCCCGCAATGCACTGTTGATGACGTCACATATGACATCACTCATGACATGGTCAGTGACATCACTGATGACATCACTGATGACATCTCAAATGACATCACTGATGACATCATCTAGTGACAGTGTTTGTTTCTGAAAAGTTTAAATATGTTTAATATATATAGGGAAAGGCGTATTGAAGAATGAGTGGGTGTATAAGTGTCTGAATGGATGATTTAGTAGGTGTGTGACTGACTCTATAAGTGAGTGATTAAATGTATCTTACTGAATGCACGGGTTAGTGACTAAACTGTGTGAATGTCTGTATCCGTCTGTCTGTTAGTGTGTAAGCGGCTGCATGGGTTTGTGAATAGCTACATGAGTGTCTATATGGGTTATTGATTGGTTGTCTGAGTATCTGCATGGATGCCTGAGTCTTTGTATGGGTGGGGTGTGTGTGACTCTGTGCATAGATGTGTGAGTGGGTGATTCACTGGGTGCATGGTTTCAAGAGTGCATCTGTGATGGACTGTATGGGTGTGTGAGTGTGTGTATGGGTGTGTTAGTGAGTGAATGTATATCTCAGTGGTACATGTGTGAGTAACTACATATGTGAAAGGCAGTATATATGTGTGTTGGAATATATAAATAGCTATAAGTGAGAGTGTGTGATTATGAGAGTGACTGTATGGATGACTGTGTGCTTGTATCAGTGATTGTATAAGAGCGTAAGAATGTCCTAGTATTTGTATGAGTAAGTGAGCTTGTGTGTGTATAACTGTATAGGTGAGTAAATGGGAGTGTGATTAATTATTTGCATGACTGACTAGGTGTGTGAGTACCTCTATGGATGAGTGGTGGTGTGTGAGTGTCTATATAGGCATATGAGTGCATATGATAGTCCTTTACTGAGTGATTGTAAGTATGAGTGACTGTACGGGTGAGTCAGTGGATATGTGTTTAGACCTAAGAATCAGTGAGTGGGTATGTAGTTATTGCTGCTGGAGTGTCTATGGTTTTGAGAATGGCAGTCTGTTATTTAGAGTTGGTGTATCAAAGGTTACATTAGGGTGTGAGAAGATGCATCAAATTATCACATGGATGAAGTCATCAGTGATGTCATCAGCGATGTCATTTGAGATGCCATCAGTGATGTCATCAGTGATGTCACTGACCATGTCATGAGTGATGTCATATGTGACGTCATCAGCAGTGCATTGCAGGGGCGCAAGTTATAGTTAGCTGAACTAACTATAACGGGGGAATTTCTCTGGTTTTGTATGAGTGAAATGTCCAACTAACTATAACTTTCCCTAAAACCTATGGTTTTTTCAGTGAATTTCTAAGGTTTTTTAAATGCTAATTTCTAACTATAATGTGCCTGAAACCTATGGTTTTTTCAGTGAATTTCAAAGGTTTTTTAAATGCTAATTTCTAACTATAACATGCCTGAAACCTATGGTTTTTTAAGTGAATTTCAAAGATTTTTTAAATGCTAGTTTCTAACTATGCCTACAGAGGTAGGATATGTGAAGAAAGAAGAAGAAAAGCGCAGAAAGAAGGAAGACAAATGCAGAAAGAGGCAACAGAAGTCCAGAAAGACGAAGAAAAGTGCAAGAAGAAGGAAGAGATGTGCAGAAAGAACCAACAGAGGAGTAGAAAGTACTCCTGTGCCCCCAACTTTTTGCTGATGGGTACTGGTGGTAACTGACTCTGTCTCTGGTGGTAAAAGACACTTAGAATACAGTGAAAACACCTACATACACTAGGGAACACTATGCGTTGGGGTACCCCTGTGATTAGCATGACCTCCTCTGTATTTGCCATGAGTTAGTGCCAGGGTCATTGGATGAGTACATGAATACTGACTGGATGATTAGAGTACTGCAAGGAGAGTGGATGGTGAATTTATAAGTGCTTGTGTTTTGGCGGAGTGATTGGATAAGTACATGGTGCTCGCTGGTTGATTGGAGGAGTGCATGGGTAGTGACAGGGCGATGGCTGGACTGCATCAGTAGTGCTCAGGGTAAGTTGGAGGATTAATTCCCCTTGAATCCTGAGGGTCCCTATTTGATAAAAGCCCTGGCGGTGGCGGTCCCCGGGGCTTGGGGGGGCCTTGGAGGCCCCCCCAAACATTAAAAAAACAAGCCCCGGGAGGTGGCGGTCCCCGGGGCTGCGGGGCCCCCGCGGGCCCTGCATATATTTGTTGGCAAAGCCCCGGGGACCTGGGCCACCCGGGGGTCTCAATTAAATGAAGCGCGGTATCCCGCGCTTCATTTTTTTACATTTCGGCGGGATTAGTGACCCCAGCACGAATTTCTCCAATGTTTTTTTAAAAAAATGCTTTTTTTGGCCGTGGGGGTTCTTGTGGGACCCCCTGAGCAGGCCTAGAGGGTCAGGGTGTTTCTACCCTGCCCCCTTTTCTTCTTTTTCACCTTTGTTTCCCTGTTTTCTTGTGACTCGGTTCCGAGTCACAAGATGGCTGCCAACACTTCCTGGTTTGGAGTGTTGGCAGCCAATTAAAATGAAGCTTGTGGTCGGGAGGGTTCGCGGATCCACCGCGCCTCTAGATATCGATATTTGTTTTTTTACAATTTCTCAGCAACTACCGAACAGATTTACACCATTTTTAAAAAGGTCGCTTTCTGAGCCAAGCAGTTCTCATTTTGTTCCTTTTTAAATTAAATGTTTTAAGTGTTACCGGTTTATTCCAATCAAGATGGCTTCAGGTGTGCCATAATTTTTTCATAAGTAAGACTGTTAGCGCTCTAGTTGTTCTTTAGAACACTCTGGGAAGCTGCAGTAGAACACAAAGGAATCAACTGGCAGGCTGCTCCTGTTGAAATATAACAGGAAGATATTTGAGATCTCACTTAAAACATGTCCTAATTTTTCTTTCTACAGCACTAACCATAATTTCTAAGACAAAATGAACCCCATCATTTTGTTCCTTTTTAAATTAAATTAAATGTTTTAAGGGTTACCAGTTTATTCCAATCAAGATGACTTCAGGTGTGCCATACTTTTGTCATAGGTAAGGTTGTTAGCGGTTGAAAAATTATTCTTAAGAAAACTCTGGGAAGCTGCAGTAGAACACAAAGGAATCAACTGACAGTCTCTGCCCTTGTTGGATTTACATGTTTTACTGAGAATGTCAGACTTCATTCTCACATGACTGAGAAAGATAATGTGAATTTACAGAAAATATGCTCTCATTTTAGCTTCTGGAGCACCTTCCAAACCTCTGTGGGACAAGCATGAGAAAATTGTTTTCTCTCAAACATGATTCATGAAATCCCAGCAGAAGGTTTTTCACAGGGTAAAATCACCCTAGAACACACCACAATACCTAAAATTAGTATGGTACCATCAACAAATGAATTCTAATGTAACTAAAGTCTGTTATCACCTTTTATAGTTCTCCTTTTGGTGACCCTCAAAATCTTCTATTCACTACAATGCATTTCATTGGGGTGCTATCATATATATTGGTCCCAAGATGGCTGCCAACACTTCTTGGATGAAGTGCTGACAGCCAATCAGATCTCACGATGACATGTGTGGTTAGGCTCCGCCCAGATATATAAAGTTCTTTTTCCTTTAATATTTAAAAAACTACTGAATGGATTTACACCATTTTTGAAAAGGTCGCTTTCTGAGCCAAGCAGTACCTTTATGCCAAATTTGGGGTAAATCCGTTCAGTAGTTTCCGCTGTAGCCTTGCACAAAGTTCCCTATGAGAAATTGATTTTTTGACTCTTATCTTTTGAATTTCTCAGCAACTACTGAACGGATTTACACCATTTAACAAAAAGGGCTCTTTCTGAACCAAGGGCTACCTTTTTGCAAAATTTGGTGTAATTCCGTTCAGCAGTTCGGGCTGTAGCTTTGTCTAAAGTTTCCTATGGAAAATAACATGGAGAAAACATGTTTTGGGACCCCCCTTTTTTCTCGGCCCCCGCTTGCCGAATCACCCCGAAACTTTCAAGATAGGAGTGGACTGGAGCGCCCCACGAGTTTTGGAAATTTCTTAAAGATTCGTCGACCGGCACCAAAGTTATTGGGAATAGAATGTTGTGAATTTCCTATGGAAAATAGGTCCTAGCTTTAACTACCTTCTGGCAACCGCCAGTAGGTAATATATATATATATATATAAATATATATATATATATATATATATATATATATAAAAAACATATTTAAACTTTACAGAAACACATAGTCACTGGATGATGTCATCAGTGATGTCATTTGAGATGTCATCAGTGATGTCATCAGTGATGTCACTGACCATGTCATGAATGATGTAATATGTGACGTCATCAGCAGTGCATTGTGGGGGCGCGAGTTATAGTTAGCTCAACTAACTATAGCGGGCGAATTTCTCTGGTTTTGTACTAGTGAAATGCCCAACTAACTATAACGTCCCTGAAACCTATGGTTTTTTCAGTGAATTTCTATGGTTTTTTAAAGGCTAATTCCTAACTATAACGTCCCTGAAACCTATGATTTTTTCATTGAATTTCAAAGGTTTTTAAATGATAATTTCTAACTATAACGTCCCTGAAACCTATGGTTTTTTTCAGTGAATTTCAAAGGTTTTTTAAATGCTAATTTCTAACTATAACGTCCCTGAAACCTATGGTTTTTTCAGTGAATTTCAAAGGTTTTTTAAATGCTAATTTCTAACTATAACGTCCCTGAAACATATGTTTTTTTCAGTGAATTTCTAAGGTTTTTAAATGCTAATTTCTATCTATAACGTCCCTGAAACCTGTGATTTTTTTCAGTGAATTTCTAAGGTTTTTAAATGCTAATTTCTAAATATAACATCCCTGAAACCTGTTTTTTTTTAAGTGAATATCTAATGTTTTTTAAATGCTAATTTCTAACTACACCTAGATAGGTAAGACATGTGCAGAAAGAGAAAGAAAGGCACAGAAAGAAGCAAGAGAAGTGCAGAAAGAAGCAAGAGAAAAACAGAAAAAGGCAAGAAAAGTGCAGAAAAAAGCAAGAGAGGCGCAATAAGAGGAAGAAAGGTGCAGAAAGAAGCAGTAGAAGTGATGAAATTGGCAGGAGAGGTACAGAAATAAGCAAGAGAAGTGCGGAAAGAAGCAAGAAAGGAGCAGAAAGAAGCAAGAGAGTTACAAAAAGAAGAGAGTGAGATGCAGAAAGAGGAAGAAAGGTGCAGAAAGAGGCAAGTGAGGTGCAGAAAGATGCAAGAGAGGTGCAGAATGAGACAAGAGAGGTGCAGAAAGAGACAAGAGAGGTGCAGAAAGAGGCAAGAGAGGTCCAGAAAGAGGAAGAAAGGTGCAGAAAGAGGCAAGAAAAATGCATAAAAATGAAGAAAGGTGCGGAAAGAAGCAAGAGAAGTGCAGAAAGAAGCAAGAGAGGTACAGAAAGAAGCAAGAGAGGTGCAGAAAGAAGAGAGTGAGGTACAGAAAGAGGCAAGAGAGGTGCAGAAAGAGGCAAGAGAAGTGCAGAAAGAGGCAAGAGAGGTGCAGAAAGAGGCACGAGTGGAGTAGAAAGCCAAGAGAGGTGCAGATAGAGGCACGAGAGGTGAAGAAAGAGGCAAGAGAGGTGCAGAAAGAGGCAAGAGAGGTACAGAAAGAGGCAAGAGATGTATAGAAAGAGACAAGACTGGTGCAGAAAGAGGCAAGAGAGGTGTAGAAAGAGGCAAGAGAGGTGCAGAAAGAGGCAAGAGAGGTGCATAAAGAGGCAAGAGGGGTGCAGAAAGAAGAGAGTGAGCTGCAGAAAGAGGGAAGAGAGGTGTAGAAAGAGGCAAGAGAGGTGCAGAAAGAAGAGAGTGAGCTGCAGAAAGAGGCAAGAGAGGTACAGAAAGAGGCAAGAGAGTTTCAGAAAGAGGCAAGAGAGGTGCAGAAAGAGGTAAGAGGTGTAGAAAGAGTCAAGAGAGGTACAGAAAGAGGAAGAAAGGTGCAGAAAGAAGCAAGTGAGCTGAAGAAAGAGGCAAGAGAAGAGCAAAAAATGTCAAGAGAGGTGCAACAAGAGGCAAGAGAGGTGCAGAAAGAGGAAGAAATGTTCAGAAAGAGGCAATAGAGGTGCAGAAAGAGGCAGGAGAGGTGCAGAAAGAAGAGAGTGAGCTGCAGAAAGAGGCAAGAGAGGTGCAGAAAGAGGCCAGAGAGGTACAGAAAGAGGCAAGAGAGGTACAGAAAGAAAAGAGTGAGCTGCAGAAATAACCAAGAGAAGTGCAGAAAGAGGCATGAGAGGTGCAGAAAGAGGCAAGAGAGGTGCAGAAAACAGCAAGCGAGGTGCAGAAAGAGGCAATAGAGGTGCAGAAAGAAGAGAATGAGCTGCAGAAAGAGGGAAGAGAGGTGCAGAAGGAGGCAAGAGAGGTGCATAAAAAAGAGAGTGAGCTACAGAAAGAGACAAGAGAGGTGCAGAAAGAGGCAAGAGAGGTGCAGAAAGAAGAGAGTGAGCTGCAGAAAGAAGCAAGAGAAGTGCAGTCAGAGGCAAGAGAGGTGCATAAAGAGGCAACAGAGGTGCAAAAAGAGGCAAGAGAGGTGCAGAAAGAAGAGAGGTGCAGAAAGAGGCAAGAGAGGTGCAGAAAGAGGCAGGAGTGGTGCAGAAAGATGCAAGAGATGTGCAGAAAGAGGCAAGAGAGGTGCAGATAGAAGAGAGTGAGCTGCAGAATAAGGGAAGAGAGGTGCAGAAAGAGGCAAGCGAGGTGCAGAAAGAAGAGAGTGAGCTACAGAAAGATGGAAGAGAGGTGCAGAAAGAGGCAAGAGAGGTGCAGAAAGAAGAGAGTGAGCTGCAGAAAGTAGCAAGAGAAGTGCAGACAGAGGCAAGAGAGGGGCATATTGAGGCAACAGAGGTGCAGAGAGAGGCAAGAGAGGTGCAGAAAGAAGAGAGGTGCATTAAGAGGCAAGAGAGGTGCAGAAAGAAGCAAGAGAGGTGCAGAAAGATGCAAGAGAGGTGTAGAAAGAGGCAATAGTGGTACAGAAAGAGGCAAGAGATGTGCAGAAAGAGGCAAGAGAGGTGCAGAAAGAGGCAAGACAGGTGCAAAAGAGGCAAGAGAGGTACAGATAGAAGAGAGTGAGCTGTAGAATGAGAGAAGAGAGGTGCAGAAAGAGGCAAGAGAGGTGCAGAAAGAAGAGAGTGAGCTGCAGAAAGAGGCAAGAGAAGTGCAGAAAGAAGCAAGAGAGGTGCAGAAAGAAGAGAGTGAGCTGCAGAAAGAAGCAAGAGAAGTGCAGACAGAGGCAAGAGAGGTGCATAAAGAGGCCACAGAGGTGCAGAAAGAGGCAAGAGAGGTGCAGAAAGAAGAGAGGTGCAGAAAGAGGCAAGAGACGTGCAGAAAGAGGCAAGAGGTGCAGAAAGAGGCAAGAGATATGCAGAAAGAGGTAAGAGAGGTGAAAAAGAGGCACGAAAGTACAGATAGAAGAGAGTGAGCTGCAGAACGAGGGAAGAGAGGTGCAGAAAGAGGCAAGAAAGGTGCAGAAAGAAGAGAGTGAGCTGCAGAAAGGGGCACGAGAGGTGCAGAAAGAGGCAAGAGAGGTGATGAAAGAAGAGAGTGAGCTGCAGAAAGAAGCAAGAGAAGTGCAGACAGAGGCAAGAGAGGTGCATAAAGAGGCAACAGAGGTGCAGAAAGAGGCAACAGAGGTGCAGAAAGAGGCAAGAGAGGTGCAGAGAGAAGAGAGGTGCAGAAAATGGCAAGAGAGGTGCAGAAAGAGGCAAGAGAGGTACAGAAAGATGCAAGAGAGGTGCAGAAAGAGGCAAGAGTGGTGCAGAAAGAGGCAAGAGATTTGCAGAAAGAAGAGAGGTGCAGAAAAAGGCAAGAGAGGTGCAGAAAGAGGCAAGAGAGGTGCAGAAAGATGCAAGAGAGGTGCAAAAGAGGCAAGAGAGGTACAGATAGAAGAGAGTGAGCTGCAGAATGAGGGAAGAGAAGGTGCAGAAAGAAGAGAGTGAGCTGCAGAAAGAGGCAAGAGAGGTACAGAAAGAGGCAAGAGAAGAGCAGAAGCAGGCAAAAGAGGTGCAGAAAGAGGCAAGAGAGGTGCAGAAAAAGGAAGAAAGGTGCAGAAAGAGGCAAGTGAGGTGCAGAAAGAGGCAAGAGAAGAGTAGAAGGAGGCAAGAGAGGTGCAGAAAGAGGCAAGAGAGGTGCAGAAAGAGGCAAGAGAGGTACAGAAAGAGGAAGAAAGGTACAGAAAGAGGCAACAGAGGTGCAGAAAGAGGCAAGAGAGGTGTAGAAAGAAGAATAAAGGTGTAGAAAGAGGTAAGAGAGGTGCAGAAAGAGGCAAGAGAGGTGCAGAAAGAAGAGAGTGAGCTGTAGAAAGAGGCAAGAGAGGAGCAGAAAGAGGCAAGAGAGGTGCAGAAAGAGGCAAGAGATGTGCTGATAAAAGGGAGTGAGCTGCAGAAAGAGGAAAGAGAGGTGCAGAAATTGGTAAGAGGTGTAGAAAGAGGCAAGAGAGGAGCAGAAAGAGAAAGAAAGGCGTAGAAAGATGCAAGTAAGGTGCAGAAGGAGGCATGAGAAGAATAGAAGGATGCAAGAGAGGTGCTGAAAGAGGCAAGAGAGGTACAGAAAGAGGAAGAAAGGTACAGAAAGAGGCAAGAGAGGTGCAGTAAGAGGAAGAAAGGTGCAGAAAGAAGCAAGAGAAGTGCAGAAAGAGGCAAGAGAGGTGCAGAAAGAGGCAAGAGAGGTGCAGAAAGATGAGTGAGCTGCAAAAAAAAGCAAGAGAAGTGCAGAAAGAGGCAAGAGAGGTGCAGAAAGAGGCAAGAGAAGTGCAGAAAGAAGAGAGTGAGCTGCAGAAAGAAGCAAGAGAAGTGCAGAAAGAGGCATGAGAGGTGCAGAAAGATGCAAGTGAAGTGCAGAAAGAGGCAAGAGAGGTGCAGAAAGAGACAAGATAGATGCAGAAAGAGGCAAGAGAAGTGCTGATAAAAGGGAGTGAGCTGCAGAAAGAATGAAGAGAGGTGCAGAAAGAGGCAAGAGAGGTGCAGAAAGAAGAGAGTGAGCTGCAGAAAGAGGCAAGAGAGGTTCAGAAAGAGGCAAGAGATGTCCAGAGAGAGGCAAGAGAGGTGCAGAAAGAGGTGTAGAAAGCAGCAAGAGAGGAGCAGAAAGAGAAAGAAAGGCGCAGAAAGAGGCAAGTGAGGTGCAGAAGGAGGCAAGAGAAGAGCAGAAGGAGTCAAGAGAGGTGCAGAAAGAGGCAAGAGAGGTACAGAAAGAGGAAGAAAGGTACAGAAAGAGGCAAGAGAGGTGCAGAAACAGGAAGAAATGCACAGAAAGAAGCAAGAGAAGTGCAGAAAGAGGCAAGAGAGGTGCAGAAAGAGACAAGAGAGGTTCAGAAAGAGGCAAGAGAGGTGCAGAAAGATGAGAGTGAGCTGCAGAAAGAAGCAAGAGAAGTGCAGAAAGAGGCAAGAGAGGTGCATAAAGAGGTAAGAGAAGTGCAGAAAGAAGAGAGTGAGCTGCAGAAAGAAGCAAGAGAAGTGCAGAAAGAGGCATTGAGAGGTGCAGAAAGAGACAAGATAGGTGCAGAAAGAGGCAAGAGAAGTGCAGAAAGAGGCAAGAGAGGTGCAGAAAGAAGCAAGAGAGGTATATATATGTATATATTCAATCTCCTCTCACTCTTACAAGGAAGGAATCAGCACTCGGGTTGTAGTTTGGAAGTATTTAATATACAAAGGACGCGAGCCACGCGTTTCGGCTAGTCCGAACCTTGATCACGATACAAGACGTCATTGTAGCTTCCTTATTTAAATGTAGAAATGGCTCCAGTTGCCAACATTAACAAAGGACTACATATTACATTAAACCAAAAAGCTGTCAGACATAGTGGCCTGGTCACAATGCGAAAATTCAGGAATTCATACAATAAAGAAAAGAAAACAAGTGTTAATATGCACACAATGTAATTTCAGCATATCTTGCCCCGTGACCGCCGTACCTGTATGTTCGTCAACGTGACTTGTTCATAATAAACATACTTACGATTGCAAACATCAACATGAACAATGGACTACACATTACTTTAAAGTGAAAGGCTATCGGCCATATTGATCTGGGCACGTTGCATATTTTAGAGGTTCTTGCACGAAAGAAAAGAAATAAAAAGGGGTGTTAATATACACACACTATCCCTAAATACAGTTCTAGTGATTATAGTTCCATTCCATTCACAGCTCATTTGAGATGTCATGAGTGATGTCTTGAGTGATGTCACTGACCATGTCATGAATGATGTAATGTCTGAGGTCATAAGCAGTGCATTGCGGGGCGTAAGTTATAGTTAGCTCAGGTAACTATAACTGCTGAATTTCAGTGGTTTTGTACGAGTGAAATCTGAGTTTAACTATAACGTCCCTGTAATCTTGGTTTTTTTCAGCGAATTTCTAGTTTTTTTTTAATGTTAAGTAAGATGCCTATCACAATGGATGGTGGGGGGTTGGAAGCAGGGCCTGGCCTGGCATTGTGCTGCCCCCCACCCAAGCTTGCTGCTCCTGCCTCCCCTCCTCTTTGCCATCCATTGTCCAAGTCCCTGCCCCTGCTCCCTCATTATAGCCCTGTGTGGCCATTGTTCTTCCACTGGCCTTCTCGCCTTCTCTGAGCAGTTAGCTTGCTGCCCCATCTACTTTCTACTATCCTCTGTTGTCTGAATCCATGCACCAGCCTCCTCCATCCTGTCATGCACAGTCTGATGTGCTGCCACTGCCCTCCATTTAGCATGATGTCCCAGTCCACTCCTCCTGCCCATCATTGCTCTCCTGCTTAGCCTCTGTGCTTAGCTTGCTGCCCCTACTCTCCTTCCCCCTGCCCTCCGATGTCTGTGTGCATGCCCCTGATCCATTCTTTTTGCCCACCATGTTCCATGGACCTGCCCCTCCTATCTACTCTGAGTTTTTTGTTGAGCTGCCACTCCCCTCCCACCTGCCTAGCATTGTCAGATGACTGTCATCTCTCCCTGCAACCTCCACCTTGCCTGTCAACGTTCCATGCCCCTATTCCCTTCCTCCTGTCCTCCATGGTCCATTTTACTGCCACATCCTTCTGCCCTCCCTGGTCTGTTGTGCTGCAACTGCTCCTCCTGCCTGCCCCGCATGGTCTGTTGTGAGGCTCCTTCCCCTGAACTCTCTTGTCTGCGCCCAGCTCCTACCCCTCCCTTCTAACCTCCATGATCCTTTGTGCATGCCCCCGCACCCTCCTTCTTGCCTATCATGGCCAAATTGTGCTGCCACTAACCCTCTTGTTTGCCATGCATGGTCTTCTGTGCTGCCACGGCCCCTCCTACCTTCCCTGTGTGGTCAGCTAGCTTCCCCTGACCCCCTCCCACCTTCCCTCCATGGTCTGTGTGTATGCCATTGTAGTCTCACTGTTGCCCTCCATGGTGTGTTGTGCTTCTAGTGCCCATCCTGCCTGACCTCCATGGTCAGCTTGCTGCACCTGCCCTGCCCCCTTGCCCCCTGCCTTCCCTTTTCATGTGCAGACCCCTATTCTCTCCCTCCTGGCTTGTCTGTTCCATTGTCATGCCCCTGATCCCTCCCTCCTGCCCTTTATGGTCCGTTATGCTGCAGCTTTCTCTCCTGTCTGTCCAGTATGGTCAGCTTGCTGCCATTGCCTCTTGCCCTCTGTTCTCTGTTGTCCATGTGCATGTTCCTGTCTGATTTAGAAACATAGATCATAAAAGTGTACATAAAAACAGTAAATCCTCTTTCTTAATACAATACAGTGAGAATTAATTAAAACCAGTAGGTAAAAACGGGTGTTACAAAGCCCGGTTCAGAGCAACTTCAGGTTAACAGAATAGTAAAGTTCAATGTTTCGCAAGATCAATCTCATGTACTTCGTGCAAAATACGCAATAAGGGGTCCAAGTAAGATGCAACACTCCAATACCTGACCAGTCTGCACTATTTAAAACTGCAAAATAACAAAAAAATAAAAAGTGTTTTGCACACTTCTGTCATTGGGCTATATGTGGGCTACATCTGGGTGATATTTGTGCTACATTTGGGCTCTTTTTTCTCCGGTGGCCATCTTGGGAGATTTATTTGTTATGAAGTTTCCTCATTTCCTCATTTACTGCAGTCTCCTCAGTAGGAAATGCTTTCAGTTTTTTACTTTGATTCCATCAAGAAGGCATTCAGATGTGTCACACATTTGCCATAAATTCAGAATGTTAGTACTCTAGTTGCTCATTAGATCACTGGAGTAAAGCTACTGCTCACCAGGGAGTTAATTGGAAGTCTACTGCTGGTATTGAAAGTGATTGTTTCAGTCTGCATGTCAGAATTTTCTAATTAAATAGAAGAGGATTTGAGATCTCACTTAAAACATGCCCTAATTTTTCTTTCTGCAGCACTAACCATAATTTCTATGGCAAAATGAACCCCCTCATTTTGTTCCTTTTTAAATTAAATGTTTTAAGTGTTACCAGTTTATTCCAATCAAGATGGCTTCAGGTGTGCCATAATTTTGTAATAAGTAAGACTGTTAGCGCTCTAGTTGTTCTTTAGAACACTCTGGGAAGCTGCAGTAGAACACAAAGGCATCAATTGACAGGCTGCTCCTGTTGAAATATAACAGGAAGATATTTGAGATCTCACTTAAAACATGTCCTAATTTTTCTTTCTACAGCACTAACCATAATTTCTATGACAAAATTAACCCCCTCATTTTGTACCTTTTTAAATTAAATGTTTTAAGTGTTTTCAGTTTATTACAATCAAGATGGCTTCAGGTGTGCCATACTTTTGTCATAAGTAAAACTGTTAGCTCTTTAGTTGTTCTTTAGAACACTCTGGGAAGCTGCAGTAGAACACAAAGGAATCAACTGACAGTCTCTACCCTTGTTGGATGTACATGTTTTACTGAGAATGTCAGACTTCATTCTCACATGACTGAGAAAGATAATGTGAATTTACAGAAAATATGCTCTCATTTTAGCTTCTGGAGCACCTTCCAAACCTCTATGGGACAAGCATGAGAAAATAGTTTTCTCTCAAACATGATTCATGATATCCCCTCTGTTCTCTGTTGTCCATGTGCATGTTCCTGTCTCCTCCCTATTGCTTTCCATGGTTTGTTGTGCTGCACTGCCGTCCCGCATGCCCTGTGTGGTGTATTGTGCTGCTGCAAACCCTGATGCCTGCCCTGTAAGTTCAGTTAGGTGCACCTGTCCATGTCCCTCCTGTCCTCTGCTATCCGAGTCCATGTCCCTACCCCAATTCCTACTGCCTTCCATGATCCAATGTACCATACTTGCTAACATTTTGAACTTGGTAAGAGGGAGATTTTGAAAAAAAAAAAACTGGGGAATTGATTTTTCCCATTGACTTGCATGGAATAAGAGCAGATTGTAGACAAGAGACAGATAAAATAAAGCCCTTTTGGGCTTAAAAACATTGGGCGTTTCCTGCCTGAATCGTCTCTGTTGGCATGTATGGTTGTACTACCACTGCCTCTTCCTTCTGCCCTCAATGGTCTATTATATTGCCACAGCCTCTCTTGCCTGTCCTGCATTGTTGGTTTGTTGCCCATGCCCCCCTTTCCACTGCCCTCCATGTTGTGCTGCCAGTGCCCTTCCTGCCTGCCCAGTGTGGTCAAATTATTGCCTCTGCCCCCTCCTACCTTCCTTCAATTTTCTGAGCCCGTGCCCCTGACCTCTGCCTCCCAACAGTATCCTAATGAACAACTAGATTGCTAACATTCTATATTTATTACAAAGGTGTGGCACGACTGACGTCATCTTGATGTAATCAAAACTGTAATACCTAAAGCTATTCCTTTAGAAATTATAGAAATGAGAGTGTCTAATTTGCATAGAAATTATGGTTAGTGCTCTAAAAAACTAAAATGAGGACATATTTTCTGAGTTCTCAAATAGTGACAAAGAACTTTTAAATTATTTGTTATCTTTATGTTTTTTTATCCAGTTGACCACTTGATTAAATGTTATGCTTAGGGGAGGGTATGTGGTGTTACTTGCAGAGCTGCAGACTTTGCATCTGGGGAACCATTTTGGAGTTTCTGCTTCAGCTCGACATTCTGTGATTCTGGTCAAATCACTTATTCTCCCCATGCCTATAACCAAAATGAGTTTGTCCTTGTATGATGTAACCAATGCTTGTGTAAAGCACTCCAATATCTGACCAGCGTACACTATATAAAACTGCAAAAAAACAAAGGATAAAAAGTGTTTTCCACACTTCTGTCATTGGGCTATACGTGGGCTACATCTGGGTGATATTTGTGCTACATTTGGGCTCCTTTTTCTCTGGTGGCCATCTTGGGAGACTTCAATTAAATTCATTAAACTTTATTCGATCTGATTTAGAAACATAGATCATAAAAGTGTACATAAAAACAGTAAATCCTCTTTCTTAATACAATACAGTGAAAATTAATTAAAACCAGTAGGTAAAAACAAGTGTTACAAAGCCCTGTTCAGAGCAACTTCAGGTTAACAGAATAGTAAAGTTCAATGTTTTGCAAGATCAATCTCATGTACTTTGTGCAAAATACGCAATAAGGGGTCCAAGTAAGATGCAACGCTCCAATACCTGACCAGTCTGCACCACATAAAACTGCAAAAAAACAAAAAATAAAAAGTGTTTTGCACACTTCTGTCATTGGGCTATATGTGGGCTACATCTGGGTGATATGTGTGCTACATTAGGGCTCTTTTTTCTCTGGTGGCCATCTTGGGAGACTTATTTGTTATGAAGTTTCCTAATTTCGTCATTTACTGCAGTCTCCTCAGTAGGAAATGCTTTCAGTTTTTTACTTTGATTCCATCAAGAAGGCATTCAGATGTGTCACACATGTGCCATAAATTCAGAATGTTAGCACTCTAGTTGCTCATTAGATCACTGTACTAAAGCTGCTGCTCACCAGGGAGTTAACTGGAAGTCGACTGCTGGTATTGAAAGTGATTGTTTCAGTCTGCATGTCAGAATTTTCCAATTAAATAGAAGAGGATTTGAGATCTCACTTAAAACATGCCCTAATTTTTCTTTCTGCAGCACTAACCATAATTTCTATGGCAAAATGAACCCCCTCATTTTGTTCCTTTTTACCAGTTTATTCCAATCAAGATGGCTTCAGGTGTGCCATAATTTTGTCATAAGTAAGACTGTTAGCACTCTAGTTGTTCTTTAGAACACTCTGGGAAGCTGCAGTAGAACACAAAGGAATCAACTGACAGGCTGCTCCTGTTGAAATATAACAGGAATATATTTGAGATCACACTTGAAACATGTCCTAATTTTTCTTTCTACAGCACTAACCATAATTTCTATGACAAAATGAACCCCATCATTTTGTTCCTTTTTAAATTAAATGTTTTAAGTGTTATCAGTTTATTCCAATCAAGATGGCTTCAGGTGTGCCATACTTTTGTCATAAGTAAGGCTGTTAGCACTCTAGTTGTTCTTTAGAACACTCTGGGAAGCTGCAGTAGAACACAAAGGCATCAACTGACAGGCTGCTCCTGTTGAAATATAACAGGAAGATATTTGAGATCTCACTTAAAACATGTCCTAATTTTTCTTTCTACAGCACTAACCATAATTTCTATGGCAAAATGAACCCCCTCATTTTGTTCCTTTTTAAATTAAATGTTTTAAGTTTTACCAGTTTATTCCAGTCAAGATGGCTTCAGGTGTGCCATACTTTTGTCATAAGTAAGACTGTTAGCTCTCTAGTTGTTCTTTAGAACACTCTGGGAAGCTGCAGTAGAACACAAAGGCATCAGCTGACAGGCTGCTCCTGTTGAAATATAACAGGAACAAAAGACTACACAACCCATGAACCATTAGGGGGGTAGTCTCCAAGGCAACTATAGTCCAATCATATCACAGTCCATCATATATAATATCGTGACGTCCCTTCCGCTTCCTCTTTCTTCACTGCTCGTCAGTTAAGTGCATTCCTTACATTCTTGGCTTAATCTGACGTTGTTGCTGTTTGTATAGCGGTTTCTTGTGCCCGTTATTAGCATTATTGCCTTGGTATTGTTTCATATTCCCTGCGCAGCAGGCTCTTGCCCGAGCGCGTTCTCCCCTCGCAGTTTCTCCCGCTGTGTGCTCTGCACGCGGTGAGATCCTGTCAGGCGCGTCTGGTCCGAGCGAGGCAGCTCCGTCAAGCGCTCCCGCTGGTCTTTACGCGCGTTTGGGAATCCGGTCACTCCTTTAGTGTCCGCTTGATTCCCAACCAACCCTCGCCTAATTTTGACACCGCTACGCAGTGATTTACCCACACGGCCACGTTAGTGACCAGCGCCACCTGGTGGTGGTAATTGGTATTGCACCTCAGTCTATTCTTATAACAGGTTCGGGGAAAGCCCAGCTGTTGGAGCACCGGCGAGGGGGCTGTCTTAAGGATTTTAAGGGCATTTGTTCTGTGCTCACACCCTCTGCTATCATGTCTTCTCCAGAAGACCATTTTTACTCCTCCTACCAGGAAGTGGAGGAGGAATGGCCCCCCAACTTCTCCCTCCAGCAGTGGACCAAGCCCTCTCTCTGGCTATTTCTAGAGCGCTGGCTCCTCTTAGGGATCAGGTTGATAAGCTGGCGAAAAGCATCCCTGGGGTGTTCAGTGACCCAGATCTGGTGGTGGCGGGTCCAAGTAGCTCCCAGATGGGGAATAAAAGGGCCGTTAAGCATAACGCGGGGCACTTGGAAGGATTTGATAAACTTATGGAGACCTTCCTCAAGAGTGCGCGAACGCTAAAACATGCACCCTGCCGGGAGGAGGAGGGTACCAGAGAAAATTGCGACACTGTCACCACTATTGTAGACCCCGACGGCGGGTTTCCCTTAGAGGGAGAGGGTGTATCGGAGGTCGATTTCTCCTCCGATGAGGATAAGGACTCGGGGCGTCCCTGGCGTCCAGAGTCCCACTCCTCTCAGTTCCCGGTTGGGGACGGGGTCCACTCGGACATGTTCTAGCCTACCCAAATTTACCATCCTAGGTCGGCAGAGTGGACACCTGACGCCAAAGTGGCAGAGTATGTGGTGGGGAAAATCCATCAACCCCTTGAAAGGGAGGTCAGGAATAGGATGAGGGGAGAATGCCCCAGGCCCTCACTGAAGGGGAAGGTGGCACACACGCCTGAAATTGATGAGAAACTATGTACCTTTTTCTCCAAGTATATGAGGGATCCCAAGAAAGGAATTGATAGGTCTTGGACGTGGTAGGGCCCTTGACCCAAATTATTCAATTGACGGAGCAATCCAAAGAGTCAGGATCCCCTTTGTCCACGGATATTGTGGCTGGTTGGGCGCACTACCCTAAACCCTAAAACACTACCCCCTCCACTACCCAAACACCACTGCACTACCCTAAACCCTAAAACACTACCCCCAGCACGACACCCTACACTACCCAAACACCACTGCACTACACTAAACCCTAAATATACCCCCAGCATGACCTCCCACACTACACAAACACCACTGCACTACCCTAAACCCTAAAACACTACCCCCAGCATGACCCCCTACACTACCCAAACACCACTGCACTACCCTAAACCCTAAAACACTAACCCCAGCATGACCCCCTACACTACCCAAACACCACTGCACTACCCTATACCCTAAAACATGATCCCCTACACTACACAAACATGACTGCACTACCCTAAACCCTAAAACACTACCCACAGCATGACCCCCTTCACTACACAAACACCACTGCACTGCCCTAAACCCTAAAACACTACCCCAGCACTACCCCCTACACTACCCAAACACCACTGCACTAACATAAACCCTAAAACACTACCCCCAGCACAACCCCTTACACTACACAAACACCACTGCACTACCCTAAACCCTAAAACACTACCCCCAGCACAACTCCCTACACTACCCAAACACCCCTGCACTACCCTAAACCCTAAATCTACACCCAGCACGAACCCCTACACTACCCAAACACCACTGCACTACCCTAAACCATAAAACACTACCCCCAGCATGACCCCCTACACTACACAAACACCACTGCACTACCCTAAACTCTAAAACACTACCACCAGCATGACCCCCTACACTACTCAAACACCACTGCACTACCCTAAACACTAAAACACTACCCCAGCACGACCCCCTACACTACCCATATACCACTGCACTACCCTAAACCCTAAAACACTACCCCCAGCACGACCCCTACACTACTGCACTACCCTAAACCCTAAAACACTACCCCCAGCACGACCCCTACACTACCCAAACACCACTGCACTACCCTAAACCCTAAAACACTACCCCCAGCATGACCCCCTACACCACCCAAACACCACTGCACTACCCTAAACCCTAGAAAAGAAACCCCCACCCCATGCCCAATCCCCCTTACCTCTCACTCCTCATGGTTCCTCTCTCCTTGTGGTTCCTGCTTCACGTCATCTCTGAGGGGCGGTGCACGTCGTTGTGAGGATACGGAACAGCCTCTGTTTCCTTACAACGACATGGATCATCTACATGTTTTTTAGAACGCATGGTCATTTACCATACATACCTTTACAACAAAATTAGTTTTAAAGGCATGCGTGGTAAATGACCATGCGTTCTAAAAAAATGCGTAGTAATGACTTCGTGATGTACAACGCATGCGTGGTAATGCATGCGTTGTAATGGTATCGCAAAGTAAAAAGGTCGTTGTAACGGCTGTTTACCGATCGAAGCTGTCCCCTGTTCTTCCGTGAGACGTTTATTTGATCAATTAGGAGGAAGGAATGTGGTTTTTTTACCGAAAAGTGCATTCCCGGCTGTTGTATTGTGAAAGTGTCCGCGTGGCCTGGTTTCACTTCCGGTGAGAGAGTGGAAGGATCTGTTTGGATCTAAAGGAGTTCTGTTGTTGGACGGGGCCGGCGTGACATGTCATCAGAAAACATAGCTAATGGAAAGCGTCCTCCCTGAAGTGTGGAGCAGTGCCATGAGAGGTCAACGAGTGTGCGTCCCACCGCAGTATGACCGTACTGCGTGACCCATGAGCCGCCTCCAGGGTACGGTAGGCAGAAGCGGCATCGCAGGTCCTCTTGAAGACCGTTGTAGCACTAATTCTACATTTTGGTACTAGGGCATTTTAACTTCGTTGTTCCTGCCAGATACAAAGAGAAGATCCTGTGTTATTCAGTGCCCTCGTTACCTTTTTTGTGGGTTGTGGTGCTTGTCACTTCGCTGCCCCGCCGGTGCACTCGACTGGGCTCCCCACCTCGTGTGCCATCTGCAGGGCCTCTGCCCTCGGATCACTGGTTTCGGTTTCTGGAGTGGCAACATAAACAGTTGCTCCCAAAGGACTAGCCTGAACACTTAGGTGAATATCCCCTGCAGCAGCATTCCACAGAAATTCTTTCCTAGCTCTCCCACGTCAACGAGCACGGCTCCGCTCGCGACACCGTATGACGTCATCGGAGCCATAAGAGGACCTCGTCGACGTGCTGACGTCAGTTCCACCCATTTTTTCCGTGCCACCGAGGCAAACAGGGGACCGAGACATTTTCACATGTATACATAGTATAATAAATATATATATATTCACTGAAAAAACCATAGGTTTCAGGCACGTTATAGTTAGAAATTGGCATTTAAAAAACCTTAGAAATTCACTGAAAAAACCATAGGTTTCAGGCACGTTATAGTTACAAATTAGCATTTAAAAAACCTTAGAAATTCACTGAAAAAACCATAGGTTTCAGGGGCGTTATAGTTAGTTGGACATTTCACTCGTACAAAACCATAGAAATTCCCCCGTTATAGTTAGTTCAGCTAACTATAACTCGCGCCCCCGCAATGCACTGCTGATGACGTCACATATTACATCACTCATGACATGGTCAGTGACATCACTGATGACATCTCAAATGACATCACTGATGACATCACTGATGACATCAACCAGTGAATGTGTGTTTTTCTGAAAATTAAATATGTTTTATATATGTATATCTCAAGGTCGATGGAAGAATAAATGGGTATATAAGTGTCTAAATGGATGATTTTTTTTTGTAAAATTGATTGTATAACTGACTAAGTGTATCTTAGTGAATACATGGGTTAGTGAGTAATGTTTAAATATGAAAATATCTGTATCAGTCTCTCACTTTGTGTATAAGTGGCTGCATGGGTTGGTGAGTAGCTACATGAGTGTCTATATGGGTTATTAGTTGGTTTTTGGAGTATCAGTATGAGTGTCTGAGTATCTGTATGGTTCGGTGGGGGGTATTACTTAGTGCATAGATGCATGAATGAGTGACTCACTGTTTGTATGTGTTGAAGACAGCATGTGTGCAGGACTGTATAGGTGGATGAGTATGTGTATGGGTGTGTTAGTGAGTGAATGACTGTCTCAATAGTGTCTATATGAGTAACTACATATGTTTTAAACTAGTATATGTGAGTATTGGTGTATATAAGTGAGTATATGTGAGAGTGAGAGATTGGAAGAGTTCCTGTACAAATAAGTAGGTGTTTCTATAAGTGATTGTTTAAGAGAGTAAGTATGTGTAAGTTTCTGTAGAAGTAAGTGTGGTAGTGTGTGTATAACTGTATATGCAAGTAAATGGATGTTTGATACTTTGTTTGCATGTGTGACTATGTGTGTGAGTAACTCTATGGATGAGTGGCGGTGTGTAACAGGATGTATAGGTGTATGAGTACATATGATGAGTGAGTACATGTATGAGTGACTGTATAGGGGCTGTTGGTGAATGAGTGGGTGTGTGTGTAGATCTTGGAATTACTGAATAGGTGTGTTGTAACTGGTATTGGTATGTCCATTGTTTTGAAAATGTTAGTTTGTATTTTTGAGTGTGTGTATCAAAGGTTATATTAGGGTGAGAGGAGGTCTGCCACTCTAACACACGGATGATGTCATCAGTGATGTCATTTGAGATGTCATCAGTGATGTCATGAGTGATGTCACTGACCATGTCATGAGTGATGTAATATGTGACGTAATCAGCAGTGCATTGCGGGCGCGCGAGTTATAGTTAGCTGAACTAACTATAACGGGGGAATTTCTATGGTTTTGTACGAGTGAAATGTCCAACTAACTATAACGCCCCTGAAACCTATGGTTTTTTCAGTGAATTTCTAAGGTTTTTAAAATGCTAATTTCTAACTATAACATGCCTGAAACCTATGGTTTTTTCAGTGAATATATATATATATATATATGTATGGTATGCATGGTAAAGGCATATGCGTGTTAATAACTTGCATGGTAAAGGCAATAGATGGTAAAGGCATTGCATGGTAAAGGCTGTGTGGTAATGCCTTGTGTGGTAATGGCATGCTTTGTTCCATCATAAATTCAGGTAATGGTGTCCAGGGTCCAGCAACCAAAGGAGACCTGTGGAATATCGCTGGGCAGTGAATGGACCAGGGTTGCTAGCTCTGGGCACAGTCCAGGCACAGTCCAGGCACAGACAGGCGCAGATGGTCTTGCCTTCAGTGCTCCAGTGGTGCACCTGCTGCGTGTCTGTGTTGCAGCTGCCATTAAGTAGGTCCTGGTAGGGAGTAGAAGTGCAGAATGATGTGCTGTCATTTCCTCTGCTGAAGGATGATGGGGAATGAAGTCCTGTTGCTTGGCTTTTTCTTTTAAATACTTTTTTTCTGCAGGAAAACCAGTAATGTCACATACTGTTCAGATGGATGATGGGAAATTCACTGATGTCACTTCAATTGTAGGTGGATAATGGGAGATCCAGTGATTTCACTTCCTGTGCTAATGGATGCTTTGAAATAAAGGGGCATATTAGCAAGACCCACGTTAAAATGATCGCCGTTTTAGCGGCAGGAAACTGCCGCTAAAACGGCGATAATGGGCTTGCTAATATGCGTTATGGAATTCCAATAGAAGCCCAGGTTAGATGTGCAGGACATCTAACCTGGGCTTCTATTGAATTCCATAACGCATATTAGCAAGCCCATTATCGCCGTTTTAGCTGCAGTTTCCTGCCGCTAAAACGGCGATAATTTTAACGTGGGTCTTGCTAATATGCCCCAAAGTCCTGTTGCGTGGCTTCTTCTTTTAAAGACGTTTTTTTGGGGAAAACCAATAATGTCACTCCCTTTCCAAATGCACTTCGCACTGCACTTGCCATAAACCCAAGTGCATATTTTGTGCCTACACAAATGCAGATGGAGACCACAATTTGTGCGCACACAGCACTTTCTGCACATTTGCAATTTTATGGTTAATTTGGACATGCACAAAATGTGCTATCTTCTAAATTGTACGCATGCTGATTGAAAAAAATCTTTTAGCAATTGTAACAATAATGTTCCATTGAGTTTCTTGATTAGAAAATGATTTCAATCTTCCAAACTGATTGTATATGCTAATTTAAAATATAAATATGTCATTCAAACAACAATGTAAAAGTAAAAAAATATATTTTTAAAATAAGGCATAGCTACTCAATTTCTTCTTATTTTGGTTACTTTCTTTAGATTATTTTATGTGCATTTATTCTGGTGTAGATGGACTTGTATCAGGCAAAATTCCATCTTAAAGGCAATTCCAGGACATGCTTGTTAAGGCAAATTACCAATGACTGCTTGCCAGTTCTTAAGCTCTGCCTGCATTGTTTTTGCCTAATCCTGTACTTTTCCCCTGTGCCTAACTTGCTTTCTAGCCCAGACTTGTTTTTTTCCCCCTGTGCCTAACTTGCTTTCTTGCCCAGACTTGTTTTTATTCCCCTGTGCCTAACTTGCTTTCTTGCCCAGACTTGTTTTTATTCCCCTGTGCCTAACTTGCTTTCTTGCCCAGACTTGTTTTTATTCCCCTGTGCCTAACTTGCTTTCTTGCCCAGACTTGTTTTTATCCCCCTGTGCCTAACTTGCTTTCTTGCCCAGACTTGTTTTTATTCCCCTGTGCCTAACTTGCTTTCTTGCCCAGACTTGTTTTTATCCCCCTGTGCCTAACTTGCTTTCCTGCCCAGACTTGTTTTTATTCCCCTGTGCCTAACTTGCTTTCTTGCCCAGACTTGTTTTTATTCCTCTGTGCGTGTACTTGTTTTCTTGCCTAAACTTGTTTTTCCTTCCCGCGCCCAGTACTCCCGCGGCCCCCGCCCGTTTTTCCCGCCGCTGCGTCCCTGCGGCCCCGCCCCCCCACAATCCCATTTGCCGCCCCGCTCCCGCCTCCCAGCTGCTCCTCCCTCCCACATCCCCTCATAGGGAGGCCGCGCGCAGCGGGTGCGCCGCTGGCACGCTGAAGGCACGCCTAAGACCAGCCCGTCTGCGCCCATCCGCGCCTGGACCGCGCCCAGCGCCAGGACCCCTGGACCCCACGAACGCCACGACGCCCGACACCGCTACGATGCCAGATCCCTCCACGCACTCAACACCGGATGATCACACACCTGCTTCCTGGCCGCCCCTAAGCGCACCCATGGAGCTTTCACCTGCCGGAACTGCAGCTTCACAAGCATCCGCCCCACCATGCCGCCGACCAGGAAAGAACCCAACCACCTCAGATGCATTCTTCTCAACACCCGCTCCGCCCGCAAACACGCTGTTGAACTCTGGGACCTACTCGACTCAACCTCCCCAGATGTCGCCTTCCTGACGGAGACCTGGCTGAACCCCGCCTCGGCACCCGACATAGCCATAGCCGTCCCGGAAGGCTACAAGATCACCCGCAGGGACCGCACCAATGGAGCAGGAGGAGGAATCGCCATCGTCCACAGGAACACTCTCAGAGTCTCGATCGACACCGACGACACCCTCAGCACCGCTGAACACCTGCACTTCCAGATCCACACCGATCCCAACACCACCCTCAGAGGAACCCTCGTCTACAGACCCCCCCGGACCCCTACCACAGTTCAGCGACTCCATCGCCGACTTCGTCAGCACACACGCCCTCGGCTCCACGGACTACATCCTCCTCGGGGACCTGAACTTCCACCTCGAGAACAACAACAACACCAACTCCACCACCCTGATCGACAACCTAGCCAACCTCGGACTCAGACAACTCGTCACAACACCCACCCACTCCGCCGGTCACATCCTTGACCCCATCTTCTCCGCAAGCCCCCACGTCTCCTTCAACCACACCACCGAACTCCACTGGACCGACCATCGCTGCATCCACTTCACCTTCAAGAAACCCACCATGCACCACCGCACCCAACAGATGCCCCGCCGCTGCTGGAGCAAAGTCACCGAAGACCAGCTAACCACCACCTTCGCCCAGAGCCCACCCGCACCCCACCGACCCCGACACCGCCGCCCACAACCTCAGACAGTGGATCAACGACTGCGCCAACACCCTCGCCCTGATCAAGAAACCCTCCAACAGTCACACCAACAAGAAAGCCAGCTGGTTCACTGAAGACCTCCGGGCCTCCAAGCAAACCTGCCGAAAGCTGGAGAAGATCTGGCTCCGTGAACGAACACCGGACAGCCACGCAGCCCACAAGAACGCCACCCGCAGACACCATCACCTCATCAGATCCGCCAAAAGGGCCTCCTTCAAAGACCGGATAGACAACAACGCGCACAACAGCAAAGAGCTCTTCAACATCGTGAAGGAACTCTCCAACCCCAGCTCCAACACCAACAATGTCCCACCCTCGCAAGACCTGTGCGACTCGCTGGCCACCTTCTTCCACCGCAAGATCGCAGACATCCACGACAGCTTCAACGCCACGACCGCCCCGACAACCACTGAGACCTCCGCCCCCACGACCACCATCCGCACCAACCGCCTGCTCTCCTGGACCAACATCAACGACGACGACACCATCAAGATCATGAACACCATCCACTCCGGATCTCCGTCAGACCCATGCGCACACCACATCTTCAACAAAGCCAGGTCAGCCATCGCACCCCATCTCCGGAAAGTCATCAACACCTCCTTCGAGACAGCAACCTTCCCGGAGAGCTGGAAGCACGCCGAGATCAACGCCTTACTCAAGAAACCCAAGGCGGACCTCAAGAACTTCCGGCCCATCTCCCTGCTCCCGTTCCCGGCAAAGGTCATCGAGAAGACCGTCAACAAACAACTGACCCGCTACCTCGAGGAGAACAACATCCTGGACCCTTCCCAGTCTGGGTTCCGCAGCAACCACAGCACCGAGACTGCCCTCATCGCCGCCACCGATGACATCAAGTCCCTGCTGGACAATGGAGAAACGGCGGCCCTCATCCTCCTGGACCTGTCAGCCGCCTCCGACACGGTCTGCCACCACACACTACGAACACGCCTCCACAACGCCGGGATCCAAGAGAAGGCCCTGGACTGGACCACCTCCTTCCTCTCCGGCAGAACACAGAGCGTCCGCCTTCCCCCCTTCCGCTCTGAAGCCAACGAGATCATCTGCGGCGTACCCCAGGGCTCTTCCCTCAGCCCAACTCTGTTTAACATCTACATGGCACCGCTCGCCCACGTCGCCCGTCGGCACGACCTCAACATCATCTCCTACGCCGATGACACCCAGCTGATCCTCTCCCTCACCAAGGACCCCCACACCGCCAAAACCAACCTTCACGAAGGAATGAAGGCCGTCGCTGAATGGATGAGGAACAGCCGACTGAAGCTGAACTCGGACAAGACGGAGGTCCTCTTCCTCGGATCCACCCCTTCGGCCTGGGACGACTCCTGGTGGCCGACCGCACTGGGAACCGCCCCAACACCCACCGACCACGCACGCAACCTAGGGGTCATCCTCGACTCCACCCTCTCAATGACTAAACAGGTCAACTCCGTCTCCTCCGCCTGCTTCAACACCCTCCGCATGCTCCGCAGGATCTACAAGTGGATCCCCACTGAAACGAGAAGAACGGTCACCCAGGCCCTCGTCAGCAGCAGGTTGGGCTACGGAAACGCCCTCTATGCAGGAGCCTCGGCCAAACTCCTGAGACGGCTCGCACGCATCCAGAACGCCTCTGCACACCTGATCCTCGACATCCCTCGCCGCAGCCATATCACACCCCACCTGAGAGACCTGCACTGGCTCCCGGTCAACAAGAGGATAACCTTCAAACTCCTCACCCACGCACACAAGGCACTCCACAACACCGGACCAACGTACCTCAACAGACGACTCAGCTTCTACACCCCCACCCGCCAGCTCCGCTCCGCCGACCTCACCCTCGCCACTGTCCCCCGCTTCCGAAGAGCGACCTCCGGTGGCAGATCGTTCTCCCACCTCGCCGCCAAGACCTGGAACACCCTCCCCATCCACCTACGGCAGACCCAAGACCTGCTGACCTTCAGAAAACTCCTCAAGACCTGGCTTTTTGAGCAGTAGCAGCATTCCCCACCCCAGCGCCTTGAGACCCTCATGGGTGAGTAGTGCGCTTTACAAATGATATGATTGATTTATTGATTGATTGATTAAGTTCAGCCAGAGTCAAATTTATTCAATTATTGCCTTGACTCTAGGCCTGGGGGGAGTTCACTGCGTTCTGCTATGCGGAACTCTGCGAAGTGACCGAATAACTCTGCCACGCTACGTAGAGTTCCGCAAGCAGCAGAGTGCATTCGGTCACACCGTTCACGGTGATATTTAGCACAGGGTGTTTGTCCCGCGATGGAAAATCAGCTTGTATGGCACCATGCGCAGCGCAAGGGGGAGCTGCTTCTTTCTGCCACTCGAGTAGATGTTCTACTCGAGTGGCAGCTTCCTCAACATGAACAGAAGGTTTCTCAACACGAGCGGTCGCGCCCAAACGTGACCATCCGCGACCGCCTGCGTTAAGATATCTCGCTGGGAGGTGGTCTAGCGTTTGGTGTTTCTCGCTCACCCTTGCCAACTTAATGTTTATGAGTGCGAGTGAGGAAAATCTCTGCTCTGCAAATTTTCAGACTCCGTGTGCTCCGCGGAGTGCAGAGTGCGGAAAACTCCTCAAACTCCGCGAATGGAGCAGAGTTCACCGGCCAGGCCTGCTTGACACATTAATTGTATTATTTACAACTTATGATGCCAGATTTATAACTGATGTTTCTTTTTACCCCATATCAGAATATCTTCTCCATGTGACACCAGCACTACCAAGAAAGTAGAAGGAAGACACTAATTTCCACAAATCAGTTCACGGAGAAAGACTATGGACACTTCTAATCGCACTGAGGCCTTACCCAACTGCTCTCAGTTTGGGAATGTTTCACTATCCTGTCCCAGCCACATCAGGTCATTTAGCATTCGGATCATAATGTACTCTTTCCTTGTTGTGTCAATTACAATCACAATATTTGGAAATCTTGCCATAATCATCTCCATATCCCACTTCAAGCAGCTTCACTCTCCGACAAACTTCCTTATACTCTCAATGGCCGCCACAGATTTTCTTCTTGGGTTCATCATTATGCCGTACAGCATGATCCGGTCTGTGGAGAAGTGCTGGCTGTTTGGTGACATGTTTTGCCGAATCCATTACAGCTTTGACCTGATGCTCAGCGTCATCTCCATTTTCCACCTGTGCTCAATTGCGGTTGACAGGTTTTATGCAGTTTGTGACCCCCTACGGTATTCTACAAAAATGACCATGGCTGTGATAAGGGGATTGGTTGTGTTCTGTTGGTTAGTGCCAGCTGTGTTTGCATTTGGGGTGGTTATTACTGATTCCCATGTCTCTGGGATAGAGGGATACGAAACACTAGTTGCCTGTTTTAGTTTGTGCCCCATTACATTCAACAAATTGTGGAGCATTGTGATGTTTATTGCATGCTTCTTTGCTCCAGGGTCGGTCATGGTCGGGATATATATAAAAATCTTTGTTGTATCCAAAAGGCATGCACAAATTATTAAAAAAATGTCATCAATGGGGAATGATGAAGCAAACCACAATCTCTCTAATAAAACCGACAGGAAAGCAGCCAAAACATTGGGTATAGTTATGGGTGTATTCCTAGCATGCTGGCTTCCTGTTTTTATTGTAATTTTAATTGATCCTGTCTTGGGGTTTTCTACCCCAGAAGATTTGTTTGATGCCTTAAATTGGCTAGGATACATTAACTCAACATGCAACCCACTTATATATGGTTTCTTTTACCCATGGTTTCGCAAAGCACTTGGGTATATAGTTTCAGGGAAAATTTTTGATTCACAATCCTGTACAGCTACCATGATGACAAGTAATCATTAAAAGTCCTACTCCAGACATGTCAACTCATGAAAATGTTTCACTGTGTGATGGGGGAATGGCTTTGTGCTGAGCACAGGATGAGGTGCTTAAAATTTGCTGCCTCCTCCATCCAATACTAAACAATAATCCATTTTGAGGTTGATGCAGATGTCCTTGGGAGTTTTTGCACCGCGTATTGGACATTGGTTAAATGGAGCCTCCAAACAATTAGCTAAAAACCTGCTGTGTGCAGTGGTTTCCAGTCATTACTGTGCACACTGTGTGATATCTGCTCCTCACAAGGTGACTTATGAAGGAAGCCGATATCATGTGACCATGCACTGTGTGAGCTTAAGGTTTGCTGCTCCTTATCTGATGCAATGGCAATAAATTGAATTGCATTTAATTTGATCTTTTGCTGATGATTTAGGTAATCAAAATAGTCGAGATTTCCACCTGTCTATTTATCTGCCTCTATCTATCTATCTATCTATCTATCTATCTATCTATCTATCTATCTATCTATCTATCTATCTATCTATCTTTCTATCTATCTATTGGTCTATTTTGGTGTGTTGGTGTATCTAATTCTTTGTCCATTTCTCCAACCATACATCTCATTTATTCATCTAACTTTTGATCTTCCTTTCTTCATTGTATTTTTCTATCTTTTTTATGTTTGTATGCTCTTTCTGAATGTAAAACATCACCATTTCACATACGCTGCCAAGAATGGGCATTGATTTAACACTTGCCTCTGTTGTCTACAGTGATCTGAATGTGAAAAGTTTGATTTAGGGCAAGGCAGACTCAACCTACCACTCTTGCGGGGTTGGTAGGTTAAGTACCATTAAATTGAGTAATAACATCTGTTATTTGCAGTGCATTTAAATGACAGACCTATAGTATTAAAAAGTATCCAAAGACAAATTATTATATATGCCATATAACAATAAGAGACAAATCTATCTGCCTTAATGAGATGTTACTCATATTGTTCAGAAATACTGGCTATTAACATTTGTTCTTATCTTATGTAAGGCATAGATACAAATGCGCATGACACTCACCTCCAGCTTATAGTGGTAAAATCCTTAATACCCAAAAGCAATTCTTGGAGGATTGTGCAGGATCAGTGCTGTCAGGTGCTGCTTAGACAGAAAGTGGAAGCACACCGACAGTCTCTATTTCTGAAGACATTGGAAGGGGAGTGTGGAGGGGTTATGAGGTAAAGTCCAGTGCTCATGAAGTAGCTGTCTGTACCTGAGTCTCCTCCCATTTTAGTGCATGTTGTGTGTGGGAGTGTACATGTGTGTGGTCAATACAAAACAATGCATACACTCCGCAGAACAAAGGTGGACAGATTGGAAGGGGCCCAATCCAGAGTCAGAACAGAATACTTTTACCCCATGAACGGCTCTTTGTTCTTCTAGGGCACCCCAGAAAACAAAGACTATACCCCACGACAAACCCCTTTGGGAATGCAATTCTCTCACCTCCTTCAAGCTGCATGCCTGAGTGTTGCTCCGATGTGGAAACAGCCTTAGGCACCCTCGCTCAATATGTGGTGGGCGAAGATGTGGTGGGTTTATGCCATGGAAAAACGAACAGCAATGTTTGCGAAAGGTTTCAAAGTATGACAATATCTGGCACTCCTTTACCACATATGTGAAGAGGCAACAAAGCTCAGGGGGGATGCACTTGACAATGTCTAAGATTCTGAAGGCTTCCAGGGTGTGTTTGAGATTACTCCTATGTGGCAGGGAGCCAGTCAATCCACTCAGGACAATCAGACTAGAGGTCAACATGTCGCTTTGAGTTTCTTACATTGAGGGGTTGGAGGTGACTCTTGGGGAGTGGGTTTGAGTTGCAAGATGGTAAAACTGTCTATTTGTAGTAAAGTATGCTATTTTGAACTGTCCTCCTTTGCATGCTAAAGATCATTGTAAACATTAATGCCAAAGTGTGTGTCCTTATTTCCCCAAAATTAAAAATAAAGTTGTTAAAAAAACAAAAGAGAATACTTTACTGCCATATACAGATCTCGCTACACCGGATGTGTATCGAGTAGTGAGTGCATTCTGTCCAGCTTTTGAGAACTGTTGAGTATGTTCACAATAGGCAGAATACATTGTACTGCGTGTCGTGTGTGGTCAGTGATGTGTTTCTGTGAGGTGTAGTAATGTGGGATAACTGTGTGGTGTATGTGGGATGGGAACATTTCTCATTTTTAGGTTAAGCTTAAAGACCGATTTAGTTGTCTTTCTAACCTCTGGTTTTCAAAAAAATATCATACAAAAAATGCATACATATAAAGGGGCTCCCAATCAACACTTTTCACCATAGGTCTGTTGACATGTCACTCGAATTATCAGCCCACTGCAGCCAGTGGATGCCTTCACTTTGAGAAACTGCATTTTTCCTTTTCACATGTACACATACACCTAAAAAATAGTTCCCCCCAAAAAAATTGTTTGGCACTTCTACTTCCCAATGACTGATGGCCCCTATATATAGTGGGGTTACATCAACTATTTTCTTAACTCTCAAGACATTTATTGTAAATTAATATGTTTATTATACAATATAAGCCAGATTTGGTGTATTTATTTATTTTTTCTGCTGAAAATGAGCACAATTCATTAGAGTAGCTAAAAGGTTTATGCAGATTTTCAGGTTGAAAGCACACCCCCCACAGATTTGTGATTCACATTTCAACCACTTCAGACAAACCTCTGGTAACTACTTCTGGAACTACACCACCCCTATTAGAATGTTGTACCAACATTGTAAGTAAGCATAAAACACTCCTCACAACTCAAAGACAAGGCTTACAACCACTGAAATTTTGAAATTTGAAGAGCCAAAGTAAGTTATCTAAATGTATTTGTACTTATCAGGGAATTCAAGTTCCTATAATAGTGACATGTGATTACAAACTGTAAAAAAAATGCATTGAGATCTGTAATTCTGACTGGTTATGAAGAACTAGCTTTGGCAAATAAGTTATCCTATTGAAAACAAACACAAATGATTAAAATAGCAAAAGTGTATATGCAAACTTCTATACGGAAGCCGCACCCCCTCAGCTTGCAGGTCATTTGAAGTAGTTGCTTCTGACTTGAGCTGGACCTCTGTTAACAACAAGTAGAACTGCAGTCTCATGTGGGAATTTCAATGCTTTTGGATTTGACTTCTGAGGGAAACCTAGTAACGACTTATGGAACTGCAGCTTCATATAGGAATTTCAATGCTCTTGCATTCAACCTTCGACAACACCTAGTGATGACTAATCCAAATCTGACTTGATGAAAAAAATTCAATGATTGTGCATTTGATTTTTGACAGACACCTAGGGACGACTAGTGGAACTGCAGCTTCATGAAAGAACGTTTAATGAACACCTAGGGACGAATTCTGGAACTGAGGTTTGATGTAAGAATTTAAATTCTTTTGCATTTGAATTTTAATGGATACCTAGGAACAACTAGGGGAACTGTGGCTTGATTTGAGAATATCAATACATTTGCATTTGATTTGTGAAGGACACCTACTAACGAATTGTGGAACTTCATCTTCACGAAAGAATATAAATGCTTTTACATTTAACTCAACAGGGCTTTGAGGAACTGCAGCTCTAGACAGGAATTTTGAAGATTTAGGATTTGACTTGTGAGGGACATCTAGTAGCAACTTGAGGAATTACAGGTTTGATATATTTATTATTATTTATTATTATATATAGAACCAGGAGAGGAGGATGGAGCAAGAGCAAAAGGAACCCACATGGGAATGGAGACAAAGAGGCAAAAGAAGGGATGATAAATACATCAAACAATGTGGTAAATCTCTCTACTCATTCTCTTACCTCTGTGGAAACTAAGGTCTTCAATTTGGGTTGTCCTTTTGTCCTGTGAACTCCTTCAACTATGCACAGAGTAGGATTGACCTCTTTCAGTTTATAAGAAAATTAAAGTTACATAAATGGCATAAGCTGAAAGTCAAAGGGACTGCCCCTCTATCAGGAACAAACCTAGCACCACTGAGTTAACAGTGGGTAGCATTGAGACACTGGTCACTCTCCCTGAACTGAATATGGAATTAGACGAGTTCAGTGGGGAAACAGTGGATTTGGAAACATTAGGCTTTGAGTTAGGTGGCAGCTGTCCTCACAATTTTAAACCCACATCAAGTTTTAATCCTATCCTTCCCCCATGTGCTATTGATACTTTTGAAACTCTTGTCATTCAGGATTTGAAACGTCTAGCAAAGAAAACCAGATGGGGACCAGATAACTTGTCCAAGAGCAAGAAACTGGTACATAAGTAACTACGGAATGACCACAACATTGTCATCTGACAATGTGACAAGGCTGGCAATGTGGTGATCCAGGATGCCCAAGAATACCTCAATGAAGGCATGACACAATTGAATTATAAAGAGTTCTATGAAATGGTGTCCAGAGTAACAACTGAAAAGTCTATTAATTGTTATCATGAAATATTAACCAAATGGCAAAAGCAGGGACTAATTGAGTGGGACGAATACACCTTCCTACTCAATAGATTTCCCAAAATAACAGAACTCTACTTATTAGCAAAAATGACATTAGAATCAGGACAAACCACCCGGTAGACCTATCATTTCATCTATTGGATCACTACTAGTGCAAAAAACTAAATATATTGATTTCTTCTTACATCCTTATGTATTGGCCCTCCCATCATACATGTGTGACAGTAAAAACTTTCTGCTAAAAATACAAGATATTGACTGGGAGTCTAATTTCCTTCTTATCACATTGGATGTGAGCAGCCTGTGCACCAGCATTAGACATTATGTTGGTGTACAGGTGTGCAAACATTTTCTGAAATCTCGACCCATGATTTATCTCCATCATATTGAAATGTTGATTTTACAGATCAGATTTTGCCTTGAAAATAACTTCTGCCTGTTTAATAATTCCACTTTCAGACAGATAGACGGCACCGTGATGGGCACCTGCTTTTCTGCCAGTTACGCCAACCTTATAATGGGGTGGTGGGAGCAGCAGGTGTCCAGGAGCCTTGAAGACTACAGTGCACATGTGGTACTGTGGTCTTGCCACATCGACAATTTATTTATTGTCTGGAAAGGATATCAGGAACAGGCTGTGAAATTTATCTCTGATTTCAATGACAATACATATAATTTGAAGTTTTAGGGTCACATAAGCTATACTCAGGTTGAATTTCTGGATACCCAAATATCTATGATCAATAACAAACTCACATCCATGCTACATCGCAAGGATACAGCAGGCAATACCCTACTACATTCTGAGAGTAGACACCCAAACAATTTACTCAACTGCATTCCCTATGGTGGGTTTCTACAAGCTCGCAGGAACTGTAGCTCGGAAAAAAAGTTTTAATGATGAATGCAGGGTGATGACAGCATGCTTTAAGGAAAGAGGATACAGATACTCCATCCTTAAGTTGCTTCGCTACATGGGCCTAACCGTGGAATATAACAATAGGTCCAACAGCCAGAACACATGGCCAAACAACTGTAGTCAGAGATGGAATAGACCCACTGGTTGTAGCAAATGTGGTTGAGAAATAACACCTTGCATATACTATCTGCAGCAAGGCGCAACCGCTAGGACTTCAAAAATGAAATGGCTGTGCTGTTTTAGTTTTTTGAGCAAAAAGACTGAAGCTCTTGAATATTTACTTGCAATTGTTTAATGTTCTGTGTAATAATACAAATTGCTCAGGGGTAAAAATGTTTAGATTTATGCGCTCCTTAAACCATGTTGTTTTGATTTTTAATATGCTTTGCATAGTTCTATAAGGAGTTAAAGCACTAGTGCATTCCTATGCTTGGGTGTCTGAACTGTTTTGCGCCGGTTCAAAGCCCCTACGTTAATTAGCCCTTCGTGCTATGCAGATTGATAAGTTCCAACAACTTTAAATGATTTTTTCCCTTCAAATTTATTGCACTTTACAGTTTCTGCTTTTTATGGTTTGAAAATGCCTGTTCTTTTTGAAAAAAAAAACCTTACAAACAAGTTTGTGTTAGCTTAACCTCTTAATGGAGAAAATATGCAAAGTGCTACAATGGCCCCACAGCCGAGTGCCGCAACGTGCAGAATAAAAACTGTTTGTTAAGATTCCAGCAATGTTTAAAGAGAGTTAGTTGTGGGGGGGGGGTGAGGTTACTGTGTTCTATCAGCAAACTAACACATGGTTCAAAAGGAAGTAATTTCTCATATGTTTAATGTGTAAAGTGTAAATGTTGACAAGTTAGCCCTTGGAAATATCCTGTAATAAATAAAATGCGAGTGTAAAACAAGTTGTCAGCTTGTCCAATAGTTCTTTTTAACTGATACATCTGAAAGCCTGGAGTGGCTTTTCTTTACAATAGGTTTAGCCGATGTGCGCTGAAGCACATCAATTGTTTCATTGTGCTGTTTTGTTTTGTATATGAGGCTGCAGGCATTGTCAGAATATGTGCTACAAAATGTATAAATAAATCTGTTGCTTAAACGATGGGTTTGCAAGGTTGAGGGCCATCATCAGGCTGTGAAAAGTGTTTCAAAGCACTGAGGCAGTAGGGGGGGTCTCTGGGTACAAAGCTTGCTCCTCAGAAGGCCTAACAGGGAATGGGAAGGGGAGTAGGCTCTGTAGTCAGAGATGGGATAGGCCCACTGGTTGTAGCAAATGTGGTCGAGAAACAACACCTTGTGTATACCGTCCCCAACAAGGGGTAACCACCAGGGTTTCAAAAATGAAAGGTTTATGCTGTTTTATTTGTTTGTAGTAACAAACTACAGGAGGTTACACATAAACCCAGTAGAGACCAGGGTAAATAGTGTATAACACTCAACAGTGTCTCAGAGGGTATTGTTAAGTATGCAATTTATAAGAGGTTGTGGTTGAGAAAAAACGTTTTCATATATTTAGTCATATATTCAAAAACAAAGATAAATCAAAAAGGGCACTGTGTTACATTGAATGTCATGTAACCTGTGTTATACTGAGCACAAGTGCTCGTGAAGGGGTGAATGGCGCTGGTGACACGTGAAGGAGTATATACAGCGGAAAGGAGGCACAAACAAAACAAATTATATATACAGTGTGTATTCTTAGTGATGCCCATACAATGAATACAGTCAGTACAAAGTAGTTTTTGTGGGCAATCACGAGAGAGGCGCCGTAAATTAAACTGTGAGAGTCGACGGTTTTTCGGCCTATATACGATGTTAGGCCATCATCAGGACCAGGTTACAGTTAGTTTAGGGAACAGTGCTGTAAAGGGAAAATAAAAACACTCAAACGTGGACCAAGAGGATGGTTCAAGATGAAAGGGTAAAGGCCATGGTGGCAAAGGAATGAGCCAAAGAAAAACTTTGGTGGGAAAAAGCTAGGCAGGGATGGATGCGAGCAAAAATTAATTGATTAATAGATTGGCAGGAAACATGAACAGTGCCTAGGCTCAGAGAGTGAAGGAGAAGTGATTGGATGCAGTGGAGTGGTGGGGACTGACCTGAGAGGTCTGAAGGATCAAAACCCGGTGTAATGGGCACTGGAGGAAGGTCGCAATGCGTCCTGGGATTGCGGTGGAAATGAATGCTGGAAGGAAAAGGGAATGTAAGGGGGGGACCGAGTAAGAACGGGCCGGTATAGTGGCAGGGAGAGCGGAAAAACTTACTGGAAACAAATCCGGTTAGGGGTCAAAGGAAATCCGGGCCAGAGAGGTTCAAGGATCTATATAAAAGAGGGGAACGAGAGATCAGGTGGAAGGTCTCATTGTGACATGCACCTCAACTGGAATCCATGGAGTTAAAACCGCAGGGATTTACTCAGGTTCCGGTAATTAGGCGCGAATCGTGTGGGATGGCCTGGTCCAAGTTTGTGGGGGGGCAACAAGGCAGTCTTGAGGGCAACTTGGGTGGCTGCTGGAAGCCTGAGAGGCTTCAGGGAGCGTCCATCTGCAAAAGAAATGGCCCTGAAGGGTCAAGGGGAGGGGTGCTGGGGGTATGTGAGTTTCATGTACAGCGGCAAAGGGAGGTAGCTGCCAGGGGAAGGTGGGGCGACTTACTAGAATTGGAGGAACGTGTCTGGAAGGGAAGGAAACCTGTGTAAGTCTCTGCGGTTTTAACTCCATGGACTCCAGTTGAGGTGCATGTCACACTGAGACCTCACACCTGATCTCTTGTTCCCCTCTTTTAGATCCGCCTTAGAGAAGACACTCCATTCATCACAGGCACTGACCTGATGGTCGGCCTGGACACCGAGTCACTATATACCAATATTGCTTACAGAGAAGGCCTTTCTGTCATAAAGGACCTACTAAACTCCAGACCACTACCGGTACGCATTTCCACTGACTTTGTTATGGACCTCCTTGAGATTGCCCTAAGTAATAACTACTTCCTTTATAGGGATACTGTTGTGTCCCCAATAAGGAATTCCACACAGAAGATGAGGTTGATGAGTAGATTTATTCATAAGAGTAGAAGATAAGCACCAAGGACTCCACAAGGCAACTCCCATCATAAGCCACCAGTTGCAAACTGACTCAACTGGAGCTTCCAGGAGACTAGCATTCCAATATGCTAGGCAACCAGGAACAATGAATGATGCAACATGCACCACTATAGCAAGAACAATAAATGCATAACAAGGGAAAACATGAGGATATAACACACCTTCCCCCTTCAAAGGAAAAACAAAACCCAAACAACTAATAATATAAAAACATGAAACTTTGAATAAGCTAAACCATAGAAGAAAAAAATAAGTAAAAACATCTTGCAAAGAAAATAAAATGTTCAACATAATAGAATAAGAACATAATTAAAATTACATAGTCTTCAAGATATTTAGGTTTAAATTTTAATCTAACTCGTGTGAGCTCCGGGGAATTAGTGTGTGAAGTATCGCAAACGCCCTTTCCATACGAAAGCTCATTGCACAAAGTGGACGACTCTTCAAACATACTGGAATCCCCATCCTGCACATTAACTTGCTCAAACACAGATTCTTCAAATACACAGGGAAATTCCTCAAGCCTACTGAAATCCACATGACTTTCCTGTACCTTCACCTGCTCAGACATAGACCCCTCCACAGACAATCCTACATCAAAAGGATAATCCACCCTGGCCTTCCCACCATCAGTGGAACTCACAACCTGACAGGACTCCGGAGCTTTGACAACACCTCCCTTGGTTTTAGCTACTTTCCTTTTGCTCCACCACTTTCCACCAACAACCTTCACTGCATGCTTGTCAACTTTGATAATCTTAGTCTCAGGATAAAATTTGGAAACACCCTTTTTAAATGGTCTCCTAATAAGGACACATTCACCCACAACAAAATGTTCCTCTTTAACTCGCATAGCATCATCATATCTAACTTTGGATTTGTCTTGACTGACCTCCACATGTCGTCTTACTTGATCATAATTAGGAATTTTATCATGAACACCAGAATTAGCAATTACCCACTCAGGGGACAACTCAATAAAAGAGTGCCTACCCCTCAATAAAGCAAACGGGGTTACCCCAGTGGTAGAATGAAGAGTATTGTTGCAAGACCATATCTTTTCACTCACTGCATCCTGCACCTGTAAGCCAGAAGAAACAGCTAGTTGTAAAGTATCTTTTAAAATGCGTTTTACCCTCTCCACCAAACCATTTCCTTGGGGACTACAGAGAGCAGTGGTGAGGTGCTTGACCCCAAATTCAACAAAAAACTCCTCAAGTTATTTGAAACAAATTAAACCCCATTATCTGAAACCAGAAATGCAGAAATTCCCTCAGAGCGAAACAAATGTCTTAAAAAATCAATGACATTGTCAGTGTTAGGTTCCTTCATGAACTTGAATGAGACCCACTTGGAAAAACAGTCTACCACAGTCAAAATGTACCTGAAACCACTATTCAAACCACCAATGGGACCCACAAAATGTAACCCCAGTTTTTCCCAAGGTCTCTGAGGAAGACTGACTGGACACAAAGGAAAATTGTAGGTACGAAGGGACTTCTCAGCATGACCGCACTCTCTACAGTTGCTTAACGTGGTCTCCACCAAATTATCCATCCCAAGCCACCAGTAATATAAACTTAACCTTTTCTTAGTTCCAGTACTTCCCACATGCCCCTTATGAGCCAACGCAATCAATTTACTTCTTAAACCAGCAGGGGGAATCAATGAAGAACCTCTCCTGAGAAAAACCCCTTCCACACTCAACTCATCCTTGACCTTAAAATATGACTTAAACTCATCCCCAACCTGGCCTTCTCTGGGCCACCCGCTGCAGATAAACTTCTTCAGAACTACTTGACACCTATCGGATGCAGAAACGTGTTCCCAATCTTTACAAGAAATGACATCTTTGGCTAACACAAAACCATCAACCAAACCAACGACAACCTCCTATTCTTCTAAGATCATCTCATCATTAAAAGAATTGGAAGGACACATAGAAAGAAAATGTGCTTTAAACCTTTTCCCTCCTGGAATGTGTTTCATAGTGAAATTGTATTCATGGAGTTTTGAAAATAGGCGAATCAATCTTGGGCTAGCATTTCTCAATCCCTTGTCGTTCCAGATAAAAAATAAGGGTTTATGGTCAGTAACCACCACAAACTCTCTCCCCCACAAATAAGTTGCAAAATGATGAACACCCTGTTATATTCCATATAGGTACCCTATATAGGCGCAGGTAACATTGCAACCTTTCACCTATATTCTTCCCTACATTACATACATAACGGTTCTTAGGGACTAACCTTTTACCTAGATACGACACTACATTCAGAACGTGGGTTTCCCCCTAGTTCGAATCTCATACATTATGCATGAGGCTTCTTGGAAGCACAGCAGGACTAACATCTCCTGTATAATATCTCTGTATAAAGTTCAGGCCCGACTTCATCCTTTAGGCCAACACAGTAACACAGCAAGGTAGGACCCCTGGGGAGACCTATGGGTATATATACATCACATCTTGCTTGGAAGGACAGAGGAGACAGAGACTTCCCGGTTGACACACTGACCAGAGACACTGAGGTTCCTGCATGCAGACACTCCAGCTCGCAGTGGTCTAACATCCCTCGCGGGGTGTCCAACTCGAGACCAGGACGAGGTCCCATATTCTCTCATTCTCAGGTAATGGGGTTGACTAGATCATAGAGGGATTCTTAGCATAACACCTACACAGATGCTAGGTACATTGAGGTACATTTAGGTACATCTAGTTAGGAAAGCATTGTAGGAGTACACACTTTTTATCATGTGTTTTATGTATCTGTATATATTCATGATTTCTGCAAGATGGTAGAACTTTACCATCCCTTTACTTTCGTTGCACTTCTAATCATATATCTCTGCTGCTGTCTAATGGTTGTTGCAGCTCATCTATTCTACACTAGAATAACAACTGTTCAATAAATACTTATTGAAAACGCCCATCCTGTTTATTCTGTGTATCTCTCTGAGACAAACTAAGTGAGCACGAATGACTGAGCGAAAGGTAGTATATTGTTTCCACGATTCTGAGGGATCAGGTTTGTCATGTTCTGATGTTGCCAGAATCTATTCTCTCCTTGGTAAGAGGAGATTATAGTGGCACTGTGAGCTAGCAGATACAGATAGGCTAACGTATCCAGTGGGGGTGCAAGCAATCAGTCTGCCACCAATCCCACAGTTTATGTTATCCAAATGGGCAGTTCCTGTATAGGTTATATAGGAACTACACGACATGGTGCTGCCAACATTGATTGGGTACTTATTTAACAGTAGAATCTGAGTAGTTCAGTCGTGCTATTCTCAGAGACCCCTACTCACAAAACACCAGAGACGTCTGGAGTGGGTGGGCAAAAACTCTGCCACAGCTGAGTAGGCTAAAAAATCCTATTTATTGGCAGTTGGTTAATCAAGCTTGAAGGACACAGTGTTCCTAGAATTGTGCAAAACCACCTTATCTTAGTTTCCTTGGGAAATTATTCTGTGTTCTATACACAATGACTAACGAGGAAATAGATCCACTACAGCAAGCACTGCCCCTCTCAGAAGATGAGGATGATGCAAATGCAATACAGATTACGGCAAATTTTAGAAATACAGTAACCCTGAAATTACTTGCACATGGTGTAACAGCCAGGGGTGGCATAGTAGCTTTCGTGATTGAGGCACATGAATCATATAGAACAGAGGTATTTTATTTGTGGGTTACATTCCCTGCAGCAAATGCAAGAACAAAAACATTTCACTCCTACACAGAAGGAGATGCACCAGCGGAATATTGTCCGTTTGAGGACATTGAGGTTCCGCTCACGTACCAGGAACACTTATACTAGTTTAAAGGCGCCCTACCCCACATAAGAAGAAGAGGGAGACTTGGCCCGCTCGGAAGAGAAGGGGCAACATGGCCAATATTAGCGGCCTACACACCACATCCTGACATTGAAACAATGCCGCAAAACACACAAGATGATGGACGGAATGCTGCACATTGGCAAACATTCACCCCCAGTCACAGATCTGGGTTTAATCCATCGTTATTTTGCTTCACCATGCCACCCCAGTTCAGACATAGCCATATGCAAATCAGTCTTGACCCTGTGCCTCATGGGAACAGTCCAGACCGAACTGCCAAGCCATGTCTTCCCTGGACCGGAATCAAGCATCCTAGGACCGGTTTCAGGCTATCAGCCTTCATTAGCCAGGATAGCTTGACTCCAGTGGCATAGTGAGCACGGGACCCACGTCTGGGCATACCCTTCCCACTTAGGGCGAAATGCAAAACACACAAGATGATGGACGGAATGCTGCACATTGGCAAACATTCACCCCCAGTCACAGATCTGGGTTTAATCCATCGTTATTTTGCTTCACCACGCCACCCCAGTTCAGACATAGCCGTATGCAAATCAGTCTTGACCCTGTGCCTCATGGGAACAGTCCAGACCGAACTACCAAGCCATGTCTTCCCTGGACCGGAATCAAGCATCCTAGGACTGGTTTCAGGCTATCAGCCTTCATCAGCCAGGATAGCTTGACTCCAGTGGCGTAGTGAGCACGGGACCCACGTCTGGGCATACCCTTCCCACTTAGGGCGAAATGCAAAACACACAAGATGATGGACGGAATGCTGCACATTGGCAAACATTCACCCCCAGTCACAGATCTGGGTTTAATCCATCGTTATTTTGCTTCACCACGCCACCCCAGTTCAGACATAGCCATATGCAAATCAGTCTTGACCCTGTGCCTCATGGGAACAGTCCAGACCGAACTGCCAAGCCATGTCTTCCCTGGACCGGAATCAAGCATCCTAGGACCGGTTTCAGGCTATCAGCCTTCATCAGCCAGGATAGCTTGACTCCAGTGGCATAGTGAGCACGGGACCCACGTCTGGGCATACCCTTCCCACTTAGGGCGAAATGCAAAACCCACAAGATGATGGACGGAATGCTGCACATTGGCAAACATTCACCCCCAGTCACAGATCTGGGTTTAAGCCATCATTATTTTGCTTCACCATGCCACCCCAGTTCAGACATAGCCATATGCAAATCAGTCTTGACCCTGTGCCTCATGGGAACAGTCCAGACCGAACTGCCAAGCCATGTCTTCCCTGGACCAGAATCAAGCATCCTAGGACCGGTTTCAGGCTATCAGCCTTCATCAGCCAGGATAGCTTGACTCCAGTGGCGTAGTGAGCACGGGACCCACGTCTGTGCATACCCTTCCCACTTAGGGCGAAATGCAAAACACACAAGATGATGGACGGAATGCTGCACATTGGCAAACCTTCACCCCCAGTCACAGATCTGGGTTTAATCCATTGTTATTTTGCTTCACCACGCCACCCCAGTTCAGACATAGCCATATGCAAATCAGTCTTGACCCTGTGCCTCATGGGAACAGTCCAGACCGAACTGCCAAGCCATGTCTTCCCTGGACTGGAATCAAGCATCCTAGGACCGGTTTCAGGCTATCAGCCTTCATCAGCCAGGATAGCTTGACTCCAGTGGTGTAGTGAGCATGGGACCCACGTCTGGGCATACCCTTCCCACTTAGGGTGAAATGCAAAACACACAAGATGATGGACGGAATGCTGCACATTGGCAAACATTCACCCCCAGTCACAGATCTGGGTTAAAATCCATCGTTATTTTGCTTCACCACGCCACCCCAGTTCAGACATAGCCATATGCAAATCAGTCTTGACCCTGTGCCTCATGGGAACAGTCCAGACCGAACTGCCAAGCCATGCCTTCCCTGGACCGGAATCAAGCATCCTAGGACCGGTTTCAGGCTATCAGCCTTCATCAGCCAGGATAGCTTGACTCCAGTGGCCTAGTGAGCACGGGACCCACATCTGGGCATACCCTTCCCACTTAGGGCGAAATGCAAAACACACAAGATGATGGACGGAATGCTGCACATTGGCAAACATTCACCCCCAGTCACAGGGGAACAATGCCACCAGGAGACTTACTCGCACAACACAAAGAATTAATACAAATTTACAGAAACTTGACGCAATTCGTCATGAGGACACTTACAGTCCAACCAGCAATAGTTGCAACAAGTGAAACTCAAGCACAGAGTACAGCAACTAAAATCACACCACAAACATTACACGCGGTGATAGGTGAAATGCCCACAAAACGTGAACAATTGCCATTCTGGGTAGCTCAGAAAATAACACAGCTAGAGGCAGTATTCCCGAATACTACCACTTATGAAAAACACAGAATGCTAACAATCTGCTTGCCCATGGGGATAACACCACAAATAGAGTATTGTACCACTTGGAGTACAGTCTTTGCTGCCATTTATACCAGAACTCATGGTATCCCGTCATTAGCAGTAGTACCAGGCGTATTGAGACAAATATAAAACTAGTACGGAGCAGAGCCTGCTCTGAACTTAGGGATGAAGTTACTAGGTAACTATGCCCAGGTATCAGCCATAATATTAGCTAATATTAAAGGGGAAGCAGCTTCAGTGGCTATCTGCCAACGCCTAAGGGAGTTCAGTCCTTTAGAACAAGAACACGAACTACCGAAAATAATTGAAACTGCATATGCAGAATTAGGCAGAGACAGTTTGGGTGGGAAAGCTTTAAAACCACAACTGATGGGCAGTCCTGAAAAGGACACTTCTAAGCAGATACCTGCTTCAGCAAAGAAGAATTGGGACAATAAAAAACAACAAAACTTTAAAGGAAACAGATCTCAATCCAGAAGTAGATCTCCTCCACAGGAGCCCTCCGAAAAGAGGTATAACCTTAGGAATTGGGATAATATTAGGAAACCTGACAGGTATCAGGATACTGATACACGTTCCTTTCGTTCCTTTCAGGGTTCATCGAAAAACTCAGAGGGAAGGACGGTCAGACAGACAAGAAGAGCGTGAAAAGTCCAGAGACAAGCAGCACGCTCAAGATTAAACTTCTAAAAAAGAAGAGAAACCAAAGCAAAAGCCACAGTTCAAAAAGAAGAAGGTTGCAGGTCTAAAGATCAGACATGCCCAGAATTCTGAGGACTCGACTACTGAACGGGGAATGGGCTCTGACGATGCTAGACAGTGCAGCAGAAGTAATAATGGATCACTAGAACCTGATGGAATTTCTGGTGACAGCGGACTTGAATGATTATATCACGGTAGAGACACCCGATACTAGGGTAAGTGTCCCACATAAGTTATATGAAATGACACTCCAAATGGAGGGGGACAAATGTAGGACAGTTAGAGGTCTCTTTTGGGAGAATCTATCATTTGGCTATGACATTTTGTTAGCTGAACAAGATTGGCCGCCAACATTCATCATGGATTGCCCTAAGGGAGAAACAGTAATTTTACCGGCATTCTCAGACCATATTCCCAGGCAGCTAAAACACACATATGCGCAGGAGTGGGCGGTAGCACAAGCCCCTGCATTATACAAAAACCATGTTGGATGGGATGAGGATTCAACCCACCACATAATTCCTTTAAAAAATAATCCAACTGCACAGTGGCAGTATCCAATAAAGCAAGAAGCTAAAAAACAGGTCAGGGAGATCTTAGATCAACTTGAATACCAAGCGGGGACTGAAAATTGCACCTCATTGATGAACAATCCTTTGTTTCCGGTCATGAAACCTGACAATTCATATCATTTAGTTTTAGATCATAGACATTTAAACACTTGCACTAAGACATTTGCAGTCCAAAATGCACACAGTGCTGCATTAATGAATAACATTATGCGGAAAAAATATAAAACGACACTTGATATCTCAAATGGATTTTTCCTGCCAAAATATAGCGCCTGAAAGCAGGTATCTAACAGCATTCTCAGCGCTAGGGTCTCAACGTCAATTTTGTCGACTCCCCCAGGGGTATAAGAACACCCGGGGTTGTTTTCGGCCAGAGTAACTGAGTTACTTCAAAATTTGGATGAAGAAGCATTATCCTATGTGGATGATATTTATATAATGGACGATGACCTAGAGGAGCACTTGAACAGAGTGAATACCATAATTTTGGGATTTGCATCTGATGGCTACAAATTCAACTTTAAAAAATCAAAAATTGCCCACCTCAGTGTCCTGTTTTTAGGATATGAGCTTTCAACTGAAGGGAAAAGCCTGGCAGCCAATTTTTTAGAAAAATGTGCGCTGCTCCAACCTCCAAAATCATTGAAAAACTTACAATCAATCCTGGGATTCCTGAACTTTGGCAGAACATACATTTTGGATTACGCAGAAAGAGTAAAACCTTTCTACAATTTAATAAAAAGTGATTTTTCAGAAATACAATGGACACAGGAACACACAAATATCCTTCATTCCTTACAAGCTGACATGATAGCTTCCAAACACTTACAGACACGCGTAAACGTACGCAACCTGGTGATCCGTATAGTTGCGGGTCAATCTGGGTACACCTATCTAACATATAATGAAGGTGAAACGGTACCAATTGCATATAAATCGCATTTGTACACAAGTGCTGAGATGCGCTTCACATCTATAGAAAAGATTCTGACAGCAGTACAAACTGCTGTAGTGAGAGAAAGAGCACTGGCTCAGGGGAAACAAATAATAGTAGTGACTCCGGTTCCAGCCTTAGAGGCTGCGACAAAGGCGAGCGTTCCTAACGCCAAAGCCTTACATCCAAGATGGATACAATGGGCTAATTCACTCACTGCAACAGATGTGGAATACAGGTACGACCCAAATTTAAAGACACAAGCATTTCTGCAATACGAACAAGAATATCCTCTGCCAAACGAAATAATGCCTCTAGATCAGTATGAATATATAATTTACACTGATGGATCTGCTCAACCGGCCATAGGAAGTAAGCAACAATATAGTGCGACATGCACAATCTTTAAAGGTCGCATGCGGGATGGAAAGTTCCACCCAAGTTGCACAAAAACGAAATCTCCAGGAGACTGCACGCACAGCTGGCAGAATTAAAAACCTTGATACTGGCACTGGTAAATACAGATCGAGAATTCCCCACACTAATTGTGTGCGATTAGTTTTACTGTGTGCAGTCATATAATGAATATTTGCAGCACTGGGTTCAAAACGGGTTCAAAGATGCAAAAGGTGGCGCAATTAAGCATAAAATGCTATGGGAACAGGTAGTGGAGTTGAAAACCGAACTACCGAGAGCTCACGTGATACAACTGAGTTATCAGCGTGATGGTGTTCACGTTGAAGGGAATTCATTGGCTGATGAAGCCACAAAAAAGGGCTGTACGCACGGCTTCCGTAGCTGCAATCACTCATTCTAAAACGAGAATAAACGGTGAGATTATGGTGGCTGTCATTGCCTCACTCAAAAACAGCAAAGCAGAACCAAAAAGGTTTCCACTCAAGTACTCCTACAAGTTAGATGCCAATAACATTCCATTTGCTCAGATTCCTGGAGTGGGGGATAGAGTAATTCCAAACATGGATCGTAGGTTAGGTTTAATTCTAGCAGCACACGAAGGGATAGGTTCTGCACATGCAGGAGTTACGGCGACTGTTTCTTTATTGAAACAGCGCTATTGGTGGCCTGGGTTAACTAAGCAGACTAAAGACTACGTCTTGAAATGCGACATCTGCCAACAGATGAAAGGTTCCACCGTAACACGTCCAGCACAGACACCATTATTAATATCTGACAAGCCACTAGCGTGTGTTTACTTGGACCACTGCGGCCCCTTACAAAGAGATGGGGTTGACAGGTATATCATGGTTGCAGTGGATTCCTGTTCAAGATTCCTACGGGTGTGGCCCCAACGCTCGGCTGACGCTCGAACTGCTATAAAAGATTTGTGAGTCTTTATAGGGATATACGCAATTGGCACATTACATTCTGACCAGGGCCCTGCATTTAGCTCTCGGGCTTAAAAGGAGGCCATGCGAGGATTGGGTGTAGCTTTGCAGTACTCCTCTCCGTACCATCCCGAGGGAAATTCGGTCATGGAGAGGAAAAACCGAGACTTAAAGCAAGCTTTAAAGGCTAGAGTATTAGTCACGGGTGAGAGTTGGGTAAAACATCTGTATGGAGTGCAGTGAGCATTGAATAACATGTCAAGAAGTTCTCTAGGGGGGGTGTCTTCATATGAGGTCCTATTTGGGACAAGAATGTGGGTACCTGATCTTGATTGTGAAGGCGCAGTGGCGGATGAAAAGCCTTTTGACATCCATGATCGTTTGGCTGTTTTACAGGATCTAAATGAGTCCAGGACACAACAAAGTAATGTCCATATGAAGCAGACCGCCACTGGGGAAGTCAAATCAGTCACGGCAAGACCTGTCTGGATCCCAAAAGTTGGGGATCTGGTCAGAGAGAAAATAGCGGACAAGAAAGAATTTGGGCCATCATACAGAAAGCCTGTACAGGTTCTAGCAGTTGAAGGAACAAGAACTGTACTTCTACCGCCTCTTGCCGGAAAAAAGGAGAAAAGATTTGTCTCAATCATCCTAATCAAACCACACTATGTGGCTGATACTGAGTAGTAGGCCACATGGACTCCAAAGTAGCAGACGCCCTCCTCTCGCTACAATTCATGAAGTTCAAACGGAAAGACTCATCACGTTCGAAGAGTCTCCTGCACGGAATGATGGACTATGCAATAATGCTATGGAACTCGTTCCCCTTGAACCTGAAGTTCAAATTCAGAACCAAAATGAAAGACAAATTTCAATTCGACCAAATACAGATGTCTACATCAACATGCCTCAACAAGAGCAAACTGTGATTTCTACAAATCCTGATGCAATACCAACAATTGATCAAACTGCTTCTGGGTACTTCATAAACTTTGATACGTTTTCTTTGGATCCAAGTGACCCGGAAACAATGCCAGCCCAAAAATCGCGCAAGCAGCAAGTTAAAGACTTTCTGAACTTTCTTAAAAAGACTTACCTGTTGTCGCCTTGGGTAGAACTATGGGTAATCACCGGGATACTTTTCTTTCTTTTCTGGTTAGGCTTAGTAATAGTTTTTAGCATGCTTGTTAATGGAAAAAACTTTCGACAAAGCTCTGCAGCCCAAAAGGTGAATTTAATTTTAAAACCACATCCATCATCTCATCAAGAACAAAGAGACTTGTCATCAGTGAACATTACGGCAGTTCCTATACCTGATGGTATAGTTTGGGACAAGGTTGATTTCGATATATTTGGTCCGACCGAACTTTTGAGAATTCCTCATTTATTTAAAATATCATTGAGTGATATCATTACCTCAAGTACATTTTCCGATGATTGGGATTTTGAAACTGTAAATAACATGTTGTCTGATTTGGAAAAATCTGCTGCATTTTCTAATAGTGAAACATTGGAAAGCACATCAGATTTCAAAACAATGTATCGTTATCAACACTATGGTCATCACTTTCTGCCTAAATATGCAAATCCTAGAAATGTGCTCACTTACCACCAGTGGGAACATTGTCCAACACCGCCGAAAGGCAGTTCAAAAACATTTACACAAAAGTTTCTATATTTTTCAGGGTTTAATATGTCTGACCCAGCATCATATTATTATGAGGTTGCACCAACATCAGCGCAGAAAAATATGTTAACAAACACCAAACAGATTTACTCTGCTTCCTTTATTGCCCAGTTGTCTGAACAAGGTTTCGACTTATGAAAAGACACAATAGACTTAAAATCAGTCTGGGGTACAAGAGAATGGCAAGTTCAGGGAACAGAAGCTTTGTTTAGAGCTTGCCTTATCCCTCAACAAATTATGTTTTTGAACGAGACAGTGCAACAGACGTCTTGCCTTGGACTAGCCGAGAACAAAGACTTGAACACACCTCGACTGCCAACTCCATCACACACCGAGGGTAACATAACATCACAGAAAGAGATTACGTTAAATGACATTATACAATACAACAGATCAGACCCCGATTGGAAGAAATGGTTTATTTGGCCCATAGACACGAATAGTTGTCAGGCGAGATTCATGGGTAAAACCAAAGGTTTCGATATCCATAGGCCAGATCCACGTTATGTACAGAGAGAACATCCAGGGGTAGTGACATCCTACAGTGTTGGGAAGTTGTGCCATGATTGGCTAAAAACCTCAACACTCACAAAGGTGAAACAACACTTATCCTTACTGTCACAGGATGTGGATCTCAGGGATTTTTTACTAGGTCCCAGGAAGTTGCGTCAGAAATGTTTCTATTATGCTGTCTATAATGAAATATGGTAAATATCCCAACAAGAGGCCGCAGAGAGGTTACGTGAAATAGACCGTATAAATCTAGAAAAATCTCTAGCAGTAGTAGACAATGGGTTAACTACATTGACCTCCAGGATATATTCCTTAGGCAACATTGTATCTTCTGCGATAGACATACTGGAACAAGATTTGGCCATATTACAACACAGCAATCTCAATTACGTTCTATTATGTTATTAAGCAGGACACTGCAATCTTTGCTTGCTGGCTATGTGCCTTGGTGTTATATCAACAGTATGTCTCTGTTTTCTGAATACAATCTAACAGATAAACAGATAGAAATGGCACAAAGGGGAGCAAAATATACAATGCTGCGTATCGAAAAACTGGATAGATTAGCATTTACAGAGACAGAATTACCGTCCACAGAATGGCTAATCCATGGCCACATAACTCTACTGGTCACTACTTTTCAGTTTTAGTATTGCCTTGAACAAAAGCAGGCAGGCAGATATGAAGAAATGGGTAAGAAATACATTAAGGAATCATGGGTATTACCATACAGATTTCGATGCCAGAGTGGGGATCGAGAAGTGTTTCTAAGCAGTACAAACTGTGAGAACGCTTTAAGTGGATCACTCATATGCCAGGATATAATGCTGCACAGGGCTTGTAATGGTTCTGTAGCGAACCTGTCCTGCCATTTGAGGGGTGCCCCAGCTGCAGTGATTACTCCAGCATTCAGGCTGCTTTCAAATGGGAGTTACTTGATGCTGAACAGTCAAGGCTGCTGCGGAATGCTCCCGGGCATCGCATATCTGGTAACCGTGAGCTCCAGGGTTACTTGTTGTATGCAAGTATTGTTTCCACCAACACAAACAGTCAGGGAGGCGCTGTCATGGCCTTCACTGAATGTTTCTTAATACGGTTTGATACTCTAAGCGGAATGAAAGCCATCATTTTACAAAAGTCTGTGCCCTTAACCTCCTCTCGAGAGACTTTTGATCTCCAGATCGCAAGGTCTTCGGCAGAGATACAGGCGCTTATTCATACAAACTGCCCTTTCCATTTAGCATAAATGGTAAATCGTATCTTTAACATGTCTGATATGACAGGCATAGTCCACCTATTTAAGACCATAGGTTCTGGACTTCTGAGCACCTTTCAGACGGTACTTGGAGTTATACCAAATTTCATACACTCCGTATTCGGAAGCATCTTTGGAGGATTTCCGCTCATCCTGTTTCTAGTAGCAGGTATCCTGATTGTTTTATATTTTCTACGCAATGGACGTCCCAGTCACCAAGGAGATGGAAAGAGCACTCCTGGAGCGTAAATACCGTGACCGCATGGTACTACATCTAGGCACGCCTCGCCTAAGAGAACTATTAGCATCTTGGTTCTTGTCATTTCGACCAGTCTGGATGGACTGCATCTTACCTGTCCTCCGATGCCTGTTTTCCGGAGAAGAATGTGTGTTAGACCTTTGTTTGACACTCCCATCATGTGCGCAACCGGATGTGAATGCTTTACTGGACCCGATAACGGCCCATGTTCTGCAGTGTCCTCAGCATATTCCAATGTTAATGGCAGCATTCCTTGAACCCCCACAAGTAGTAACAGTACCTGTTGGTATGGACACCGGCTCCTCCTCTGACACCCAGGCTTTGGACGGCGCACAGGCTGCCCCAGCACCAGCTGTGGACAGCGTGGAACAGCATCTGTGCTCGATTGATGTACTCTGCGAGGTGCTACAGGGGCCGTCTACTGCGGGACACATAAACATTTGACTCATTTGGCTCGTTGTGTGCTGGAAGAAATTCGCCCTTTTTTTCAAAACAAGCTCAAATTTGGAACTCAAAACAAAAATTGACATTCTTTTCATTTATTAGGCATACATGGCTTTCTAATGCTTATAGTGCTGAAGGAAGTGACCCGTTTAAGGTCACTCGGGTCACTCTAGACCTCCGCTAGCCTTCCATGCAATGAAGAGTCGATGACGCAGTAGAGAATGCCAACAAGCTAGTTTATTCAGAATTTACACTGCAGTGGGGTCCAGCCTAACAAGCCTTTACTATTGGCTGACGCGGGACTGACTTGAACAAGCATAAAGTTACATTATGTATGTGGCGGAGCCCATGAAGACCCGCCTACCATGGAAAAACACTGGTAGCTGTCGTAATACAATGGGGGTACAGAACACAAGTTTCAATTCCGCTGCCTGGCACAAGCTATCTACTGCCCAAGGTCGTCTGGCTTATCCTCCCTACTAGACAGGTGGGAGAAGGCCTTGATGTAACAGTAGAAGAATGTACTAACAAGCAAAATCTTAGCATTGAAGAAACGAAACTTACCAAGGACTATTTCTCGGAAAGAACAAACATAACAGTTTTGTTCTGTTTATAAAATGGCGTCTAACAAGACAAGATGGCAGTGCACATGCCAATCGGACGAATATACTGCCGGCATCCACTGGCTACAGATTTCACACAATATACGTATTAATGCATTAGTTATAGCAATGCTAACATTACTTTGAGTATAATACGAATAATATAGTCATTTTCAGTTTTATTCTAACAGTGCTTCGGACTATAACTAAGGACACCTTGGAGCTATGGCTTGCAAAATTCTTTTTTAGACAGTTTTAAGTTTTTTAGAATTTTTTTTGAAGTTTTAAACATTTTTAGCTAAACAGATGTTTTTAAACTTTGTGCGTACCAATATCTAGTTAGGCTAGTAGTACGGTAATAAGTTACATATGTCGTCCAGTCGCAAGAGGAGTGGGTGTTATATTCCATATAGGTACCCTATATAGGCGCAGGTAACATTGCAACCTTTCACCTATATTCTTCCCTACATTACATACATAACGGTTCTTAGGGCCTGGCCTTTTACCTAGATACGACACTGCATTCAGAACGCGGGTTTCCCCCTAGTTGGAATCTCATACATTATGCATGAGGCTTCTTGGAAGCACAGCAGGACTAACATCTCCTGTATAATATCTCTGTATAAAGTTCAGGCCCGACGTCATCCTTTAGGCTGACACAGTAACACAGCAAGGTAGGACCCCTGGGGAGACCTATGGATATATATACATCACATCTTGCTTGGAAGGACAAAGGAGACTGAGACTTCCCGGCTGACACACTGACCAGAGACACTGAGGTTCCTGCATGCAGACACTCCAGCTCGCAGTGGTCTAACATTCCTCGCTGGGTGTCCAACTCGAGACCAGGACGAGGTCCCATATTCTCTCATTCTCAGGTAATGGGGTTGACTAGATCCTAGAGGGATTCTTGGCATAACACCTACACAGATGCTAGGTACATTAAGGTACATTTAGGTACATCTAGTTAGGAAAGCATTGTAGGAGTAAGCACTTTTTATCATGTATTTTATGTACCTGTATATATTCATGATTTCTGCAAGATGGTAGAACTTTACCATCCCTTTACTTTCGTAGCACTTCTAATCATATATCTCTGCTACTGTCTAATGGTTGTTGCAGCTCATCTATTCTACACTAGAATAACAACTGTTCAATAAATACTTATTGAAAATGCCGAGCCTGTTTATTCTGTGTATCTCTCTGAGACAAACTAAGTGAGCACGAGTGACTGAGCGAAAGGTAGTATATTGTTTCCACGATTCTGAGGGATCAGGGTTATCATGTTCTGACGTTGCCAGAATCTATTCTCTCCTTGGTAAGAGGAGATTATAGTGGCACTGTGAGCTAGCACATACAGATAGGCTAACGTATCCAGTGGGGGTGCAAGCAATCAGTCTGCCACCAATCCCACAGTTTATGTTATCCAAAGGCACAGATCCTGTATAGGTTATATAGGAACTACACAACAACCCCACACACAAGCAAGTGCTTCTTTCTCAATGGTACTGTAATTCTTCTCTGCTGCAGAAAGTATGCGAGAAGCAAAAGCTACTGTATTCTCAACCCCATCAACCATCTGACTAAGTATGGCACCAAGACCTAAATTGCTGGCGTCAACTGTAATGTAGGACATAACATTGTCTGTGTAAGGTTTGAGAGCAGGTGCATTTATGATCAAATCCATTACCTTTTTGAAAGATTCCTGTTGTTCATCCTCCCAGATGAACTTGACATTGCTTCTGACAAGTCTTCTCAAAGGTTTGCTTACAAGAGCAAAATTCTGCACAAAGCGAGAATAATATTCGCTTTGACCCAAGTAAGACCTCAATTGATCTTTATCTGTGGGTTGGGCACACTCATGAATCACCTTCAACAAATCATGCTTGGGTCTAATACCAGTTGAAGAAATTTCATGCCCCAAATATTCAACCTCGTTCATTAAGAACTGACACTTTTGTTTCTTCACTGTCATACCATGATCTTCAAGAATACCAAGAACACGGTCCAGTTTGATCAGATGTTCTTGAACTGAGTTGGAAGAGATCAAAATGTCATCTTGATATGTAAGTACATCTTTCACATCTCCAAACAGTTGAAACATACGTTTTTGAAAAACTGATGCCGCTGAGGCAAGGCCAAACAGCATTCTGAGAAAATGAAATGCACCAAACGGAGTGTTAAAAGCTGTGAGATCTCGAGAACCCTTGTTTAACTCTATCTGATGGTAAGCAGCCCTCAGATCAATGGAAACCCTGGGCAGAGTATGCAAAGTGGTGCTCCGCGTAGTTCCACGGAGTTTAAAAAAAACTCAGTGGAACTACGCTCTGCTCCGCTCCGCTCCCTCCTCCCTCCCACAGTTATTAAAAATAATTAAAAAGGCACTTACCTGCCATGCGCATGCGCAAGACGTACAACGTAGGGGTTATTCAGTGCGAGGAGGAGGCAGGAGAGAGCAGCCATTTCGAGGAGGAGCCAACCGAGGCAGACACGGCAGGTAAGTGCCTTTTTAACTATTTTTAATAACTTTGGGAGGGTGGAGGGGCTGGCTAACTACGCTCCGCCACGGAGTAGTAGTTTTGCCTGAACTCCATGTTCGCAGTGGAACGCGGTGTAGGCAAAACTCCGCAAACTCCGCTGGCGGAGCGTAGTTACCCGCCCGGGGTTAATCAATGGTGGAAAAAACCTTTGGACCAGATAATTGGGCTAGCATATCTTGAATCCTTGGCAAAGGAAAACAATCAACTTGGATGTTCCTATTCAATGACCTCAGGTCAATGAAAAGCCTGAGTTCATCAGATTTCTTTTTTAAGGCTACAACAATGGGAGAAATCCACAAAGATGAATCTATAGGTTCAATAAACCCATCTGAGCACAATTTTTGAAGATGTTCTTTCAACCTCTCTCTAATGCTCAGAGGAACATGTCTCACCTTATGGATAACTGGAATGGCATTGGGCTGAAGAATAATTTTATGCTCAAATCCTTTAACTACACCAAGGTTGTCCTCAAACACAGATTGATGTTTAAAAAGAACATGTTCCAAGGAATTGACATCCATGTGTACTGCATCTACTAAGTAAATGGGATGTTCTGTCCCAGGTCTCAAAACCATCCCGAACTTTCCTTGATCTCTCCAACCCAGAATACTGTAACCCTTCTTGGCTACATAGACTTTTGAGTGAATAAGTCTATCTTTAAAATGTATACTTTCCGGAAAATAACCAATCATATCAATCTCTTGGCCTCCAAATGGTACTGTACAAATATCTAGAGGAAGCAGTTTAATGCCATCCCACTCTTTTCAGAAAAAATTGTCAGATATGATGGTGATTGGAGAGCCAGAATCTACAGTAACTCTGGTATGAACATTCCCAATCTTAACATCACAAACAGGATCACCCCGCTCAGATTGTGTCTGAGAGTGTATCATATCTATTGGCAAGACAATTTTCTTGGAGCATATTTTACCAACAGCTAGGCAAGTGGGGGCAGTAGCTAGATGAGACCTTGAACCACATCTGAAGCACTGAGTGTTTCTATCTGGTTTCTTTAAGTCAGGCTTATTGCTAGTTGATTTATTATTTTGAACAGAATTGAATACAGGCTTTTGTGTAATTTTATTTACTGCTTTAATGAAAGTACCCTTGACCTTACCTAATTCTCTGGAAGCAATAACAGAGCGCTCAATCCCTCTGGCACTTTCTAGAGTTTCTGCAAGTGAAGGGTTCCTGCAACATAAGATTCTTTCTTGAACCCTAGAATCATGACAATTCACAACATTTTGTTCCCTTAAATATTGTTCAATAGGTCCCACAAACTCACATGAGGAGGCTAATATTCTTAGCTCAGCTAAAAAACAATCAATGTTTTCATGTTCCTGTTGTTTTCATGTATAAAATTTGTGTCTCTCTACAATGACACTAGGCTCGGCTTTGAAGTGTTTTTCTAATCGGGCTACTGCTTCTGAGAACTTATCCCAATCATCAGAAGTGGGACGGATTATGGGAGGTTGATGAAAAAAATCCTTTCACCCTCAGATCCTAAACAGTTATATAACATAGCATTCTTCCTGAGAGGAGAAAAGTTCACACCATCAATAGCTATTAAATAACTATTAAATGATTTGAACCATTGACTCCACTTGATTTTAGGTGTACCAGGCTCAGACAGAAATGGAGCTGGAAGAATTGCTGTTTGGAGGGCCATTGCTGAAACTGAAAGTAATGGTGTGTAACAAGTGGATTAAAGATGCTTAAATGTCAAATTAGACTTATAGTAGTGTAATTACTTTGAACAATTATAAATTGAGTGTGAAACCTGAAAGATTCTTTGACCAATTGTAAATTGAGTGTGAAACCTGAAAGAAATTCACAATAAATGCATCAACAAATGAAAGGTTAATCAAAACGAGAAATTGCTTGTAAATTGCTGTAAAAGAGTATGCATCACTGTGCTTCTACTGAAAACTATATGAAAGTTTTTTTTTTAAAGGGTATGCACGTCACCCCGCTTGGAGTAGTCACTATATAGTAATAAAGAAAGAAGAAATGCAGAATAGAAGGGTGTGCACATCACCGCGCAGGAATGCTCACGATGAAGAACATGACGTTGAAGTTAATTATCTTGACGAGAAATAGGTGTGCGCGTCACCGCGCTGGGAGTATTTCTCCACATCAGAGGTGTATTGTAGAATTAGGAGGGTGTGCGCATCACCGTGAAAAAATGCTCAGAGTGAAAGAAAATGCAGCATGTGTTAATTTGCTTGACGAGCAATGGTGTGTGCGTCACCGCGGTACGAGTGTATCACGTCGCAGATGCCGGCACAAGCTGTTAGCGTCGCTAGGCAATGGTGACGAAAGAGACGTGTTGTGTGCAGAGGACGTGACGGATGGCACGTAAGGAGCGTGTGACATCACAGGAATGCGCTGAAGGAAGCTGCAGTCGGAGGAATGCCTTGAAGCTGCTCCGAATGCGGTGAGCGATTCCATGCTGGAATGGAGAGGTGAGTTTGAAAGATGAGCTAGAGGTTTGTCAAGAGGTATCTCGACAACATTGAAAAAAGTAAAATTCACTGAAACTCAAAATTTCCTTTTGGTTTACATGGCAAGAAAGTGTTCCAGCAAGATAGGTTCACCCAGGCAGAAGTAATGAGTCGGTCCAAGTAGAAGCTCACGGCACAGGCATTTAAAATGTAGAGAATGCTTATAGCAAGCAACGCTTAATCCAGATAAGAAAAAGTCATGAACTCACACGAACCAGACGTAGAGAAATCAAATCAGGCAGATAAAGTAAGGGCATCCATAGGGAGATGGCTGAAGTTTGTAGAGTCATGGAGGGTGCGCTGAAGAGAGGTAAAAGGTCGCATCACACAACTACAACGCATAGAAATAGGTTCTCAGGTGCTGACTTCATCCCATCCTCATCGGCAATTTATGTTGTGTCCCCAATAACGAAGTCCACACAGAAGATGAGGTTGATGAGTAGACTTATTCATAAAAGTAGAAGATCAGCACCAAGGACTCCACAAGGCAACTCCCATCATAAGCCACCAATTGCACACTGACTCAACTGGAGCTTCCAGGAGACTAGCATTCCAATATGCTAGGCAACCAGGAACAATGAATGATGCAACACGCACCACTAGAGCAAGAACAATAAATGCATAACAAGGGCAAACATTAGGCTATAACAGATACCTTTTACTTACAGATCAAGGGAGTCTCAATGGGGGCATGCTTTGCCCCTAATTTCGCTATACTCTGCGTACATAACCTTGAGAAAACCGAGAACTTTACCCCCACGAACCCCTTTGAAACAAATATCACTTTCTGGCATTGCTACATTGATGATATTCTGTTGATATGGAGAGGAAACCAAGACACCCTAGAACAATTCCTAGACTGGCTCCACTTGCCAACCACAACTTATATTTACAGCAGATTCCAAAGAGAACAACCTTCCATTTTTGGACCTCTTACTACAGGTTGAGGAGGGCAAAATAGGCACCGCTCTTTTCAGAAAACCCACTGAGCACAATACTCTCCTATCGTATTCAGTGTTTCCATCTGCGGGGCCTGTGCGATGGTTTGCCCTTCGGACAGTTCCTCCGCATCTGCCGAAACTGCAAATAGAGGAAGGACTACTTCCGTGAAGCAGCTACCCTCACGGAATAACTCATCCTATGCGGCTATCCCAAAAGACTGGTCACAATTGCCCGAGTTCCATTTGTGTCTACCTTCTCCCCGTCCAGCAACAACATTTCCAAAATCATTAAAAGGAACTGGAACACCTTGACAACTCTAGATACATTCCAGGAACCTCCATTGTTCTCCTACCGCAGGACGCAACTTAGCAGACCACCTGGTACACGCTATAACCTGGCCCAGAAGAACCAACAGTGATGAATCCATCACATCCGCTTGGGGCCTGACCCCAATCAAAGGCCACTACAAATGCCAGAGGTGTGTCGCCTGTTAGCCCGCTGCAACACTGTTGACCATGGCCTTAACATGCTAGATGAGTGGAATAATACCCTGGCTGCTAGAATTGCTACTGCGCTGCATCCTTTCACTTACTCCCTATGCAGCTACACCATCTATCCTTTACCATCGCCAATCCACACAGTTTAGATGAACATGGATTGCCAATTCTTTCCTACACTGCATTGGTTTATTGACTGCCACTATCTGATATAAGGCCACTATCCAATGTCTGCTTTTAACCATTTTTAATCATTCTCATATGCTTTTTGGATTGCATCTTTGTTTTCATACTGCTTTGTTCTCTGGTAAACCTTTTCCATGTGGGATCCTTCCGTACCACATTGATTTAATTATTACCATCACCCGATGTAAGGCCACTATTACATAGTTGCCTTCTGAATTGTACACACATGTATGTTTACTGTGTTGCATCATGCTCCTAATTTAATCTTCTAGATTATATCTTTATAGGCATGTTTTCCCCAAACACTCTACATGATGTATTGCGTATTGTTCAACACAAATAAAATGATTCCTATGCTTTCTCTTTCCCTTTTCTCAAGTTGTACTTCCTCTTCACCTCACTCCCCCCATATAGTCCTTCTTCGATTGTGGTCCCTTCCACTACGGGCTCACGTCATACGTTGACACGTCCCCGCATCCTCCAATAACTAAGCTCCTTTTACTCCCGGACCCTGGAAAACACCCGGACTCACACCGGTTGGGCAGCAAGTTCTACCTCTCTCCCCCCCGGGACCACTGCTGAGGGATTTAGTCCCCTCCGGATCTCTGCCGAGGAATCCTTCCTTCCAGACACGTTCCTCCAATTCTAGTAAGTCGCCGCACCTTCGCCAGGCAGCTAGCGCCCCTTGCCGCTGTACATTAAACTCACGTATCCCCAGAACCCCTCTCCTTGACCCCTCTGGGCCCTTTCTTTTGCAGATGGACGCACCCTGAAGCCTCTCAGGCTTCCATCAGCCACCCAAGTTGCCCTCGAGACTGCCTTGTTGCCCCCCCACAAACTTGGACCAAGCCATCCCACACGGTTCGAGCCTAATTACCGGAACCTGAGTAAGTCACTGCGGTTTTAACTCCATGGACTCCAGTTGAGGTGCATGTCACACCGAGACCTTCCACCTGATCTCTCATTCCACTCTTGTAGATGGATCCTTGAACCTCTCTGGCCCAGATATCCTTTGACCCCTAACTGGATTTGTTTCCAGTAAGTTTTCCCGCTCTCCCTGCTACTATACCGGCCCGTTCTCACTCGGTCCCCCCCTTACGTTTCCTTTTCCTTCCAGCTTTCATTTCCACTGCAATCCCTGGACCCAGTGTGACCTTCCTCCAGATCTCATTACACCGGGTCTTGATCCTTCAGACCTCTCAGGTCAGTCCCCACCGCTTCACTGCATCTCATCACTTCTCCTTCACTCTCTGAGCCTGGGCACTGTTCATTTTTCCTGCCAATCTATTAATTAATTATTTTACTCGCATCCATCCCTGTCTAGCTTTTTCCAACCCAAATGTTCTCTTTGGCATATTCCTTTGCCATCATGGCCTTTACCCTTTCATCTTGAACCATCCTCTTGGTCCACCTTTGAGTGTTTTTATTCTCCCTTTACAGCACTGTTCCCTAAACTAACTGTAACCTGGTCCTGATGATGGCTTACATCGTATATAGGCCGAAACGCCGTCGACTCTCTCAGCGTAATTTACGCGCCTCTCTCATGATTGCCCACAAAAACTACTTTGTACTGACTGTATTCATTGTATGGGTATCACTAAGAATATACACTGTGTATATAATTTGTTTTGTTTGAGCCTCCTTTCCGCTGTATATACTCCTTCACCTGTCACCAGCGCCGTTCACCCCTTCACGAGCACTTGTGGACAATATAACACAGGTTACATGACATTCAATGTAACACAGTGTCCTTTTTGATTTATCTTTGTTTTTGAATATATGACTAAATATATGAAAACGTTTTTTCTCAACCGCGTCTCCTGATATTTTTGTCTCCCTGCTCCCCCTTCCCTTGTTCATAGCAAGTAGTTGTTTTATTTCTTTGAGCAATAAGAATGAAGCTCTTGAAAATGTACGTGTAATTTTTTAATGCTCTGTGTAATAATACAAATTGCTCAGGGGTAAAAAATGTGTAGATACATGTGCTGCTTAAACCATGTTATTTTGATTTTTAATATGCTTTGCATTGTTCTTTAAGGGCTTAAGGATCTAGTGCAGTCCTATGCTTAGGCGTATGAACTGTTTAGCGCCAGTTCAAAGCCCCTGTGTTTATTAGCCCTTCGTGCTAAGCAATTTGATAAGAATGCCAGTTCAGGCAACTTTAAATTATATTATTAAATTGTGAACAACACTTGCTTAGAAACTTCTCTTTTTTACAAGATTTAAGAAACTGCAATGTGTGATGTTTGTAAGAGCTGTTTTTAAGCAAATCTGTTGGATCTGCTCACAGGATCTCCCACCATTATCGTGGAGCCACGAGGAAATGTTTGACTTTCAGCAAGGTACAGATATTTAGAGCGCTATAGTTCGAAGACAGTTACTAACCTTATTGTCTCAACATCGCAGACTTTGTTTTAAAAGGTATACTTGTGTGTGTTTTTTTACAGGTCATGGGGCAAAAGTTCAGCTGGCTGTTGAAGAACTAAAACAAATCTTAGAGTCTAAAGATGCGTCACCTGATTTAAACTGCGTTCAGCATAATATGTTTATTACAGGTGATTAATGGGTGGACTTGATGTATAAATGATGTGTAAAGATTAGCCTGTGAGCCCTAGGGAAATTTCTTGTATCTTCTAAAGCCCCAAGACTCCTTTGTGCCCCCAGGGAGTGTGCTAAATCAGTGTGTTATATTGGAAATGTGACATTCACAGTTACCCTGGATACTCACAATAATGCTAAACCTCAGCAAACAGTAGACTCCCAATCAAAAGTGATGGTGGTGGGACCCTCAAAGTGTCTTGGGAGTGCTGTGGCCTTGTTAAAAAGAACAGAATCCTTCGAGGCCTGTACATGGACCGGCTAAAAGAAAGTGGTACCATAAAGGTCAGAGCAGGTGTGCTTTATAAAATGTAGCACCAAAAGAATCTTATTGTATTTCTGTCTCAAGCAGTGTCTTCCTTCACCATCTAGCAAGGTCTATAGAAATGTAAAGCAATAGTTAGACAGGTGGTTAAAATCATAAGGTTGAAAAGAGCCATACAGGCTTTTTTTACCAATGTCCTTTTTTAGATTTTTTGTTATCATAGAGCCAACACAAGAGACCGGTGCCGGAGTACCATAAAAGGTTAAGCGCACGTCGACTCTGCTAAAGGACATAATACTGAATCTTCAAAATGACCCAACACTAGCAACCGGTGAGAGGCGCCCAGTGCGACATAAGAAACCACGTGTGGACTCTGCAAACGCAGGCCTTAGAAACACTAGTTACTCTAACCCCTACACTGCTTCACCAGCAAAAGCCACAGCCAGTACAGTGAACACGGATACAGGACCGGTGCTTCTGGCTAGGGATATAGACCTCAAATGGTGCCCTGTTCCAGCCACAGACACACAACAGCCCGGTCATTTAAAAAGCAGGAGGTAGATCTCACGCAAAAAAAAAAAAACTCAAGGCATCTTTCCTTAAAGATAAAGAAAACCTCTGCCCTGACCAACAAACAATCCCTTTAGATTTATCCTTCAAAAATACAGTTACAGCTCAGCTAGGTCCCCATAATCTTCATGCAGGTAAATGTTCCCCATCTGAGAGAGTGAATGTTGAGGTGCACCCTATAGGATTGCCACAACCGACTATAAATATTTCACATAGCCTTAGTGATGAAGGGTTTGAAAACAATTATCCCTACCCGGACCCGTATTCTGCATATATAGGCTTCTCGGGGGGGCTAGCCGGTGAGCCACAACTGCATATAAAAATCTCATGAACCCTATTTGACGAAGGGCTTGCTAATGATCATCCTGAACTGGACACTCCTTATGCAGGTACAGGGCTTATCAAGGGTCTGACAGGGGAGCCATCGTGTTCTGAACCACCAGCTGGTGCCACAGCCACTCATAGTGTGCCTTTTAATGTAGACCCCGAGGAGCAGCAGCTACCAGTCCCCAGCCCCAGCGCTTCCTACACCTGTACTGCGCAGAGCTATTATGGCCATCATTTAAATTCCCCATATCCTATGTTATAATGTTATGTTATAACAATTTTTACAGCTCACAGCTACTCAGTAGAGTGTCCCGGCATTAAAGACATACAGCACCAGCTTGTGAACCTAAACAGATTGTGTGAAAAGCGAAATTTTCAATTTCTTTTTAAAAGAGGGAAGATCACTGGTTAGGCATAGGTCCCTCTGGAGCTTAATCCAATTAAGGGGCCCCAAATAAGAAAAGGATCTGCCTCCAGTTCTAAGTCAGTGGATCCGAGGGACTTTCACCAAATGAGCAGAAGAATGCAGAGTGTGAGCTGGAATGTTGTCATGAATCCTCTTTCTAAGGTAGCCTGCTCCTGAACCATGCCAGACCTTGTGCATTATAACCATGGCCTTAAATTGAACACTTTTTCACTGGGAGCCAGAGAAGTACCTTTAAGTGGGTGGTCATGTGAGACCTAAGGGGGAGTTTAAGTAGGAGTCGGGCCGCCAAGTTCCGCACCACCTGAATGTCTACTCAGAAGGTACTCTGGGAGGCCGAGGTAAAGGCCGTTACCATAATCCAGTCATGAGGTAATCAGAGTCTGGATAACCTTTTTCCTAGCTGACTCGGACATAAAAGGCAGGAATCTTTTCAGCATCTGAAGTATTCCGAAGCAGTAACTGATCATAGCTTGGATCTGAGGTTGAAAGGAGAGGGTACCATCAAGTTTGATACCTAGATTCCTTACAGAGCTCTGTTGAGGGGCTGATTGGGGGGCATCCTTAGACCAGCAAGATCTCAAGAGCTTAGGGGAGGAAGCCCCAAAAATCATGGTCTCAGTCTTGTCCTGGTTGCATTTCAGTTGGTGCAGGGCCAACCACTAAAATGAATATATCTCTTTACAATGCATGCTTTAGATCGCATGCCATTACAACCCGGTCGTTACAATGACCGCGTTGCTACAATGCGAATCATTACATCGCAAGTCATTACAACGACTTGCTGTAGGGGGCGCGCTGGACTTAGGAATAGTATAATTTACTATTCCTACTCCAGTTTGTGCAACAGCAGGGCAGGTGTTGGCTGGTAAATCCAACACCTTCTGCCCCCTACAGCAAGTCGTTGTAAAGACTTGTGATGTAATGGTTCCCGTTGTAACAACGCGATCTAAAGCATGCGTTGTAAACGCTGTTTGCCACTGAAACACCTTAGAGAGGCAGTTTGTGATGAGCTCCCGGGTTACACCTCAAGCCCCGCTTCAAGTGTAAATCCTCCATCACCCACCTCAACATACCCCGACAGCAGTACAGGATGGAGCAGATGTCATAATCAGAGCTTTGAAACCGAGTATAGCGGTGAGATTTCCTGAGGAACAGCGAGCAAATACTCTGCAGGGTGTTCTGATTGGGAACTGCTTTTTGTGATCCCCCATTCCAGACCTTCAAAACGTTGTTAGTGGGGGTAACCAGAAAGTAGTGCTCGGGGAGAGTCAGGGAAAATACATCCCCCAACTTACGCAGATAACGCCCTAGAATATGGGTTTTTAGCCCAAAAAGAGTGCTAGGGTCACAGATGAGAGAGATGCACCAAGTTGTCGGAAAACTAAAATCCTATCTGAACTCTAAAGCCATACAACTGTGGAAGACAGAAGCCAAGAACCATCCCTTGAGGGATGTACAGAGGGAGACAATCCAGAGGGTACAAAGGTGCAGAAGCGAGATGTGAATCAGCAGTTGCAGATATAGAGGTTTTTTCATTTTGGCACGTTCTGCGGTACTCCCTAAAGCACGTGGGTTCCAGCTCTATTAATAACCTAGTCCAAAGTTCCAAATATAAAAAGAAGGTACAAGACATCATGGTCCTCTTTGCCAAAAAGAAGTTAGAACCCCGCAGACAGGGCCTAAAAGTTCTAAATACCATGACAGCGCCTCCTAAAATGGCATGGGTTAGACCCTCAAACACAAATTTAGGAGAGGGCCACATGCACTCCAGGCGTTTCAAGAGTTCATGGGGAAAAGCTAAGAGATCCGGATACATTGAACACATGGATGGTCTCGAAGTAAAGGTGGTAGCTGGGGAATCGGGGAGGTCATCTCTAGCAAATACGCCTGAGACCGTTCAAACCGGTTCTGGGGGCTACCTAAAACCGGGTGGGCCAGTAAGAAACAAAAGTGGGCTAATAGCACCAAGCAGTGGAGGCTTTTAATCAGTAATTTAAAGAAAGCCAGAATTTTTGCTAGAAGGAGACTTAAAAACATGCTGCCTCAGAATCAGAGTCAGCCCCCCTAAATTATTCGCCGGAGAGCACAGCATCCACCACAGATTCCCAATGTGAGAGTTCAGAGATGATATTTTAAGAGAGCATCAGAAGGTACCGGCGAAATGTAGAGAGATTTAACGCTACAGAGTATTACAAAGAATTCAGAGTTGTTAACTTAGAATGCATAAACTCATCTGATCAGCTTTTAGCTATTCACTAAGCTATGCAAACTCACATAGAGCACTGGTTACATGACGTGGGCCCAAATGATTTCTTTTAGCTTTGCTTCCATAGGCAGGGTATTGACTGCCCCTTGTTCACATGATGCTCGCCGGGCTATGTGTTTGACGCTGTGGAACTTTTAGAAAACCCCTCTAAACTTTTACAGAGTAAAGTAGAACTATCTGCATTTGGGACCTTCAGAATAGTCGGCCTCATTGTTCAGTGTCACAAGGGGTGTGTGTCCAGACCTTTAAAGAATATCTTTTACAATAAAGTAATTGAAAAAAAACAACGGTGGTTGCTCAACTGTAACACCGGAGCAACCAACACATGTCTGGTGGCTAGCATTGCTGGGTTACTAATAGATTGCAACACTATTGTTGCAGTCATACTGTCTAGAGTGGCTGAAACCCATGCTGCATTTGAAATACCTCCAGACAGACTGGCAGGTTTTTGGAGAACAGGACCTTTTTGATATCTATTTTGCTGTCACAGTGAAAGTTCTTTACTACATCGGATCGTGGAAGTACTTCACATCCAGAAAGCCTGTGAAAAGCAAGACGGTTTACATTACTGAAAGTCACTTTAACGGTTTCTTGAACCTGCAGGGTTTTCTAGGGGCCAAGAAAGTCTTCACCCATTGCATCACAGGGGCTGGGAACTGGTGGCAAGTGCCCCACAGGGTTGTGGCTTGCCACCTGAGAAGCCTTATACATGCAGAATATGGGGTGGGGCGGGATGATAATTTTCAAATCCTTCGTTTCTAAGGCTATGTGAGATATTTATAGTCGGTTGTGGCGATCCTCTGTGGTGCACCTTGACATTCACTCTCTCAGATGGGGAATATATACGTGCATGAAGATTATGGGGACCTGGCTAAGCTGTCAGGGACAGAGGGTTTCTTCTTCTTTAAGGAAAGACGCAACAAGTTTTATTTTTTTAGTGTGAGATCTACCTCCTGCTTTTAAAATGACCGGGGCTTTAACCCCTTATAGAACTATGGAAAACATATTACAAATCAAAACAACCCAGTTTAAGCAGCGCATGAATCTGCACAATTCTACCCCTGAGCAATTTGTTTTATTACACAGAACATTAAACAATTACAAGTAAATATTCAAGTGTTTTAGTCTTTTTGCTCAAAACAGCACAACCCTTTAATTTTTTTAATCCTGGCAGTTGCCCCTTGTTGATGATGATATATTCAAGGTGGTGCTTCTTAACCACATTTGCTACAACCCATGGTTCTATCCAATCTCTGACCGCAGCGCCTACTCCTCCCTATGAGGCCCTCTGTCAAGCCGGCTTTGTCCCCACAGCGCCCTCCTTCAAGGCCCTGCCGCTCAGTGCTTTGAAACATTTATTTAGGAATTTTGTAACACATATTTCGACAATGCCTGCAGCCTCATAAACAAAACAAAATAGCACAATGAAATAATTGACGTGCTGCAGCACACGTCTGCTAAACCTATTGTAAAACAAACCACTTCAGGCTTTGAGACAGATCTGTTAAATTTAGACAGATCTGTTAAAAAAGAAGTATCGGGCAAGATGACAACCAGTTTTATACTCGCATTTTGTTCATTGCAGGATATTACCAAGGACTAACTTGTCAAGATTTATACTTTATACATTAAACATATGAGAAATAACTCCCTTTTGAACCACATGTTAGTGTGCTGATAGAACCCAGTAACCTTAACCCCCATAACTAACTTTCTTTAAGCAGCGCATGATTCTACACACAAACAGTTTTTATTCTACACGTTGCAGTACTAGGCTTTTGGGGCCAGTGTAATACTTTGCTTATTTCCACCACTAAGCGGTGAAGCTAACATAAACTTGTTTGTAACTTTTATTTTTATTTTTTTAAAGAACAGGCATTTTCAAAACGTAAAAAACAGAAACTGTGCAATGCAATACATTTGAACAGAAAAACCTTGTTAAAGATATCATGTATCATTGTTCTACCTGCAGAAGAACTATTCCGGTGTCGCCCGAGTGCTCCCCGCAATACAGCTCCAAGCTTTTCTCCATTTTATCAGGAAGCCCCTCTGTCCACAGACTTCAAATAAGCGTCTCGTGGCTGATTTTGGTTGGGTCTGGCAGGAGACAGCATTTTTATACTTAGGGGTCGATTACAATATTGGTCGGAAAGCATTCCGACCGAATCGGTCTCTGAATGGTTTCCGACTGAATTGGATTCGGGGAGTCCGACCGACCGATTACGATGGTTCCAGATACCATTCGGTCAGACTCCCATTGACTTCAATGGAGCCTGTTTTCCGACCGAATACACAGGCTCCCATTGAAGAAAGGGGTGGGTGGGGAAAATCGTGCACCCTGTGGTGGTCACCCCTTGGTATCTGCTACATTGTGCATGGTCTGAAAGTGGGTGTCCCTTGGGTACCCCACGGGACACATTCGGAAGACTCCGGGTGAAGGGGGGCCTACTGCGGGCCCCCAAAGTCAGATTCCGACAGCCGATCCATGTCAGACAAACCGAATCGGAAAGGCTGTCCGAATCCAACATCGTGATCGCTTGGTCAGAAACGCGGTCCGTAGACCTGTACAAGTCGGCTCCGAACAACTCGGTTCCTACAATTACCATCCGGAACTGACTTGGAAAGTCCGAACGCTTTCCGAACATTGTAATCGGTTGTTCGGAAAGCTTTCCGAATCGGTTGGCAAAGTCAGATTCCAACAGCCAATCCATGTAGCCAAAAGTAGGTCTTACTAGTCTTTGGAAAATCTGCAGGAAAACTACTTAATTTCATATACAGCTATTTACCTACTTTTTCTTTCGTGGTAGGTTAGTAAATTTTAAATTTTAAATAAAAAATAGAGAAGAAGGACCAAAGTGTAGCACATATTTCAGAAGCTCACACTATCTTCTGATGTGCACAGCAGGACATCCCTTCTAGGCATTATTGACTCGTGGGAGGTGGAATGTGATGTGGTTTGAATTTTTAGGAAGCAGTAACTTTGTACTCTGCATCCACTGGAAACAATTAGCGTTTCTGTCCCCACAAATGACCGCATATACAAGAATATGACGACCAATAGCAGACACAGTGAATGGGAAATGGGCTAAGGAAATAGAGACACCGGACATCACTACTCTGACTTGTCACTCTGCTGGGCGCCAATGTCTGCAAGTCAAAAGTTGGTTGTTAAAGGCAATAAGACATATCTTAGTAACCAGCAATTAAGATGTATGCCTCTCTTTAACAGGATATAGCTAACCTGTATCTCTATGTAGCCAACTGTCTGGCCCTGAATGTAAATCAGTTGGATAAGTAGGTGTTATATATTTCTCCCAATAACATCTGATACCTCGGGGTTCAGAAGTTATTGAGTGTGAAAAATAGCACAAATTTCCACGTCTTTGGGGAAAAGGTTACAGATTTTGGTGCTTACCACACTAAAATATGTATGTTATGTAAAATACGGTACTGTTTTCCTCCGTTAAATTCCAGCAGGTTTCACCTCCTGAAATGAAGGAAGGAGGAAGGTTTTTAATGCACCCAGTAATTATCGGGTGCAGTAAATACCACTCAAGTCAAAATTCTAACCCCTGCTCAAACAACTGTTTGCACAGTGGTTGGACAACACTGATCTACTTGGAATCAGTAACTCTGTTTTCTTGATATGAAGCTGATATTCCTGAAACTGAAGCATAACAAGTGATTAATATCTTTGTAATACATGGGAGCCTGCAATTCCGGTATAAAAGCTCTCCTCTTATTTCCCCAACACAGTTGAGTTGTGAAGTCGCTAGTCCCCTGTAATAACAAAATGATGTAGCTGCTCTATTGTAATAAGGTATTACAGCTGATTTGTGACATTATAATGCATGCTGCTAAAACCAGCATGGAAGGAGAAAGACAGGTCTGAGACCATATTCAAAGCTGCTGTTTAAACAACAAAAACAAAAGCTGATTTTCATTCTTTTAATCTCTTTTTCTAAAATGAACAATGATTAGCAGAAAGGAGATGTTTATGGCAATATGTTTACTTTTTGTGCTCTATAAGCCATTGTAGGGAAAATATAATCCCTCTGCATGTTTTAACACACTCTGAGCTACAGCATTTGTTCAATCTGGCTTACATTAACCAGCTTCTAATGTCTTTCCCCAACAAATTATTAACTCCTTTTTGGTATGCTTAATTTTTCACAGATTCTGCCTTTATTCTTCATATCTGCAACAATACTATATCTTTCACGTGAAAGAGCAGCATCTCACAGATTTAAGAGGTTTGTGGGAAGAGTGATGATGTGACCATGTATTATAAGGAATAAAATAACCTCTGCAGTACATCAACAAGATATTGCAAGTCACTTCGGATTTCCGTAACTTTATAAGGAAACTAAGGGCCTGATTTAGATCTCTGCAGATGGGTTACCCCATCTCAACAGTAAAGGATATCACATCCGCTGAAATATAAATCCCATAGGATATATTGGGATTTATATTTTGGCGGTTGGGATATCCGTCACCATTGTAGTAACCCATCCACTGAGATCTAAAGCAAGCCCCAAGTCTTTGGGCTCGTCCCTCAACATGGTCATGGATCTCCTCATTGACTTTCTTATAATGTATGGCACAGGGTACTTTATCTCATTTATATGCTCATGAATAATTCTTTCCTATTGGTAAGATAAATACCTCAAGATTCGTAACTATGGACGTTCTGATGAATGTAAGCTTAGTTTTCTGCTTTATTCTTGTGTCACTGGAAAGTAATTAACAGGTGTTAATATTCTGTGATTTCTAGCAGTACATAAATCACTTTCTAAGGATTCTTTATGCCTAAATGCCTAATCCATATTCATACATACATATCAGAGATGATTTGCGAAAGCATTTATGTGTATGAGAGGTAATGCTACAGGAGTACTTGTTACATGTACTCATGCATGCTCTTGTGATTGGGCCATGAAACTTCCAACTCCCTAATAGTAAAGGAAGAAAGAGTGCCCAATCCTGACTATTTGTACCAATTGTATAAAAATATTCTCCGAATATTCCAGTTCTGTTTCCATTTTTGATATGTTGGGGCCATTTCGCAAAGGCATGTAAGAGTTCCTAAAAAGGTACTCCTGTTGTGTTCATCCAATACTCATAAATGCTATAGTGAATCAGCCCTTTTTGATGTATTCCTTATCTTGATGTTAGAATTCTTCCTGTTACTTCACAGTATCAACCCAAAGTTTAAATGCAACAAGTCACAAGTTTTTATTACTGCTTAAAGTCAAATGGTAAAAATAGTTCAAAGTTTGTTTTTCAACACAACATAACACTCAATGAAGCAAATGTATTTTGCCAAATGAAGTCCTGAATCCAAAATAGCAAGGTTCTGGCTATGTGATTATTGTAGCATAATTACTTACCAAGTATGCAATGAAACACAAGTAAAATTGTACCCAATGAATCATGAAGGTCACAGACTTCTTGAAACAACACAGGAGTTCAAGGATGGTTGGGAAATGTAGTTCATCATTGGGTCACTATCACGTAGCGCATTCTCCAGACTTGGCATAAATGGTTTTGCAATATTACGCCCCCATGACTGCTGAGCCATAAGCAATAAGCTATGCCTCCTGAATCGCTCAGCAATGGAGCTTCTGTTTTGTCAGGATGTTTTACATAAAACTTCAACAACCAATTTGGTGCATGGAGATTAGAAGTAAATTCCCATGATCATTCTTCATGGCCATATTCCTTCCAACCTACTAGCTATTACAACCTTTATCTGATAGTTTCCGCATATCTTATGTGCCTCATATTCATTTTCAGCATTCATCTAACCCAGCATTGGAGGATTTGGAAAAAGTTGTACTTTTGCTGAGCAAAATTTCAAAATAAATGCATGGAATACCGGATGAATTTTCATAGACAAAGGCAATTTCTACTGTACAGCAACTGAATTCACAATCTGTTTAAGAACAAATGGACTGACCAACTTTGGGTTTTTGCATATAACATAATAGAGGGATGATTCTATTTTCATCAGCACAGAATTTATAGCTATGCTTAGCTTTTTCCAAGGCTTTCTCTGCTTAATATCTAATAATGTCATTAAATATTTTTGCACCAAAGGAACTAATGTGTATTGAGACTAAGCCAAAAGTAACACGTGAACATGATGACCATACATACAAGAGAATGGTGAAATGCCAGTAGATGATTATTTAGTATTATTGTATGTAAGTGCTTGTCGAAAAGCACTACATCTAGTCCCAGTGAGAGCAATGCATGCTTCCACACTGCTGCATAGTGACTACCGACCCAATAGAGTTACAATATGCTAGATGGCGGTAGGCCCGCGGAAAGGGAAATGGGATGAGATCAAGAAAATATAGACACTTGAGATCGCCACTGTGATGCATCAGTTCTGCTGGGCATGGACATTAAAGGGTCATAATAGTTATTTAGGATTCATAAGACTGCTAGTGCCTATAAAATATATTGCATATAATTTTATGCATATACATAGGCAATGATATACTTTCAAATTATTTTTATAACTCTGACACTCATTTGAAGTAGATCACTTGATATTTCTGAAAACATAGATAAGAGTGTAATCTTCTCGCATCATCTATAATATCACAATAGCTACCTTTTCCTGTAGTTAAATTCTGAAATTTTGATGCATGTTCTTTTACTTTCTAGTTAGGACTTCTAGGAACCGAAATGTATGACATGAATCAGTTTTGTATTACACACTGGTTACAGTAATTACCTGCCTTGAATTAGGAATACACAATAAATCAATATGCATTGGAACTTGTTTATCCTTCTTGAGCTTCACGGGTCCCATCCATTAACTTCATGTAATACCTATTCATATTTACTGAGAAAAAAATATTCAGAACTTTCTGTAAATTGTAGTCAGTGCTTAATTTCTAGTTCACAGCTTATCAAATGGAATACTCTTGAAAAATAAAGGCTTAAAGTCAATTACTTAATATGATTTAATGTTGACGGTTCCAGCATATAGTGACCATATGTGAAGCATCTGTGTAAACAGCTCTCCTCAACCTGTCATGAGTTTCTAGTAGCATGATCCCAGCAGCAGAAAAGAAACATCTTAATTGACTAGCAAGAATGCCATGTGCCACAAGGAATCTTGCTCTCGTCATCAAAGATGGTCACCACTACTATTTCAAAATTGTGTTAGATTGTGTGAGTCCTGGGCAATGTAATTCATGCTGGGTGCCATTGTCTGGTGCACTCTCAACAAGTGCAAACCCCTTTGCCAAACAAAACTGAGATCCTTTACAAGCTCCAGCCTTACATTCCTTTGGCTGGGCCTAATGCAAGTGCACTGAAAGTGCCTATACACCCACAGAGTATGGAGAAGTAAGCCACAGTTTATGACAGCTGTGCTAACCACAATGTCTTACTCCTTCTTTTGTACAAAGGTTCAACACATTGATTTATGCTTTCAGTATGTCCGTCTGTCAGGGAATGATAAGTGTCAGATAAGCAGACATCAATACCTACTTCTTTACACAAGATAGATACAAATCATGAATTAAATTGTGAATTTCTGTTAGTAATAAGAGCCAACAGAAAACTATGTAAATAAATAATTTGTGTGCAAAACCTTGTGTCAAATCTTTAGAAGCGGGTAACCCTAGCAAGGATACACAATTAGCCATTTTGATCAAATGATCTACAACTACTTGAATTACTGTGCAGTCTTGACTTTTGGATAATTCTACAATAAAACCCATTAACAAAGGTATTATGTGAGATCTCCTAACAGATTACAAAAAGAACAATATTGTACATTACTCTGGATATCAGCCAATAGAAATGGACCCCAAAATGATCCCTTAATTGATGCTAAAATCTTAGCTATTCCAGAAACTCCAGCAATCTTTGAAACACTAAGCCAATTCATAGCTTGTTGTCTTAACTGAATTGACCAAAATATATAGTTTTGTTTGATATAATATTCCAACTGTTTAATGTCTATCTTATTCTTTTAATCAAGTCTCCTTATCTATAGGTTATATTTCTATGCGTACATTTGTCAAGAATTATTCCACATTAACTAAAGCAATATAAGGTCATCTAAAATCTTAGGAGACAAAATTAATAATGGTTCCTCTGTCAAATTGCTTTTGCTTTCAAATTGATTTTGTAGAGACATGACATCAGCATAACCATTGGTAGAACCTGTCTGCAATTTATCACAAAATCATATTTAACATAGAAAAAGGTTCCTTTTATCTGCCTTTGAGTACAAGCTTTGACTCACATCAGGAAATGTAGATTTCTGTGATGGGTATACACATACAGAGTGATTTGACTCCATACTAAAGCCTTAATCCTTGCACCTTTTTAGTGATTGTGCAATTTAACCTTGCTGGTGACATTTTTAGAAACATAGGGCCAGATTTACCAACGTAACTGAAAATGCAGCACAGCAGGCAACAATGCTGCGCTGCATTGCGTGACAGGCGGAGAGCAGTAGAGTGCCATATCTACAGAGGTATGGCTCTCTCTTTCCCTCTCCCTAGCACCGGTGCAGAATCTTGCTGCTGAGTGCTGTGCACACACCTTTGTGCCATAGTGCAAGGATGTGTGCATGAGTCTAGCATAGGTCCCCTTCCAGTACACAATACTATGCTTAGACTACACTTTAAACTTTTCCTGCTAGGTATATGTGCTGTACAGTTCACACACAGGCAACATTGGAAAAGAAAGAAGAAATTAAAACATTTCTCCTTTTAATGTCTGATTTCAAATGGTGGTATTTTTTTAAGCAAAGCCCTACATTTTTTAGTAGATAGGATTTTGCTTAAAAGATTATCGGTGGTTGCAAGAAAACACCAATGTACCACCCATGGTATACCTGCTTGGCGCTAAAGTATTGCAAACCAGTGCTAGTTGCTGCTTTGTGTTACTTTTAGGCAGCATTCTAGTGCAAATCAAGCTTTGCACTGGATTGTGTCACTTTTGTGATGCAAACACAGCACAAAATGTTGGTAAATCTACACCATACTGTACTGGGTAAACCTGCACTATGTTTGGGTTTCTCTGAGATAAACCTTACCCATGGCATGATAGTAAGCATTTGTTCATATCACAAAGGGATATTCTATGTTAGGATGGTGCAAAATAGGACCAGCAGAAAAATGCTCCATTTGGAAATAGAAAGTCTGATCAGCACCTTTTGATTAAACAAAAACTGCCCTTTTTTCTGTAACTTAGTAATAGGCCTAAGGATTTTGGAAAACCGATGAACGAACCACCTGTAAAAATGTACATAGTCTAAAAGTTTTTGAATAGCCTTAACTGTAGTCATTGTTGGAAACTGAACAAACGCTGAGATTTTCTTTTCATTTATCTGAATGCCTTTTGGTTTAAATATAAATCTCAAAAACTCTACAGTAGTAGTGTGGTAAATACTTTATAGATCTAAAAAAAATGGTGATCTCTCACTCATTGTAGAACTGCATTAACATATGCTATGTGAGTTTCTAAGAAGTCTAAATAAACCAAAAGTTCATCCATACATATAACACAAAATAAAAATATACACTCCATACTTAATAAATTGAATACTAAAACCTGGTATTCAGATAATGCAAACTTCCGGGCCGATTACAATGTCGTTAGTAAGGGCTCCGCATGGGATTCGGTATTGTCAAATCTGATTCGGAACCCTTGTTTCCTACTGAATCGGTCACCTTTCCGGACAACAGAGTACAATGCAAGGAAGCCGTCTGTGCTGTCCGAATCGGTTCTGAATGTGATCTTGGCAGCCCGAGTCATTCGGAGCCATGTCGTACAGCCCAATGGAGACGGTTCCTGAACGAGCAAGTAAGGTGACCGATTCGGTCAGCCATTCCGAATCAGTTAAACCGAGACGAAACGGCTTTCGGAATCAGTCTTTGGTGGCCCATTGTTGGCCCCCCTTCACCTGGAGGCGACAGAATGTGGCCCGTGGGTGTACCCCAGGAACCTCTTTTCCCAACCATGCACAATGTGGAAGGAACCATGGGGTGCCCACCACAGGGTGCAAGGTTTACCCCACCCACCCCTTTTTCCAATGGGAGCCTGTGTTCTCATTCAGGACACACAGGCACACATTGAAGTCAATGCGAGTCTGACCATACCCAGTCCGTTAGCATCTGGACACATCGTAATCGGTCGGTAGGACTCCCCGTCTACGAATCGTTAGGAAAGCCTTCTTAACCTGATTCACTGGGAATGCTTTCCTAATGACATCGTAATTGGCCACTTTGTGTGAAATGCTGTTTTCCATTTATTACTCTCTCAGACTCTATTTAGATATTACGCTCTTTTGTTATCCAACTTTGTGAACATTTTTGCATTTCAGATCTATACTAACAAATCGAATATTAAAGGCAATGCATATTGGTTCTACTTTGTGATTCAATTGAAGACTCTGTAATCTGTACATCTTCTCCATTTGAAACTGTTCTTGGGAGCCAGAAACAACAGAGAAACAGGGGATTGTAAGAGCCTAATAAACTGACTGGCCAGGTTTTCATCTAAGTACTTCTTAAAATATTCTGTTTCTGAATCACTGACTGCATAAACTTAGCTAAAGATTTTTGGGACCTGGTTCCTAATTGATCTTATAATCATAACTTCTATGTGGGGTAAATCATTTGCCTTTTTCTTATTCAAAACATTACCAAATTATTCATAACAAAAAGGTAAGAAATTTGCACAGGTATTAACTTGCCATTTATCAATTTCTTCAAGCATTTTAAAAGGACTACTTTTTCCACATATACGTGTTGTCAAACAACTAACTTGCCAATATATAGAATTCAACCACACTGCCCCTATGGCACAAACAATACAATGGCTATCTAAAGTCAATTAAGGCATTCCCAAACTTGCTTGAACTAAGGAGAGTATGAAATCAAAGCAACTTTTTTAATGAAGGTAGCGAAAAGGGTTCAGACCCATTTTGGCCCCTGGATTTTTTGCTTTTGAACTACTCAAGTTTTAGAATGTGAGTGAGCTTCACTGAGTCTCACTCACTGTAAACCCTGTTAAAATGTATTGGGGATACTAACCATCCTTCTTCATGTTAACCAAGGTCCATTGCTCCCTAGCTTGGTTAGTGGTTCTGGGTTGGCTTCATGTGAACATGTGCACAAGTGCATAGGCACATATGTGCAGGCTGCGCAAGTGAAGCTACCATCTAGTTCTGCCATCTGTCAGAGAAAGGATCCTTAAGGGATTGGTCCTGACCTGGTGTAGGCCGTAAAATGTGAGTGGTCATGCATAGTGCATGTCTGTAGTGCGTCCCTGAAGAAGGAGGAGTCTTTATTGTATAGTACATTATAGGTGAAATATGCACCAAAATACAGTTTTGCCATACTTAAGACTAGAAACTCAAAAAATGCACCATTTTTAGAATACACATAGACCCTGAATGCAGGGTCACAGTAACTTTTGTCCAATCTGCACTCTTTCTAGCATTTGAAGATTTACCATATTTCTATGACTTGACTTCTAATTAGATTCTTGGTGTAAAAAATTGGTTTATTGGTTGAGGGGGTGAAGCCCTTCTCAAGCAGCAATCACAATTCTTCCCAGGGTGAAGACACAGGAAAACACTAAATAAACCTGTGCTGAACCCTCGGGTATCTTGGCAAAGAGCAGTCAGGCTTAATTCAGAGGCAATGTGCACAGTATTTGTGGGAAGGTGTTTGGAATAGTAAATCATACTATTCCTTAGGTTAGAGCGCCATCCAGCGCAAGTCGTTGTAACGACTTGCGTTGTAATACCAGCGATGTAAAGGCATTGCGATGCAATGCCTGCGTGGTAATGGATGTCTCCCGTATTTGTGCAGCACTTCAAACAGTGACACAGTGAAAACACACCAAAAAAGGATCCCACAACTGATTTAGAAGAATAGAATAATTTTTAAGTAATTTATTCAAGGCTAAAACGACAATAATCCAATTATTGGAACTGGAGACATAACATTTTAAAGATTCAAGGAAAAATAACGCCACAAGGCATAAAGCACCAACTGTGGCTATCTGATCACACTGGATCAGAAATTGGTCACAAGTTGAGGCCAACCACAAAGGAGTGCAGGCTGGCTACAGGGACCCAGTTAGGCCTGCTGAACAGAGTACCTGAAATCCTGGTTTGCGAGCGTTGCGAGGACCCATGTCGAAGATGTGTCACACAACTGGAGCTGTCTGTTCTGACTTGTGCTGAGGCTGCAGTGCAAGGTATTACATCATTGTTGAGGAGCCCATCAACAAGGGCTTGCAATGTGAAGTCTGGCATCAAGGGTGCATCGAATAGTTGGGACAATGCATCAGTTCCGAAGAGCTGCGAGACTGCGATGCAGACTCCGGTGTTGTTGTCAAGGCTTCCATTGATGAAAGATGTGAGGGCCTGTTTCTATGATGTGTAACACAGTGGCGGTTCCAATGAGGAGATGGGCTGCAATGCAATGCACGTCTTTGTGACAGTTCCAATCCATGCAGTAGCAGCGATGCTTCAGTTCTGATCGGGTTTGCGTCGCACAGAAGAGGAGATGCGTTGGTTCTCCAGGATCCACAGAGGCAGGCAGAGTGGCTTAAGTCAACTTCCAAGGGTCCCGGACTGGGTTGATACTTCTTGGCAGGGTAGACTCACAGATGACAGAGTCCAGGTGCAAAGTTGTTGGAAGTAGGGGTGGGTGGAATATTCCATTCTGCCTGCAGAATTGGTGGGATTTTGGTGCCTCTACATTACTCTTGAAACACGGAGTTCCAGCCAAATTCTGCTAATTGCTCCATAATGGTAAGTTGGCAAGTTAAAATGAGATTTGTTGCCCCTCGTTGCAATTTCCGATCGCTAGGAGGACATCCAGCTGGCAGTCATTACCGTTCGTGGTCAGAAGGCTGCTGCTTGAGTCGAAAATCTACTCAAGTGTCAGCAAAATCAACTTGAGTAGCTTTGCACTCTGGTGCACTGTGTTGTGCTATTCACATGGAATGCACTACTGGTGCTAAATTACAGCATGAGCAGCGCGATGTGACTATTTTTGCCCGTTTGGGGAACTCTGGGGAATCTTGCAGAGTTTTTATGTAATTCCACGGAGTTCCTGCCACCCCTAGTTGGAAACCTGTTGTGTCCCTGAGGCTTCAGATCAGGAGGTCAGGCAACTAGCCCTTGGAATCACTCTGGGGTTCTGAGTTCAAGAGATGCAGGTCCAGTCCTTCTCACCTAGGAAAGAAGGCAGTAGGTAGCAGGTCAACACAGCAAGGCAGCAGTCCATCAGGCAGTAGTTCAGCAGGACAGCAGTCCAGCAGAGTGGTAGTCATTTCAACAGCACAATAGTCCTTCTTCCTCACAGAGTATCCACAGATCCGGAAGTGTACTGAAGAGTTGGTGTCTGAGGTCCATTACTTATACCCAGTGGTTCCTTTGAAGTTGAGTAGAAGCTTCTAGAGGTTTCCCTTTAAAGTCCCCTGGCTTCCTGCCCTCCTTGTTCCAGCTCCAGGCTAACTACAGGGGGTATGCAGCCCTTTGTGTGGAGTCAGGACACAGCCTATTCAGGGGTAAGTGGGGCTATGCCCAGCTCCTCCCTTCCATCCTGCCAGTGATGTCTCATCCAGGCACACCTAATCTCCCTATTGTGTACGGCTGTCTAGGTGGAATACACAAAGCCCAACTGTCAACTACACCCAGTCATATGGTCCAGGGACAGGCTACAAGCACTAAATGGCTAAGGCAGTTAAAATGACAACTTTCTAAAAGTGGCATTTTCAAAATTGAAATTTAGAACACATCTTCAACATGAGTTAGGTTTTTCATTACAATTACAAGGACACCAAACATGAACTGGTTGCCTGTTCCCATTTAGAAATTACAGATTATTAAATGTAATAAAGTACCTCCAATGTTATCCTAGGGGAGAGGTAGGCCTTGCGATAGTGAGAAATGAAGCTAAGAGTTTTTCTCTACCAGGACATATAAAACTTAAAATGACATGTACTACTTTTTAAATGCACTGCACTCTGCCCAGTGGGCTGTCCAGGGTCTACCCTAGGGGTGACATATATGTATTAAAAAGGAAGGTTTGGGCTTGGCAAAAGGGTTATTTTGCCAGGTCGAAAAAGCTGTTAAAAATGCAAACACACAGGCTGCAATGCTGAGGACATGTTTAAAGGGCTACTTAAGTGGGTGGCACATTCAGTTCTGCAGGTCCACTAGTAGCATTTAATTTACAGGCCCTGAGCACATGTAGTGTCACTTTATTGGGGATCGCCGGGATCAAGGGTGCTGGAGAGGCAACTAAGGGGCCCCTAACAGGGCACCCTGCTGGATATGGGCCTGGGGATGCATGCGGGGGCACATGTGTCACCCTATAATTACACCACCGTTCCTGCATGGTGTGGCATGTATGCCACACCGTGCAGTAACATGCCACAGGCCTTGTCATGGTAGCTGGTGTCGTCATGGCAGCAGGCTCCATGTTAGGCTCTTCTATGAGCCTTACAGCCCACCACCGTGAGATCACTGCAGCACTGCCCCCGACCTGGATTCAACTCTGAGTCTGGCGGGCAGGCTCACCACAGCTTTGGCAGTCCTCCTGCAGACAGAGCGATGGTGGTGGTGCAGGAGGACTGCCAAAGTTGTAATAAGGCCCTAAGTCTTTAATTTAATCAGAATCACATTCAGATACATGATTACCTAACTAAATTAATAAATGTATGAGCTCAACACACTTAGTATGAACATTTGCCACTTGAGGCAAGGTATTCTTCAATTCATTTTCCATCCCTTGATAGAATAAGGATGTTCTTTTCTCTTCTAGGCAACTGTTCTCGACCACAAGGTGATTGATGTTGTAATCTTAATTGTGCTACTTTAAGAATAGTAACACATCAGGGCATGGCCAGAAAGGTGACCATGTAAGACGTGCTGCTACTGAGTTCCATTCACAGCGCCTGCTTGTAAGTAATCCTTTGGTTACATCTGACGTCCTCTCGGCTCATAACTGGATGAGGGGTGCAAGAAGACAGGAGGCCCCTGGTGCCCTGCAGGGTGCTCTACACCACTGCTGAACTGAGGATTGCTCAGGCAGCCCTCGACAGTGCTGCGGCCTGGTGAAAAAAGACATGCCCGCACTGGACGAGGGGTGGGCTTCCTGAGCTCAGGCACTGAGAAAAGGGCCACAGAGCTGCCACAGAAGCACAAGAGATGGTGAGGCGGCTTTTAGGCCTTGCTGCCAATTTTGGGCCTTGGAGGTGCCATGTCAGACACATAGGCAAGCCTCCTGGTGATTAGCTCAGCAGCGACACCTGCAATAGAGAAAGGCCTGCGCTGGAGATGAAGCAGCACCCTCAGGGCCCTGGACTATGGGAGAGGCAATCGATTTGCTGTGAGGTGACTTCCACTGATGGTGGGGCCATTTGGGATGCTGTGTCCTGTGCCAACAAGCTATGAATTGGCACTCGCCGGCAGGTGGTATCAACGTGCAGGGGTCTACAACTCACCTGCCTGGCTGGGGCTCGGGACAAGATTGTCCAAACCGCATCAGAGCTGATGCAGAGGCATGCTACAAGAGCATGAGGGATAGTGATGACCATCGAAGAGTGTTGGAAAGGAAGAAACACTGCTGGGCTTCTGCTCATCTATAATAGTGCAAACTGAACACGTTCCCTCTGGATGCTCCTTATTCTCATTCTCCTGCTGTTGCTGGGCCACAGAGGTCGTGGGTCCTTGCTGTCTTGCCCACTGGCCTTCAAGTTTGGTGGTGCAAAGCTGGAGCCCTGGACATGGCCCCTCTTCCCCTTTTCCATTCCCCACTGCCCTAAAGGACACTCCTTCATACGTTTGCAGTAACAGGATTGCCCAACTGGTGAGAAATTCAACGCCTCCACATGCACTGGGATGGGAAAGGCCAAGAACGGCACACAGATTTGCTGAATGCTGGGAGTGTTGCCATAAAGGGATTTTCAGACACAATCACCACTTGAATATTCTGTCATACCTAACGACTCTCCTCAGATATACTAATTTCTCACTCACAACTGCATTTGTGGTTGTGGTGCCACACAAAATGAAAGACATACACTTAGACAACTGCTGATTGTCCTCCTCTCCCTTGTTTTTACCCATAGTCGGACACAGTGTTGAGTGAAACTACCCACCTTTCCACAGATCCGAATGGTAACCGGTGAGGGGGAAGCAATGCAGATCGAGACTCCAGGAACATAGTAATCACGGCGACCTATCTGGAGATCCAACCCGAATTCACCAAGAGAACAAGGGAGCCAAACTCCAAGAACACACTGGCAAATTTGAGGCTATCCTGCAGGCCATCCTTGACATCAAAACCACACTGGAACCCAAAATAGATTTGATGGTCATAGATTTGGGACTACTCTGAGTGGATCATCTGAAGCTAAAAGACAGGATTGCGACCAATGAATTAGCACTGCTCGCATTGCGACCTACTATGAGTAAAATGAAAATGCAGCTGCAAGACTTTCAAAAGAAAGTTCACACCCTGAAAGTCAGGACCAGTGATGCTGAAGGCCTCTCCCGCAGAAATAATATACACCTTTGTGGGCCTGACAGAACACGTGGAGTGTCACAGCATGGAACTCTACCTAGACATTAACATGAACACAGCCTCCTCCCTTCACACTCTAGTTTAATAAATTACTTTGGAATTACACATTTGCTACATTTACACAAATCACAAAAAAATCCCCTTTATTAGGATAGATGTCTTTAACACAAAATGTATGCATGTGAATCAATGTCATTTTCTCCCATCATTTTAAACACCAATTACATTAATATAATCTAAGTCTATCTCTCCCACTTCCTATGTATTCATCCCCTCATAAAAATTCATACCAGACATTCATCCAACACAGTTACCATACAACATGCATCTGAAGTCAAAGTACATACAGTGAACCGATGTCAATAATATCATTAATCATTCAAAATTATACATCAGTGTCAATTCTTCAATGCCAATGTTTCACCTTTACATAAACATAAGTACATATAGGTCATTTACTTGATCCTTTTGATAATGCATAAATAAATATTGGCTGCTATATAGGCACTGTATGTCTTGTTATAGTGGTTCCAGCTTTGTACCGAGGTACGTTACAGTGAAACCTGGCAGACACTGTGTACCTTCTTCACGACACCAAACCACCCACCTAAAATCAAACTGGGGATGGCATGGGAGAACTCCCAATATCCTATAACCATAATAAATACCAAATCATTCTACTCATATAAAGATTCCAATGGCAATTTAATATCAAAACCAGCATAAGGTTTTGTCCCCTTCATCATTTATGCATATCCTGTCAAACCATCACTTCACCACAAAACATGCGCTCATGTAAACATACAAGGTGTACACCATAGTGTGAGCCATGATCATCATGCATCTATTTGCTTTATCTATAATCCCAATTTAGTTCATTCTGGAACACCTCACCTAATCCCAAAGATCATTTCATATCAGATAGGACTATGTTCCACTCTCAGAGCTGCTGGGTCTCAGGACTAATGTAATTAAAAAAGTCATCCTCCGCCTTCGGGTAACTGGGATGAAGGTAATGAAAATCCATGATAACTGGTGCCTACCAGCACCACCACTTGTTCATATAAAAACAGACTCCAATTGGCTAAAGTACTCCACGTACCTTCAGGATGTATATCTCAAAGAGTATGCAGCAACAATTTCCGAAATGTTCACAGGCAATTCATGTTTGTCCAAATTATTACACACAAGATAAAATCTCAAAGGGGTGTACAAACAACCACCATCTCTAAAGAAAATGGAAATGAAGACACCTGTTATGCTGTGGTTGCCTTCTAAATCTGAATAAGTACACGCAATCGGTTTATGAACTGACTGCCCTTCCTATATCCACCAAATACTTAGGAATCTTAGGTACCAGATCATTCTCCCCCGCTAAGCTAGCTGAGAAACACCTTGTATTACTTACCACCATAGAATAATATCCTCACATCGTGCATCCACTTTTTTTCTGTCCTGGGGATAAAGAGTTAATTTCCTTCACCTGCGGGTTTAAAATATCTGTCACTCTTGTGACATAGCAGGAACGAGACTCCACATCACCTCTCACACGAGTGTTACCGTTGCGGCTATATTTAAATGATAAAATAAATCAACAAAGTGAAGAAAAGGGAGGATACTATTATAAAAAATATATATATTGTCTGTACATAACTTAAACCAGGAGCTCTCTGTTATCTTTATTGCATTATATGCAGGGCCTCAGTGGTCACCAAAGAATAATCTTACAGTGCTCTAAATATAATAACTTGCCTCATACATTACTTCTAGAAGCCATAATAAAATAGTGAAGGCTAATGTAGGTAAGGTGTCTATCTCTCAGCAGGTATACTTATCATATTGCAGATCAAAAGGATATATCAAGGGGCACGTCTACCCGCGTTAACTTGGTGGCCATTTCTGAATGATAAAATAAGATCCAAAAAAAAGGTGCAATAGGACTGTGATGTCAACAGATTACTACTTCTTCAAGCAATAGTAAGGAGTCTATCTCAGTATGTTGACATGTCCATCTATCGTGGTGACCTTATAAATCATAGCCCCTTCGCTGCTAGGCCTTTTCCCCCCCTGTGCTAAGCCTTTTTTTGGCTATTTGGGGTAGTGCGCGCTTAGGCCCCTGTAACTTTTTGACCACATAAGGTATCCACGCCAAATTTGCGTCCTTTTTTTCCAACATCATAGGGATTCTAAAGGTACCCAGGGTTTGTGGAATCCCCTGGAGGGGTCCCAGAAATGAGCCAAAATACAGCTAAATTTTGTTTTTTGGGGGAAAAATGGGAAAAAAGGGCTGCAAATGAAAGCATCTGGGTTTTCCCTGCAAATGGTATCAAAAAGGGTTTGTGGGGCTGAAATCACCATTTTCCCAGCTTTTAGGGAATGACAGACTTTTGTCAGAAAACCAACATTTTTTACACAGTTTTGGCATTTTTCTGGGACATAGCCTATTTTTGCTATTTTTTGTGCTTTCAACCTCCTTCCAGTTAATGGTAGAAATGGGTATGAAAGCAATAATGGATCCTGGAAAGCTATACATTTTAGAAAAGTAGACAAAATTCTGAATTCAGCAAGGGGTCATTTGTGTAGATCCATCAAGATTTCTTTATAGAAACTAACAGTTAAATATAGGAAAAATTGAAAATTAGTTGACAAAACCAGCCTTTTGTGTCATCGTTTTCACCTGTAACTTCTTCTAATTATGACAGCTCTTTGAAAGCAATATACCGTTACATCCGCTGTACCTTACTGGTTGTGGGGATATGTAGGACTTGTAGGTTCACCAAGAACCCGACGAACCCAGAGCCAAAAACTGAGCAGCAACTTGCAATGGATTTTTATTATGTACCGGGTATATAGCAATTATTCTGGAAAAATGTGTACATGGAAAAATTGGTATGAAAGACACCTATGTATTTCTGAAATGGGAACAAAATATAGAGTTTAGAAACAGTAGATATTTGCACATTTCCAAAATTGGGAATACTCATATTAGCATGAGAATTATCGGTCATTTTTAAAATGACTTCTTTTTACACAATGTCTTTCATTTGGAAGGCAGAAATGCATTGAAAGTCAATAGGTAATAACAGTTGCTTTACAAATCTGAATTACCCTAAGTCTCCCGATAAAAATGGTACCTCACTTGTGTGGGTAGGCATAGTGCCCACGACAGGAAATGGCTCAAAACCCAACGTGAAGACACCACATTTTCACAATGAAAAATTACCCTTTTTTTGTAAAGTGCCTAGCTGTAGTTTTTGAACCCTAGCTCTGCCGGCACCTAGGGAAACCTAGCAAACCTATACATTTTTCAAAACTAGACACCCAGGGGAATCCAGGATGGGGTGACTTGACTCCCTCTCACCAGGTTCTGTTACCCAGAATCCCTTGCAAACCTAAAATTTTGTCCAAAAAAACACATTTTCCTCACATTTCTGTGGTGTAAAGTTCTGGAATTTGTGTGGATCCACAAATTTCTACCCACCCCGCGTTCCCCAAAGTCTTCCGAGAAAAATGGTACCTCACTTGCGTGGGTAGACCTAGTGCCCGTGACAGGAAACAGCGCAAAACGCAACGTGGACACACCCCAATTTCACAGTGAAAAATGACCCTTTTTGGCAAAGTGCCTAGCTGTAGTTTTTGAACCCCAGCTCTGCCGGCACCTAGGGAAACCTAGCAAACCTATACATTTTTAAAAACTAGACACCCAGGGGAATCCAGGATGGGGTGACTTGACTGCCTCCCACCAGGTTCTGTTACCCAGAATCCCTTGCAAACCTAAAAAATTGTCAAAAAAACACATTTTCCCCACATTTCTGTGGTGGAAAGTTCTGGAATCTGCGTGGATCCACAAATTTCCACCCACCCCGCGTTTCCCAAAGTCTTCCGAGAAAAATGATACCTCACTTGTGTGGGTCGGCCTCGTGCCCGCGATAGGAAACGGCGCAAAACGCAACGTGGACACACCTCAATTTCGCAGTGAAAAATGACCCTTTTTTGGCAAAGTGCCTAGCTGTAGTTTTTGAACCATAGCTCTGCGGCACCTAGGGAAACCTAGCAAACCTATACATTTTTGAAAACTAGACACCCAGGGGAATCCAGGATGGGGTGACTTGACTGCCTCCCACCAGGTTCTGTTATCCAGAATCGCTTGCAAACCTAAAAAATTGTTTAAAAAATCACATTTTCCGCACATTTCTGTGGTGGAAAGTTCTGGAATCTGCGTGGATCCACAAATTTCCACCCACCCCACGTTCCCCAAAGTCTTCCGAGAAAAATGATACCTCACTTGTGTGGGTCGGCCTAGTGCCCGTGACACGAAACGGCGCAAAACGCAACGTGGACACACCTCAATTTCGCAGTGAAAAAAGACCCTTTTTTGGCAAAGTGCCTAGCTGTAGTTTTTGAACCCTAGCTCTGCCGGCACCTAGGGACACCTAGCAAACCTATACATTTTTGAAAACTAGACACCCAGGGGAATCCAGGATGGGGTGACTTGACTGCCTCCCACCAGGTTCTGTTACCCAGAATTCCTTGCAAACCTAAAACATTGTCAAAAAAAACACATTTTCCCCACATTTCTGTGGTGGAAAGTACTGGAATCTGCGTGGATCCATAAATTTCCACACACCCCGCATTCCCCAAAGTCTTCCGAGAAAAATGGTACCTCACTTGTGTGGGTCGGCCTACTGCCCGTGACAGGAAACGGCGCAAAACGCAACGTGGACATACCTCAATTTCGCAGTGAAAAATGACCCTTTTTTGGCAAAGTGCCTAGCTGTAGTTTTTGAACCATAGCTCTGCCGGCACCTAGGGAAACCTAGCAAACCTATACATTTTAAAAAAACTAGACACCCAGGGGAATCCAGGATGGGGTTACTTTACTGCCTCCCACCAGGTTCTGTTACCCAGAATCCCTTGCAAACCTAAACAATTGTCAAAAAAAACACATTTTCCCCACATTTCTGTGCTGGAAAGTTCTGAAATCTGCGTGGATGCACAAATTTCCACCCACCCCGCGTTCCCCAAAGTCTTCCGAGAAAAATGATACCTCACTTGTGTGGGTCGGCCTAGTGCCCGGGACACGAAACGGCGCAAACGCAACGTGGACACACCTCAATTTTGCAGTGAAAAATGACCCTTTTTTGGCAAAGTGCCTATCTGTAGTTTTTAACCATAGCTCTGCCGGCACCTAGGGAAACCTAGCAAACCTATACATTTTTGAAAACTAAACACCCAGGGGAATCCAGGATGGGGTGACATGACTGCCTCCCACCAGGTTCTGTTACCCAGAATCCCTTGCAAACCTAAAATATTGTCAAAAAAACACATTTTCTCCACATTTCTGTGGTGGAAAGTACTGGAATCTGCGTGGATCCATAAATTTCCACACACCCCGCGTTCCCCAAAGTCTTCTGAGAAAAATGGTACCTCACTTGTGTGGGTCGGCCTAGTGCCCGTTACAGGAAATGGCGCAAAACGCAACGTGGACATACCTCAATTTCGCAGTGAAAAATGACCCTTTTTTGGCAAAGTGCCTAGCTGTAGTTTTTGAACCATAGCTCTGCCAGCACCTAGGGAAACCTAGCAAACCTATACATTTTTGAAAACTAGACACACAGGGGAATCCAGGATTGGGTTACTTTACTGCCTCCCACCAGGTTCTGTTACCCAGAATCCCTTGTAAACCTAAAAGTTTGTCCAAAAAAACATATTTTCCTCACATTTCTGTGGTGTAAAGTTCTGGAATTTGTGTGGATCCACAAATTTCTACCCACCCCGCGTTCCCCAAAGTCTTCCGAGAAAAATGGTACCTCACTTGCGTGGGTAGACCTAGTGCCCGTGACAGGAAACAGCGCAAAACGCAACGTGGACACACCCCAATTTCACAGTGAAAAATGACCCTTTTTTGGCAAAGTGCCTAGCTGTAGTTTTTGAACCCCAGCTCTGCCGGCACCTAGGGAAACCTAGCAAACCTATACATTTTTAAAAACTAGACACCCAGGGGAATCCAGGATGGGGTGACTTGACTGCCTCCCACCAGGTTCTGTTACCCAGAATCCCTTGCAAACCTAAGAAATTGTCAAAAAAACACATTTTCCCCACATTTCTGTGGTGGAAAGTTCTGGAATCTGCGTGGATCCACAAATTTCCACCCACCCCGCGTTTCCCAAAGTCTTCCGAGAAAAATGATACCTCACTTGTGTGGGTCGGCCTCGTGCCCGCGATAGGAAACGGCGCAAAACGCAACGTGGACACACCTCAATTTCGCAGTGAAAAATGACCCTTTTTTGGCAAAGTGCCTAGCTGTAGTTTTTGAACCATAGCTCTGCGGCACCTAGGGAAACCTAGCAAACCTATACATTTTTGAAAACTAGACACCCAGGGGAATCCAGGATGGGGTGACTTGACTGCCTCCCACCAGGTTCTGTTATCCAGAATCGCTTGCAAACCTAAAAAATTGTTAAAAAAAACAAATTTTCCCCACATTTCTGTGGTGGAAAGTTCTGGAATCTGCGTGGATCCACAAATTTCCACCCACCCCGCGTTCCCCAAAGTCTTCCGAGAAAAATGATACCTCACTTGTGTGGGTCGGCCTAGTGCCCGTGACACGAAACGGCACAAAACGCAACGTGGACACACCTCAATTTCGCAGTGAAAAATGACCCTTTTTTGGCAAAGTGCCTAGCTGTAGTTTTTGAACCCTAGCTCTGCCGGCACCTAGGGACACCTAGCAAACCTATACATTTTTGAAAACTAGACACCCAGGGGAATCCAGGATGGGGTGACTTGACTGCCTCCCACCAGGTTCTGTTACCCAGAATTCCTTGCAAACCTAAAACATTGTCAAAAAAAACACATTTTCCCCACATTTCTGTGGTGGAAAGTACTGGAATCTGCGTGGATCCATAAATTTCCACACACCCCGCATTCCCCAAAGTCTTCCGAGAAAAATGGTACCTCACTTGTGTGGGTCGGCCTACTGCCCGTGACAGGAAACGGCGCAAAACGCAACGTGGACATACCTCAATTTCGCAGTGAAAAATGACCCTTTTTTGGCAAAGTGCCTAGCTGTAGTTTTTGAACCATAGCTCTGCCGGCACCTAGGGAAACCTAGCAAACCTATACATTTTTGAAAACTAGACACCCAGGGGAATCCAGGATGGGGTTACTTTACTGCCTCCCACCAGGTTCTGTTACCCAGAATCCCTTGCAAACCTAAAAAATTGTCAAAAAAAACACATTTTCCCCACATTTCTGTGGTGGAAAGTTCTGAAATCTGCGTGGATGCACAAATTTCCACCCACCCCGCGTTCCCCAAAGTCTTCTGAGAAAAATGATACCTCACTTGTGTGGGTCGGCCTAGTGCCCGGGACACGAAACGGCGCAAAACGCAACGTGGACACACCTCAATTTTGCAGTGAAAAATGACCCTTTTTTGGCAAAGTGCCTATCTGTAGTTTTTTAACCATAGCTCTGCCGGCACCTAGGGAAACCTAGCAAACCTATACATTTTTGAAAACTAAACACCCAGGGGAATCCAGGATGGGGTGACATGACTGCCTCCCACCAGGTTCTGTTACCCAGAATCCCTTGCAAACCTAAAATATTGTCAAAAAAACACATTTTCTCCACATTTCTGTGGTGGAAAGTACTGGAATCTGCGTGGATCCATAAATTTCCACACACCCCGCGTTCCCCAAAGTCTTCTGAGAAAAATGGTTCCTCACTTGTGTGGGTCGGCCTAGTGCCCGTTACAGGAAATGGCGCAAAACGCAACGTGGACATACCTCAATTTCGCAGTGAAAAATGACCCTTTTTTGGCAAAGTGCCTAGCTGTAGTTTTTGAACCATAGCTCTGCCGGCACCTAGGGAAACCTAGCAAACCTATACATTTTTGAAAACTAGACACCAAGGGGAATCCAGGATTGGGTTACTTTACTGCCTCCCACCAGGTTCTGTTACCCAGAATCCCTTGTAAACCTAAAAAATTGTCGGAAAAAACTCATTTTCCCCACATTTCTGTGGTGGAAAGTACTGGAATCTGTGTGGGTCCATAAATTTCCACACACCCCGCTTTCCCCAAAGTCTTCCGAGCAAAATGGTACCTCACTTGTGTGGGTCGGCCTAGTGCCCGTGACAGGAAACGGCGCAAAACGCAACGTGGCCATACCTCAATTTCGCAGTGAAAACTGACCCTTTTTTGGCAAAGTGCCTAGCTGTAGTTTTTGAACCATAGCTCTGCCGGCACCTAGGGAAACCTAGCAAACCTATACATTTTTGAAAACTAGACACCCAGGGGAATCCAGGATGGGGTTACTTTACTGCCTCCCACCAGGTTCTGTTACCCAGAATCCCTTGCAAACCTAAAAGATTGTCGAAAAAACCACGTTTTCCCCACATTTCTGTGGTGGAAAGTTCTGAAATCTGCGTGGATCCACAAATTTCCACCCACCCCGCGTTCCTCAAAGTCTTCCGAGAAAAATGATACCTCACTTGTGTGGGTCGGCCTACTTCCCGTGACAGGAAATGGTGCAAAACGCAACATAGACATACCTCAATTTCGCAGTGAAAAATGACCCTTTTTTGGCAAAGTGCCTAGCTGTAGTTTTTGAACCATAGCTCTGCTGGCACCTAAGGAAACCTAGCAAACCTATACATTTTTGAAAACTAGACACCCAGGGGAATGCAGGATGGGGTGACTTGACTGCCTTCCTCCAGGTTCTGTTACCCAGAATCCCTTGCAAAACTAAAACATTGTAAAAAAAAACACATTTTCCCCACATTTCTGTGGTGGAAAGTACTGGAATGTGCGTGGATCCATAAATTTCCACACACCCCGCCTTCCCCAAAGTCTTCTGAGAAAAATGGTACCTCACTTGTGTGGGTCGGCCTAGTGCCCGTTACAGGAAATGGCGCAAAACGCAACGTGGACATACCTCAATTTCGCAGTGAAAAATGACCCTTTTTTGGCAAAGTGCCTAGCTGTAGTTTTTGAACCATAGCTCTGCCGGCACCTAGGGAAACCTAGCAAACCTATACATTTTTGAAAACTAGACACCCAGGGGAATCCAGGATTGGGTTACTTTACTGCCTCCCACCAGGTTCTGTTACCCAGAATCCCTTGTAAACCTAAAACATTGTCAAAAAAAACTCATTTTCCCCACATTTCTGTGGTGGAAAGTACTGGAATCTGCGTGGGTCCATAAATTTCCACACACCCCGCTTTCCCCAAAGTCTTCCGAGCAAAATGGTACCTCACTTGTGTGGGTCGGCCTAGTGCCCGTGACAGGAAACGGCGCAAAACGCAACGTGGACATACCTCAATTTCGCAGTGAAAAATGACCCTTTTTTGGCAAAGTGCCTAGCTGTAGTTTTTGAACCATAGCTCTGCCGGCACCTAGGGAAACCTAGCAAACCTATACATTTTTGAAAACTAGACACCCAGGGGAATCCAGGATGGGGTTACTTTACTGCCTCCCACCAGGTTCTGTTACCCAGAATCCCTTGCAAACCTAACAGATTGTCGAAAAAACCACGTTTTCCCCACATTTCTGTGGTGGAAAGTTCTGAAATCTGCGTGGATCCACAAATTTCCACCCACCCCGCGTTCCTCAAAGTCTTCCGAGAAAAATGATACCTCACTTGTGTGGGTCGGCCTACTTCCCGTGACAGGAAATGGTGCAAGACGCAACATGGACATACCTCAATTTCGCAGTGAAAAATGACCCTTTTTTGGCAAAGTGCCTAGCTGTAGTTTTTGAACCATAGCTCTGCTGGCACCTAAGGAAACCTAGCAAACCTATACATTTTTGAAAACTAGACACCCAGAGGAATGCAGGATGGGGTGACTTGACTGCCTTCCTCCAGGTTCTGTTACCCAGAATCCCTTGCAAAACTAAAACATTGTCAAAAAAACACATTTTCCCCACATTTCTGTGGTGGAAAGTTCTGGAATCTGCGTGGATCCACAAATTTCCACCCACCCCGTGTTCCCCAAAGTCTTCCGAGAAAAATGGTACCTCACTTGTGTGGGTCGGCCTAGTGCCTGTGACAGGAAACGGCGCAAAACGCAACGTGGACATACCTCAATTTCGCAGTGAAAAATGACCCTTTTTTGGCAAAGTGCCTAGCTGTAGTTTTTGAACCATAGCTCTGCCGGCACCTAGGGAAACCTAGCAAACCTATACATTTTTGAAAACTAGACAGCCAGGGGAATCCAGGATGGGGTTACTTTACTGCCTCCCACCAGGTTCTGTTACCCAGAATTCCTTGCAAACCTAAAAAATTGTTGAAAAAACCACATTTTCCCCACATTTCTGTGGTGGAAAGTTCTGAAATCTGCGTGGATCCATAAATTTCCACCCACCCCACCTTCCCGAAGTCTTCCGAGAAAAATGATACCTCACTTGTGTGGGTCGGCCTAGTGCCCGTGACAGGAAACGGCGCAAAACGCAACGTGGACATACCTCAATTTCGCAGTGAAAAATGACCCTTTTTTGGCAAAGTGCCTAGCTGTAGTTTGTGAACCATAGCTCTGCTGGCACCTAAGGAAACCTAGCAAACCTATACATTTTTGAAAACTAGACACCCAGGGGAATCCAGGATGGGGTGACTTGACTGCCTCCCCCCAGGTTCTGTTACCCAGAATCCCTTGCAAACCTAAAAAATTATTTAAAAAACACATTTTCCCCACATTTCTGTGGTGGAAAGTACTGGAATCTGCGTGGTTCCACAAACTTCTACCCACCCCGCGTTCCCCAAAGTCTTCTGAGAAAAATGGTACCTCACTTGTGTAGGTCGGCTAAGTGCCCGCGACAGGAAACGGCGCAAAACGCAACATGGACACACCTCAATTTCGTAGTGAAAAATGACCCTTTTTTTGGCAAAGTGCCTAGCTGTAGTTTTTGAACCCTAGCTCTGCCGGCACCTAGGGAAACCTACTAAACCCACACATTTCTGAAAACTAGATACCCGGGGGATTCCAGGGAGATATGGCTTGCGTGGATCCCCCAACGTTTCCTTACCCAGAATCCCCTGCAAACCTCAAATTTAGCTGAAAAAAATCACTTTTTTCACATATTTTTGTGTGGGAAAGTTGTGGCATCACCGGGCTGACACAAATTTCCTACCACCCAGCGTTCCCTTGGGTCTCCCGATTAAAACGGTGCCTCACTCGTGTGGGAGGCCCAAGTACCCGCGACAGGCAAGGGCCCAAAACCTAATGAGGCGACATCAAAATTGCCCATCTCAAAACGACCTGGTTTTGCAAGGGGGTTCCCCTGGGTTTTTGGCCCGGTGCTCGGCGGCCGCCTAGGAAACCTATCAAACCCACACATTTCTGAAAACTAGACATCCGGGGATTCCAGGAAGGTATGGCTTGCGTGGATCCCCCAATGTTTCTTACTGCAGAATCTCCGCAAACCTCAAATTTAGCTGAATAAAATCCCTTTTTTCACACATTTTTGTGTGGGAACGTTGTGGCATCAACGGGCTGACACAAATTTCCTACCACCCAGCGTTCCCCCGGGTCTCCCGATAAAAACGGTGCCTCACTCGTGTGGGAGGCCCAAGTACCCGTGACAGGCAAGGGCCCAAAACGTAGTGAGGCGACATCAAAATTGCCTATCTCAAAACGACCTGGTTTTGCAAGGGGGTCCCCTGGGTTTTGGCCCGGTGCTCGGCGGCCACCTAGGAAACCTATCAAACACACACATTTCTGAAAACTAGACATCCGGGGGATTCCAGGAAGGTATGGCTTGCGTGAATCCCCCAACGTTTCCTTACCCAGAATCCCCTGCAAACCTCAAATTTAGCTGAAAAAATCACTTTTTTCACACATTTTTGTGTGGGAACGTTGTGGCATCACCGGGCTGACACAAATTTCCTACCACCCAGCGTTCCCCCGGGTCTCCCGATAAAAACGGTGCATCACTCCTGTGGGAGGCCCAAGTACCCGTGACAGGCAAGGGCCCAAAACGTTTTGAGGCGATGATGCGCCTCAATACGTTTTGGGCCCTTGCCTGTCGCGGGTACTTGGGCCTCCCACAGGAGTGATGCACTGTTTTATCGGGAGACCTGGGTAACGCTGGGTGGTAGGAAATTTGTGTCAGCCCGGTGACGCACAACTTTCCCACACAAAAATGTGTGAAAAAGTGATTTTTTCAGCAAAATTTCAGGTCTGCGGGGATTCTGGGTAAGGAAACGTTGGGGGATCCACGCAAGCCGTACCTCCCTGGAATCCCCCGGGTGTCTAGTTTTCAGAAATGTGTGGGTTTGATAGGTTTCCCTAGGTGGCCACCGAGCACCGGGCCAAAAACCTATGGGACCCCCCTTGCAAAACCAGGTCGTTTTGAGATAGGCAATTTTGATGTCGCCTCACTACGTTTTGGGCCCTTGCCTGTCGCGGGTACTTGGGCCTCCCACCCGAGTGAGGCACCATTTTTATCGGGAGACCTGGGGGAACGCTGGGTGGTAGGAAATTTGTGTCAGCCCTGTGGTGCCACAACTTTCCAACACAAAAATGTGTGAAAAAAGTGATTGTTTTCTGCAAAATTTCAGGTTTGCAGGGGTTTCTGGGTAAGAAAATGTTGGGGGATCCACGAAAGCCATACCTCCGTGGAATCCCCCGGGTGTCTACTTTTCAGAAATGTGTGGGTTTGGTAGGTTTCCCTAGGTGGCCGCCGAGCCCCGGGCCAAAAAGTCATGGGATCCCCCTTGCAAAACCAGGTTGTTTTGTGATAGGCAATTTTGATGTCGCCTCACTATGTTTTGGGCCCTTGCCTGTCGCGGGTACTTGGGCCTCCCACACGAGTGAGGCACCGTTTTTATCGGGAGAGCCGGGGAACGCTGGGTGGTAGGAAATTTGTGTCAGCCCGGTGACGCCACAACTTTCCCACACAAAAATGTGTGAAAAAAGTGATTTTTTTCAGCAAAATTTCAGGTCTGCGGGGGATTCTGGGTAAGGAAACGTTGGGGGATCCACGCAAGCCATACCTCCCTGGAATCCCCCGGGTGTCTAGTCTTCAGAAATGTATGGGTTTGATAGGTTTCCCTAGGTGGCCGCCGAGCACCGGGCCAAAAACCTATGGGACCCCCCTTGCAAAACCAGGTCGTTTTGAGATAGGCAATTTTGATGTCGCCTCACTACGTTTTGGGCCCTTGCCTGTCGCGGGTACTTGGGCCTCCCACACGAGTGAGGCACCGTTTTTATCGGGAGACCCGGGGGAACGCTGGGTGGTAGGAAATTTGTGTCAGCCTGGTGACGCCACAACTTTCCCACACAAAAATATGTGAAAAAAGTGATTTTTTCATCAAAATTTCAGGTTTGCGGGGGATTTTGGGTAAGAAAACGTTGGGGGATCCACAAAAGCCATACCTCCGTGGAATCCCCCGGGTGTCTACTTTTCAGAAATGTGTGGGTTTGGTAGGTTTCCCTAGGTGGCCTCCGAGCCCCGGGCCAAAAAGTCATGGGATCCCCCTTGCAAAACCAGGTTGTTTTGTGATAGGCAATTTTGAGGTCGCCTCACTATGTTTTGGGCCCTTGCCTGTCGCGGGTACTTGGGCCTCCCACACGAGTGAGGCACCGTTTTTATCGGGAGAGCCAGGGGAACGCTGGGTGGTAGGAAATTTGTGTCAGCCCGGTGACGCCACAACTTTCCCACACAAAAATGTGTGAAAAAAGTGATTTTTTCAGCAAAATTTCAGGTTTGCGGGGGATTTTGGGTAAGAAAACGTTGGGGGATCCACGCAAGCCATACCTCCCTGGAATCCCCCGGGTGTGTACTTTTCAGAAATGTGTGGGTTTGGTAGGTTTCCCTAGGTGGCCGCCGAGCCCCAGGCCAAAAACTCATGGGACCCCCCTTGCAAAACCAGGTTGTTTTGTGATAGGCAATTTTGATGTCGCCTCACTACGTTTCGGGCCCTTGCCTGTCGCGGGTACTTGGGCCTCCCACCCGAGTGAGGCACCATTTTTATCGGGAGACCTGGGGGAACGCTGGGTGGTAGGAAATTTGTGTCAGCCCTGTGGTGCCACAACTTTCCAACACAAAAATGTGTGAAAAAAGTGATTTCTTTCAGCAAAATTTCAGGTTTGCAGGGGTTTCTGGGTAAGAAAATGTTGGGGGATCCACGAAAGCCATACCTCCGTGGAATCCCCTGGGTGTCTACTTTTCAGAAATGTGTGGGTTTGGTAGGTTTCCCTAGGTGGCCGCCGAGCCCCGGGCCAAAATTCATGGGATCCCCCTTGCAAAACCAGGTTGTTTTGTGATAGGCAATTTTGATGTCGCCTCACTATGTTTCGGGCCCTTGCCTGTCGCGGGTACTTGGGCCTCCCACCCGAGTGAGGCACCATTTTTATTGGGAGACCTGGGGGAATGCTGGGTGGGAGGAAATATGTGGATCCACGCAGATTCCAGAACTTTCCCACACCGAAATTTGAGAAAAAAAGTATTTTTTTTTCGGCGTAATTTGCGGTTTGCAGGTGATTCTGGGTAGGAGAATGTTGGCGGACCCACGCAAGCCATACCTCGCTGGACTCCCCCGGGTGTCTAGTTTCCAGAAATGTGTGGGTTTGGTAAGTTTCCCTAGATGGCCGCCAAGCCCCGGGCCCAAAACTCATGGGACCCCCTCGCAAAACCAGGTTGGTTTGTGATAGGTAATTTTGATGTCGCCTCAATAGGTTTTGGGCCCTTGCCTGTCGCAAGTCCTTGACCCACCCACGAGAGTGAGGTACCATTTTTATCAGGAGACCTGGAGGAACGCTGGGGGGGAGGACATTTGTGGATCCACGCATATTCCAGAACTATTGGGATACTTGGAGAAATACTGGGGGGTTGGAAATGTGTTGTTACTTTCTGCAGCGTGAAAATTTGAGCACAATAATGCAAGGACAATGTGACAGTCACATTTTGAGGTTTGCAGGACATTGTGGGTAAGATAACTTGTTGGGATCCACAAGAGAGACATCACCATGTACTCCCATGGGTGTTTAGTTTACGAAAAAATATACAGTTGGTAGGTTTTTCTTAGATGAAAGGTACACCTTGGCAGAGAGACAAAATAGATTACTGCACAGCCAACTATTCCTCAAGCACACACACACACTGGTTGGATTTGGCACGAGGGTGAGTGATGGTTCAGTATATAAAATTTTATCAACAAGAGATTTCACAAAAATGAAATGCACTGTCAATAATTGAAAAGAGAAAAAACTGAACCATTGACTCACAGCTCGGGAGCTGTAAAGCCACGACAAGGCACCAACCGCTTTACAGGCCATTCACACACCTTTCATTCATGATACACACAACACCATTCACACCACCAGGCACAAAACCAACACATTACACCATTCACAAAAAGGGACAAGGTACAACCTGCTTGAGAAAGACAGAAAAGACAAATATTTCCGAACAACCACCTATTCTTCAAGCACACAGACATACTGGTTGGATTTGGCACGAGGGTGAGTGATGGTTCAGTATATACAGTTGTATTAACCAGAGATTTCACAAAAATGAAATGCACTGTTAATAATTCAAAGGACGAGAAACTGAACCATTGACTCACAGCTCGTGAGCTGTAAAGCCACGACAAGGCACCAACCGCTTTACAGGCCATTCATACACCTTACATGCGTGTGACACATACAAAACCATTCACACCGCCAGCCGCGGGCTCAGCACATTACAACACTCACACCAGCAGACAGCGCCATTCAAGGGCCCATCACTTTCACACGCCCACATTCCTGACACAGCAACCACACCAGCTCATGGATTGCGTGGAGTGGCGTTTAGCTAGCAGTGTGTGTAGTGACCAGTAGCAAATCACTACTCACACACCGCCAGCCAAGCGCCCGTCCATGCACACCGCCAGCCAAGCGCCAGTCCACACACACCGCCAGCCAAGCGCCAGTCCACACACACCGCCAGCCAAGCACCAGTCCAAGCACACCGCCAGCCAAGCGCCAGTCCAAGCACACCGCCAGCCAAGCGCCAGTCAATGCACACCGCCAGCCAAGCGCCAGTCAATGCACACCGCCAGCCAAGCGCCAATCAACACACACCGCCAGCCAAGCGCCAATCCACACACACCGCCAGCCAAGCACCAGTCCACACACACCGCCAGCCAAGCACCAGTCCAAGCACACCGCCAGCCAAGCGCCAGTCCAAGCACACCGCCAGCCAAGCGCCAATCCAGGCACACCGCCAGCCAAGCGTCAATCCACGACACCACCAGCCAAGCGCCAGTCCACGCACACGTCATAAAAAATTTTTAAACAAGAAAGAAAACACAAACCAATTGCAACTAAATACAAAACTATAACTACAAAAACAACAGCAGTAACTAAAGACATAATTCTATTGCCAAACGTTAAACTGAAAAACTATATAACCATACAGACCAGGCAGTACACTATTAGACTCACGGTTGCTCCCAAAAACTCTTTTGAGTGTGATACAATCTGAAACATGTGGGCACACACAGCCCAGGATTTGAAGGACAATCGGCACAGTGCATACGACTCTCCTTCCGCACACCTCTTCGCATGCAGACTCTACATCTCTTACAGGGATTGGGTTTTTTGGGCGTGGGAGGAATTAAATCAGGAAAGTGGCTCTCTTTCAATCTAGCCACATCCTCCACCACTCCTACTCTAGGAACACTTGCCTGTTCCACAACAACAAGGCTGCCTATCACAGACTCCTGAAACTGAACAAAAGTCATCTTTGATGCAGGAGAACACTCCTTGTACACAACAAAAGCATTGAAAGTTGCTAAATTGAAGAGATGGATGGCCAACTTCTTATACCAAATGTAAGCCTTACGAATAGCAGTGTACGGTTCCAACCTCTGATCTACTCTATCGACACCACCCATGTGCTTATTGTAGTTTAAAATGCACACAGGTTTGCGCACTTCACCAAGCTGACCCCAAACAGTCACAGGTGAAGTACTCTCATCATGAATGGTAGTCAGCATGTACACATCCCTCCTGTCCACAAATTTCACAGCTAGCAGTTCCTCACTACGCAAGGCACTGCACTGTCCCCTCTGAAGCTTTTTGCAAACAAGCTCTTTTGGGTAACCTTTACGGTTAGAGCGGATTGTGCCACAAGCAAAAGTGTCCACTTTGAACAATTCCTTGAACAATTGCACAGCAGTGTAGAAGTTATCAAGGTACAAATGGTGGCCTCTGTTAAACAGTCCTCTAGCAAGATCCCACACAATCTTCTCTGAAACTCCAAAAGTGGACGGACAACCAGGGGGTCAATAGTGGAATCCCTACCAGTGTACACCCGGAAATTAAAGACATATCCTGTCCTACTCTCAGACAACATATACAGCTTAATTCCATAACGTGCCCTCTTGCTAGGAATGTACTGCCTAAAAACCAAACGGCCCTTGAACAGGACCAAAGACTCATCAACAGATATTTCTTTGCCTGGAGTATAGATCTCTGAAAATCGATCTACAAAGTGATCAAGAACAGGCCGAATCTTAAAAAGATGGTCACCGTCAGGGTGATCTCGTGGCAACGCCAAAGCATTATCAACAAAATGCAGCATCCGAAGCAAAAGTAAATACCGATCACGACTCATAATTGCAGGAAATATGGCCGTTGCCATCAAGGGACTGGTAGACCAATATGAAGCCAGGGACGGCTTCCTTATCAAGCCCATCAAAAAAGTCAAACCCAAAAACTTCTTCATCTCATCCAGATTTGTGGGAGTCCACCGGGTAGCTCTAGAGCGGGGCCTAAGTCTGGCACTGTTGTCCCTCAAAAACTGTTCAGCATACAAATTAGTCTGCTCAACAATCTCACCCAAAAAGACATCATCCATGAACAACTGAAAAAACTGTATAGGCAAAAAAAATTCACAATCCACTCTACACCCTGCATCACCACTAAAGGCAGGCAGCACCGGCTGCACCATGTTTGGATCAACCCAGAGTCCAGCACTTCCAGTAGGAAGCCTAGCAGCCTCAGGCTGCAATCCAGAAGCCTCTTGCACCATCGGCACAGCAGTGTCCTCCTCTAAAACAGGCACTTCATCCGCACTGAGAGTAGCTTCATCCGCACTGAGAGTATCTTCATCATCCGATGATTCCATGTGGAGAGAAAACTCACTGCCTGAATCTTCCCCTCCCTCCTCTCCCTCAGACGCACTGTCAGTCTCATAATCCTGCTCAGAGGATGATTCAAGAAGCATACCAACCACCTGCTGAGCAGTCATTCTACGGCTAGCCATAATGCTTACTAATAAAGGTAACTTGTCAAACAAGTCAACAACAACAAACCCTTTGTAAAAAAAGAAATGATCAAAATGTAGCTTTATCACAAAGACCTATGTACTCCAACACTATACCACTCACTTGCAGAAGCAGCTAGACTCACCACCACCTACTCTGCACAGACACTGTAAGGATCAAGAATATCCCACTAAAAAGAAAAGGAAAAGAAAATTACACATAAGACAATGCTAAACACATCGCAAAGAATGTCATGCTCAAACCACTAACTAAATATGCTGCCATTATGACACCACTAACAAAAAAATTCATTCATGCATGACAATAATACTCATTTGGAGTAAATACAACAAAAATGTTTTTCTTACCAAACAAATGAAAATACGCAAAACTGCAGAACACCCACTGCAGAAACCGCAAACAGGAATCAAAAGCTTTACACCAGAATAAAAAGGAGAAAAAAAAACATTACAATCACATATGCAAATAATGCACCAGTCCACACACAATCCACTAGCCAAGCTAAGGGGTAGGTGGGCCTAAGAGTATAAATAAAATATTCACCCCCGTAAAAGGGGAGCAACCCTTGCCCAAGATGCCACTCCCCAACACCAAAATTTAAAAAACCCTGGTGTCTAGTGGCTTCTGCCCCCCTTGGGAGCAGATGGGCCTAAAAACATACTGCTGATCTGCCACCCGAAGAGGGCAGAAATGGCCACAATCATCCTCCCATAAAGGGGCCGCTCCCCAACATAAAAAAAAATCCTTGGTGGTCTAGAGGCCATACAAAAAAAAAAATCAGCCGATCCGCCCCCAGGGGGCAGAAACGGCCAAATTAATGCTCCCCAAAGGATTAGATGATGTGGAGGGAGGGGCGGGGGAGGCAGGGGAAGGGCTTCCCTTGCCTTCCCAGATGGGGGCACCTTAATTACTTTCCTACAAATTACCAGAGTGCAGCTTCAAATCAAACCCAGGGTATAGAAAAGGTGGTGACTTGAGAGCTGCAAATTGCCATTTGGCACCTCATACTTTTGTTACCTCTATACCCTTTTGCAAAAGATGATTCTTCTCCAATATTAATGCTTCTGATCTGGAAGGAATCGTACATAAAGTGTGAATGCCTTTGAAGTGAATCAGCCTGAAGGGGTCTATCTAGTTACTAGAAATAAAGCTCTGCATTGCTTTTGAAACAGTTAAAACCTGCAAGCTGTTGTGAGAAGTGAGGTAACCACTAGTCTTCCTCATGGCATCCTGGTGAACACACTTTATATCCATTGCTCTACTTGTTCTTCAGAACCAAATTGGAACTTAAAGCAGTACGCTTTATATCTGACTTCAACCTCTTCTCTGCTGCACATCAGTTTTCTAAGGGTTATACAGTACACATGGGCACACTATATAGCTGCCAAGGTTTCAGATTGCTATGTGTGACATTTTCATAATTTCAATGTAATCATGAGTGACATTTCAACAACTATGAGTGACACTTTCGCGTAGGCAAAATCACGCAATGAGGAAGAGGGAAACATAAATATTAGAAATTACACCCATTTGAGCAACGAGAAACTCTAAGATCTTGAAACTGGTGCAAAGCAACTGATCTTTGCAAAATGCATTGTAACCCTCTGCGCTACTTTTTGGTGAGTCAAAACTGCTACTAGACAAGTAACTCTCCAGCAGGAGCTTTTACACCCATAAGTTATGTCTAAGCACGGCACCCTCCCTCAGCTCAGCAGGAGCGGCTGAAACACAAGTAACTAGAGGATCTTTGTGGCAAAAGCATTAACCCGCTGAGCTATCTACATAAAGTACAGTTGGGTGATGTAAAAGTACACCTTCTTTGTTGCAGGCATGTTAACCCTCTGCACAGGCAGGAGCATTTCGCTCTGCACCTGCAGTGTGTTATAGAAAGATCAGAGCTGGCCAGATGTAATCTGAAACCAGTTCTGCTCAGTGAAGGTACACCGTGTCTTTCCATAAAGATCATGCAATGGGACTCCCTGCTTTACACGGCCTGCAATTTCCATTGAAGATTTATGGCTTCCCCTTCCCTCCTCCTGAAAGATTCAAGCCCATACAAAATAAAACCGTGCGCAAGGCAATTTAGATAGTGTGTTTTAGCTTTCAGTAATGAATTAAATTAGACTCTGCACAGTTTAGCTGTTATGTCTGAAATCACGCCGCACCTAAAACAATTACACCCATTATGCAAAAGCCATAGCTCTGCCCCAGCAACACAGCCATCAGCCACAATTCAAATCATTTTTTAATTCCCAAATCAGAGAGCAATTTTGCCTGCCAACCAAAACAATGCATGCTTCCGATCTAACACACTTTCCAAGAAAAGGCCCTTTAATATGTTTCCCAGCTCTGCTGCATTAATTAGCCATCAGCTGTAAGGCCTTTGGAACCACAACGCGGTAAGTTTCAGGGGAAATTGTAAAATCGGCGCTCAATGCTGCACAAACAATTAGCCATTAATTAACCACATTTCCAGTGAACGCTGCTCATTTTTTCATGAAAGGGGTTTGCTCTACACTGAGCATCAGCGCCTTTTACCATCGCGCAGTTGGTGCAGCCGGAAATCCATAGAGAAACTGATGGGTATTAAAAAAAAAAAAAAGCATTTTTGCTGCACGATCGCGCCCCATGCGCGATCGTGCAGCAAACATGCTTGAACAGACTATCGGAGGAAAGGAAAACACTTTCCTTTCCTCCGATGCCTTTAAATTCCCCCCACCCTCCCCGAAGACAAACTCACCACTTGTTCGCTGGACGCACTGGAAGCAAATGGCTTCCAGCGCGTCCGGTTTCATGTAATGACGCCAGCGCGTGAGGCGCGCTGATGTCAATACATGATGCGGTGGGGGGGCGGGGGGGTGAAGCGGAAGGGCTTCCCCTTTGATTGCAGGTGGGGGCAGCTTTAGGGGCGGCCCATGGGGGAGCGCCAGCGCTTCCCCCGTGGGTGGGTGCTAGGACGGCCGGGAGCCGTCCGACGCACACGCCCACCGTGTCGTCGGACGGCTCCCGGCCGTCCGACGCATGGAAAGGGATAGAGGTATACCCTGGGGGAGATCTAAAAGAGAATATGTGAAACAGAGGCACAGCCCAATAGTGTCCAATCTAAAGTAAAGATCAACTGCAAGGATCCTTACAGAGCATATACAAATCTTCATATTTCATAGAGATATGGCCCCAAATGGATATTCTGAACAAACACTATCAACATGCCATGAAGTGTGCTAAATTGCATTCTCCCACAGTGTAGGAAAGTAGGATCTGCTTCTTATGGTTACCCCCACTTTTTGCTTGATGTGATGCTGTTTTTGACTAGTCTGACTGGGATTCTGCTAATCAGGACACCAGTCTATCTACTTTCTCCCTAAATTATTGTGTATAATGTTTTGGTACATCCCAGATTGGATACTGGGGTACCCTTGTCAGTCCCTAGTATATGGTACCCATGTACCCGGGGCATAGGGACCCCAGAGGTCTCCCATGGGCTGCAGCATGTATTATGCCACCCATGAGAGACCATTCAAAATGGAACTACAGGCCTGCCATTTCAGCCTGTGTAAGTTGGTGCATGCACCACTTACTAAAGATATAGGTTTACTATATCTAAGGGTCACTGCACTTAAAACCTATAAGTCACCCCAGAGCAGGCATTTACAATCCTGAGGGCAGGGTGCTTGGTTCTAAGTGAGAGGATGCTCCTTGATGAGCAGGACACCCCTGCAGCCTACGGAGTCTATTCTCCCGGGTTGTCAGTGAAGCAGCCATATACTATATAGAGGGGCACCGCGTAATCGCGCGATGACCATCTCGAAAATGGCTGCAACGAATCCTATCATGCTTGGTATCAAACATATTGAAATCATACCCCCACACCGAAAACGGTGTGGGAGGTGTGATTCCAAGCGCTGGAAGAGCCCTCCATTAGGCTCTCAGTGTTCCAAGTACCAGCCTTCTAGTCCTGGACAGCACAAAATGGTTGCTGCTGACCAGAGACACATTTCTGCCCTCCTGCTGCTGAGCCAAGCTCGAGCAAGGGAAGGCAGAACAATAGGCATCCTGTCACAGGGAGGTGTGACCACCTCCCAGACAGGATTTAGTGTAATAGGGCTGGGTGGGTGCGCTTGCTAGCACCTGAAAGTCTGCATGAGGGGCACATTTGGTATCCCTGTGCATACTCCAGTTCAAACCAGTCCTGGGAGCCGTTGGCTCCCGCTCTGCTGCAAAACTGGACAAAGGACATGGGAGTAACCTCCCCCCTGTCCAGACCCTCCCCTGTGAGGGTCCCCTGAATCTTCCCAACCCTCTCCTTAGGGTACTTAAGGGCTTACCTGGGTGTAGGTCCCTAGATTCATCATGGGATAAGATTCAAAACTGAAACCACTGCACTTCTACCGTCTGGACACTCTGGACTTAACTGGACTTTGTTTGGGCCTGACTTCATCTCCCTTCCAGTCTGCTGCATCATCTGGGCATCATACAGGAACCTTCCAAGACCTGTGAAGCATCAAGGACAACCAAAGTAATCTCCCTTGGAATGAAGGAGTCACTCCCCTGCATTCGCAGGCAGCGCAACTAAGTCAACCGGTCTGCAGATCCCGAGCTCCTCCGGACTCCTTGGGCTCTGCAACACAGGTGGTGGTTTTCCTCAGCTCCTGAGGCCTGCTCTACACTCTTACCAAGTTTGAGGCCAGTAGTCCTTGTGGGGGTTGAAATAACTGAACCCCTGGGTACCACGTTCCCTTTGCAGTTGCAAAGGCTTGTTGACATCTTTGCAAGAAGATCTTCGGGCTCCAAGTAGCCCCAACCTCGAGCACCTCTAGTTACCAGAATATTTGGCCACACCACATTGTTGATGAGCTGCTTGAGGTCCTATCGCGACTCCTGTGCCTCCAGCCTGTGGGTCCATTTGATGGGTCACCTTTGTTTTCCTTGGGCTCCCCTGATTGCTTGGGGTCTGCCCTGACTCCCCTGCTTGTGGTGAGTCTCCTGGACCTTGCTGGTCCCAACCGTGTACCTTCTTGACTACCTGCATGGGTGGCATTTGCCAAGGCTTGTTGGTGCTCCTGCCATACACCGACCCCTCAGCACTCAACGTCCTTCTGGGACAGCTCGTATCTGGGTCCTGGTTATCCTCAGCGTTGCCTGGTTCTCGCAGCTGCACAGAGTCAAGGTCACCGTCATCCTTCCTGAAGCACCTGACATTGGAGGGCATCCGTCTTCCAAGTCTCCTGGTCACTCCCGAGTGACATAGACTCTGTCCCCTCTGCTTTCAGGTACTTCTCTTCAAGAATCCACACTTAGGTTCCTCTGGACACTTTCTCCTCTTCCAGCAGTGGCACTTTCCTGAAGTCCTCCGTTGGGTTCGACGACGGTTTCTGACGCCACTTCACACCTAGGCACCCGGCTTCCCTGGGATAGGTAACTTGGGTACCACGGTATCCACGGGTGGGGTGGCTCTCCAACCTTCTGTCTTCCACAGGGTTTCTTCAGGGTCCACTGGGAAGGGTCCCTAATCTTTAAAATTCCAACCGCAACTTGCACATAGACTTGTACGGAGGCCGTGTTCACACACTGCACACACTCTCCGTGGGGTCCCTATCTACTTACCTTGGGTGGTTCTGTGGGTCCCCAGCAATTCTATGTCCTCTCGACATTGTCCTGACTCAAGTCATGGTTCTTATACCACTTTCTTAGTATATGGTTTGGTCCCCCCTGGGGTCCACTGTATATCAGTGCTGGGGAGTGGCCGACAAGATGGCCGAGTGAGACGTGTTGCTCGGAGCTCCCTCCCACCGCGGCAACATCCAACACTATCCTGCGGTGCTCTCACAGCATCAACCTCACCTGACACATCGGACAGGGTGGAAGAGTCACCTGGGTCCAAAACCGGATTCTGGGAAGCAGCCACACACACAAAAAAGACCCCGACAACGGAGGGTCTCCAGGCTCAGGGTGTCATCGGGGAATCAGAGGAGGAGCCTGCGACGAGCTGCGGAGGCCCGGAGCGCTGACCCGCCTGGAGAGGTTCCGACTTCAGGAGCGGTTGCAAATTTAAGGCGGAAGTGTGGAGGACTGCCGGGCTGGCTGATCGCATCGTACAAGGCCTGGGGACATGCTAGAGGAGCTGCAACATAGCCCTGGAACCGTCCAGGCAGGTAGGCCCACGGCACTGAAGGGGATGGTCCCTAACGAAAGGGCCTGGGGGTAAAGGTCCAGAAGGCCCCAAAAAAGACTCGGGGGTGCTCCGATCCCAGACTCTGAGGCTCATAATAGAAAGCGGAGACAAAATTGAAATAGCGGTGGCTCCCATACATCCAGAGTCAGATCCTGACAGCCCACGCCGCCTTTGATGTGAAGCGTGCCTGCCATTGTCGGACTGACGGCGGCCCTATAGAGTGCGGCAGGCTGGCACTGCGCTGAATTTCTGAGGAATTGGGAGGATTATCATGCCTGTGAGAGGTGCCATATATGCAATTCCTGTGAGGCCTGCTGTTGGAGGAGACTCAGGAAACAGGACCCTGGCAGGCAAGGGAGCTTGATAGCCCTGATCCTGGTGGAGCAGAAGTGAGCCCTGCTTGAGCCTATAACCGGCGTCGAGGACTGTCTAGAACATGGAGGAGCTGCGCCAGCGGACCCCCGGAGTGAGGCTGGTTGCGTCCCGAGGGGGGATGACATAGAAGACACTACCTGCCTTGCCACCGCATCTAATATTGTGATCCAACCCTACTGGTGGAAATCAGCTCTAGGTAGGGAAAACGGCAGTCCGGTGAGAAGAGCTGGGAGGCACCCGAGTCTCGGGTGGAGCACTGAGGGGACTACGTGGCAAGAAACGGTCAGAGCTGACACGGCAAGTTGCTGCTGTTCACTATGGGCAAGGATAAAGGCACCAGAGTGCAATCCCCAAAAATATCAAATTATGCGCAGCCCATCCCACAGGGTCATGACCTAAGAGGCGCACAGGGAGAAGATGATGCGGAGATCGCACGTGGGGAAGACCAGGGGGACACCTTGTTACATGACATCCTGACAGCGGTCCAGAATGTGAGAGATGAGATGGTGACCAGGAACGACGCAGTGGCAATCGATGTCAACCTCCTCCGGTGTGACCTGCGTAAAGTCTCGGTTAGGGTCACCGCGACCGAGCAAAATGTTGATGTACTCCAAATGGAGGTTAAATCACTGCGGGAAACGGTCATGGAACTGCAGAGGAAGACCATCAAACTGGATGACTGCGCCAAAGACCAGGAAGGGCGCTCCCGGAGGAACAACCTGCGCTTCGTGGGGTTTCCGGAACAAGCGGAGTGCCCCTCGGCGGAATTGTTCCTGGAGGACTGAATAATGAAGGTGCTGGCACCTGGTAAACCCTCTAAGTTCTTTGACTTTGAGAGAGCGCACAGGGCTTTGGTCCCTCCCCCACGCCCGGGGGCCCCACCGAGGGCTCTCATAGCCCGATTCTTCAATTATAGGGATCATGATATGCTCCTGCAATCCACACGAGCCAGAAATAATTTGCAATATGAGGGTCACCGCATTGCGATCTTCCCAGACTATACGTAAAGAGTGCAGGATCAACGACGCACCTTCCTGGCGGGCAAGAGACGTATGCGGGAAGCTGGGATGAAGTACAGCCTCCTTTATCCAGCCAAACTGCGGATCGAGCATAAGGGCAGGGCTCTGTTCTTTGGATCAGCTGCAGAGGCATCGGATTGGATGGACGCTACAGGAGATCTGGAACCTCGACGGAAAACGCAATCCAACTTGGGATCACTGAAAGATTCCATGGAATCGGTGAGGCGACGACGCGAACAATCTGAGAAAGCACGCCACACAGGCGTGGATGGCTCTGGAAGACTCAGAGTGTGCGAAGATGGCACACTGCAGGTGGTGGCGGGGACACCGGATTCTGATCTCGCCCCATCGGAGTTATTCCCGACATAAATGCGGACTGAATCCCGAAGAACGTTGGGGAGAACTGGTTTGAGGGTTTTCTGAACATTCAGATAAGTGGCTGCATAAGTGACTCTAATTTACTGTAGTTCTTCTTTTCCTACATATTAGCAATGAGTGAGGACTATACGATGTGTACATGTTGTGGGTGGGAGGGGCTGCGCCCCTTGATAGTGGCTGGGTCCTGTTCGGGGAGCTGGAGGCTTCGGTCCTGCCCCCGTCGAGCGCCCAGTCACTTGCACAGCACTTATACCGGAGGCCCTGTTCAACACCTTAATTTGGTTACGTTATGCTGTGTACTTCACTTTTGGGCAATGCTGCAGGGCATGAATATGTTGTTTAAGAGTTCAGAAGGGGGGGCGTCGGGCGGAGGATGGGATTGTTCACTCTCCACGACGTGGGAGGGATAGTCCTGTTACACTGCCCAGTGGGAGGGGGGAGTTGCAGGTGCACAGCCTGCTTTCTTTGTTCTTTTTGGTTTTCAGGGGGGTTTACAGTATGTATGTCTGGATTGGGGTGTCTTGCTCTGCGATCAATCTGACACTGCTATGGCGGGAGGGAACCGAAGAGTTGACTTCAATTGCATGATCTTATGGCTCCCTATTTGACAAAGTTTCTCACTTGGAACATACGTAGGATGGCAATGTTGGAAAAACATAGGAGAGTGCGTTCATACCTCAGGCGATATAAAATTGGTATAGCAGGTTTGCAGGAAGCACATGTTTGTGGTGACACGCTCCCATATATCCGCCACAGGTGGAGGGGACAGTTATATGCCACCTCATTCTCGGGATTTGCCTGGGGGGTGCTTATTTGGGTGGCCCCGGGGACCCCCTTCCAACATATTCACCATGTACTGGATCCAGAGGGACGTTACGTGATTTTACATGGTAGACTTGATGGCCATGAGATATGTCTCATAAATGTGTATGCACCTAACTCAGACGCACACACCTTCTTTAGTGGCGTAATGACAGCAGCGACTCCCTACCTGGGCGGGGACTTAATCCTCCTAGGCGATGTCAACTGTGTGCTGGACGGGATGATGGACCGGGAACCTCCTCGGATGGGTACTAAACCGGGTATGACTGGAGCCCTAGAGGACGTTGTGAGAGAACTAGGGTTAATGGATGCATGGAGGGTCCAACATCCAAACACTAGGACATTTTCCTGTTATACCCCTGTGACTCACACGTTTAGTAGGTTGGATCAATTCTTCCTGTTGTTGGCCTTGATGCCTAAGGTCGAGGAGATAGTATATCTACTGAGATACATTTCGGACCATTCCCCTAGGCTTTTGGCTTAAGTACTAATAGACCTAGGGTGGCAATTCCTACCTGGTGCTTGGCGACCGAGGCACTTACCGATCCGCCATTTGCAGGGAAGCTGGATCAGAGATAGTGAATTACTTAGCGATGAATTGGGGCTCGGCATCTACAAGGGGAGTGGAATGGGAGGCGATGAAGGTGGTTATCAGAGGCTTCTGTCTTAGTACGACTTATGGGGTTCGACAGCAACTTGAGAGGGACATTAAGGTTCTAGAAAGGAACTTGGCTACGGTGGAGGCAACGCTGCCCACGAATCAGAACCGGCTAAATGAGCGGAGGGAGATACGGGAAGACCTGTTGGCGGCGCTCTGTCGACTTGAGAAGTCACCGCATATCGACAGCGACTACATGTAGAGGACGACAGGTCTGGAGCGCTGCTAGCTAAACTGATTAGAAATGAGAAACCAATGTCTCCAATTGTGCAGCTGAGATCAGCCGATGGAAGCTTGGTCTACAGTCAGCAGAAGATCTTAAATACCCTAGCTGATCACTTGGCGGGGGTATATGCGGGCGTCCTACGCCTGATTTGGAACATATAGCGGAAGTCCTTACCACACTGAACCTACCCCGTCTAAATAACGAGGTTAGTAAATTATTAGATGAACCGATCTCGAGGGAGGAAGTGTTAGAAGGCATAAAATCTCTGAGATCCACGAAGAGCCCGGGAAGTGATGGCCTACCTGCCGAGTTCTATAAGAAGTTTACACCCCTGATAGTGGATCGCCTGCTGGAGGTGTATAATGAGGTGCTCCAGAATCGTGCACTCCCGCCTTCTATGACTGAGGCATTAGTGGTCATGATCCCCAAGGTGGATAAGGACCATTCCCCTAGGCTTTTGGCTTTAAGTACTAATAGACCTAGGGTGCCAATTCCTACCTGGCGCTTGGCGACCGAGGCACTTACCGATCCGCCATTTGCAGGGAAGCTGGATCAGAGATAGTGAATTACTTAGCGACGAATTGGGGCTCGGCATCTACAAGGGGAGTGGAATGGGAGGCGATGAAGGTGGTTATCAGAGGCTTCTGTCTTAGTACGACTTATGGGGTTCGACAGCAACTTGAGAGGGACATTAAGGTTCTAGAAAGGAACTTGGCTACGGTGGAGGCAACGCTGCCCACGAATCAGAACCGGCTAAATGAGCGGAGGGAGATACGGGAAGACCTGTTGGCGGCGCTCTGTCGACTTGAGAAGTCACCGCATATCGACAGCGACTACATGTAGAGGACGACAGGTCTGGAGCGCTGCTAGCTAAACTGATTAGAAATGAGAAACCAATGTCTCCAATTGTGCAGCTGAGATCAGCCGATGGAAGCTTGGTCTACAGTCAGCAGAAGATCTTAAATACCCTAGCTGATCACTTGGCGGGGGTATATGCGGGGGTCCTACGCCTGATTTGGAACATATAGCGGAAGTCCTTACCACACTGAACCTACCCCGTCTAAATAACGAGGTTAGTAAATTATTAGATGAACCGATCTCGAGGAGGAAGTGTTAGAAGGCATAAAATCTCTGAGATCCACGAAGAGCCCGGGAAGTGATGGCCTACCTGCCGAGTTCTATAAGAAGTTTACACCCCTGATAGTGGATCGCCTGCTGGAGGTGTATAATGAGGTGCTCCAGAATCGTGCACTCCCGCCTTCTATGACTGAGGCATTAGTGGTCATGATCCCCAAGGTGGATAAGGATAATCAACTGCCGGGGTCATACGGGCCTATTTCTTTGTTAAATATTGATATAAAAGTCCTTAGCGGGATTATGGCGGCTCGACTGCAACCACACATGCAATTTTTGATCCATCCTGATCAAGTAGGCTTCATACCCAAACGCAGCACAGCCCACAATTTGCAGAGGCTGGCCCACATGTGGCATTCCCCCCTACTGCGACAGGAAGAGTGTGCTCTGGCACTGTTAGATGTTGTACAGGCGTTCGACTCAGTCGGATGGATGTATCTCTGGGAGGTCCTGAGGGCGCTGGGTGTGGGCCCATGCTGCCTGATTTGGGTGCGGCTCCTGTATTTGGAACCCCAGGCTCGGATCAGGTTGGGGAGACTAGTGTCACGAGCTTTAAGACTACACCGGGGTACCAGACAAGGGTGCCCATTGTCGCCATTACTGTTCGCCATGGCAATGGAACCCTTAGCGGTGAGTCTACGAGGAGAGATGGAGACCTTTGGGATCCAACTAGGGGAGACTAACCATGTGGTGTCCATGTATGCGGATGACACCTTGGTGTATCTCCGAAATCCCGGCGAGGGAATACCAGTACTCCAGAATGTCCTTGACAGGTTTGGGCAAATATCGGGATTACGGATTGATGCAGGAAAGTCGAAATTAATCCCACTGGGGGGGTTGGCCTCGCTCTCGGAGGGAGGACTACCGAAGGTGGAGCTCCCATGGGTGAGAACCGCGCCTAAATATCTAGGAGTTAGACTGGCGGAAACGGCCGAACAATACTTGACGCTCAACATTGGGAAGGTAATTGAGGGACTACGAGGCTCGGTTTGCTTCTGGCAAGATCTACCTCTGTCCCTTATGGGGAGAATAGCCCTGTCTAAAATGGTTGTCCTGCCCAGATGCCTTTATACAATGCAACACTCTTTTTTTAAGATCCCCCGACACTATTTTATTACTTTAGATAGACTCCTGACTGATTTGCTGTGGGAGCCCAAGCGTAAGCGGGTAAGCCTGGTCACTCTCCAAAGAACCTGGCAGAATGGAGGACTAGAGGTTCCGTGTTTGGAATTTTACTATGCAGCCTCGCAATTGCAACATGCAGTACATTGGTTGGACGATGAGGGGAATTGGGAGAATGCCCTGCTGGCGGGGACCTATGGGCACAAAACACTCCCTGAATTGTTAATGATGGGGACACAGATACCGTCAACGAGCCCGTATATCATACAACATGTAGCGGAGATTTGGGAGTTTGTCGTTCGGAGAGTGCTGCAAAGGGCCCCGGACGTGCCCCTATGGGCGGTTCGCCCCTTTCTCCAAATCTCCACATCTATGTCTGTGCGTAGATGGCAGGAGGGGGGATGCCTCAGCATGGGTGACTTATACATTACCAAGCAATATATCACACGCGAACAGGCGGTAGAGTCCTTTGCGCTAGGCCCAGGACAGTTCCTACAATATGCGAAGATAGCCCGGGTAGCTAGAGAGGTCTGGCCGATGTTTCCCGAAGAGCCCCCTGTGTCCAGGGTGTTACAGACCCTGATAACGATGGCTAAAGGACGTAGATTGATCTCCCACCTATATCGAGCTATCAGAGATGACAAGACGGTCCAGACGCTGCCGATTCAAGACAGATGGGAGACACTGACAGAGGGAAATATAACAGAGGCAGACTGGACCAAAATACATGAAGGGGTTAAGCAGGTGAGCTCAAATGCACGGTTTAAGCTGATCCAGTTTCATTATATACACCAGACATATCTTACTCCAAAGATGCTACACAAGATTTACCCGGAACGCTCAGGGCAGTGCCCCAGATGTGGGGAGGCAGAGACTGTATTCATCCATATGATCTGGTCCTGCCCAGAGCTCCAAATATTTTGGGATGGTGCCTTGGCTGCATTGCGAGCAGCAACATAATGGGTACTGCCAGGGGAGATACAGGTGATACTGCTGGGTTTATTACCCCGACCCAAAAACAAAAGTCTTAGTAGGAAGTTTTCCCTGCTGGGACTAGTGTTAGCCAAACGTTGGACAGCTATCTCTTGGCTAAGTCACAAACCACCTCAAAAAATGCAATGGATATGGGATATGAAGGAGTGGGCGACGGCAGAGGTGATTCGGATGAAACTGTCATGAATAGGCGCTGATTGCATGCACCTGCTGGGCATGTTATGTAACTACACGAATGGTGGTTATATAAGGCAAGACTACATCTCCCATAAGTCCCAGGGGCATGAGTCAGATGGCCTTCATACGGACGCTATAAAAGCCCCGTTTACTGCAATCAGGCACTTGTCAATCCTGATCAGCCCTGCAACCGAAGAGACTCAGAGGAGAAACGCCGTATCCGAGGAGAAATTCCGACGGCCTACTGCCTTTACGATTCCGCGCTGGAGCGCGGCCCTTCTTCAAAGAGTCACACGCATTGAACAAACTTGACGCGCGCTGGAGTGCGCGTTCGAGCCGTTTGGAAATCCATCACGGCATTTCTTTATTTATTCATTTCCTTGCTGATTTTTCTTCGCCCACTTTCCGGAGCACTTCAGGATACGAGGAGAGGTTCGGCTCCAGTCCAGCTTTCCTTTATTTATAATCTGATGATTTTTTCCTGAGCAACAGTGCGCTTGGAGCCGTTGAAAGGCTCGGAGAGCGACGCTGTCATTTGTGTTGAGTTTGTTTTCCAGCCCTTACCTTGAACTCGACGTGGTTGTTCACAGTTCGGGACAATCATCGGATTCAGTCCTGCTGCCAAGAGATCGGAGTATCCCTTTCAGGACACCCACTAAGCTAAGTACTAGTACGGTGGGGCAACAGGGAAAAAAAGGTCCTCATAGGGTAGATTATTATCACTTGGGCTACAGTACTAAAGATACTTGTTATTTTTTGTTCATTCCCTTTAAGTACTTTTCCATATGGGTTGTTTATACCTCTGGCAGTATGCGGTTATATCACATGTAAGTGTTCACTACTTCTCTAGAAACCATTTAAGTATATATATATATGTACAGCAATATATACAGTACTACATACATGTACGTTTCTCTCTTATTACAGTGAACACGGGGCTAGGCAGCTGGAGTGAAGCCTACAGCTCTAGGCCAGCTTCCCTGAAGGTGTTTCGCAGCCACATCTTTGTTGTTTCTTTTTACTCCCTGTTTACTTTTCCCTTTCCCCTGTGGTGATGTTACCTGTTGAGTGGTATCTGGTTGCTCTCAGGTGATTCCGCTGTGGGGATAGGGTTACTAAGCTTCCTACATCGCTCCCGCTGTATCCGGCATCTAAGGTTAGTGGTTAACCTGTCTGTATTCTGACAGATTGACAAGCCCACGGATAACTACAGCCTGAGCGATGGATACGAATACTGTCCTTACAATAGTGTTAGAGACCTTAACCGCGTTAAGGATGGAGGTGGATGCCTTCCGAGGAGAGAGTCTGGAACTTAAGAACGAGATGGGCACCATGAGGCGGGAAGTAGCAGGCATGTCTCGTCAGAACCCTGCTGGGACCAAGGGGGGCTCCTACATCAAAGATTGGACTCTACCACCTCCACTTAAGTCACAGGAACCTGAATCAGAGTGGGGAACCCAGGCTTCAAAAGGGGGTCAGCAAGGCACAGGGGTCTTCCCTCATTCCTCTTTCTCCACACCGTCTCAGACAGGCCCTTCATCCATACAGGTCATACCGCCTTTGCAGTTACCCCTTGCCCCTCCTGAAAGGTTCTTCGGGGATCCGAAGAAATTTGGGATCTTTCTGGGTCAATGCAGACTGCATTTCCTATGTAAACCAACGGTATTCCCTAACGACCTAGCCAAGACAGCCTTTGTAATGTCGTACTTGGGAGGTAACGCTGCTAGCTGGTCTTTCCCTGATAGAACGAGACGACCCCGTTCTATATAATTTTTCAAACTTCTGTGTTGAAATGCGCAGGTTGTTTGATCGAAAGGCACATCAACTGTCGCTGGATAAAGAACTTCTTTCTCTTAAACAAGGCTCACAGGATCTGCTTACCTATATAACCTCCTTTAACAGCCTATTAGTGGAAACTGACTGGCCAATGGAGAAAAGAACATCGTTGTTCTACCAGGGGTTGAGAGGCGAACTTAAGGATGTACTGGCTCAAGTGGTACAGATGCCTGCTGCCTGTGATGAACTTATTGACCTAACTGTACAGTTGGATCACCGGCTTCAGGAAAGGAAAGGGGACAAACAACGAATTGATACCAGGTTCCTTCTGTAGTGTAGTTCCTATTTCCCTAATAGGCTCTGCGCATTGGAATAATATAACCTATAGGCTTGACATAGGACTGAGGTCGGTATGTCCCTATCGAGTATATTAAACTTAATTACTTGTGCCAGCTAGCTCAGAGGCCACTAGAAACTCCATGAGAACAAGAAGGGAGTAGTTTCTGGCAACCGAAAAACATGACAACTTTGTTTCCCTTTAGAATCGGAACACGTCTCAGAATCGTGGAAACAATAGATAACAGTTTCACTCAGTCAATCGTGCATGCTTAGTTTCTACAGAGTTACACAGAAATGAAAGACAGGCGTTTCAATAAAAAGGGTTTTATTGAACAGTCTTGTTTCTCGTGTAAGAGATATGTGCTGTTATGATCACAAGACAGTATGCAAGATAAATAATGTACAGTGTAAGCAGTAGAAATAAATAATACTGCGCTAGCATTATCTTTTAGCATATATTCACGTACATAAATAACATGAGCTAAAAATGCGAGTACTCATACGATGCGTCTCTAAGCTAGTTCTACCCCAGTGTACCTAACCTAAGTGTGGTGCAAGGTAAGAAGTAGGTGAAGTATTCTCTAGTATGATATACTAAGAGTCTTGTATGCCAAGAGTCTAGTATGCCAAGAGTCTAGTATGCCAAGAGTCCCTCTAGGTTCTAGTCAGCTCCATACCTTGAGAATGAGAGAGGTGGGAATCTCTAGCCGGATCTGGAACTCTAACACCCCGCGAAGGGAGTCAGAACACTGGAAGCTGGATTCGTCTGCGTGCAGGAATGACATCGTCTTCTCAGTGCGTCAGGCCGGGATACGGGCTCCTCTGAAGTCGAGGTCTCCTCTAACTTGCTTGGGCAAGGGAAGGTATATTTATACCTGGTAGGTGTCTTGGAATGTTAGCATTGACGTGAAGTCGGACAGAGGAACACGTCAGGAATGAACCCTTAAGGTATAACGGTTCATACATAATAGATGAGTTCTTGGAGAAATCAATAGTCCTGTGCTAGGGGAACTCCCGAAGCTTAAGGGTCTGGTTTCTAAGAACTCGTTGTGACGTTAGGGTGGACGGATGTCGGTGACCATGCCTGTATTTGGAGTGCACGGTTAATGCCTAAATAAGGACAGGGATTCTATGCCTATATAAGGGCAATGCGAATTGTGCCTATATAAGGACATGATTCAGGAAAACCTATATACGGACCCCTAAAGCGGAATACAACACCCACTCCATCTTCGATTGAATGATAATACTAAATGCTAAACATTTAAATGCTAAACATAAAATTGAGTACCACATATTGCTAAAAACATTTCTAAAAGCATTTTTAAAAGAAGCTCAAAACTGTTGAAATGCAATAGGTACTGTACATTTAAAACATCGTTTCCATTCTAAGCATATAACGGAAGTAAAAATGCAACTTAAATGAAAACAGAAATATTTACATATGACGAAATGGTCGATAAGTTCTCAAAATCAAAACCATTATATATCATAGAATTAAATGAAATGTTAGACAAGTAAGGTGACAATGTGTCCCTGGAAGTATTCAAAGAAGTCCGTTTTATAAGACTAGTTCTACTGTAAGCAGATTGTTCATTTGCCATGTTTTTTCTTATCGAGAAAAATTTTGTTTTAAAAGAAAAAGTTCAATTTCTGGGAATAGTTCCAAGTTTTGAAAATATGAAGGCCAAATTTCAATGGTGCCCTGGTACACTGTGAGCCGAATCAAAGTCAGTGTATGGGTCTGGTGTAAACATTAGATCATCTATGTCCGTAGCCAAAATATCGTCCACCAAAGTTGGTGACATTTGGAACACCTCGTTCAGAAGGTTAATTGCACAGAGATGAGAAACATCGCCTTCAGCAGAAGATGCAATGTTCGTGTCCGTTGTTACCTGTGTGCCTGTTGATCCATCTCGTACCTCAGCAGCAGCAGCCGGAAGCGTCTGTGAGATCTCAATGAATGCCGTCATCAGGATTGGAAGCCTCTGGGGACAACACACAGCATGGGCCGTTATCGGGTCCAGCAGAGTATCGACATCCGTTGGCATGACTGATGGGAGTGTTAGAGATGTGTCTAGCACGCATTCTTCACCGCAAAACAGGCAGCGTAGAACAGGTAAGATGCAATCTTGCCAGATTGGTCTGAATGACAGGAACCAAGTTGTATTAAGTTCCCGTAGACGAGGCATGCCCAAAAGCTGTACTATTCGCTCACGGCATTTCCGTTCAAGGAGGGCTCTCTCCACATCGCTCGGAGTGATGTTGGCGAAGAGGCTTGCCATAGCGTAGTAGGATGAATAGAAACAGAATTCCTGCAACAAGTGCTAGAATTAATGGCACACCACCAAACACCGAATGTGCGAAGTTTGGGATGATTCCGAGGACAGCCTGGAAAGGTGCTAATAGTCCGGAACAGATGGTCTTAAATACCTGTACAATTCCGCTTGTATCTGACATGTTAAAGATACGTCCTATCATTTCTACGAAATGTATAGGGCTGTTTGTACGAATTAAATTCTGTATCTCAGCCGAAGTCCTTGCAACTTGTAGATCATAGGTTTCTTTGGCCGAGGTCAAAGGCACTGATTGTTGTATAAGCATGGCTTTCATTCTGCTTAAAGTATCAAATCGTATAAAAGAGACATTCAACGAAGGCCATAAAGGCGACTCCCTGACTGTGTCTATTGGGGCAAACAATACTTGCATACAGCAAGTGACCCTGGAGTTGACCGTTACTAGATATGGGATGCCTGGCAACATGCCACAGCAACTCTGATCATTCAACATGAGGTAACTCCCATTAGAAAGTTGGCCAAACGTTGGATTAATCACAGCAGCTGGTGTACCCTGCTGGTGGCAGGACAAATTTGCCACAGAACCATTACAAGCCCCGTGTAAAGATATGTCCTGACAAATCAGTGAACCGCTTAGTGCATTTTCACAGTGTGTACCGCTTAGGAACACTTCACGATCCCCACTCCAACATCTATATGTGTATGGTAAATTCCAGGATGTCTTAATGTATTCTTTACCCAACCTTTCATATTTGCCTGCTTGCATCTGTTTAAGGCAATACTGAAACTGGAAAGTAGTCACAGGTAGACTAATTTTGCCATGAATAAGCCATTCTGTAGCTGGTTTTTCTGCCACTGTAAATGGTAATTTTTCAAGTTTTTCAATGCTCAGTACTGTATACTTTGCTCCCCTTTGTGCCAGTTCGATCTGTTTATCAGTTAGATTGTATTCTGCAAACAGAGGCGTTGTGTTGATAAAACGCCAAGGCACATAGCCCGCACGCAAAGATTGTAGCGTCCAGCTTAATAACATAATAGAACGTAGTTGAGATTGGCCTTGCTGTAACATGGCTAAATCTTGTTCCAGTATGTCGATAGCAGAGGATACAATACTGTCCAATGAATAAATTCTGGAGGACAAAGTTGTTAACCCTTTGTCGACCACAGAGAGAGTTTTCTCTAAGTTAATACGATCAAGTTCACGTATTCGTTCTGCGGCCTCCATCTGTGACACCTTCCATGCTTCATTATAAGCAGCATAAATGCCGGCATATATGAAACGTTTTTGACGCGGTTTTCTTGGTCCAAGCAAGAATTCCCTAAGGTCTGCGTCTACTTTAAGTAAAGATAAGTGTTGTTTCACATCCTTAAGTGTAGATTTGTGCAGCCAATCGAGGCATAATTTTCCTACACTGTATGTTGTTACTACCCCCGGCTGTTGTCTTTGGACGTATCGTGGGTCTGGCCTATGAATAGTAAACCCCTGTGTTTTATTCAGGAATCTCCCTTGACAGTTGTTTGTGTCTGTGGGCCAGATCAACCATTTTCTCCAATCAGGATTTGTTCTGTTGAATTGTAGTATGGTGTCAACTGTAACCGCTGCCTGTGTATTATTATCACTTGCAGGTGTTGGTACAGAAGGTGCTTTCATGTCTTTAATCTTGGCTAAACCAAGGCAAGACGTTTGTTGGACAGTGTCATTCAAAAACATTATTTGTTGAGGGACGATACAGGCTCTAAATAAAGCTTCCATCCCCTGTACTTGCCAATCTTTAGTACCCCAGACAGATTTTGTGTCTATTGTCTCTTTCCACAAGTCGAAACCATGTCTAGACAGTTGGGCAATACATTTTGCAGAGTAAATCTGTTTTGTATTAGTTAACATAATTTTCAGTCCTGTTTTGTTTACATTTCTATAGTAAAATATTTCTGGATCAGATGTATTGTATCCTGAAAAATATGGAAACTTTTTAGCAAATGTTTTTGAACTACCTTTTGGTGGTGTAGGACAATGCTCCCATTAGTTAAACATAAACACATTTCTAGGTGTTGCAGTTTTATGCAAGAAATGATGACCATAGTGGTTATAGCAATACAGCTGTTCACAGTCTGATGAACCCTCTAAATATTCATTATTAGAAAATGCAGCAGATTTTTCTAGGTCAAACATCATGTTATTTACAGTTTCAAAGTCCCAATAATCAGAGTAGGTACTGGATGAAACAAAATCACTTAGTGAAATCTTAAATAAATGTGGAATGTTCAAATGTTCCGTCGGGCCAAAAATATCGAAATCTGTTTTGTCCCACACTATACCATCCTGTATAGGAACGGCTGTGATGTTCACTGCAGACAAGTCTCTTGTTTCACGATGGGATGATTTGTGAGGTTTCAAAAGTAAGTTCACTTCTTTTCTTTCAATGTCCAAATGGATGTATCTCCCATTTATAAGCATGCTCATAGTCATAACCAAAGCTAGCCAAAGCAGGAAGAAGAATATTCCAGAAATAACCCAAAGTTCAATCCATGGTGAAACCAGATAAGTCTCTTTCAGAAAATGTAAAACGTCTTGTACTTGCTGTTTAAAAGTTTTTGATGCTGGGGACGTCTCGGGCTCACTCAGATCCTCAGAAAACGTATCAAAGTTAATGAAATAGCCAGAAGCAGTTCTGTCAATTGTTGGAATTGCATCAGGATTTGTAGAAATCGCTGGAACCAGTTGATCACTTGTTACATTGGTGTAGACAGGTGTATTTGGACGAACTGTTACTTGAGTTTCAAGAGGGATGAGTTCCATAGCATTGTTGCTCAGTCCTTCATCTGTTACTGCTGAATTCTCGATGGTTATCAGTCTCTCAGTCTGAACCTCTTGGATAGTAGCGAGAGGAGTGTGTCTGCTACTAGGTCGGAGTCCACGAGGCCTACTATTTAGTATTGGCCACATACTGTGGTTTGATGAGGTCGATGGACACAAATCTTTTCTCCTTTCTTCCAGCAAGGGGCGGCAGTAGTACTGTTCTTGTTCCTTGAACTTCTAGGACAGGTACTGGTTGTCTGTAAGAAGGTCCAATTTCCTTCTTGTCCGCAATTTTTTCTCTGACTAGATCCCCAACTTTTGGAATCCAGACAGGCCTTGCTGGGACCGCTGGTTTTTCCCCAGTGGTGGTTGGCTTCAGGAACACGTTGCTTTGTTTCGATCTTAGTTCATTTAGATCCTGTAAAACAGCCAAACAGTCTTTGATATCAAAGGGTTTATTTTCCACCACTGTGCCTTTACATTCCAGATCGGGCACCCACATTCTTGTCCCAAATAGGACCTCATATGGAGTGACCCCCCCTAGAGAACTTCTTGGCAAATTGTTTAATGAGCATTGGACCCCATAAAGATGTTTGACCCACCCATCACCCGAACCTAATACTCTAGCTGTTATAGACTGCTTTATGTCCCGGTTTTCCTTTCCACAACAGAATTTCCCTCAGGATGAAACGGAGAGGAGTACCGCAATGCAACGCCCAGACTGGCCATGGCTTCTTTGTAAGCCCGAGAGCTAAACGCAGGGCCCTGGTCAGAATGTAGCGTGCCTATTGTGTATGTGCCAATAAAGACTCGCAAATCTTTTATAACAGTTCGAGCATCAGCCGAGCGCTGAGGCCATATCCATAGGAACCTAGAGCAAGAATCCACTGCGACCATGATATATTTATAGTTACCGTCCCTTTGCAAGGGACCGCAGTGGTCCAGGTAAACACAAGCTAATGGTTTGTCTGAAATTAACAGGGGTGTCTGCGCAGGACGTTTCACTGTGGAGACTTTCATCTGTTGGCATATTTCACATTCCAAAACATAGTTCTTGGTCTGTTTCCTAATGCCAGGCCACCAATATCTTTGTTTAAGTAAAGATACTGTTGCAGAAATACCTGCATGGGCAGAAGCTATCCCTTCATGTGCTGCTAGGATTAGTCCTAATCTGCGTTCCTTGTTTGGAATTACCCTATCCCCCACTCCAGGGATTCGAGCAAAAGGAACGTTGTTCGCATCAATTACATAAGAGTACTTGAGTGGAAACTTTTTTGGTAACGCTGCACCACTGCCTTTGCTTGTAGCATTGACAGCCAACATTATCTCACTGTCTATTTTCGTTTTTGAACGAGTGATCGCAGCTACGGAAGCCGTCTGAACAGCCCCCTTTGCGGCTTCGTCAGCCAATGAATTCCCTGCAACGTGAACGCCATCACGTTGATGACTCAGTGTATGGATCACGTGAGCCTTTGGTAGTTCGTTTTTTAACTGAACTACTTGTTCCCAAAGCGTTTTATGCTTTATTGTGCCACCTTTTGCATCTTTGAACATATTTTCAAGCCAAGTTTGTATATATTCATTATACGACTGCACACAGTAAAAAGAATCGAACACGATTAGTGTGGGGAATTCGCGATCTGTACTTTCAAGTGCCAGTTTGAATGCTTGTAGTTCAGCTCGCTGAGCTGTGCAATCTCCTAGAGATTGAGTTTTAGTGACCATAGGTCTGAAGTTGCCATCGCGCATGCGACCTTTAATGATTGCGCACGCTGCACTGTAAGCTTGCTTACTCCCTGTTGCGGGTTGTGCGGATCCGTCAGTGTAAATTATGAATTCGTACTGATCGAGAGGCAGAATCTCAGTGGGCAGAGGACATTCATGTTCATATTGCAGGAACGCTTGTGTTTTTAAATCAGGATCAAAAACATATTTAACATCTGTTGCAGCAAGAGAATTAACCCATTGTATCCATCTCGGATGTAATGCTTTCGCATTTGAAATGCTCGCTTTAGTTACCGCCTCTAAAGCCGGTACTGGGGTTACGACAATAATGCGTTTCCCTTGGGCTAGAGCTCTTTCTTTTGCTACTGCAGTTTGAACTGCTGTCAGTATTTTTTCTGTTGAAGTGAAGCGCATTTCTGCTTGTGTATACAAATGTGATTTGTATGCAATTGGTACTTTTTCACCCTCATTGAATGTTAAGTAGGTGAATCCGCATTGACCCGAAATTATTCGGATCACTAAATTGCGTTGACTTACGCGTGTTTGTAAGTGATTTGTTGCTAACATGTTAGCTTGGGTTGTGAACGCAAGATTTCTGTGTGTTCCTGTGTCCAATTTTTGATTGAAAAATCAGGTTTGATTAATGCGTAGAGAGGTTTAACCCTTTCTGCATAATTTAGAATGTATGTTCTTCCAAAATTTAGGAAACCCAGGATAGACTGTAAATTTTTCAGCGTTTTTGGAGGTTGGAGCAGCGCACACCTTTCTAAAAAGTTGGCTGCCAAGCTCTTGCCTTCACTTGAAAGCTCATATCCTAGAAAAGGACATTGAGATGGGCAATTCTTGACTTTTTGAAGTTGAATTTGTAGCCCTCAGAGGCGAAGCCCAGTATAATGGTGCTCACCCTGTTCAAGTGCCTATCCAGGTCATCATCTGTCAGATAGATGTCATCGACATATGACAATGCCTCATTATCATAAATTTGTAGTAACTCCGTTACTCTCGCTGAGAATAACCCCGGGCTGTTCTTGAACCCTTGTGGGAGTCGACAAAATTGACGCTGAGTCCCCATTATTGAGAAAGCTGTTAAGTACCTGCTTTCAGGTGCTATATTTTGACAAAAGAAACCATTTGAGATATCCAATGTGGTTTTATATTTTTACGCACAATGTTATTCATTAATGCTGTACTATGTGCATTTTGCACTGCAAATGTTTTAGAACAAGTGTTTAAGTGTCTGTAATCCAAAACTAGACGATATGTATTGTCTGGTTTGGAGACAAGAAACAAAGGATTGTTCATTGAGGAGGTGCATGTTTCAATCACCCCTTGGTATTCAAGTTGATCTAAGATCTCCCTGACCTGTTTTTTAGCTTCTTGCTTTATTGGATACTGCCTTTGTGCAGTAGGTTCATTTTTTAAATGTATTTTATGGTGAGGTGAATCCTCATCCCATCCTACATGATTTTTATATAATGCTGGGGCCTGGGCAACTGCCCATTTCCAGGCATAAGTATATTTTAGATGAATTGGAATATGGTTGGAGAAGGCAGGCATAATAATTTCCTCATCATGTGGGCACTCCCTGACAAATTGTGGTGGCCAGTCTTTTTCTGCTAGAAGTATATCATAACCCCTTGAAAGTTTTTCCCAAAAGAGCGCTTTCACTTTTCATGGTATGTCTCCCTCCATTCGGAGTGTTATTCCATATAACTTTTGTGGAGAACTAATCCTGGTGTCTACAGTCTCAACTGTGATGTACTCATTCAAGTCCACTATCTCCAGAAGTTCCTTCAGGTTCTGGCGAGCTATTGTGACTTCTGCAGCACTGTCCAGCATTGTCTGAGCCCATTCTCCGTTCTTGAGTTGTGTTCTCAGTATCCTCGGCATGTCTGATCTTCAGACCTGCTACCTTCTTCTTTGAGAATTGAGGTTTGGATTTATTTTTGGAACGTGTTTGTCGTCTTTCGATTTTACGCATTCTTCTCTATGTTCTGACCGTCCTCTTCTTTCCGATGTCTGTGACGATATCTGAAAGGTACGAGAGGAACGTGTATCAGTATCTTGATATCTGTCAGGCTTTTTCAAATTATCCCTATTCCTGAGGTTATACCTCCTTTCAGAGGGCTCCTTTTGAGGAGACCTACCTCGGGATTGAGAACGTTTCTCGTTTGAATTATGTTTATTAGTTTCCCACTTCTTTTTAGAAGATGTAGGAGTTTGTTTAATAGAGTCCTTCTCAGGACTTTCAGATAGTTTTGGCTTCAATGGTCTTCCACCCAAACTATCTCTGCCTAATTCTGCATAAGATTGTTCTATTATTCTGGGTAGTTCTGTTTGATGTTCTGTAACATCGAATTCCCTTAATCGTTGGTGGATCGCCACTGCTGCTGCCTCCCCTTTAATATTAGATAATATTATTGTTGAGACCTGGTCGAAATTTTTCAGTAATTTCATACCTAAATTTAGAGCAGGCTCTGCCCCGTATTCGTTTTGAATTTGTTTCAGGACATCTGGTATTACTGCAATTGACGGAACACCATGTGTTTTAGTATAGATGGCAGCAAAGACTGAGCCCCAAGTGGTGCAGTCTTCCAGTTGTGGTGTGATCCCCATTGGTAAACTGATAGTTAGGATTCTGTGCTTCTCATAAGGGCTAGTATTAGGAAATACTGCTTCAATTTGAGTAATGTTTTGAGCTATCCAGAATGGTATTTGCTCACGTTTTGTGGGCATTTTACCCATGACTGCGTATAGAGTCTGTGTTGTAATTTTTAGTGTATTCCCCTGTTGAGGAGTTTGATTTGGAATGGTTAATGGTGGTTGGACTGTAAAACTCCGCATGACATATTGGACTAATTGTCTGTAAATTTTTATTAACTCTGTAAGTTGAGTAAGTAGTTCCTCGTCTGACATTACATCGATGTCAGGATGAGGTGTGTAGCCGGCTAGAATCGGCCATGTTGCTCCTGGTCTACCTAGAGGACCGAGCCTGGTAATGTTTTTGTGATGTTTTAGGGCGCCTTTAAACCAGAGCTGATGCTCCTGGTATGTTAGTGGAATTTCAATATTCTCGAAAGGAATTTATTCCTCTGGTGGTTCATCTTCTTTGTAGAAGTGAAACATTCTTGTTACTGAATTTGATTCAGGAAATATTACCCATGAATAGAATACCTCTGTCTGAAAGGATTCGTGTGCCTCTATCACGAAAACTGCTCTACCTCCTCTCGGTGGTAGGCCGTGTTTTATAAGTTTCAGAGTGATGGCTCTTCTTAAGTTTGGATGGATGTCTATAACACCCTCCTCGGTTTCATTTAAACCTGTAAAGTTAAAAGCTGTTACGACTGGTTCAGCCGCAGCTACACCATTCCCTGTGTTATTGTCCCCGTGTATGGACATTTGTTTTTTGAAAAATGTAGAACAAGTTTCAAGGAAACAAAAGATAAGGTGCACAATATTTTGGAACACTGTATCCTTCAACGTTGAACGAACCAAAATAGCTAATATATAGGGTTTCTTGTCCTATATAGCTTTGGTGGATATTTAACCCTACCCACTCCAGACGTCTTATGGAGTATGTGAGTAGGGGTCTCTGAGAAAAGCACGACTGAGTTACTCAGTATCTAGCATTAAATTACTGCCTAACCAAACGTTTGGGTGCCATGTAGTGTAGTTCCTATTTCCCTAATAGGCTCTGCGCATTGGAATAATATAACCTATAGGCTTGACATAGGACTGAGGTCGGTTTGTCCCTATCGAGTATATTTACTTGAGTTTTATATAGCGCTGGCTAGACCCGGAGGTATCAGAGCGCTTTACATAAGGACACAGCGAGTTACAAGTTACAAAAGTTTCACAGTAGTTACATAATGGATAAATAAACAATACAGGAGTAACTTAGCGAACACAAAAGTCAGGAAAGGAAAGACCAGGGATAGCAGGTAATCCACAGGAAGGAGACGGCAGCGGGGAAGAAAACGAGACAAATGTCCGTGATCCGGCTGGGTAGGTGACAGCCATAGCGGTGTGCCAGGGCCAATCTCCCCTATAGCTGTCGGTGCAGCTCCACCGGGAAGCGGCCATGTATGCGTTTAGGGCTCTGCCAGAGAAGAGTGAGGATCAGGAGGGGATCAGAAGGCTAGAAACCAAAGACGGGTGGTAGGCGCTGGCGAGGATGGCAAGGTAGGAGGAGTGTGGTTTTGGCAGCCATCTTAGAGTCAGGCACGTCAAGTCTATTAGTCTCCATGGCTCAGTGGCTAGTTCTAGTTGCCACCAGTTCTAAAGTTGGTTAAAAAGCACAGTGCCAAAAATCCTGGAAGGAACATCAGGACCCTGGACTCAGAGATGGCTGGAGTGGAGCCAGTGTAGCATTCTCAGGGAGCAGCGATGATCAGGGATTACAAGCCGCTTCTGTGAGGCGCTGGGTGTCAGAGCGCTTTACATGAGGATTAGCGTGTTACAAGTTACAAAAATTACGACAGTTACTAGAACATAGTGAAACATAGGAAAAACAAACAGTGATACACAGTAAAACCTGGGTTACAGGAGCAAGGTAAAACAAATATACTTCATAAGTTACTGGAGTATAGAATTACAAGGACACATGTCCTTAGAGCATAGAAAAAGAGGGGGGGGAGAAAAAGGGGTAATGAATGTAGATCAGAACAGGCAGACCAATAAGGGGGAATGTACTTCAGGGGGACAAAGCAGAACAAAGTGAAAGATCTACAGACCGGTTGGGCAAAGGCAAGCTCAACAACCAGTGAATGGGAGACAGTACAAGAAGAGAGGGATGTAGGAGACTTAAGGGGGAAGGTCAAGCTGGCGGATAGGGAGCAGTCCAGCGTCAAAGAGGATAAGGTCAAAGCTACTAAGATGGAGGGCCCCGAACAACGGGCGCCGATAGCAATATCAACAAAATGGCGGGAGACCAAAAATCCAAACAAGAGAAATAACAGGGGAGCTGGCTCCACGGAGCGGGGCAAGAAGGGGGAGGCAGCCAACCAGTCAGGGAGGATGGAGGGCAAGGAGATCGCCGTTCAGCAACGAGTCATTAATGTGCACAGGTTCAGGTGCAGACGTGTCGTCTTTAGGTATGCCACAAAAGTCAGGGGAAAGTCGGCTCGAAGCACCAAGGCAGCAGCCATGGAGAAGGGAAGTTGCAGCGGGGAACGGGGGCGCGACTCCCAGGCTCGAAGAATAAAAGTAAGAGCAAAATCGGGGCACCGGACCGCAATGTCGCGGTACTCACCGCTGCTGCACCCTCGCCGTGGGGAGACCAGATTAGTTCAAGTCGTCATTCAGGAGGCGAAGCAGGAGGATTAAACAGCTGCGGTTTGATCCCGGAGGCAGAGGGACGACTTGGAGGGAGGACCCAACCCATCCCCACCAAAGCCATCCAGACCTCGTTACCAGGCATCGGCCGTAATGAAAATAGGCTCCGTCGTCAGCAAATCTTCGGTGGTTGCGTCGGAAAGGCGGGGCGGAAGGAGGCACAGCGTAGAGACGGGGAGAACTGTGCCCGATGTCCAGCTGGGTAGGTGACGACCGGGGCGAAGAACCGGAGTCGATCTCCTCTGTAGCTGACGAGGCAGCTCCACTGGGCATCGGCCATGTTGCTCCGGGTTCCGTGGCCGGAACGTCGATCATGATTTCTCCGAAGTTCTCGAGCCAAAATGCAGGAGATTGGAGAGATGAGGACCGTAGTTAAGCATGACCCCAGGTGGGTAAAAGGGTCCAAGGTGGGGGTCGGTTACAAGGAATAGCCGAAAAGGCAATCCCTAGCCGGGAGCTCCCGGCCGGAGCTCCTCACCTTCCACGCTCACATTAATTACTTGTGCCAGCTAGCTCAGAGGCCACTAGAAACTCCTTGAGAACAAGAAGGGAGTAGTTTCTGGCAACCGAAAATCATGACAACTTTGTTTCCTTTAGAATCTGAACACGTCTCAGAATCGTGGAAACAATAGATAACAGTTTCACTCAGTCAATCGTGCATGCTTAGTTTCTACAGAGTTACACAGAAAGGAAAGACGGGCATTTCAATAAAAGGGTTTTATTGAACAGTCTTGTTTCTCGTGTAAGAGATATGTGCTGTTATGATCACAAGACAGTATGCAAGATAAATAATGTACAGTGTAAGCAGTAGAAATAAATAATACTGCGCTAGCATTATCTTTTAGCATATATTCACGTACATAAATAACATGAGCTAAAAATGCGAGTACTCATACGATGCGTCTCTAAGCTAGTTCTACCCCAGTGTACCTAACCTAAGTGTGGTGCAAGGTAAGAAGTAGGTGAAGTATTCTCTAGTGTGATATACTAAGAGTCTTGTATGCCAAGAGTCTAGTATGCCAAGAGTCTAGTATGCCAAGAGTCCCTCTAGTGTTGTATTCCTCTTAGGGTGTCCATAACAGGCTTTCCAGTATCATGTCCTTATATAGGCACATTTCGCCCTGCCCTTATATAGGCATAAAATCCCAGCCCTTATTTAGGAATTAAACCGTGCACTCCAAATACAGGCATGGTCTCCGACATCCGTCCACCCTAACGACACAACGAGTTCATGAAGAACAGACCCTTAGGCTTCGGGAGTTTCCCTAGCCCAGGACTATTGATTTCTTCAAGGACTCATATATTATGCATGAACCATTATTCCTTAGGGGTTCATTCATGACGTCTTTCGTTGTCCGACTCACGTCAATACTAACATTCTTAGGTGCTCTCAGGTATAAATATACCTTCCCTAGCCCTTGTAAACTAGAGGAGACCTCGACTTCAGAGGAGCCTGTTTCCCGGCCTGACGCACTGAGAAGACGCTGTCATCCCTGCACGCAGAGAGTCCAGCTTCCAGTGATCTGACTTCCTTGTGGGGTGTTGGAGTTCGAGTCTGGCAAAGAGATTCCTACCTCTCTCATTCTTCAGGTATGGAGCTGACAAGAACCTAGAGGGACTCTTGGCATACTAGGCATACTAGGCTTAACATACTCTTAGTATATCATAGTAAGGAATACTTCACCTACTTCATACCTCTCCCTACACCTAGGTTAGGTTAGGTACATTGGGGTAGAACTAGGCCTGGGCGGAAAACTACGCTACGCTCGCGTAGTTTGCGAAGTTTGCGCTACTTCGCACAACGCGAATTGCACGTAGCACAGTGCAAACACGCGTAGCGTAGCGTAGCGTAGTGCAGCGGTCATTTTTGCTTGCTCGCGGTCCTCAACGTCAAGTTGGCGACCGCGAGCAAGCAAAATGACATCCCGGCGAGACTTTTTCCTCGTTCGCGATCAGCAACACAAGTTGCCGATCGCGAGCGTGGAAAATAAACCTCCCGGCGAGATTCTCAACGCGGGAGGTCAGGTTTCTCATTGCGAGTGGTCGCGTATGCTCGCGACCGCTCGCGATGAGAAATTACCAGTCCGCGTTGAGAAAGCTGCCGCTCGAGTAAAAATCTACTCGAGCGGCAGTAAAAGACAGCTCGCACTGTGCAAGATGCCGTTTTCAATGATTGCACAGTGCGGACAAGCATCCGGCACTGTGTAATCATTGCGAACACGCACTACGCAGTTCGCGTAGTGCTACGCGAAGCTCGCGTAGTGCGAACTTCACTTTGCGTAGCTTCGCGAAGCGCTACTTCGCGAACTACGCCCAGGGTTAGGTAGAACTAGCTTAGAAACGCATCGTATGAGTACTCGCATTTTTAGTCTGTGTTATTTATGTAACGGCATATGTACTAAAAGATAATGCTATCGCAGTATTATTTATTTCTACTGCTCACACTGTACATTATTTATCTCGCATACTGTCTTGTGATCGTAACAGCACATTTTACTTATACCAGAAACAAGACTGTTCAATAAATCTTTTATTGAAACGCCCGTCTGTTCTTTCTGTGTAACTTGGAGAAAACTAAGCATGCACGATTGAGCTGAGTGAAATAGTTATCTATTGTTTCCACGACTCTGGGACACGTTCTGATTCTAAAGGGAAACAAAGTGGTCATGTTTTGCGGCTGCCAGAAACTACTCCCTTCTTGTTTGTCAAGGAGTTTCTAGTGGCCTCTGAGCTAGCTGGCACAAGTAATTAAGTTTAATATACTCGATAGGGACATACTGACCTTAGTCCTATGTCAAACCTATAGGATATATTATTCCAATGCGCAGAGCCTATTAGGGAAATAGGAGCTACACTACATGGCGCCCAACGGTTTGGTAAGGCGGTAATTTAACGTTAGATACTGAGTAACTCAGCTGTGCTTTTTTCTCTCAGAGACCCCTACCCATATACTCCAAAAGACGTCTGGAGTGGGCAGGGTTAAGTATCCACCACGGCTATATAGGGAAACACCCTATATATTAGCTGTTTGGTTTGCTCAATGTTGAAGGATACAGTGTTCCAAAATATTGTGCACCTTATCTTTGTTTCCTTGAAACTTGTTCTACATTAATTTCAGACAAACCATTAGCTTGTGTTTACCTGGACCACTGCGGTCCCTTGCAAAGGGACGGTAACTATAAGTATATCATGGTTGCAGTGGATTCATGCTCTAGGTTCCTATGGTTATGGCCTCAGCGCTTAGCTGACGCTCGAACTGTTATAAAAGATTTGCGAGTCTTTATCGGCACATACGCAATAGGCACGCTACATTCTGACCAGGGTCCTGCGTTTAGCTCTCGGGCTTACAAAGAAGCCATGGCCAGTCTGGGCGTTGCATTGCGGTACTCCTCTCCATTCCATCCTGAGGGAAATTCGGTTGTGGAAAGGAAAAACCGGGACATAAAGCAGTCTATAACAGCTAGGGTATTAGGTTCGGGTGATGGGTGGGTCAAACACCTTAGTGGGGTCCAACGCTCTTTGAATAATCTGCCAAGAAGTTCTCCAGGGGGGGTCACTCCATATGAGGTCCTATTTGGGACAAGAATGTGGGTACCAGACCTTGAACACGTAGGCACAGTGGTGGAAAATAAACCTTTTGATATCAAAGATCGTTTGGCTGTTTTACAGGAACTCAATGAGTTAAGAACAAAACAAAGCAACGTATTCCTACAGCCAACCACCACTGGGGAAAAATCGGCGGTCCCAGCAAGGCCTGTCTGGATTCCAAAAGTTGGGGATCTAGTCAGAGAAAAAATTGCGGACAAGAAGGAATTTGGACCTTCTTACAGACAACCAGTACCTGTCCTAGCAGTTCAAGGAACAAGAACAGTACTTCTGCCGCCCCTTGCTGGAAGAAAGGAGAAAAGATTTGTATCCATCGACCTGATCAAACCACAGTATGTGGCCAATACTAAATAGTAGGCCTCGTGGACTCCGACCTAGTAGCAGACGCACTCCTCTCGCTACTATCCAAGAGGTTCAGACTGAAAGACTGATAACCATCGAGAATTCAGCTGTAACAGATGGAGGACTAAGCAACAATGCTATGGAACTCATCCCTCTTGAAACTCAAGTAACAGTTCGTCCAAATACACCTGTCTACACAAACGTAGCAAGTGATCGACTGGTTCCAGCGATTTCTACAAATCCTGATGCAATTTCAACAATTGATAGAACTGCTTCTGGCTATTTCATTAACTTTGATACGTTCTCAGAAGATCCGAGTGAACCTGAAACGACGCCAGCATCATTCAAATTCAAGCAGCAAGTACAAGACTTTATTCACTTTCTGAAATAGACTTATTTGGTTTCTCCATGGATTGAACTCTGGATTATATCTGGACTTTTTGTTTTCCTGCTCTGGCTAGCTTTGGTTACAACTGTGAGCGTGCTTATAAGTGGCAGATACATCCATGTGAACACTGAAGGAAAAGGCGTGAACGTACTTTTGAAACCTCATAAATCTTCCCATCGTGAAGCAAGAGACTTGTCATCAGTGAACATCACATCTGTTCCTATACAGGATGGTATAGTGTGGGACAAAACAGATTTTGATATCTTCGGTCCGACAGAACAATTGAACGTTCCACATTTGTTTAAAATTTCACTAAGTGATCTAATTTTGTCCAGTACCTATTCTGATGATTGGGACTTTGAGACTGTTAATGACATAATGTATGACCTAGAAAAATCTGCTGCATTTTCTAAAAATGAATATTTAGAGGGTTCATCAGACTATGAACAACTGTATTGTTATAACCACTATGGTCATCATTATTTGCATAAATCTGCATATCCAAGAAATGTGTTTATGTTTAACCAATGGGAACATTGTCCTACACCACCTAAAGGTAGTTCAAAAACATTTGCTAGTAAATTTCCATATTTTTCAGGTTACAATACATCTGATCCAGAAATGTTTTACTATAAAAATGTAAACAAGACAGGACTGAAAATTATGTTAACAAATACAAAACAGATTTATTCTGCATTATTTAATGCCCTACTGTCTAGACAGGGTTTCGACTTTTGGAAGGACACAATAGACACAAAAACTGTGTGGGGTACTAAAGATTGGCAAGTGCAGGGATAGAAGCTTTATTTAGAGCCTGTATCATCCCTGAACAAATAATGTTTTTGAATGAAACCATCCAACAAACATCTTGTCTTGGATTAGCCAAGATCAAAGAGATTAACAAACCTTCTGTACCAGCACCTGCAAATAATAACGATACACAGGCAGTGGTGACAGTTGACAATATACTACAACTCAACAGATCTAATCCTGATTGGAAAAAATGGTTGATCTGGCCCACAGACACGAATAACTGTCAGGAAAGATTCCTGAATAAAACTCAGGGCTTTACTATTAATAGGCCAGACCCAAGATACGTCCAAAGACAACATCCGGGGGTAGTAATAACATACAGGTTAGGAAAATGATGCCTCGATTGGCTGCATAAGTCTACACTACAGAATGTGAAACAACACTTAACCTTACTTAAAAAGGACGCAGACCGTAGGGAATTCTTGCTTGGACCAAGAAAACCGCGTCAAAAACGTTTCATATATGCCTGCATTTATGCTGCCTACAATGAAGCATGGAAAGTATCACAGATGGAGGCTGCAGAACGAATACGTGAACTTGATCGTATTAATTTAGAGAAAACACTCTCTGTGGTCGACAATGGTCTAACAACTTTGTCCTCCAGAATATATTCACTGGACGGCATTTTATCCTCTGCTATCGACATACGAGAACAAGATTTGGCGATGTTACAACAAGGCCAGTCTCAATTACGTTCTATTGTGTTACTAAGCTGGCGCTGCAATCTTTGCGAGCGGGCTATGTGCCTTGGCGTTTTATCAACACAACGGCTCTGTTTGCAGAATACAATCTCACTGATAAACAGATCGAATTGGCACAAAGAGGAGCAAGGTATACAGTGCTGAGCATTGAAAAACTGGATAAATTACCATTCACAGTGGCAGAAAAACCAGCTACAGAATGGCTTATTTATGGCAAAATCACACTACTTGTGACTACTTTTCAGTTTCAGTATTGCCTCAGACAAATGCAAGCAGGCAAATATGAAAGGTTGGGTAAGGAATACATTAAGACATCTTGGGATTTACCGTATACATATAGATGTTGGAGTGGGGATCGTGAAGTGTTTTTGAGCGGTACAAACTGTAGACAACAGGACCGCCCTCAAGCACGCCACCCGCAAACACCACCAGCTGATCCGTGCCACCAAGAAGTCGGCACTCAAAGAACGACTGGACAACAACGCCCATGACAGCAAGGAACTTTTCAGCATCGTCAAAGAGTTCTCCAACCCCAGCGCCGGAAACAACGACATCACCCCCTCGCAAGACCTCTGCAACTCACTCTCCGCGTTCTTCCACCGCAAGATCACCGACATACACAACAGCTTCGACGCACAAACAACGCACCCTACCGCCGAACCAACGCCCGCCACCACCACCCTCTGCAACTGGACCCCGATCAGCACCGAAGACACCACCCGCACGATGAACTCCATCCACTCCGGATCACCAACCGACCCCTGCCCACACCACGTCTTCAACAAAGCCGACGCCACCATCGCACCCCATCTCCGGGACATCATCAACTCCTCCTTCCACACCGCCACCTTCCCGGAGAGCTGGAAGCACGCCGAGCTTACCGCCCTCCTGAAGAAACCAACGGCGGACCCCACCGACCTCAAGAACTACCGTCCCATCTCGCTCCTTCCGTTTCCGGCCAAAGTCATCGAGAAGACCGTCAACAGACAGCTTGCCGCCTTCCTCGAGACGAATGGATCCCTCGACCCCTCGCAGTCCGGGTTTCGGGCCAACCACAGCACCGAGACCGCCCTTATCGCAGCCACCGACGACATCAGAACCCTAACCGACAACGGGGAAACAGCTGCCCTCATCCTCTTGGACCTCTCCGCGGCGTTCGACACCGTCTGCCACCGCACCCTAGTGAAGCGCCTCAGCAACATCGGAATCCGAGAGAAAGCACTGGAATGGATCATCTCGTTCCTCGCCAGAAGAACCCAGAGAGTCCGCCTCCCCCGTTCAGATCCGAAGCCACCGAAGTCATCTGCGGCGTTCCACAAGGATCCTCACTCAGCCCAACCCTCTTCAACGTCTACATGAGCCCCCTCGCAGCCATCGCACGCCGACACAACCTCAACATCATCTCCTACGCCGACGACACCCAGCTGATCCTCTCCCTCACCAACGACCCCACCACCGCCAGAGCCAACCTACACGACGGGATGAGAGACGTCGCCGACTGGATGAGGAACAGCCGCCTTAAACTGAACTCAGACAAGACGGAAGTCCTCATCCTGGGCTCATCACCCTGCGCCTGGGACGACTCCTGGTGGCCCCCGGCCCTGGGCACCGCGCCCAAGCCAACGGACCACGCACGCAACCTGGGCTTCATCCTGGACTCCTCCCTGTCGATGACCAGACAAGTCAACGCCGTCTCATCTTCATGCTTCAACACCCTGCGCATGCTCCGCAAGATCTTCAGATGGATCCCCACTGAAACCAGGAAGACCGTCACCCAGGCACTCGTCACCAGCCGACTGGACTATGGGAACACCCTCTACGCCGGAACCACAGCCAAACTTCAAAAGAGACTCCAGCGCATCCAGAACGCCTCCGCACGACTCATCCTGGACATCCCCCGACACAGCCACATCACCGGACACCTGAAAGACCTGCACTGGCTCCCCGTCAGCAAGAGAATCACGTTCAGACTCCTCACCCACGCACACAAGGCCCTCCACGACCTGGGCCCAAAGTACCTCAACGACCGCATGACCTTCTACACGCCCACACGCCAGCTACGATCAACCAGCCACGCCCTCGCCACCGTACCACGCATCCGCAGAACCACCGCCGGAGGAAGATCCTTCTCCTACCTGGCAGCCAAGACCTGGAACTCCCTCCCCACTCACCTTCGGCGAACCCAGGACCATCTCTCCTTCAGGAAGCAGCTCAAGACCTGGCTGTTCGAGCAGTAACTTACCCCCTCCCCCAGCGCCTTGAGACCCTCCCGGGTGAGTAGCGCGCTCTATAAATGCCGTGATTGATTGATTGATTAAACGTGCACTAAGCGGTTCGCTTAAATGTCAGGACATTTCCTTACACGGGGCTTGTAATGGTTCTGTGGCAAATTTGTCTTGCCATCAGCAGGGTACACCAGCTGCTGTGATTAATCCAATGTTTGGACAACTTTCTAATGGGAGTTACCTCATGCTGAATGATCAGAGTTGCTGCGGCATGCTGCCAGGCATCCCATATCTAGTAACGGTCAACTCCAGGGTCACTTGCTGTATGCAAGTATTGTTTGCCCCAATAGACACAGTCAGGGAGTCGCCTCTATGGCCTTCGCTGAACGTCTCTTTTATAAGATTTGTTACTTTGAGCAGAATGAAAGCCATGCTTTTACAGCAAACAGTGCCTTTGACCTCGGCCAAAGAAACCTATGATCTACAAATAGCAAGGACTTCGGCTGAGATACAGACTTTAATACGTACAAACTGCCCTATACATTTCGTAGAAATGATAGGACGTATCTTCAATATGTCTAATACAACCGGAATTGTACATGTATTTAAGAGCATCTGCTCCGGTCTGTTAGCACCTTTCCAGGCAATACTCGGAATCATCCCGAACTTTGCACATTCGGTGTTTGGTGGCATACCATTAATTCTAGCACTTGTTGCCAGAATTCTATTTCTCTTCCTGCTATTGCGCTATGGCCAGCCTATTCGCAGACATCACTCATAGCGAAATGGAGAAAACTCTCCTTGAACGAAAGTGCCGTGAGCGAATAGTACAGCTATTGGGCATGACTCGTCTACGGGACCTTAATACCACATGGTTCCTGTCATTCAGATCAATCTGGCAAGATTGCATCTTACCTGTTCTACGATGACTGCTATGCGGTGTAGAATGCGTGTTGGACACCTGTCTAACATATCCATCGGATACACCAACGGATATCGATACTCTGCTGGACCAGATAACGGCCCATGCTCTGTGTTGTCCCCAGAGGCTGCCAATCCTGATGTCTGCATTCATTGAGATCTCACAGACGCTTCCGGCTGCTGCTGAGGTACGAGAAAGATCTACAGGCACACAGGTAACAACGGACGCGAACATTGCTGCTGCGACCAATGCTGACAGCGATGCTTCACATCTCTGTGCAATTAATCTGCTTCACGAGGTGTTCCAACTGACACCAACTTCAGTGGATGATGTTTTGTCTATAGAAATAGATGATCTCATGTTTACACCAGACCCGTAAACTGACTCTGAATCAGCATACAGTGTTCCAGAGATGCATTGACAATTTGGCCTTCGTTCTACAAAAACTTGGAACTCTACCAAAATTGAACTTTTCCCATTTTTCAAACGAAAATGGCACTTCAATCTGCTTAAAGTAGAACTAGCATTATAGTACAGACTTGGCAGTACTTCCACGGACACTTAGTCATCTTGTGTGTCTAAAACAGTTCATTAATTTTCATGACATGAAATGACTGATTTTTGAACAACTTATCGATCATTTTCTGTCACATGCAAATATTACTGCTTCTTTCATTCCAATTGCATTTATTTTCGAACTTTATGCCTGAAATGAAAAGCATTTGCTTCAAATGTACAGTACCTTTTGCATTTTTTACTATTTTTTTAATGCTTTTTAAGAAATATTTTTAAATATGCGGTACTCCATTTTATGTTTAGCATTTTAAATGTTTAGCATTTTAGTATTATCGTACACACGAAAGTGGAGTGGGTGTTGTATTCCTCTTAGGGTGTCCATAACGGGCTTTCCAGTATCATGTCCTTATATAGGCACAATTCGCCCTGCCCTTATATAGGCATAATGTGAGAAGTTGGCCTGGCATATGCTGTCCACTAATTATAGTGGGCACCTTGCACCAGTCCAAACAGCCCCTTATTGGAGATAGGTTAAAGACAACCTTATTGAAAGCTATCCTAGTGGTAGCTATGGAGAGCAGCCTTCAGGCTAAGTCTTGAAGGAATGTAAAGCAGCTTGTTTTACCAGTCTATAATCTCTTGAGTGATCAAATGAAAGAGCACCACACCAGGTATATATTCAAAATATATGTATTTATTGCTAAACACACCCCTCTAGTCTCTTTATGAGGCTAGAGTTCGAAATACACAAGTTATAAGTTATTTAAACACAGTAATAGCACAAATACACGTTTGGGCTCTAGGGGCGTACCAAACCATATACCAATAAAGTGGTATAAGAACCACGACTGAACTAGACACTAGGCCTAGAGCCTCTAGAAGTGCTTGGACCACAAGGAACCACCCAAGGTAGTGACACAGGGGACCCACGGGGGACGCGTGCAGTGTAAATACACAACCGCGATACGCCGTTAACTTCTATGGAGAAAGTCGCGATCAGGAAATTAAAGAAAAGGGACACTTAAAGGAGGACTTGGAGCAAACCCTTTGAGAACTAGGTCGTTCTAGAGTCTCTACCCACGGGAGCACCGGAGTACTCGTGTTACCTCACCCAGGGAAGCCGGGTGCATAGGTGCCTTTCGGGGTCGGGTTTCGTCGTCGATTTGAATGGCGATCTGCTGCAAAGTGCTGCTGGCGACCAAGTGGAAAGTGTCCGGGTGGATCCAAGAGTGGATCGGAGATCTGAAGAACCTGAAAGCAGAGGGGACAGAGTCTGGGTCACTAGCCAGTGACCAGGAAGGCGATGGACAGATGCCCACCGATGTCGAGTGCTTCAGGTGCATTGACGGTCATCTTGACTCTTCAGCTACGAGGTCCAGGAGGCGTTGTCGGCAACCAGGAGCAGGATTCGGGCTGGTACACGATGTCTGTCGAGTGCTGAGGTGTCGGCGACCGGATTAAACCCAACAAGCCTTGGCAACGGCAAGTCTCGATGAAGATGAAGATCGTCGATGGTGCAGACCAGCAAGGTCTGGGGAACTCACCCAGCGAGGGTACGTGAGAGCAGGCCTGGAGCAACCAGGATGCCCAAGAAGAAAAAGATTGGCCTTCGTGAAGGGCTACTAGCCAACGGGCTAGCGACCGTGAAGGAGCCTCAAGACATCGCACGTGGATCTGGCTCACAGGACACTCGTGGAGTAGAGGCCAGTGATCTTCGGTGCAGTTGGTGCTGGAGGCTAGGGCTACTCGGAGCCCAAAGCACGACTTCGTGGGAGACCCAGAAGAGGATTCACTTGCAAATGTGCTCGGTGTCCAGGGGTCATGGTCTCACGTTACCCACGATAGCTACGGGCCTCAGCTTTGCTGGGGACTCAGGGTGGCCTCTGGGAAGTCTGAGAATCCACCTCTGGTGATGCGAAGACTTCGGCGTCCGATGGGAGCTTCAGAAATGCAGACCGGACAGATGCATCTTTGGTGCCTGCCAAGCAGGGGAGTCACTCCTTGACCCCAAGGGAGATTCTTCTGTCCTCTAATCTTGAGTATAGCGTCGAAGGTCCAGGATTCTGTTTCAGAGTTTCGTCCAGGGATAATCTAAAGTCCTAAGGACTGGGTTCCTATACTTATACCAAGTTTAGGGGTTGGACTACTCTGTGGCCCCACCTATGGGTGGGTCAGGGCAGAGGGGTGGCTACACCCCTTTCCCTTTGTCCAGTTCGCGCCAAAGATCCGGTTTGAACTGGGGTATGCACAGGGACACCAAGTGTGCCCCCAGTGCAGGACTTCAAAGCACCCGAAAGTGCTCCCGCCCTGCCCCAATACCCATTATCCTGTCTGGGGAGGTGGTCACACCTCCCTGGGACAGGAAACCTATTGTCCAGGCCTCCCCTGCAGGAGTTTCGTCCAGCAGCAGGAGGCCAGACTCGTGTCTGTGGCAGCAGCATCCATTTTGTGATGCCAGGGCTTTAGAAAGAAGTTACCGGGCTAGCCAGAGTTAACATGTCTTTCCCTCTAGAAGGGTGGAATGCTACCCCCGCCACCAGAATTGGCGGGGGGGTAGTATTCCAAGATGTTTGACACCAAACACGACATGTTTAGGTGCAGCCATTCCAAAGTTAGCATTTAACGCGAGGTTATAATGCGCTTAAGAGTATATGGTCAGGCTGCACTACAAACAGCATCAGAGAAGGGTCTCCGAACACTGCAGAGGGGCCCTGCTCATGCAGGGGCACCCTCTCACATAGGAACCACGCACTCTGCCTTCAGGATTGATAAGGCCTGCCATAGGAGTGACTTATAGGTTTATATGTGTGTATGTATTTAGTGATATAGGTAACCTATATCACAGTAAGGAGTGCATGCACCACCTTACCCAGGCTGCAGTAGCAGACCTGTGGTGTCAGTTTGGATGGCCTTCCAGGGGTGGCATAATACATGCTGCAGCCCCTGGTAGGCCTCTGAGGTACCTATGCCCTTGGTACATAGTATACCATATACTAGGGACTTATAAGGGCACTCCAGATTCCAATCAGTGATGTGCCTAAGGCACATGGAAACCATTTTAGAGAGGAAGCAGCTAGGCTGGGGTTCTGATTAGCAGGGCCCCAGCCAGACTAATGTCGAAAAACAGTGAAGCATCAGCAAAAAGTGGGGGTACTCATGTGAAGCAGATCCTACTCTCCTACACATAAAATCCCAGCCCTTATTTAGGCATTAAACCGTGCACTCCAAATACAGGCATGGTCTCCGACATCCGTCCACCCTAACGTCACAACAAGTTCATGAAGAACAGACCCTTAGGCTTCGGGAGTTTCCCTAGCCCAGGACTATTGATTTCTTCAAGGACTCATATATTATGCATGAACCATTATTCCTTAGGGGTTCATTCATGACGTCTTTCGTTGTCCGACTCACGTCAATACTAACATTCTTAGGTACTCTCAGGTATAAATATACCTTCCCTAGCCCTTGTAAACTAGAGGAGACCTCGACTTCAGAGGAGCCCGTTTCCCGGCCTGACGCACTGAGAAGACGCTGTCATCCCTGCACGCAGAGAGTCCAGCTTCCAGTGATCTGACTTCCCTTGCGGGGTGTTGGAGTTCGAGTCTGGCAAAGAGATTCCTACCTCTCTCATTCTTCAGGTATGGAGCTGACAAGAACCTAGAGGGACTCTTGGCATACTAGGCATACTAGGCTTAACATACTCTTAGTATATCATAGTAAGGAATACTTCACCTACTTCATACCTCTCCCTACACCTAGGTTAGGTTAGGTACATTGGGGTAGAACTAGCTTAGAAACGCATCGTATGAGTACTCGCATTTTTAGTCTGTGTTATTTATGTAACGGCATCTGTACTAAAAGATAATGCTATCGCAGTATTATTTATTTCTACTGCTCACACTGTACATTATTTATCTCGCATACTGTCTTGTGATCGTAACAGCACATTTTACTTACACCAGAAACAAGACTGTTCAATAAATCTTTTATTGAAACGCCCGTCTGTTCTTTCTGTGTAACTTGGAGAAAACTAAGCATGCACGATTGAGCTGAGTGAAATAGTTATCTATTGTTTCCACGACTCTGGGACACGTTCTGATTCTAAAGGGAAACAAAGTGGTCATGTTTTGCGGCTGCCAGAAACTACTCCCATCTTTTTTGTCAAGGAGTTTCTAGTGGCCTCTGAGCTAGCTGGCACAAGTAATTAAGTTTAATATACTCAATAGGGACATACTGACCTTAGTCCTATGTCAAAACCTATAGGATATATTATTCCAATGCGCAGAGCCTATTAGGGAAATAGGAGCTACACTACACTAGGTTCTAGTCAGCTCCATAGCTTGAGAATGAGAGAGGTGGGAATCTCTAGCCGGATCTGGAACTCTAACACCCCGCGAAGGGAGTCAGAACACTGGAAGCTGGATTCGTCTGCGTGCAGGATTGACAGCGTCTTCTCAGTGTGTCAGGCCGGGATACGGGCTCCTCTGAAGTCGAGGTCTCCTCTAACTTGCTTGGGCAAGGGAAGGTATATTTATATCTGGTAGGTGTCTTGGAATGTTAGCATTGACGTGAAGTCGGGCAGAGGAAGACGTCAGGAATGAACCCTTAAGGTATAACGGTTCATACATAATAGATGAGTTCTTGGAGAAATCAATAGTCCTGTGCTAGGGGAACTCCCGAAGCTTAAGGGTCTGGTTTCTAAGAACTCGTTGTGACGTTAGGGTGGACGGATGTCGGTGACCATGCCTGTATTTGGAGTGCACGGTTAATGCCTAAATAAGGACAGGGATTCTATGCCTATATAAGGGCAATGCGAATTGTGCCTATATAAGGACATGATTCAGGAAAACCTATATATGGACCCCTAAAGCGGAATACAACACTTCCTTTTCGTTCAAGACCATCACAGGAAGAACAGCCGACTCCCACTGACGGGTCCGAACCCATGCAAATCGGCGGGATCAGGGGGCCCATTAGTCAAGCCGAAAGAGAAAAAAGAAGGAGCCAGAAGTTATGCTTATATTGTGGGAAACCAGGCCACTTTATTAGGGACTGTAAAAGCAGAACAAAGATGGTGAATAAAGGGAATCCAGGAACCAAGAACCTATCTGTGGTGGACCATACCTCCGAGGATCTGGGAAACTGATACGCCCAAACAAGAAAGAGACCCCTTGTTTGAGGCCTAGAGAGAAAGAGGTCTTTCTGGCAGTGGCCAACACAATACAAACTTCAGTAGCCCATTTGAACGTCTGCGTTTCGTTGGACTTGCCCAACGGGATATCGATTGTGGTTCATGCCCTACTGGATTCTGGGGCCACAGGCAACTTTATTGACCAACAGTATGCCCAGGAACTTAGTATTCCTTGTGAACGAAAAGAGACACCAGAAAAGGTGAAGGCAGTGGATGGCACTACCCTGACATCAGGCCCTGTACGTTTCCACACAAGGCCTATACCGATGCAAGTCGGAGTGAGCCATTTCGAGTACATACAGTTTGACTTGATCGACGCCCCCACTTCAAGCTCATATTGGGAATGCCCTGGCTAACGCTTCATGACACCTTGGTACAATGGGCAGCACGTACCGTCTCTATGAACTCTTCCTTTTGCTGGGAACACTGCACACAAGACAAAGTCAGGATCACCAACATTGAGACTAGTCCTGCGGGTCAGCTCGCTAGTGCTTATAATGAACGGCTCGTGTGTTGTACCTCTACGTTACCAGATGTTTACGAATGATTCCATGCCATCCTTGATAAACAAAAAGCAGGAAGGCTACCCCCTCATAGGGACTATGATTGTGTAATTGATTTGGAGGCAGGAGCCAGTATACCATGCAGCAGGATATACGCCCTCACGGAGGCTGAAACGACTTATCTGCAGCGGTACCTTGATGAAATGCTATCTTCTGGGTTCATACGTCCTTCTTCATCTCCTGCCTCCTCCCCGATCTTTTTCATACCTAAGAAGGAGGGTGGCTTAAGGGCCTGCATCGACTATCGGGCGATCAATAGAGTGACCATAAAGAACAGGTATCCTCTACCCTTAATCCCCGTTCTATTGGACCAGTTAAAAACAGCTAAAGTGTTCACCAAACTAGACCTCCGGGGTGCCTACCATTTGGTAAGAGTGCGGCGAGGAGACGAGTGGAAGACCGCCTTCAGGGCCAAGTTCGGGTTGTATGAGTACAGGGTTATGCCCTTCGGTCTCTGCAACGCCCCCGCAGCATTCCAATTCTTCATGGACGAAGTGTTGAGGGGTCTATTGGACGTATCGTGCGTCGTATATATAGACGATATTTTGGTTTATTCTGCTTCCATGGAAGAACATGTCGTTCACGCTTCTGCGGTATTGGAACGCTTGCAGAAATTTGCACTCTACGGCAAGTTGGAGAAGTGCTTATTCCACGCCTCGGAGGTAGAGTTTTTGGGATATATCATAGGGCCTGGCGGGTTATGTATGGACGACAAGAAAATACGAGCAATCATCCAGTGGGAATCTCCCTCCAGCGTAAAGGCCTTGCAGAGCATTCTAGGCTTCGAAAATTTTTATCGGCGCTTTATTAAGGATTTTTCCAGGATAATACAACCTCTGACTTATCTTCTACGGAAAGGAGCATCCTTCCTCTGGACTGATTCTGCTGAACTGGCCTTTCAGACATTAAAGAACTGCTTCACCAAAGCACCTGTGTTGCGACATCCCGACGCTACTCGTCCGTTTGTGGTGGAAACGGATGCGTCTCATTACGCGATTGGGGGCATTCTATCTCAAAGACACCCTGATACAGGTCAACTGCATCCCGTTGCCTTTTTCTCCAAGAAGTTATCATCCTGTGAGGTTAAGTACAGCATTACGGACAAAGAACTCTTGGCAGTAAATAGGGCGTGTGAGGAATGGAGGCATTACCTGTTGGGGGCTAGGCACACCGTCGAAATCTATACAGATCGGAACCTGCTGTTTCTGAAGACCGCCAGAGCCTTAACTCCCAGACAGCTCCTTTGGTCATTATTCTTCTCTGATTACGACTTCGTGATCAAGTATCGCTCAGGGCCACAAAACAGAAAAGCAGACGCTCTGTCAAGACCACATCTCCCCCTTGAAACTAGTCAAGTGCCAGTCGAGGAAAACCCAGTCATCCTGCAGAACGCCTCCTTTCCGGTGGAACAGCAGGCGTCGGCGACTACGCACGACTTTATAGGGAAGTGAGAAAACAAACCACAGGGACAGACGAGCTAGCTTGGGTGGCTGAAGACCCACAACACCGTTCATCCCTGCAACACCTATTGTATCAAGATAAAAGGCTGTACATACCAACTGAGCCGTTACGACAACAAGCTTTGCGATGGGTTCATGATTCCACACTGGGTGGCCATTTAGGAATACTAAAGACCACACAGGCGATGAGACTGTCACTCCCCTCCTCCTGGCACATTCATCCTGTGTTCCATGTGTCCCTGTTACGGCCCTGCCACCCTCACACTAGATTACTCTCAAAACCACAGCCCCTGGATGTAGATGGCGAGGAGGAGTATGAGGTCAGAGGAGTGCTCGATTCCAAATACATTAGGGGAAGGGTGCATTATCTCATCGATTGGAAAGGATACGGTCCCGAGGACCGATCGTGGGAGCCGGTTTCTAATCTTCATTGCTCTGGCCTGCTTAGGCGCTTTCACACGAAGTGTCCTTCTAAACCTGGCGGACCGTTGAGACGCCGGTCGTTGAGAGGGGGTTCTGTCATGAATAGGCGCTGATTGCATGCACCTGCTGGGCATGTTTTGTAACTACATGAATGGTGGTTATATAAGGCAAGACTACATCTCCCATAAGTCCCAGGGGCATGAGTCAGATGGCCTTCATACGGACACTATAAAAGCCCCGCCTTACTGCAATCAGGTGCTTGTCAATCCTGATCAGCCCTGCAACCGAAGAGACTCAGAGGAGAAACGCCGTATCCGAGGAGAAATTCCGATGTCCTACTGCCTTTACGATTCTGGAGTGCGGCCCTTCTTCAAAGAGTCACAAGCATTGAACAAATTTGACGTGCGCTGGAGTGCGCGTTCGAGCCGTTTGGAAATCCATCATGGCATTTCTTTATTTATTCATTTCCTTGCTGATTTTTCTTCGCCCACTTCCCGGAGCACTTCAGGATACGAGGAGAGGTTCGTCTCCGGTCCAGCTTTCCTTTATTTATATTCTGATGATTTTTCCCTGAGCAACAGTGCGCTTGGAGCCGTTGAAAGGCTCGGAGAGCGACGCTGTCATTTGTGTTGAGTTTGTTTTCCAGCCCTTACCTTGAACTCGACGTGGTTGTTCACAGTTCGGGACAATCATCGGATTCAGTCCTGCTGCCAAGAGATCAGAGTATCCCTTTCAGGACACCCACTAAGCTAAGTACTAGTACGGTGGGGCAACAGGGAAAAAAAGGTGCTCATAGGGTAGATTATTATCACTTGGGCTACAGTACTAAAGATACTTGTTATTTTTTGTTCATTCCCTTTAAGTACTTTTCCATATGGGTTGTTTATACCTCTGGGAGCACATGTAAGTGTTCACTACTTCTCTAGAAACCATTTAAGTATATATATATATGTACAGCAATATATACAGTACTACATACATGTACGTTTCTCTCTTATTACAGTGAACACGGGGCTAGGCAGCTGGAGTGAAGCCTACAACTCTAGGCCAGCTTCCCTGAAGGTGTTTCGCAGCCACATCTTTGTTGTTTCTTTTTACTCCCTGTTTACTTTTCCCTTTCCCCTGTGGTTTTACCTGTTGAGTGGTATCTGGTTGCTCTCAGGTGATTCCGTTGTGGGGATAGGGTTACTAAGCTTCCTACATCGCTCCCGCTGTATCTGGCATCTAAGGTTAGTGGTTAACCTGTCTGTATTCTGACAGAAACAGGTCAGATCTTAACAGTGATGGAGGAGATGAGGACACACAGGAGGAGACCACTGGAACTGTATGACCGGGTAGCGAGTCGGGAGACCACTGAGAGACAGGGGAACACATATATAATTGAAGTGTTAGATGATGCAGTGAAATGTACAACTAGCAGAGAGCATACCAGACGGGGGTGGGGAGGGATACAGTTGTGGGTTGAGGGGATGGGAGTTGCGGTTAAGTATTACAGAACTGTTTTTTGGATATGATGAAAGATTGGAACAGGCCAGGCTAGCATGAATCCAGTGGCAAAGTGAGCAAGGGACCCACGTCTGGGCATACCCTGCCAACTTAGGGCGAACATAGCAAACACAAGGAGATGATGGATGGAGCACTGAAATGTTTGGGCATACCCTGCAAACTGTTCGCCCTATGTTGGCAGGGTATGCCCAGATGTGGGTCCCTTGCTCACTTTGCCACTGGATTCAAGCTAGCCTGGCTGAAGAGGGCTGTTAGCCCAAAACCGGTCCCAGGATGCTTGTTTCCGGTCCAGGGAAGACATGGCTTGGCAGTTCGGGCTGGACTGTTCCCATGAGGCACAGGGTCAAGACTGATTTGCATATAGCTGTGTCTGAACTGGGGGGGGCGAAGTGAGCTAAAGAACGTTGATGGATTCAACCCAGATCTGTGACTGGGGGTGAGTGTCTGAAACGTTTCAGCGCTCCGTCCATCATCTCCTTGTGTTTGCTATGATTATATGTCACCATTTAATGTGTAACTCCGAGAATGCACGAATGTTTTGTCATAAATGTCTTAAATGTTAATAAAGATATTTTAAAAAAAAATCAGTGCTATCTACTGTGATTTCTTTGCTAAAATATTGTGTGCTTTGTGTCTATCTCCTTGTAGGAGCTACTGTAACGTACTATATAGTGTTATATAATAAATACATATTTTTATAAATACTTTGTGTGGCTCTCTTTTCATTTAATCCATACTATAAGATTGCATTCTGGTAAAACAAGCTGTTTTACACTCCTTCAAGACTAAGCCTGAAGGCTGCTCTCCACAGCTACCACTTGGATAGCTTTATAAGGTTGTCTGAGACCTCCTAAATCACCATAAGGGTTGTCTGGACTGGTGCAAGGTGCCCACTTACATTAGTGGACATCATATACAAAGCCAGCTTCTCACACACAGTATTCTATCATTCAGACCTTTCTCGTGTGTTTCCAAAGTGTAGATCCAATATACTTCTTTTTTCTTTCGATACGGGGTATATCAACTCCCTTAATGGTTTGATTTTCTACAATATAACCCATTAAGGGCAATTTTCAGTATGGCTAAGTTCCATACAGTGTTGGGGCTTGTGTTTTCTTATTTCGGACTGCTAATTTGTTCTAGCTGAATTGAAGAGAAATTCGCTCCCTGTCTCCCCTACATATCTAAGACCACACAGACATATAATCGCATTTATCACATTAGCTGTTCTACAATTAGTCTTGTGTCTCAGGGTGATACGTGTTTCCATATAGTTCAAATAAGAAGTAGTTACTGCACCATCACAAGCATGGCAATGTCCACAATGGTGGTTTCCCATCCCCAGGGCATCACCTGTGATAGATTTCTATATAAAGGTAGTCTCACCAGTGACCCTCAATTTTACTTTGTCTCTCAGGTTACGATTTCTACAGAAGGCAAAGATGTGTCACATGCATTTTAGTATATGCCATTGGGAGTTTACCACATGTTTGATTTTTTGATTAAAGAAGGAAAGTCGGGAGACACTCTAATTTGTCCTTATTTTCTTTTGGTTTATCTACAAAGTATCTGGCCTTTATGAAAGAGTCTCTCACTAACAATCTAGGATAACCTCTTTAATAGTTTCTCCTTTAAGATGTTAGCATTTATTAATATAATCCTGGAGATTAGAGCAATTTCTATATATAAGCAGGATTAGTCCAAATGGGATCCCCTGTTTCTGACATCAGGGGGTAAAAGCTTTGAAAATGAAGCACGGTGTTTCTAACTGTAAGTTTAGTATATAGGAAGAAATCTAACCTTTCTTCCTGGCGCTATATCCCAATATCCAAGAATTTGATTTTTTCTTAATGAGTGTAGGGGAAAATTTCAAATTTTGTCACACACATTAATCCAGGCAAGGAATTCATTGAGTTGTTCCCCTTTACCCTCCCAAATAAAGAAGATGTTGTCAATAAAGCGTGACCATTGTCTAATATTCTCAAAAAATGGGGCAATTTTTTTATAAATATGTTGTTTGTTAAATAGACCCATATAGATATTGGCTGTACTGGGTGCACATGCCACTCCCATTCTTACTCCTTTGATCTGCTTATATAATTCAAATAAGAAAAATAAAAATCTCCCAGTACTATTTCCAAGCACTGAATAAAGGGCTCAAGATCTTCTGATGTGGAACACCACGTAGACAAAATGCAGTGCACCTTGTTGAGATATACTTGTGTAAAGAGCTTCAACATCCAGTATGACCAAAATGTCTTTGTTTTGATGAAATCTTTGGCCTTCCAACTGAGAGATCATCAGTCCTGTATTTTTAACATGGGAATCAAATGTGGTAACAAGAGGATTCAGAAATGAATCCACATATTTACATAGCGGTTCTATTGCTGAGTCTAGGGTGGATAAATGAGGCCTAAGGGGGGTGGGGAGGTTCCTGCTCAGTCTTTGGAGTATTGGATACCACGTAAAAAACACTGAAATTTTGGCATCAATATTAAGCCTGGGCGTAGTTCGCGAAGTAGCGCTACTCGAAGCTACGCAAAGTGCAGTTCGCACTACGCGAGCTACGCGTAGCACTACGTGAACTGCGTAGTGCACTGTTCGCAATGATTGCACAGTGCCGGATGCTTGTCCGCACTGTGCAATCATTGAAAACGGCATCTTGCACAGTGCGAGCTGTCTTTTACTGCCGCCCGAGTAGATTTTTACTCGAGCGGCAGCTTTCTCAACGCGGACTGGTAGTTTCTCATCGCGAGCGGTCGCGAGCATACGTGACCACTCGCAATGAGAAACCTGACCTCCCCGCGTTGAGAATCTCACCGGGAAGTTTATTTTCCACGCTCGCGATCGGCAACTTGATGTTGCTGATCGCGAACGAGGAAAAAGTCTCGCCGGGATATCATTTTGCTTGCTCGCGGTCGCCAACTTGACGTTGAGGACCGCGAGCAAGCAAAAAATGACCGCTGCACTACGCTACGCTACGCTACGCGTGTTTGCACTGTGCTACGTGCAATTCGCGTTGTGCGAAGTAGCGCAAACTTCGCAAACTACGCGAGCGTAGCGTAGTGCTTTGCCCAGGGTTAATCAATATTCGTCAAAAATACAAATTCCAGCCTACAGATGATTCCACTTTCCAGCGCTCGCGTACAGATGTCCTTCCTTAATGCGACCAATAACTCTTTTGATTTGAGCTCTGTTTACTTTTTGATAATGCTGAAGGACAGCTAGCATAGTCCTCATCTTGCTTTTGTAGTTTTTTGTATTAAGAATCACAATCTGTCCCCCTTATCACTCAGTATTATGGTGATATGTTCATTGTCTTCCAACCTTTTAAGGGCACATTTCTCCTCATAGGAGAAATTCCCTAGTTGTTTGGGTGTGTATTTTATGACTTTCTGTATTTTGTTCATGACTGTTCTTTCAAATATTTCCACTTCAGGTCATAGGGTATCTAAATTAGGACGAAAGTCAGATGGAGGTTTTAGTACTGCTCTATTGTAATCTGACAAACTACTTTTCCCTGCAGAGAAATTTTTCAACCTAATGCAATGAAAAAAGGCATGCAAATGTTTCATTGTTCAACCTAGAGCAATGGCTGGTGGAAACAGTACTTGCGGGTAAGTGCTCAACTTTTCTCTCAGTGTGAATATCCCAGAGAGTCCTAGGGGATGCACTCCCGCCAAGGGCGTCATTGTACCTAGTGGTGGCCTGCCTCCTTAGTTGTAGGGATCCTGATCACATCCTACAAAATGCCAGGACCAAAGTACCGTGGACAGTGGAGAACAGTGCAGTGCACATCTATCCCGAATAGGCAGAGGTGCAAAAACAAAGAACATCATTCTTGGAAATTAAATGCCTGTTGCACCAATTGAACCATCACTACTCCTACCCTACGAAACTTTGAGTCATCAATGATGGCACAACTCATTTCTTTATAAGTATAACTGAGGTTCACCCGTAGTTGGAACCAAAAGGGATTGTGAACTGGTCTGAATGAAAGACCAGCACCTCACAGTGGAGACAATAGAGTTGTCTACAACAAACAAACAGGAAAACTGAATAGGTGCCCTTCCTGGAAACTGGCTGCCAAAGATAGAATGTTGGTAATGTAGGAGCTTGAACAAAGAGTCAGATCAGGCACTGAACAATCATGCAGTGACAATGACTCATGGGAGGGGGCAGAGGATGATGAGGTAACAGACCTGGAACAAGGGTCCGGCTGTCACTCCCATGACAGCAGTGGACATTTATTGATCGTCCATTCACATATCCTGCTTTTCTTCCTTTATACACAGTATTGCATGGGGCACAATTATGTGGGTTTACTGTTTCTGGGGAATGTGGAGAGCGGGGAAGTGGTTGAGGGGGCAGAGGAATGGTGGTTCCTGATGGTGCTGCTGTGGATTTGAGCCCGCATCTGCTGACTCCATACTTCCCGGCACCCACTGCTTCATCGTTGCATGTTGTCTGCCAAAGTGGTGATGATTTACTGGTGAGGTAGTTCTACAAACCTTTGCCTGGGAAGGAGAGATAGGAGTTGTACTGTTGCAAGCCTGATTGTGGACATTTTAATTTTGCACTGGGGGAGCTAGAGATGCACACCAAATGTCAATGCCTTGAATGACCCCAATACTGTCCAATACATGCACATTACCAGATGACAACATGCACTAGATCCACAGCCTGTAAGTTTAATATCCTGACATGGACTGTCAGAAGAATGGCCACGCCAGTCAAAAGTTATTGTATACATGTCTATTTTAAACAAAGGAATATTAATTTCACATGTTTACAGGTAAAGCGTCAAATGCCCCATGAACTTAATGAACAGTGTAAAAAATGGAGGGGATTGTAGTGAGTACAGAGTACTCTAACTATGCCTGGGGTGTCCTTATCTGGGTCCCTCTGGGGGAACCTTTCATGCCCACAAGGAGCAAGCTAGACCCAGACAGCAGATATGCAGTGTTAGATGTTAGGCTGGATGGGGACTACCCCAAATGTTTTTTTTTTATTGTCTTTATTGAATTTTTTTATACAAAATAACATTACATCTGGTATTGCACAGCAAAGGTGAGTCACATCTTCTGATTACAAGGACTGGGATCCATACAAAACTGCGACAGCAGCATGCATAATCTCCAAAGGACAACAGAATACAGTATTCACAATAACTCTTAAGTCATGTTTCTAGTTATAAAAATGTATCTCTATGGGTAGAATTGTGGGGTTTGGAGAGATTCATTTGTGCTGTGGCTTAGAGTGCAGAGGTATTTTCTGAAGTGTGACCAAATATCCTTGGGGTGAGATGTAAGGGGCTGTAAATTATCATAGTCTTCCCCCATATTCTCGCATCTACTCATGTTCTCGAGCCATTCTTTAGTGGAGGGTGGTCTTGTCCCTCCCCATCTCAACAATATCTCCCTCTTGCGGAGTAATAGTACCATGGAGACCAGTCGGTGGATCTCCCGGGGTACTTCATGGGTGTAACCCAAGAGGGCAACTACTGGGTTGGGGATCAACTTATAGTTGGTCATGTCAGAGATTTGTGTATATATGGTCTCCCAATACTTGGCAATCTCCGGGCATGTCCAGGTCAGATGGGCAAAGTCCGCTCTGGGCGCTTGGCACTTTAGACATTTGACAGATCTGGTAGGATCACATTTAGCAATGTCTGTTGGGGTGAGGTAGGACCTATGTAAATATTTGAAGTGGATCAATTTATGTCTGTGGTTGATAGAAATGCACTCTATTTGTGCACAGCAGTACCTCCTCACTTGGTCTGTGAGCGCGGCTCCCATTCTTTCTCCCATATCTACCACACCCGGGTGGTTGTATCCGGTTTTAGGGCCAAGCAGGCATGATATAACTTGAATGTCATATGTCCGCCATATGTTGCTTTAATCACCAAGGACAGTGGTGAAAAATCCTCCAGCAGAGTGCGTAAGTCAGTGTAAGGGATCCAAGGGAGCTCTGGAGTCTTTTAAAGACAAAGAGATCCATGTAGGAGGTGTTTTGTGCTCATGTGTTATCCATCAATTGCATGATGTGGCCGTTGGGGAATAGGTCGCCAAGGGTACACAACGAGTGTTTGTCAAGCGTGCACTTAACTAGTATTTCCCTTGTAGGGGGATCCATGGGTTATCTGCTATGCAGATGGCGTCGGAGTAAAGGGGACCTCTCAGCAGCATGCGTTGCATCCTGCACCATGCCTAGCATGTCATAGAGACAGTCTGTATGTCGTTGATCTCTAATGGTATACCCTGAGGCAGTATCTGTGAGTGGAGGGGGCCATCCAGCTGAGTGCGCTCTGGGAGAAAGTACGGTATGCGCGCGTCTGGGTGGTACCAATGATATGTGTAGTGACATTGAGCTGCAAGGTCATAAAGGCAGAAATCTGGTACCCCAAGGACCTTGTGTTCATAGGGTAGGGTCAGTGTTTCCCAGAGCACCCGGGGGCTTCCCCGCCCAGATCAAGCGCTGTAAGATGCCGTGAAGAGTACAGAAGAAGGACTGTGGGAGCAGAATGGGGATGTTGGTGAATAGATATAAAAAAAGTGGCAACACCACCATTTTAATAATAGCCACTCGCCCCATTAGTGAAATGGACAATTTTACCCATCTGTTAACTTGTGAATTTAGGGCTTCCACTGCTGGCCCATAGTTGAGCCGGAGGACCTGTTCCCTGTCCCTGTGCAGTTAGGTACCCAGATATTTAGTACTGTGGGCGGCCCATCCCAGAGGGTATTCTGTCGACAGAGGTTGGGTGGTGTCTGTGAGTGGAAAGAGTTCTGATTTTGTCCAATTCATGCGCAGCCCAGATAGTTGGCCAAATCTAGTTATCTCCTGCATGAGTGTGGGTAGGTTATCCTTCGGGTGTCTCATGAACAGTAAAATGTCATCTGCATATACTGACAATAACAATGGGCCATGTGTAAGTTGTAGCCCGCAATGAATATGCTTGTCTTGCAGAGCCCTAACCAGTGGGTCCATTCAATTATAAGAAGAAGGGGGATAGGGGGCAACCCTGCCTGGTGCCACGAAATTCAGGAAAGGTGTGTGGGAGTGTGCCATTTATCCTAAGACGGGCTGTAGGTTTAGTATATAATAGCATGATCAGTGCGAGAAATGAGGGGGTGTTCCCAGTTTTATCAGGACGGCTCTCAAGAAAGGCCACTCTAGTGAGTCGAAGGCCTTCTTGGCGTCTAGCAGGGCTACCGCAGCTGGTGTATCTGGGGCAACTTTGTTAAGCACTGCAAATGGTGTCCTGAGGTTGAGGGAGGTTGAGCGGTGTGTGACAAATCCAAACTGAGCCGGCGAGACAATCTGTTACATCAACAAGGCCAGTCTATTGGCCAACACTTTGGCTAAGATCTTATTATCGAAATTTAATAATGACAATGGGCAAAAAGATGTACATTTACTAGGGTCTTTGCCTGGCTTCAATAGTATTGTGAGGACTGCCTCGCAGAACGTGGGGGGCAGCTCGCCTGTGCTTAGGGACTCATTATATAGGAAGACGAGTTGCAGGGCAAGCTGCTGTTTAAAAGCCTTATAGAAGGCTACAGACAGTCCATCCAGTCCTGGCGCTTTGGACCCATACCATTACAATGTCTGCAAGGTAGGAAGTGATTTCTGAGGGTCTATATGCTGCATTGGAGGTGTATAAGTTTTGATAGTAAACCCTAAATTCCTGTAGAATGTTTTCACTGCCTGTGATGGTGACTCCTGAGTCTGAGCACAGCCCAGCTACATAGATTTTCTGCCTGGTTAGGCGACTGGGTCACTCCCCCTCCCCATAATGGCGTGCTCTGGCCTGTTTGTCCATGTATTTTATCTCTCTGCCTACCAGATCCCGGAATTCAGCCAGGAGGGTATTTCGTTGAAGTGTCAGATGTATGTCTACCCCCCCCCAGTAGTTTGATCTAGATCGTGTATTGCATTTTCGGTTTGTTGTAGTTGGGAGCGGATATCATGTAATGTGCCTGTGTGTTTGGAGATCCACACTCCGCGGATATAGGCCTTAAAGGCCTCCCACAGGGTTGCTTGAGTCAAAACCGTGCCTGTGTTTAATTCAAAATATTCTGTGATGGAGGTTAGCAAGTCATTGTGGAATACCGGGTCCAGCAGGGCTTCTACATTAAATCTCCAGCTATAGACCGCAGGGCTGCTATATTGAATGTTCAGCTGGATTAAGACTGGGCTGTGGTCAGACAGCGTTCAAGGAAGGACTGTGATATTGCTAAGCCATTGATGAACTGTCGTCGAAAGGAACCTGTAATCTAGTCTAGACCTGACAGCATGGGGTGCAGAATAGAACGTGAAGCCTGCAGTGTGTGGGTGGCAAGAGCGGCATGCGTCTAGCAGGTAATATGAATCTGTAATTTGTCGGAATGCTTCCTGGGTGCGAGTGCTGTTAACAGGTTGCGAGCTAGTTGTGTCTATTTGTGAGCAGTATTGCATAATCAAGTTGCCCCCTAATGTCAAATCATTAGTCACTATATTGTCCAGTTGGGTGTATAGCTCCTGAAAAAATTCAGGGTCATCAATATTTGGTGCGTATATATTAACTATTAGGATCTTATGGTCTGCCAATGTACCCTGAATATACTGATATCTACTGTTTGGATCTGAATGCTGGGCCTTGGGGATGAATGGTACGCTTTTATGAATTAAAATACAGGTGCCTCGGGAATATAAACAGGAAAGGTGTCTGTATGGTCCCCTCTGTTTGGAAAATGGAGGATCAATGCACGGGATAGATGGGTCTCCTGTAGTAAAGTATATTTAACATTATGCCTATGAGAGTACTTCCTTCCTTTTCTGCTGGTTGTTAATGCCGCAAATATTTCAGGATATGAGAGATAGCTCTATTTTCCTAGTTATACCCTGGAGAGTCTGTAACTAAGAGTGTTGTTGGACCTGGTGTCACTGCGATTCGGCTGCATGTAATCATAGACATATGCAATAATACAAGACAATTTATAGCTAATATTCTAAGAACAGAAATGAATAATCCCCGACTAATACACCCCCTCTCCCACACTAGATTTAACTTCATCCAGCGAATCCTATATATGCCAAGCAATCAAAATAAAACAAACAAAAGTAATCCCAAATTAGAACATTCGTCATTCGCCATGAGGGCGTGTCGGAAACTCGGTCAAGGCAGTCCGCTGAGAACAGGATAGGTGATCCTTATGTAACCAACCGTGTACCTGAGGAGAGACAAATGTGCCAGTTCCTGAATCTTTGGTATTGTCTTTGTGTGGTAGTGTTCACAAGTATGCCAGGGATGGGAGTCTGAAAACTTCATGAGAACTCATATCGCAGTGTTTTGTATTGCAGGGGTGAGTGGTGCATAAACTCCGGCTTTGAGCGCACAGGTGACGACTGGCCGTGCGAGGGAGATTCTACACGCATTGCTTTACAGAAGGCTACAGCATCCTCAGGGGTATCTAGAATTTTTGGGCACCCTTTATATTCCACTGGCAGGCGTGCCGGGTATAGCATAGCGTATTTAATGCCCATTTTGCTGAGTGTGTTTTTTACAGCACTGAATTTCCTTCTGGCCTCCTGAACCATGGGTGTGAAATCAGGGCAGATCGAAATAGTAGTGCCTTGATGCATTAGAAAACCACTTTTTTTGTGCCATTCTGAGTGCAGTGTCCTTGTCCCTGTAGTTGAGGAATGGGATATGATGTACCGGGGTGGGGCACCATCCGGAGGTCGCGGGCCCAACGATTGGTGCACCCATTCCACTACGTACGTAGCCGAGAAGCTGGTGCGATCAAACATGTCAACTAGGAGTTGCTCAACGAAGGCCTCTGGGCGTCCTATGTTCGTGGTTTCTGCTATTCCAGAAATGCCTATGTTGTTGTGATGTGACCTTGCTTCGAGGTCCTCAATCTTTATGGCTACCTGCTTCAGCATGCATTCCATTTCCTCAAGCCATTTTTGCATTGCGGCGGATGAATCCTCGAGGTACGAGATATTTTTTTCTGCCTCCCGGAGACAGGCCCCATGTCTTTCAATCCGTTATCCTCTGGCGGTAGTGGACGAGAGTAGGTGAGATTGCCTCATGCTCCTAAGGGTCACTGTTACCCTTGCGTATACCTGATACCTCCGCTAAGGCCCTCCCCTTCACCTTCTAAGGGTTGGATAACTAATTTTAGGTGTTTGTTGAACTAAATTTTTCTCGACAACGCCACAACAAGTCTCACTGAAAATTGACATTCAGGGTATTTTTCTTCCCCTGATCTCTTCTATTTTGCACATTAACAATTCTCGAAATTCTACTTGGTCCTGAAAAAACGCCAAGGATCCTGTCTGGACCATCAGGGCGTGAAACATGTTGACCCCATGACTTTTATCACTACTCACCTTTTTAAACCAGACTATACTTCCTCATTGGTGGAAGGTCACCGTTTGATTTCTGTTTTTAACCATACCAGATGGATGCAGGAATAAAAAACTGTTTTCGGGGACCATCACTGTATTTTTAACCCACCTTTGCACTAACCCCACACACCCGCACTCACCACTACGGCGTTTTACTAAAAAAGATCTCCACTAAAGAGCCCTCTCGTGGGGCCCGTGGGGGACTGCAGTGCTAACCCCACGAGGAGAAAAATGCCCTATGATGAAGCATGACACCTTTACGGGTGTGTGAGAGCAACTCTTCAAAATTGAGGATTTTTCCCTCGTGAATATAATATCCATCCTGAGACCTATCTATTGCAAAATCATCATTTCATCTCACCTATCCCTCCTCCAAATAAATCCGTAGCCCAATAGGCTGGATTCGCTCCCTAGCAACAGTTACCCTCCAGTGTTTTTCATATGTGTTTTTGGGAGCATGGGTACTGAACCTCTCTTTCTCTGCTCCCTGTCCCTATCTTTGTAAATTGTATCAATCCGTTCTCCCATCTTGTCGATGTGGCCTGCGAGTGTATCAAAGCGCGCATCCATCGCATTGAACCCCGCTTTGAGCTCTGCCATCAGGGTTTCCATATTGCCAGTAGAAATACCGTTGTGGTTTTTCCCTGCAGGTTCCTCAGTGTCCGACTGGGACCCACAGCCCTCTGTGCTTTTTTTTGGGTCAAATGTAAGCCGCAGTTGTTTAGGGTAAGTGCGGCCCATGTCGGAAAACTCACCACCAGCCGTTGCCAGTTTATGGGGGTGCTCCGTGTCATTTCTTTCCCTAAAAGAGCGCTGTTGTCCCTGAGGCATAGTGCTGTGTATTTGACAGGGGGTAATGCCTGTGTCTCTGTGGTGTTGTGTGCCCTGGGTCCCAATTCAGGGCCCTCTCTGCAGTAGTGGTGGCAGGGCTGTCCGTCCCTTCAGGTGTAGTCAGTGCGGCGGGGGAGGGGAGAATCTAGCACAGCAGGTCTTCTCTATATTGTTTGCTTATTTCCTCGCCTGCCACATCGCCTGTCTCTCCCCGCAGCCAAGGAGTGCTGCCTGCCATGTGGGGTGCACTTCATTGCAGGGTAGAGGATGTGCATATGGGTGACGCCTTTACCTGAGGGGCATCAGGTCCTTCGCAGGGCCTCTCCGCTCATCTTGCAGGGCCAGCCTACCTGGGATCTTGATTGCCTGCAGCCTCCTGGTCAGTCACTGTAGGCCTGTCTTCCTATGTGTGCAGGCCTGTGCTCATTGTTTTGTAGCCTGAATGCAGCCGCTAGCGGCATCACCTCTATTCTGGCTCCGCACCAGGAGGTTTGAAGGGCGGAGACGGGGACCGGCGCGCACTTCGACGGGGCCTAGCGACCCCGGCCTCAGGCTCACCCACGGCCCCTGTTGCTGCAGGGCCTCCGAGGCAGTGCCGATGGTGCCCGCCCTTCCTCCTTACTGGTGCCATATATATGACTGCAGCTGCCCTCACCTCGCTCCCGCACCTCCTGGCTGGTTCTCGGGAGTCTCTGCAAGTCCAGTGTGGCTTCTATTCCCTATTTGTTGTGGTTTCAGCAGCGGTTTGAGGTTGAAATGGGCTGCCTCTGCCGGAGCCTCACAAGTGGGCAGCCATCTTGGTGGAGGTCGCAGCCACCCCCGTATACCCCAAATGTTAATGTGTTGTATTTCCTGGCCACACTCTCCTAATTACTACTTTCTACTGTTAACATTGCATGTATTTGGGGAGGTTGACTTTAACTGTGGTCCTAACATAGATCTGGACAGATTGACCCCACCATTAGTCGGGGCCCAATCCTGGCTGGCAAGAGATTCCCTGGTGATGGTTGAATGGTAGGTGCTGAACCTACTTGTCCGGGACTACTCATTTTATTCTGGGGTTCATCAACTCCACATTCACATAAATTAATTTTATTATAATCTAGAAGCTGTTAGGAAGGGGGGGTGATGCTGAATACCTAAGTTGAACTCTGTTGGATCATAATTCCTGAAATGAATGCTGTTATGGGGCCTAATCATCCCCTGTATACCCACATGGCTCCTTTCTCGGATGTTGTTAAATGATCTTCTGCTCTAAGAGGAAATGTGGGCTGCGTAGACCATTAGTTTACTGAAAATTATGACACAACAACTACAGGGTTAATGGAGCGTGATTCATTCAAAGTGGTGATGAGGGGTCATGTTTTAAATACTGATCATGGGATAAAAATACTCTACTCCAAGAACTGGAAACATTAGAGCTGCACATCTGCACACTAGAAGCTCACTCTGTTACTCAGGAATACATCAGATATGAGCTGGTCCAGGGCAGGGGAGAATATCGGCACTATTTGATCACCTGGGTCACCTGAATTGCAGGGAACTCACAGCCAGATAATATGCAAAAGGAGATAAAGCATGTTGGGTATTAGTATGGCTTCTTAAGTCTGAGAGCCCCAGAACAGTGATGAGAGCAATAAGAGACAGCACTTGGAAGGTAATCAGCACCCAGAGTGGGATCAATGCTGAGTTTAAAAGTTGCTGTGAGGCGTTATACTAATTCTCACAGAGAACACAAGGGTCCGAGATAAACCAGTATTTAGCACACCAACCTCCCAAGATTGAATGACATTCAACGATTAGAACTGAATGGACCCCAGCAATTACACAAAATCCAGCTGCCCATTGCACAAATGGTGAGAGCCAGGGCACCCGAATTGGATGGTTTCCGGGTAGAGTTTTATGTTGCATATAACTCGAGACTGGTCCCAAGATTGTTGAAGGTATAAAAGGAACTTAGACAACAAGAGTGTTTGCCCACCTCTATGTTAGAAACTTTAATTACAGTGCTCCCTAAGCCAGACAGGGTCCCTCTTTCAGTGGGTTCCTAAAGGCCCCTTTCACTCTTGAACCTAGACTACAAAATATTTTGAAAAGTCTTCGTTAATTGTCTGTTCCCGGTGGCACAAACTCTAGTGCACAGTGACCAAAAGAGTTTTATTCCTGGTAGGAGCACTTTCATAAATCTCTGCAGACTGTTCCAAATACTGGACTGGATCAAGCGGTGCATAACTGATCACTAGGCAATCTCCATTGATATAGAAATGAGATGATAACTCATTGATTTGAACCTTCCTGATGGCAGATCTTTACCACTTAGCCTGGGCGAAGAAATATTAGGCTGGATACAATTTTTATATACTGTTCCAATTGCTCAGATTCATACCTGCCGGGAGATTTTGTACCTAAACATCATTCACAGAGGCACCAGCTGGTTTGTCCATTGTCCCCGGTGCTTTTCGCGCAGACCATTGAACCACTCGCTTGCGCACACCTATTGAGAGGCTCCGAATGGGGTATTGCTATCTAGAATGAACACAAAATCATTTGCTATATGCTGATTATGCATTGATATACCTCGTAGATGCTTGACATACACTACTATCTGTGAAGGCACTGTTAGATGCCTGTGCAACTCTGTCAGGACTAAGAGTAAATTGGGACAAATGCTGCTTGTTCCTACTGATCAAGTGTGGAGCAGAACAACAGCTGGATCTTCCATGCACTGAATTATGCCTCACACTTGAAACTATGAAATATTTAGGAATCCAGATATATCAATATGGCAACCTCGGGAAAACAATGGCACCCATAGGAATTCCCTTCTAGAATGCACTCCCACTATTCACACTTGCAATGGTGACCATTTCTAAAATGCTGATCCTCCCAAATATATTGTATTTCGTCTCAGCATTACCTGTCATAGTGAAGAAACAATTCTTTGTAGAGTTGCAGTCTCTCCTGATCACGATTGTATGGTGCAATGGAAGACGTAGGGTGGCAATCTCCCAGTTATATGCTCCACCACCAGAGGGTGGATTGGGTGTACCAAACTATGAACTGTATTACGCAGTGGCTCAGTTTCAGTGGAATACAAGATGGTTCACAAATGCTCAGGACCCGAGATGTCACAAGACAATTGTGGGACACCTCGCTAAATTAATGGCTAATGTCTGGGAATAGGGCACGGGTGTCTGATAGACTATAGTCTTCTATTATGGGTCACACAGTGGAGCTGGCATAGATATATATGCAGGAATCAATGCTGCCTTTCCTATGCTCCAGCCCTGCCCCTGTGGTCGATATCAAGATGTGCGACATTGTCCAATGTGCACAACATTCACCCTTGGACTAAGCAGACATGCACACTTGGTAGAGCATGTACGAGGATCAATTATTATGGTCCTCTGACAACTTACAAGAGACATTAGGGCTAGGTCTTGGTCAGTTTCTGCTCCACTCAGTGATGGTCCAGCTGGCATGCAAGCAGTGTGGACATGGAACCCACCGTTACGCTACCTATTCAGTAAGCATTGACACATGGTACTATAGAACCTATAGAAAAGTGGGCATGTGCCTTTATTGAGTGCAGTTGCTAACGTAGGGCCTGAACTCGATATGGTTGAGAGCTTGAGGAAACAGTAACTGAGGGAAGAGCTCAGTAAATGTGAATAGCATGGCAGTCTTGGATTAGTTAAGACGATATCCAGAAATGTTAGGTTTCACTACATATAATTTAACAACCTGCATCATATGCATTGACCTTAAAACAGACAGGTCAAATATACCCCAGGCTACCAAGAAATTGCCCTATGTGCAACAAGAATGTGGTTGGACTTCCTACCCATGGTAAGGTGCTGTTCGGTGGTGTCACTCTTTTGGGATGCTGTGATAGAAGGCGAGACTGGTGGAACTGTTGATACCCAAAGAACCCAGTGACTGCCTCCTCTGTATGATGACCTCTACCAAAAGCTTTAAGCATGTATGAGCCTTCATAGATTTAGCTTTCATTCTTAAAAAAGGACGCATTGACATGGCCTGGAAGGCAGCAATGGTGCCTTTAATCCATGACTGGTGGTGAGATCTCTTGAAATGAGTATTTGCTGAGGTGGCAGCGCTATCGGGCTATACTAACAAGGGTGGATGGGGGAAACATGACATCATGGGATACCTATCTTGAGAAAATTGAGGCAGAATCTGGAGTATGGCCTACCTGATGCTCCCCTGACCCAGTTACAATAGAACTGTACACTTGTTGGGTGTTCCTGGGTCACTACAGAGCAGGCCTGTCGATCTGGCAAGTTAGCCTACTTGCCAGGCTCAAACCTTCCTTTTTACTAAATATAGTTCACACCTAAGGTAGGCCCTGAGCATCCCATGAGCAGGGCGCAATGTATTTTAATAGTAGGAAATGTGCTTTTAAATTTTATATGTCTTGGTAGTGAAATATTCTTAAATTCGTTTTTCAATACTGTAAGGCCTATCTCTCTCATTGGATAACATTGGGATTGCATTATTACAGTTTATAATTGTAATTTTCATTTGGGAAGAGATGAGACCCACAAATTTGGTGTCTCTGGAATCACAATTTAAACCGCACCTTTAACCCCAGAAGAGAATGAATACATGGATGATGATGAGGAACTAGTCCAGGATTCGCTGGAAAATCTGGGACTGCCTGTGGGGTAGGGGGCCAACATTCTCCTAGGAGTGTGGTTCCCCCAGGGCAGGAAGCAGCATATAATATAGAGGCCTGTCCTCAGAGGAGTTGGAGGACAGGAGGGAAGAGAGAAAAACAAAATTGATGCTTGCTAAGCTCAAGCCAAATAAAGAGAAAACCTTGGAGAAAAAGAAACTTGCCCAGGAGGAAAATAAGCTTTCCATGGAGGAGGCTGGGGGAGCTTTCTCCAGAGGGAAACTGGCCATGGAGCAAAGAATATATTTAGAGGGTTTGGCTCATGAAAGTAGTCTAAAAGAACTGGACATAAAAGCTAAGCAAATAGTGTCCAGTGATGGCAGCAATACTACAGTATCCTCTGAGAAGAGTGTCCATATTCCCAAGGTTATTGAGGCATATGAGATTGCTTTGCAGATGCATAAGATTACTGGGGTAAATTGCGGAACTAGTCTGTGGAAGCATATCCCTACTGAGGGGAGGGACACCCTACTAGCCATAGAATGGAATTACCGGATGAGGTATTCCCCCCATGAAGGAAGCCACAATCAGAAAATATGGTTTGGCCCCAGAGAAGTACAGGCATAGGTTTAGGGACAGTGTGAAACTAAATCCATTGCCCTGGGTGAATTGTGTTGATTCTTTTTGCAAGGCACTGGATGGTTGAGTGAAGGGCAGTAATGTGAAGAATTATTGTGGGCTGTATAAATTGATTGCAAGAGAGCACATGTTCAGTCTTTGTTTTCTAGAGCTGTGCCATCACCTGGTTGATAGGAATCTCTCTGTCCCCAGAGAGCTTGCAAAGGAGGCAGACCGCTGGATCAGCACCAGGGTCCAAACGAAGGTACCTGGGAGTATCCCCAAGAGAGGCGGTGTAGGTTCCCCCCAGCAGTGAGAGGGAGGCCAAGGAAGACCTAGATTGGTCCCAGAGTAAGGGGGGAGAAAAGGGTTCCCATGTCCATTCTAAAAATAGGGAGGGAGGTTTTGGTGGGCGGTGGCGCAGGGCGCTCCTTTTCCAACCCCACTGCTTTGTTCTCAGCTAGGACACAAGCAGGGGGACTCTGTCTCTCCAAAGAAACCACCCACTGGTGGGAATTCTCAAGGAGTGGCTAATGTGACCGTAGGAGTACGTAGTCCTCAGGGGCAGGTCATTGACCATGCCCCGATGTCCCTTAGCTGGGAGGTGGACTCAGAGGGTGAGATGGTGATCCCTGAGGGTGGTAGTCATCACTTTCACCAGGTGAAAGTGAATGGGGTCACAGTCACTGCTCTGTGGGATACCAGGTCTAGCCAGACCATGGTCGTGAAAAGGCTACTCTCCACAGAGCAGTACACTGGCCAGGTCTGTAGAGTGACTCAGGCTCAGCAGCAGGATTTTATCTGCCCTATGGCTCTGGTGTCCCTAGTGTGGGGTGTGGTGGGTAGGTGACCAAGAGGAGGGTCATAGTTAGTCCCCAGATGACCATTGACTTTATTCTTGGGAATGAGTTGCCCAGGGTGTCAGGAGAATTAGGAGGGATGGCTACAACAGGAGCCCTGACAGTTTTCTGGGAGTACCCAGATTGTGCAGGATCCTAGATGGAAGGGCAAGGTATGGGAGAGCTCACCTCTGTCACCTATTCAACCTCAGGGTACAGACATGGCTTGTGGGAGGGAGAGTGGAAAAAGGGTGCCAGTCATCTAGGGTTACTGCCCTTCACTCTGAGAGGCTTCAGAGGTCAGAGAGCTCTGGATAGTCAGGGGGCCTAGGGCCTGGGTCGTGACACTGACAGCTGTCAGTGGCCTTTGTTGTTTGTTCTCCTTGTGAGCAGAATATCCCTTGGGTTGAGGACAGAAGTCAGACCCAAGTGCTGGAAAGGGTCACATCCCTCTGTTGGCCATGGTGGTAAAGTCTGCCTACTGGGATGCATCTGTGAGCAAGTTAAGGTTAGGTGCTAAAGTGGATGGGGTTCACAGGTGAGGAGAAGAGTTCCCCTTGGGTCAGTTCAGTGGGCCCAGAGAGTATAGAGAGAGGGATCCAACTGGAATCAGAGAGGCGTAGAGCTGGCAAGTGCCCCTTCAGTATTGGGCCATTGTCCATGTTTTATTGCCTTAAGCAGGGAAGCCCATCAAGATACCCTGGCTTTTGGCTGGAGCGGGTTGTGTTGGAAATGGCCCTTTCTGCAGGGTCACCCCACAATGTTTGCCTTCCTCCTCTGCTTTTTCTGACCTCGTTTATGCTGGATTTAGGACTCTGTGTACTTTTTCACTGCTAATCAGTGCTTAAGTGCTTGTGCTCTCTCCCTAAAATTTGGAAACATTGGCTTATCCACAAACTGCATATTTAATTTACTTATAAGTCCCTAGTAAACTGAACTACATGTGCCCAGGGCCTGTAAATCAAATGCTCTGAGTGGGCCTGCAGCACTGATTGTGCCACCCAATTAAGTAGCACTTTAAACATGTCTCAGAACTGACACTGCAGGGCCTGTGTGCGCAGTTCTAAACTGCCAAGTCCACCTGGTAAGTAAACCTACTTGCTAGGCCCAAACCTTCTTTTTTACTACACTCAGCTCACACCTAAGGTAGGCCCTGGACAGCCCATGGGCAGGGTGCAATGTATTTAAAAAGTAGGACATGTACTTTTAAGTTCCATATGTCTTGGTAGTGAAATACTCTTAAATTCATTTTTCACGACTGCATTCCTATCTGTCCCATGGGATAACTTTGGGATTGGTTTATTGAAGTCTATAAGTGTAATTTTCAATTGAGAAGAGATTGACCCCCAAATTTGATGTCCCATGAAATCACAATTTAAAAACAGAACTTATAGTAAAGTTGGGTTTTAAATTGCAATTCTGAAAATGCCACTGTCATGGTCCCCACAGTACCTGCAACAGCTTGCACTCATAAATAAACCCATGGACATGATGTCCATACTGTATGCTTAATAAAGGTGGTCCCCCCTCCCCACTGTTATACTAATTGATATGAATAAGTGTTATGTGTTTCACTGTTCCTTGGTGACAGCGGTAGGAATTTCAGACTACATAAATGCACAAACTCCATAGTCTGTTTTTCATTTACTATTATATTCAGTATTGTGTTTTACTCCCTGGTGGCAGTGGTAGGCTTGTGTGAAGGATTTGGAAACTGGTACTTGCCAATCGCTCCTTGTGCACACACACACACAAGCATTACGTCACCACTCTGTGTGCTGCACCCACTGAGCAAACCCCGGTTCCCCATGTCCACCTGTAAACATGCAGAGGGAACCCCTATTTAAACCGCAACCTCACCACATACCGGTGCTTAGCCTCATAGACCAAGGCCCCCTCACCTGAGTTCCTGACACCTCGTCCTAAACCTCCTGCTCCTGGAAACTTCTTACTGCTTTCTCTTCCGCTGTGCTCTTCTGCTTCCGAGGTCTACTGCAAGAAAGAAAAACAAAGAAAGGACAATGAGGTATTGGCTCCGCACCTCGTTGATGCTGCGTCTCACAGCCAAACAAAGTAAATGTTGCATTTTCTCATAGGGTATAGCGCATAACCTCACAAGTAACCAAAACTCAGACAGAGACAAAGAAACGCAATAGGCAGCTCTCAGAAATTAATACAATTGTTTCTTGAAAGTAATGGAAACCAGTATCACACTGAAAGACTTTGGCATTCCACTAAAGGACTTTGGCATTGTTACTTGGACTACTGTTTACAATTGGTTATTGTGAGAAGTTGGCATGGCATATGCTGTCCACTAATTATAGTGGGCACCTTGCACCAGTCCAAACAACCCCTTATTGGAGATAGGTTAAAGACAACCTTATTGAAAGCTATCCTAGTGGTAGCTATGGAGAGCAGCCTTCAGGCTAAGTCTTGAAGGAATGTAAAGCAGCTTGTTTTACCAGTCTATAATCTCTTGAGTGATCAAATGAAAGAGCACCACACCAGGTATATATTCAAAATATATGTATTTATTGCTAAACACACCCCTCTAGTCTCTTTATGAGGCTAGAGTTCGAAGTACACAAGTTATAAGTTATTTAAACACAGTAATAGCACAAATACACGTTTGGGCCCTAGGGGCGTACCAAACCATATACCAATAAAGTGGTATAAGAACCACGACTGAACTAGACACTAGGCCTAGAGCCTCTAGAAGTGCTTGGACCACAAGGAACCACCCAAGGTAGTGACACAGGGGACCCACGGGGGACGCGTGCAGTGTAAATACACAACCGCGATACGCCGTTAACTTCTATGAAGAAAGTCGGGATCAGGAAATTAAAGAAAAGGGACACTTAAAGGAGGACTTGGAGCAAACCCTTTGAGAACTAGGATGTTCTAGAGTCTCTACCCACGGGAGCACTGGAGTACTCGTGTTACCTCACCCAGGGAAGCCGGGTGCATAGGTGCCTTTCGGGGTCGGGTTTCGTCATCGATTTGAATGGCGATCTGCTGCAACGTGCTGCTGGCGACCAAGTGGAAAGTGTCTGGGTGGATCCAAGAGTGGATCGGAGATCTGAAGAACCTGAAAGCAGAGGGGACAGAGTCTGGGTCACTAGCCAGTGACCAGGAAGGCGATGGACAGATGCCCACCGATGTCGAGTGCTTCAGGTGTGTTGACAGTCGACTTGACTCTTCAGCCACGAGGTCCAGGAGGCGTTTTCGGCGACCAGGAGCAGGATTCAGGCTGGTACACGATGTCTGTCGAGTGCTGAGGCATCGGCAACCGGATTGGACCCAACAAGCCTTGGCAACGGCAAGTCTCGATGAAAGTGAAGATCGTCGATGATGCAGACCAGCAAGGTCTGAGGAACTCACCCAGCGACGGTAAGTGAGGGCAGGCCTGGAGCAACTAGGGTGCCCAAGAAGAAAAGGATTGGCCTTCGTGAAGGGCTACTAGCCAACGGGCTAGCAACCGCAAAGGAGCCTCGAGACGTCGCACGTGGATCTGGCTCACAGGACACTCGTGGAGTGGAGGCCAGTGGTCTTCGGTGCAGTTGGTGCTGGAGGCTAGGGCTACTTGAAGCCCAAAACACGACTTCGTGGGAGACCCAGAAGAGGATGCACTAGCAAATGCGTGCGGTGTCCAGGGGTCATGGTTCCACGTTACCCACGACAGCTACGGGCCTCAGCTTTGCTGGGGACTCAGGGCAGCCTCGGGGAAGTCTGGAAATCCACCTCTGGTGATGCAAAGACTTCGGCGTCCGATGGGAGCTTAGGCGATGCAGACCGGACAATTGCTTCTTTGGTGCCTGCCAATCAGGGGAGTCACTCCTTGACCCCAAGGGAGATTCTTCTGTCCTCTAGTCTTTAGTAGGGCGTCGAAGGTCCAGGATTCTGTTTCAGAGTTTCGTCCAGGGATAATCTAAAGTCCTAAGGACTGGGTTGCTATACTTATACCAAGTTTAGGGGTTGGACTACTCTGTGGCCCCACCTATGGGTGGGTCAGGGCAGAGGGGGCTACACCCCTTTCCCTTTGTCCAGTTCGCGCCAAAGCAGGGGCTGCAAGCCCCTGATCCGGTTTGAACTGGGGTATGCACAGGGACACCAAATGTGCCCCCAGTGCAGGACTTCAAAGCACCCAAAAGTGCTCCTGCCCAGCCCCAATACACACTATCCTGTCTGGGGAGGTGGTCACACCTCCCTGGGACAGGAAACCTAGTGTCCAGGCCTCCCCTGCCGGAGTTTCGGTCAGCAGCAGGAGGCCAGACTTGTGTCTGTGGCAGCAGCATCCATTTTGTGATGCCAGGGCTTTAGAAAGAAGTTACCGGCCAAGCCAGGGTTAACATGTCTCTCCTCTAGAAGGGTGGAATGCTACCCCGCCACCAGAATTGGCGGGGGGTAGTATTCCAAGATGTTTGACACCAAACACGACATGTTTCGGTGCAGCCATTCCAAAGTTAGCATTTAACGCGAGGTTATAATGCGCTTAAGAGTATATGGTCAGGCTGCACTACAAACAGCATCAGAGAAGGGTCTCTGAACGCTGCAGAGGGGCCCTGCTCATGCAGGGGCACCCTCTCACATAGGAACCACGCACTCTGCCTTCAGGATTGATAAGGCCTGCCATAGGAGTGACTTATAGGTTTATATGTGTGTATGTATTTAGTGATATAGGTAACCTATATCACAGTAAGGAGTGCATGCACCACCTTACCCAGGCTGCAGTAGCAGACCTGTGGTGTCAGTTTGGATGGCCTTCCAGGGGTGGCATAATACATGCTGCAGCCCCTGGTAGGCCTCTGAGGTACCTATGCCCTTGGTACATAGTATACCATATACTAGGGACTTATAAGGGCACTCCAGATTCCAATCAGAGATGTGCCTAAGGCACATGGAAACCTTTTACAGAGAAAGCAGATAGACTGGGGCCCTGAATAGCAGGATCCCAGTCCAACTAAGTCATAAACCAGCAAAACACCATAAAAAAGTGGGGGCAACCATATAGTCAGATTTCACCTTCCTACATAACCCCCAAACGAAAGGAGATAAGGCTAACCTTGGCCAGTTGAGCCTTCATTGACTAAGTGGCCATATAAGGAAGCACCTGCACTAGCATGGTTGCCCCCTGTCTTATGGTCCACTAAGCAATCCCTCACCCTAAGGGTATGAGAGGGTCTCCACCATGGGGAATCACTACCTGTGGTGTGCTTAGGTAAAGTACAAGGCTGGTGAGGTGTCTGAGTAGGGAAGTGAGGCCCTAGGAATGTTGGTCTCAGCTTCCTCAGATCACTGGTCACCATGTATGCCTGTCTTTCCATGACTGAGTTGCACTTTGCTCTAAGGGTCAACCTTTGGCTGCCTACAGCTGGGGGTTGGGTCCCTTTGGATGGACTACTGGAGGGACATGGCAGGTTTGGAACCTTCTGGTCCCAGGTTTGCCCTTGCCTACCAGAGTCCTTCTGGGGAGGTCCCTACATAAGGGTATGGGGGATCCCTCAGTGTGTAGAGGAGTTTTCACCTGGCTAGGGCTACTAGCCTGGGTGCCCCTAATCTGCTGATGGGGGGGCTCCCCTGGACAGGGGGCCCTGGGGGGTCCACTGACCTCCCTGACCTCTGCAGACCTGGACTGACTGAGGCAGGGTAGAGAGGGGCAGGTTACCTGCTCCAGACTGGGTACCACCTTGGAAGGGTCCTCTGCCATCAGGGGTGTGGCCAGGCCAGGCCTGACTACCTCTGGGGAAGTTCCTTCACTAGGGGTAGGGTCAGTTCCCTGAGGAGGCTGACCCTTACCTACTGTCTGGAGGGAAGAAGACTTTTCTTCAACCCTTGTGCTCTCTTTTGGGGAGAGTGGGCCATTCTTCCAGGCTCCATCTCTCCAAAATCTTGGGCTGGGGCTGTGGCCATCACAGCCCCACTAACCTTTACAGGGACGCCCAGCATCCTGAGATGGGTTTGGTGTTCAACTTCAGCCCAGGCTGAAATTTCCAGATCATTGCCCATCAGGCAATCTACAGGTAGGGTTGGGGACACTGCCACTCTTTTGGGCCTGTGACCCCCTCCCAGCTGAGATTGACTATGGCCATGGGGTGATTTGTTCTGACACCATCAATGTTGGTCACCTGGTATTTAAACTCAGGTAAAAGCTGGTGAGGGGGGACTAGTTTCCCTGCCACCATGGTGACACTAGCCCCTGTGTGCCTAAATGCCACAGCTTTCTGGCCATTAATTATTGGCTCCAATCTGTACCTGCCCAATGCTGTGGGACCCATGGTAAAGGTGGTAAATCCTATACCACCATCAGAGTCAGAGGAGTCTGTTGAGGGGTCCCTGTCTAAACTAGGGCCCACCTCTGTTCCTCTTGCAAAAGCACCTAACTTTTTGGGTGCACTACTCCCAACTGGAGGATTACTACTGGTAGTACCAGGAGGGGTGGTAGTAGTTGTGGGAGGAACATTTTCTTTATTGCCAATCCTGGGGCAACTGGGATCAGTTTTCCAGTGCCCAGGCTTTTTACAGACATGGCAATATGGTTTCTTTTCAGGAGAAGAAGGAGTTTGGGACCCACCCCCAGAAGAGGAATTTTGGGGCCCTGTAGGGGTCTTATCTTTAGATTTATCCCCACCTTTCTCTTGGGACTTAGTAGAATCTTTCTTCTGGTCACCACCCTGATTTTTAGTTTTTACTCTGGTTCTGACCCATTTGTCTGCCTTCTTTCCCAATTCTTGGGAGAGGTCAGATCAGAGTCCACCAGATACTGGTGCAAAAGCTGGTTTTGACAATTATTAAGGATCTGCTCCCTCATAATCAAATTGTACAATCCTAAAAAGTCCTGCACTTTGTTGCCATGTATCCAACCTTCCAGAGCCTTAGTAGCACAATCTACAAAATCAACCCAGTCTTGAGTCTGAGCTTTTGGGTGTCTCTGAACTTCAACCTATACTGTTCAGTGGTTAGGCCAAACCCATCTATCAGAGCACTCTTCAAGACTGTGTAATTGTCAGCATCCTCTTCTCTTACAGTGAGGAGCTTGTCTCTACCTTTGTCTGCAAAGGAGAGCCACAAGATTGCTGCCCACTGCTTCTGGGGGACCCTCTGAACTTTACAGGCCCTCTCCAGTGCAGTTATCCATTTGTGGATGTCATCCCCACTCTGGTAGGGAGGGACAATCTTGTTTAGGTTTCTATGGTCATAAGACCTTTCCCTATCTTTAGGGATATTGCTGCCACCATGGGACTCTAGTCCCAACTTTTTCTCTCTTTGTAGAGATCTAGGGACTCCCTGTCTATAGCCAGTTGCTGTTTTCTGAGTTCAAGCTGAGCTTCCTCATATTGAATCAGCCTCTTTCTCCTCTCATGAGAGGATTCCCTCCTATGAGAGGAGACAGAGGTCCCTATTGAGGTGCCAGAGTGGTTAGACTCCTGAGAAGGAGATCTAGACCTTCTGGGCACACCCACAATCCTTCCTGGGGGACAAAGTGGAGGTCATTCTGAGCCTCCTCCTCATCCACAGGAGGAATTGGGTTATCCAGGTCAGGGTCATTGTCACCCTCCTGGTCAGTTCCAGAGGGGGGCTGGGGGTACTGCTACCCCTGGCCCCATCCTCATCTTCTGCCCCACCCTCTGCTCCTACCCCTTCAGTCCCTAAGGGCCTGCTGAGATCATAAGCCTCCAACATCTCTCTAAGATGTTGGGTGGTGGGACTTTGTCCTGTCTTCAGTTTCCTCAAGTTACATAATGCTCTCAATTCCAAGAATGGGAGTGTATCATACTTGGAGGGGAGAAGCCCATGGGCTTCTGGCAAGGACTCACTGGGTCCTGGCTTTGAAGACATCACTAGTGAGGTGTGGTGTATGCACTACCTACTCTAGTGTGGCCTACTAAACTCTCTTGAGTTGTAGAAAGGGTGTGCTATCCCTTAACACACAACTCTAAGTTCAGTAGAACTTACTGTATTCTAAGCTTAAATTATATGTACCTTAGGTACCTTTAGTGGTTTTCAGTTGATCAATTCAATTGAGATTATCTGGTAAAACAATAGCAAGCTGGAATCCCACACGCTGCACACCAATGTGAGAAGTTGGCCTGGCAAATGCTGTCCACTAATTATAGTGGGCACCTTGCACCAGTCCAAACAACCCCTTATTGGAGATAGGTTAAAGACAACCTTATTGAAAGCTATCCTAGTGGTAGCTATGGAGAGCAGCCTTCAGGCTAAGTCTTGAAGGAATGTAAAGCAGCTTGTTTTACCAGTCTATAATCTCTTGAGTGATCAAATGAAAGAGCACCACACCAGGTATATATGCAAAATATATGTATTTATTGCTAAACACACCCCTCTAGTCTCTTTATGAGGCTAGAGTTTGAAGTACACAAGTTATAAGTTATTTAAACACAGTAATAGCACAAATACACGTTTGGGCCCTAGGGGCGTACCAAACCATATACCAATAAAGTGGTATAAGAACCACAACTGAACTAGACACTAGGCCTAGAGCCTCTAGAAGTGCTTGGACCACAAGGAACCACCCAAGGTAGTGACACAGGGGACCCACGGGGGACGCGTGCAGTGTAAATACACAACCGCGATACGCCGTTAACTTCTATGGAGAAAGTCGGGATCAGGAAATTAAAGAAAAGGGACACTTAAAGGAGGACTTGGAGCAAACCCTTTGAGAACAAGGTCGTTCTAGAGTCTCTACCCACGGGAGCACCGGAGTACTCATGTTACCTCACCCAGGGAAGCCGGGTGCATAGGTGCCTTTCGGGGTCGGGTTTCGTCGTCGATTTGAATGGCGATCTGCTGCAACGTGCTGCTGGCGACCAAGTGGAAAGTGTCCGGGTGGATCCAAGAGTGGATCGGAGATCTGAAGAACCTGAAAGCAGAGGGGACAGAGTCTGGGTCACTAGCCAGTGACCAGGAAGGCGATGGACAGATGCCCACCGATGTCGAGTGCTTCAGGTGCATTGACGGTCATCTTGACTCTTCAGCCACGAGGTCCAGGAGGCGTTTTCGGCGACTAGGAGCAGGATTCGGGCTTGTACACGATGTTTGTCGAGTGCTGAGGCATCGGCGACCAGATTGGACCCAACAAGCCTTGGCAACGGCAAGTCTCAATGAAAGTGAAGATCGTCGATGATGCAGACCAGCAAGGTCTGAGGAACTCACCCAGCGACGGTAAGTGAGGGCAGGCCTGGAGCAACCAGGGTGCCCAAGAAAAAAAGGATTGGCCTTCGTGAAGGGCTACTAGCCAACGGGCTAGCGACTGCAAAGGAGCCTCGAGACGTCGCACATGGAGCTGGCTCACAGGACACTCATGGAGTGGAGGCCAGTGGTCTTCGGTGCAGTTGGTCCTGGAGGCTAGGGCTACTCGGAGCCCAAAGCACGACTTCATGGGAGACCCAGAAGAGGATGCACTAGCAAATGCGTGCGGTGTCTAGGGGTCACGGTTCCACGTTACCCACAACAGCTACGGGCTTCAGCTTTGCTGGGGACTCAGGGCAGCCTCGGGGAAGTCTGGAAATCCACCTCTGGTGATGCAAAAACTTCGGCGTCCGACGGGAGCTTAGGCGATGCAGACCGGACAATTGCTTCTTTGGTGCCTGCCAAGCAGGGGAGTCACTCCTTGACCCCAAGGGAGATTCTTCTGTCCTCTAGTCTTTAGTATAGCGTCGAAGGTCCAGGATTCTGTTTCAGAGTTTCATCCAGGGATAATCTAAAGTCCTAAGGACTGGGTTCCTATACTTATAGCAAGTTTAGGGGTTGGACTACTCTGTGGCCCCACCTATGGGTGGGTCAGGGCAGAGGGGTGGCTACACCCCTTTCCTTTGTCCAGTTCGCGCCAAAGCAGGGGCTGCAAGCCCCTGATCCGGTTTGAACTGGGGTATGCACAGGGACACCAAATGTGCCCCCAGTGCAGGACTTCAAAGCACCCAAAAGTGCTCCCGCCCAGCCCCAATACACACTATCCTGTCTGGGGAGGTGGTCACACCTCCCTGGGACAGGAAACCTAGTGTCCACGCCTCCCCTGCCGGAGTTTCGGTCAGCAGCAGGAGGCCAGACTTGTGTCTGTGGCAGCAGCATCCATTTTGTGATGCCAGGGCTTTAGAAAGAAGTTACCGGCCAAGCCAGGGTTAACATGTCTCTCCCTCTAGAAGGGTGGAATGCTACCCCCGCCGCCAGAATTGGCGGGGGGTAGTATTCCAAGATGTTTGACACCAAACACGACATGTTTCGGTGCAGTCATTCCAAAGTTAGCATTTAACGCGAGGTTATAATGCGCTTAAGAGTATATGGTCAGGCTGCACAACAAACAGCATCAGAGAAGGGTCTCTGAACGCTGCAGAGGGGCCCTGCTCATGCAGGGGCACCCTCTCACATAGGAACCACGCACTCTGCCTTCAGGATTGATAAGGCCTGCCATAGGAGTGACTTATAGGTTTATATGTGTGTATGTATTTAGTGATATAGGTAACCTATATCACAGTAAGGGGTGCATGCACCACCTTACCCAGGCTGCAGTAGCAGACCTGTGGTGTCAGTTTGGATGGCCTTCCAGGGTGGCATAATACATGCTGCAGCCCCTGGTAGGCCTCTGAGGTACCTATGCCCTTGGTACATAGTATACCATATACTAGGGACTTATAAGGGCACTCCAGATTCCAATCAGAGATGTGCCTAAGGCACATGGAAACCTTTTACAGAGAAAGCAGATAGACTGGGGCCCTGAATAGCAGGATCCCAGTCCAACTAAGTCATAAACCAGCAAAACACCATAAAAAAAAGTGGGGGCAACCATATACTCAGATTCCACCTTCCTACAGTTATGGGCTACTGTTATTATTGCATAGCAAGAGCATTTACACACTGTGCAAAATAAATTTTATGTAATGTTTAACTTACAAGAATGATGTTTTATCCCATTAATATAATTCAAAATGTATGCAAGGGTGATGCCTTTAATGTGAAGAAAGTAAACACTGTGAAGCAACACAGTTGACATCTGTCTAGAATTGAGAGAGCATCATGTAGTATGTATATATATATATATGATCAGCCAACATTAGCAAACACTTAGTTAATAGTGTTTTATTATTCACACATATAGCCTGCGCTGTTGAACATATAACAGCAGTTTCTCAGTACCCTGAGGAAGGGTGAAGTACCCAGAGAAGTACCCATAGAATATTCAAAGTCTCTCTCTTCTGCCTCTCTCCCAACTCCCTTCCCTTTGGGGACTTCCGTCGGTTCAGGGGCAGTGACTGCTACAGAGGCTAGACCTTGGAAGGATTCGGGGTATTACATCGCCCCATCGGAGCTGCCAGGAAATCAGATGAATGGCTTGTGACAGCCACTTTTAGAAAGCTGGCATTTTCCTAATTAAACCATATGGCACCTAATGCCTGTCTCCGAATACATGTCAGAGGTGGGTGACAGCTGGCTGTGTGCATTTCCTCTAGACAGTCACACACAATGGGAGCTTAGGTGTGACATGATGGACCTTAATAGGCCATAAATTGGATTGATGGAGGGGTGGAGCTGAGCACTGCCTCACTTACACCTGAAAAAGCTGTGTCCTGTCCCCACACAAAGGACTGCATACCCCCCTGTAGTGAGTCTGGAGCAAGGGCAGGGACTTCTGCACTTTAAAGGCATCTCTTTGATGTCATCCCCCACTTCAATTCTGCCAGGAAGAAGAGCTACTGTGCTGAGGGGACTGGCAGTTTGCTGAACTGCTTTGCTGTGTTGGCCTGCTGCCTGTTGCTTCTTGCCAAGGAGTGAGAAGGACTGGACGTACATCTCTATATCTAAAACCCTAGGTACTCTCTATGGGCTTGTCGGCTTGCCTCCTGTTTCTGAAGTTTCAGGACATCAAAGTCTTTAACTCAGCACCTGGACTTCACTTGCTGTACGTCTGACTCTGCCAAGCAGTGCCAAACCAGTCCAGGCCAATAGGTAGTGAGTGTAAAAATGCTGCATCTGCCAGAACCTGCCCATTAACATTTGTGTCACTCAGAACTGATGCATCTCCCAGAATAGATGTGCATACATTGTGGCCTAGCCACCAGATGATTTTCTCTGACTGATGCATCTCCCTGACTGCAAGATTGACGCATCCCCGCCGCTGCAGGAACCGGACCGGTGCATTGCATTTGGAACCGCCACTTCGCCGTCATTGTGTGGAGAAGATCAACGCATCACCCCTCCAGAGTGGATTAACCCAGCACATTGCATTCAGAACCGGCACACTTCTAACTGGCACTTCGCTCGATGGAACCAATGCATTGCTGCTGTTGCGTGAAAAAATCTGGCGCATTGACTCAACAGCATGGGGATCAGCAACACATCACTCCACTGCACCACGCATTTCAAGCTGCAACAAGGATTATTGTATTTTTGCTCAGCCAGCCCTGTGTGGGTACTGAAGCCGGCCTGCGCTCCAGTGCGGAATGGCCTGAACTCTTCACTTTGTCACAGACCAGCACAACCATTTTACTCTTTGAGCGCTATTTGCATCTAAGTGCTACTTTTGTATTTAATCTTGGAAAATTCATATTTTGACTTCTGCTTATTGGATTTTTGTCATTTGGTCTTGTTTTATTTATAGAGATATTCTTTACTTTTCTAAACTGGTGTGGAGTCTTTTTGTGGTGTTTTCTCTGTGTTACTGTTTGATATGTTGCACAACTACTTTACACATTTCCTCCTAAATTAAGCCTGCCTGCTCTGTGCCAAGCTACCAGAGGGTGAGCACAGGTTAATTTTTTCTGTCAGTCTGACTCACCCTGACTAGGATTGTGGTTTCTGCTTGGGCACGGTGTATACTCTGCCAACCAGAAATCCAATTTCTAACAAACGTCTTATCAAACAATTTCCATATCTGATTGCACAAAGCAGAAAAACGAATTAGCAAGGAATAATTTTTCCCCTCAAATGGAACATTCTAATTTGCATTATTCCAACTCATATATGGCAAAATAAAGGCTACTTTAGGTTTATCATCAGTAAAGATCATAGTTTTGCACAAGAAGTGTAACTAACATTGAATAACGTATAACCAAAATTCACTTTCGAGAGGTGCAAAGTGTATAATTGGAGCTGCCACGGAACAGGGATGTCCAAAAATCTATGGGTCTCTTAAAGGCATAGGTTAATCCCATGTCCATGATTCTTTTAATCTGTGGGCAAAGGCACTTGACTCATGTCTTCTTTTTCTCTTGTAAACCTAACACCTATCTTTGGTTTCATTGTTATTAATTCTGTCAGCAGTCTTCTTGTCAGACCTCCTGCTGTAACCTAGCTACAAAATCTAAAACCTGAAACAGAGTGGTATCCAAATCCATCTCTCAGGATGAATGATATAATGAGCTAGGCAATCTGTCAGAAAGCACTAACCCTCACCTCTGTATCCAAGGGGAGCAATGTACTCTTCTGTCTCTCACTGCCTCCACTAATGACCAAATATAACAAACTTATGAGGGCAAGTAGGAGAAAGTGGAAACAGGATAAGAGAGGAAACAGAGGCATCAGATACCACTCCTCTGACTCATCACTTTACTCATCATCTGCCAGTGGAACTCCATATCTAAAGCCAATAAAAGATATCTTAGTAACCTGCAAAGAAGTTTCACATATTTTTTCAGGAATTATAAAAATAATTCTAAAGTATATCTCTTGGCACCCAGCTCTTTCCAAGTTCTTGATATAAAGATTATAACTCTGAAACTGAAGCATAACATGAGATGATTATCTTCATATATGTTCATTAACCCTTCTTCTCTATTGGTAGGTGTTGCGTACTGTATTTTACACACAAGTGAAGTCTCACACTGGGCAGTGCTGACACTCTGTGAACACCAGCATACTTTGCTTCACTGAAATTAAATTGGAACAAGCAGTTTTGGAGTAGTTCAGCATATGCCTGCCGAGCCTTAAGAAGTAATTCATGCCTCCTATCGTAAGAGCCCATACCATAGCGTATCAAATCACCCTCTGATATCCTACAAAAAGCATATCCAGTTGACACACTGAAATGGAATAGTTTTCATGAGACTTTTTTAAAGTGACAGCAGTGTCCAAAAATATATTCTACCTAGGAAGCAGAGGCCATACAATGGAATTCACATATGTTATAGAGGAACAATTGGTGTTTGAACAAAAAAATCAAATAAAAAATGTAGTAATATGAAAATATCGTGTCACGGATATCGGGATGTCAAAATATAATGAGCAGTAATATTGAAGGTAAGAATTTTTTAAAGTTTTGTTGTAATATAGTTTGAAAAATTATCATTAGATAAAATACTGTTGTATAGAATATCAATTTTATATGTTTTATATGTAATTTATTGTGTTTTGTTCTATTTTAGTCGTTTATTTATGTAAACTGTGATTTTCTTAAAGTTTAATAATGTGTATAATACATTTTTATGGTATTGTGTTATAGTAGTGAATGTTTGGTTTTAGGGGATGAGGGTTATTATTCACCATTTTTAAAATGATTGTTTTTTATTTTTAAAATAAGTTACATATGTTACAAAAAGTAAACTGAAGAAATTGTGTATTTAATGTAAATTTTATAAATATTTTTACATAATTAAAATACATTTGGAAGATTAAAATATTTAAATTTTAAATTATATAATGTAAAAAAAATTTAAATAATATGTTTCATTATTTATTTTAAAACATAAAATTGATATAGTTCTGTAAAATGAAGTGTATTATAGTTCCTGGATTCCGTCTTCCGGTGCAAAGTGGAATTTCTTTTACTGTTCATGCGCTCAAGATTTTGTTTTGCCGCTCGCTCGCTAGTTCCATGATAGTCTCGGGACCCTAGCAAGCACATGCAAGACTTTGCACATGCTAGCATGGCTTCTGGCCAGAGACGGCGCCAATGTAGTGCTGCTCACAATTGGAAATGCACCACTCGAGTAGATTTTGTGCTTGAAAAGAAACAAAATCTACAAAAGAGGATTTGAGTGGATTTTCTTCTCCAACTGACTTCTTTGAGTTGTTTTTGATTGCAGGAAGCCTATTATTGTTTACTTTATTGTTTCCAACAGGACGGAAGTGCCCCAGGGACTCTAGCTTTCTGTTCCTGTCCAGCAGGCTCCTCCCAGTGCTTTGTTCATTTCCTGGTGACTTTATATTTGGATTTGGAGCTGTAAGGATCACTCTCTTTGTCTGCTGCATATATACCATTGGATTCAAGTACTATGTCTTTGAATTTCACAAATAAGTTCAAAAGCTCTTGTATAAGGATATTGTTTGTTTGATAGAGGGCATGCACCAGTATTTATTTGTACTTTTATTTAAATTTTCAAATTTATTGTGGTGGGTGGCTTGCAGTTTCAGTACGGGCCTTGTAATATTTTTGCATTTAATTTTTCTTCTTTTGTAAAGGTAAAATGTTGTACAGTTCAGTATATTTTTTCCATATTTGTTAATTTTGCAAAATTTATTTATTTTACTATGTGGCCTAGTCTGCCAACTGCCATCCAGTTAGTAGGCCCAGGTCAGTCCTAGTCATGGGTGCATGAATCAACTGTTTCTGTGGTATATGTTGTTTTAAAACAACATTTAGGGCTGGGTTGGCATTGGATTAAGTTAAAAATGTATTTTTTAATAATTCACATTTATTTTGTGTATAAAAGGTGTATATGTGGGGTAATATTTGATGCCTTGGGAGGATATGTGTTATTGTAGAATTTTTTTATAGCTCATTTAGTTTTCATTTTTGGCATTATTGAATTAATCAGGCTGGTTTTTTTTGGGTGTTACTAATGCCTCCTTTGTCTAGTCAGTGTAATGTGTGTGTGTTTGCCATAGACCACCATTTGTCTTTGCTCTACATGCCATGTGGCCAGGGTCCATTTTGTGGAGTCTGTGTTCATAGGCCTGAATTTGTTCTCTTTGTTCCCTGTGCCTCCTTGCTCGCTGTTGTTGTTTGACCTTGTGGCTGACAGCCATTTTGCACATCCAGCAAGTGTGCCTTTGCTATAGGCTTGCATGTGTTCTTTGTTCCCCATGCCTCCTTGCTTGCTGTTGTTGTTTGACCATGTAGCTGGCAGCTATTTTGTGCGCCCAGCCAGTGTGCCTTTGCCATTGGCTTGCATGTGTTCTTTGTTCCCTGTGCCTCCTTGTTCTCTGTTGTTGTTTGACCATGTGGCTGACAGGCATTTTGTGCATCCAGCCAATGTGCCTTTGCCATAGGCTTGCATGTGTTCTTTGTTCTCCATGCCTCCTTGCTTGCTGTTGTTGTTTGACCATGTAGCTGGCAGCTATTTTGTGCGTCCAGCCAGTGTGCCTTTGCCATAGGCTTGCATGTGTTCTTTGTTCCCCCATGCCCCCCTTGCTCGCTGTTCTTGTTTGACCATTTTGCTGGCAGTCCTTTTGTACATCCAGCCAGTGTGCCTTTGTCATAGGCTTGCATGTGTTCTTTGTTTCCCCATGCCGCCTTGCTTGCTGTTGTTGTTTGACCATTTGGCTGGCAGCCATTTTATGCATCCAACCAGGCTTGCATGGATGGATGTGATATCAGTTTAATAATATGCGTGAGGAACATTGTAGTACATGTATATTAAGAATATGATTTTGATGAACAGTGCTTATATATCACATGCATTTTTATATTGCAGCTCCTTGCCTCACAATAGGTTTCTTCTCATCCTCCCATACAAACTTATGGATTGTTTTTTTATTTTAATTTTGATTTTTTTCATTTAAATGTTTTAAATTTTTTGTGTTTTTTTAATTTATTTTTTTATTATGAGTTTTTTACTTTTTCATTATTTTTATTTAAATTTGTCTTTATTTTTTTAATTTTGTTTTATTTATTTTATTGTAATTTTTCACATTTTTTAAATTTTGCTTTTTTTATTTTTTTTTATATATGTACATTTTGTCTCGGTCCATTTACCCATCCATCCATCCATCCACCATAGTCGCACAGCTGAACAACAGCATTCAGTTTTTCTGGGTATAATTCCATTTCCTCCTGGACACCCTGACTGGGGTGCACTGCAGACACATTAGCATCATTCATATTTTTAATGATTGTTCCATTTCCCCGGAACCACATTGCCTGCCATAGATGCATACTAACTTTCATTTTTTTAAGGATTATTATTCCATGCAGTTTCCTGAGTGCCGCAGGTGTCTCCCTTAGAATATATGGACATAAAGCAAAGAGCTATATCAGCATGTTGTGTTATCCTGATATGGTACACTTAACATCTATCAAATGTTGCAAAAGTGACATAGAACTGACTGCAACTACCACGAGGCCTTGTCACCCCAACTCCAAACAAGTAGTTACACTCCTTTACCCCTTTTCATCTGTCGCCCATCTTACTACTGAGCTACATTACTTATGCAGCTTAGCAAATTCGCAAGTCTTGCAAAAGTGGCATTGAAGTGACTACAACCACCATGAGGCCTTGTCACTCCTACTCCAAACAAGTAGTTACACTGCTTTACCCCCTTCTGACCTGTCCCCCATATTACTACTGAGCTCCACTACTCATGCAGCTTAGCAATTCACAAGACTTGCAAAAGTGACATTGAAATAAATAAACCACCATGAAGCCTTGTCATTCCAATTCCAAACAAGTAGCTACATTCCTTTACCCCCTTCTCACCTATTGCCCATCTTACTACTGAGCTACACTACTCATACAGCTTAGCACTTCACAAGTCTTGCAAAAGTGACATTGAAGTGACTGCAACCACCATGAAGTCTTGTCACTCCAACTCCAAACAAGAAGCTATACTCCTTTACCCCCTTCTCACCTGTCCCCCATATTAATACTGAGCTCCACTACTCAGGCAGCTTAGCAATTCACAAGTCTTGCAAAAGTGACATTGAAATAAATACAACCACTATGAGGCCTTGTTATTCCAACTCCATAGAAGTAGTTACACTCCTTTACCCCCTTCTCACCTGTCACCTATCTAACTACTAATCTACACTAATCTACAGCCGGACATCAGACATTGTTTTTAACGGTGCTTCACGGTCTTGTCTATCTCTCACTTTGACTGCTTGTTTCCCCTGAAGTCCCTCCCCCCTCTGGTCTGCCTGACGCCATCTGCATTCCTTTTCCCCTGTTTACCTTTCCCCTCTACCTTCCATTCCACATAAGACGTTTTGTCTTTGCTATGTAACGCGAAAATAACTTATGTTATCGTGTAATCTCATGTTTTTCTACTGTCTATTCTCACTGCGGAGTCCGAACAACCTTGGCCGATGCCCGGTGGAGCTGTCCTATGCAGCTATAGAGGAGTTTGGCCCTGGTTCACCCCCTCAGCCGTCACCTACCCAGCCGGACATCTGACATTGTTTTCCTCGCCTCCCCGTTATGTTTCCTTCCCTCTATCTTTCTCCTATGTCTATACTTGGAATCTGTAACTGAAGTAATCATGTAATCTGTAACTTGCTGATCATCATGTAAAGCGCTCTGATACCTCCGGGTCTAGCCAGCGCTAGATAAAACTTTGCAAATAAAATAAATAAATAAATAAAAATAAAAATTAGGAAATATGTAAAGTACAGACAATGTTAATCACAAATACATGTCTGAACACTTTGCTTGATGGTGTCTTGGACATATCAACTCAAACTATTGATAGCCTGAGTCACCCCACAACAATGGAGTACCCATAATATATGTCAACCATGAAAGGTCATTTGCAATGCCAGGTGGCAACTTGACTATAGACTTATAACAGGATGATCAATGCCACTTATACAACCAAGCTGCCTGTTTGTCTAAATTCAACAAAAATAGGCTTTGGAATGGACGAATACACATGATATGGCTACACTGCATGTGTAGCAGAGTGTTGGAGATGTCACGTCTATCCCTAAACTCAAAAGAACATACAGCATTACATCCAATGAGCTGATGAAATCAGATGTATAAATTAAATGTCACCTAATTCCTCGTAACCAAATACAACTCCTTTCAAATCGCTTACTGGAGTAATCACTGTCTATTTTAGCCCTTGTAGGTCCAGAATTAACCTGACACAAACAATGTGGATGCACATACCTCAATTCTACCATTGACTATGTTCTTCAATTCTCAACAGGTCAATTCACCACTGAATCTGAGCAGAGGCAGGAAAGCCAACAGAGTCCCTCTCCACCCCAGGAAGAAGAAGCTGTCAGTGATATTAATATTCCTGAAGAGGTGGACATTGAGGACCGTCCTGGCCCATCTTGTCAGCCTGGGCAGACAACAATAGTTGGGCCCACTGTGTCCACAACGCCACCTCCCACCGTAATGGCAGCAACCCAGCTAACTACAGTGTTATGAATTGCAATGTACCCCAATATAGGCTTGGGTAGTCTCCTTACCTTTTACCTACATTTACTCTGCCATTGTACTACATAACGTTTTTTGGTGCTGACCTTTTACCTAGTTAGGTGTTGCATAAATGTCGTATGGTTTCCCCCGAAAACTAGCCTAATTTATTATGCATGAGGATTCTCAGAATCACAGCAGTTTTACCATCTTCTGCATAATAACTGTGTATGAGGTTCATAACCATCATCATCCTCGGACGACATGACAGAGCAAGGTAGAACCCCTGAGGGTACCTTTTGGGTATATAAGCACCATATCTTTGCTGGGGCAGGCAGAGGAGAAAGACTTCCATGCTGACATGCTGACACGACATGCTGAGGTTCCTGCACGCAGACACTCCAGCACGCAGTGGTCTGACATCCCTTGCGGGGTGTCCATCTCGAAACAAAGAAGGGGTCCTTCACTCTCCCACAGCAGGCAATGGGGTTGGCTTTATCCTAAGGGGATTCTTGGCTATACACCTACATATATGCTAGGTACATTTAGGTACATATAGTTAGGGTTAGCATCGTAGGGGTACGCACTATTACTGTCATATATTTATATGCCAGCATATATCCATTGTTTTAGCATTATGGTAGAATTCTACCATTTACCAGTATACATCTGTTTCTGTCATATGGTTGTTGCAGCACACGTATTTTACACTAGAATGACGCTGGGTCAATAAATGCTCATTGAAAACGTTCCCACCGTTTATTCTGTGTATCTCTCTGAGACAAAGTGAGCACGAGGGACTGAGCAAAAGTACTGTACTGTTTCCAAGATCCCTGAGGGGACAGGGTTGTCATGTTGGATAGTTGCCAGAAACTGTTCGCTCCTTGGTGAAAGGAGTTTATAGTGGCACTGTGAGCTAGCTGGTATACAGGCGAACATATCCGGTGGGGCTGTCTGGAATCAGTCTGGACACCAATTCCACAGTTTATGTTGTCTAAAAGTGCAGATCCTATATGGATTCATAGGAACTACACGGCATGGCGCCGCCAACGTTTGTTTGGTTCTTATTTAACGGTCAAATCTGAGTAGTTCAGTCGTGCTTTCTCAGAGACCCCTACTCACATCTACCCAGAGACTTCTGGAGTGGGAAGGGAAAAAACCACCACAGTTGAGTAGGCATATCCTTTGCATTGGCTGTAGGTTTATTCAAGCTTGAAGGATTATAGTTCCCTACATTGTGCATAAAACCTTATCTCATTTTCCTTGAAACTCTTTCAACAATGTCTGTTGAAGAGAACGCTGCAGCAGCATTACATGTGAATGCAGCTGGGGATGGGGAGCAGGAAGTTGCTATAAACATTTCAGAAAATGTCAGAAATGCACTTACTTTAAAACTAGCGTTTGGAGTCTCAGCATTAGGTGGGACTGCAACATTCGCGATTGAGGCACACAAATCATGTAGGATAGAGGTATTCTGTTAATGGGTTAAATTCCCACCTGCAGATGCATGCAATAATACATTTCATTCTTACACTCTGGATGAAATACCAGAAGAATACTGTCCGTACGAGGACATTGAAGTTCTGTTCAGTTACCAGGAGCATATAAACTGGTTTAAAGGTGCCCTCCCACACACCACAGAAAAAGTGAGTCTCGGACGGCTCAGCAGAGGCGGAGCTACTTGGCAGGTCCTGGTGGCTTGCACTCGGCATCCAGACATTGACACATTGCCAATAGCAAGCAGACCTATGTTCACTTCACAAAGAAATAATAAAACTTTACAGAAATCTGACACAGTTCATTATGAGAACACTCACACTTCAACCTACAAGGGTTACAACAGCAGGTAAACTACAAGGAACGGCAACTAAAATTACCCCACAAACACTGAACGCAGTCATGGGAAGAATGCCCACTAAACATGAGCAAATGCCATTCTGGATAGCACAGAAAATAGCAGAGCTAGAGGCAGTGTTTTCACACACAGGCCAACAAGAAAAATACAGAATACTGACAATATGCTTGCCAATGGGGATAGCTCCCCTGATAGAGGATTGTACATCTTGGTGTACAGTCTTCGCTGCCATCTATACCAATACTCATGGTATCCCTTCAATAGCAGTGATACCAGAAGTATTAAGACAAATACAGAATGAGTATGGAGCAGAACCCACTCTAAACCTGGGGATGAAATTATTAGGCAATTTTTCCCAGGTATCCACGATTATGTTAGCAAACATTAAAGGGGAGGCAGCAGCGGTGGCTATACGCCAACGTTTGAGGAAATGCACTATTGCACAACAGGAGCAAGAATTACCAAAAAGTATCGAAGATACATACGCTGAATTAGGTAGAGATAATTTGGGATCTAGAGCTACAAAATCACAAGTAATGGGTAGTCCTGAAAAGGATAACACCTAGCAACCACCTGATCCTTCAAAGAAGAAATGGGATAAAAAAAACAAAAAATAGAGAGAATAGATCACAATCTAGTGGTGGGTCTCCTCAACAGGAACCCTCAGAAAGGAGGTATAACCTTAGAAATTGTGATAACATTAAAAATCCTGACAGGTATAGGGATACTGATACACGTTTCTCTTGTTCTTTTCAGGGTTCATCAAAAAACTCTGAGAGGGAAGGACAGTCAGAACACAGATCAGAAGAGCAAACAAAGTCAAGAGACATGCATCGCAGTTCAGACTTAAGTAATCAAAAAGAAGATAAACCAAAATCAAAACCTCAATGTAAGAAGAAGAAGGTAGCAGGACTTAAAATAAGAAATGCTCAGGCTACTGAGGAATCAGCTTCTGAATGGGGAATGGGCTCTGATGATGCTAGACAGCGCAGCAGAAGTAACAATAGCTCGCCACAACCTGATGGAATTTCTGGTGACAGCAGTGTTTTAATGAACATATCACAGTGGAAACACCTGATACTAGGATAAGTGTCCAGTGACCAGTTATATGAAAAAACACTCTACATGGAGAGGGACATACCAATAAAGTGAAAGGTCTCTTTTGGGAGAACCTGACTTTTGGATACAGCATTCTTTTAGCAGAAAAAGATTGGCCGCCTGAGTTTGTCATGGATTGCCCAAAAGGAGAACCGGTAATTTTACCAGCCTTCTCCGACCTCGTTCCAGAATCACTGAAACATTCATACGCGCAGGAGGGGTGGTAGCGTTAGTTCCTGCATTATACCACAATCACGTAGGGTGGGATGCTGAGTCACCTCACCATGTAATCCCAATGAAAACTACTCCAACGCCACGGAGACAATACCCAATAAAACATGGTGCTAAAAAAAAAGTCAGGGAGATCTTAGATCAACTTGAATATCAAGGTGTAATAGAAAATTGCACCTCTTCCATGAATAATCCTTTGTTTCCCGTAATAAAACCCGGTAATTCATATTGTCTAGTTTTAGACTACAGGAATTTAAACGCATGCACAAAAACATTTGCAGTACCAAATGCACATAGTGCCGCATTGATGAATAACATCATGTTGAAAAAATTCAAAACAATACTAGATATCTCAAATGGATTCTTTTGCCAAAATATAGCACCTGACAGCAGATATTTGACAGCATTCTCAGCCCTAAGCTCTCAGGGTCAATTTTGTAGACTGCCCCAAGGATATAAGAATAGCCCTGGGCTGTTCTCAGCAAGAGTAACAGAGTTGCTTTAAAATTTTGATGAAGAGGCATTGTCCTATGTAGATTATATTTATCTGATGGATGATGAATTATTGGATCACTTGACCAGGGTGAACAACATAATTTTGGGGTTTGCCTCTGAGGGCTACAAATTTAACTTTAAAAAATCAAAAATTGCCGACCTCACTGTCCTATTTTTGGGATATGAGCTTTCAAGTGTAGGAAAAAGCCTGGCAGCTAACTTTTTAGAAAAGTGTGCGCTGCTCCAACCTCCGAAGACTCTGAAAAATTTACAATCCATTTTAGGAGTCCTAAATTTTGGCAGAACATACATTTTAGATTAAGCAGAAGAGTAAAACCTTTCAACGACTTAATCAGACCTTATTTCTCAGTTCAACACTGGACACAGGAACATACAGAAATACTACGTTCCTTACAAGCTGAAATGATAGCTTCCAAACACTTACACACACGTGTAAACACAACGAATTTGGTGATCCGTGTAATAGTGGGTCAATCCGGGTACAGTTACCTCGCCTTCAATGAAGGCGAAACTGTACCAATTGCATACAAATCTCATTTGTACACAAATGCTGAGATGCGTTTTGCATCACCTGAAAAGATTTCAACAGCAGTACAAACTGCTGTAGTGTGAGAAAGAGCACTGGCTCAGGGGAAATGAATAATTGCCGTAACCCCAGTACAAACCCTAGAGGCTGTTACAAAAGCTAGTGTTCCAAACGCAAAAGCTCTGCATCCACGATGGATACAATGAGCTAATTCTCTCACTGCAACAGATATAGACTACAAATTTGATTCTACATTAAAAAATCAAGCATTTCTGCAGTACGAACAAGAATATCCTCTCCCAAATGAAATAATGCCTCTAAATCAGTATGAATACATTATTTACACTGACACATCTGCTCAGCCTGCCGTAGGTAGTAAATACAGCACAGCATCTGCAATTGTAAAGGGATGTATGCCGCACGGCAAGTTCCGTCCTAGCAATACGCTGACTCAGTCTCTAGGAGATTGCACGACTCAGCTGGCAGAACTCAAAGCCCTAGTGCTGGCACTAAAAAACACGGATCGAGAATACCCCACAGTTATAGTGTGCGATTTATTTTATTGTGTCCAGTTATACAATGAATATCTTCACTACTGGGGTCAGAATGGTTTTAAAGACTTAAGAGGTTGCACAATAAAGCACAAGTTGCTTTGGGATCAAGTGGCAGAGCTGAAAAAAGGCTTGCCGCGGGCTCACGTGATTCATATGCTGAGTCATCAACGTGTTGGCGTGCACATTGAAGGGAATTCATTGGCTGATGAAGCTGCCAAGGCAATAGTGTGAACTGCTGCCATAGCTGCAATCACTCGTTCAAAACGAGGATAGACGGACAGAGAATGGTTGCTGTCATCGCTTCACACAAAAACAGCACAGCCTTGCCAAAAGGCTTTCCACTTAAGTACTCCTACAAGTTAGATGTGCAAAATATTCCGTATGCTCAAATTCCAGGAGTGGGGGATAGAGTAATACCAAACATGGATCGCAGATTAGGTTTGTTTCTAGCTGCACACAAGAGTCTGGGTTCAGCACACGCAGGGATTACTGCGACAGTTTCACTATTGAAACAACGCTAATGGTGGCCAAGTTTAACAAAACAGACAAAAGCATTTGTCCTTAAGTGTGACATCTGTCAGCAGATAAAGGGTTCCACTGTAGCACGTCCACTGCACACACCATTACTGATATCAAACAGACCTCTCGCTTGTGTCTATTTGGACCACTGCGGCCCCTTACAATCTGATGGGGCTTACAAGTATATCTTGGTGGCAGTGGATTCATGCTCTAGATTCCTGTGGCTTTGGCCTCAGCGCTCGGCTGACGCCCAAACTGTTATAAAGGATTTGCGAGTCTTTATAGGGACATACGCAATTGGCACATTACATTCTGACCCTGGCCCCACATTTAGGTCTTGGGCTTACAAGGAAGCCATGGGAAGTCTGGGTGTTGCATTGCGGTACTAATCTCCATATCATCCCGAGGGAAAATCGATTGGAGTGGAGAGGAAAAAATGGGACTTAAAGCAATCCTTAAAAGCAAGGGTATTAGGCTCGGGTGGCAGTTGAGTCAATCACCTATATGGGGTCCAGAGGGCACTTAATAACATGCCAAGAAGCTCCCTGGGACATAAAATCAGTCTGGGGGACAAAGGAATGGCAGGTTCAGGAAACTGAGGCACTATTTAGAGCATGCCTCATTCCACAGCAGGTTATCTTCCTGAACGACACTGTGCAACAGACTTCCTGTCTTGAGTTAGCCAAGATTAAGGACTTAAACACACCTCATATTCCCTCGATTTCACACTTTGAGGGATGTCAAAATTATACAGAACACAGTAAGGGTACATTAGATGACATCATGCATGACTTTTCATACAATTCATCAGACCCCAATTGGAAGGGATGGTTAGTTTGGCCTATCAACACAAATAGATGTCAGTCAAGATTCAAGGGTACCACCGAGGGGTTAAGTATCCATAGACCAGATCTACAGCATGTACAACGAGAACATCCAGGGGTTGTGACATCATACAGTGTATAAGGTATGCCGAGATTGGCTGAGAACCTCAACAATGTCCCAGGTGAAACAACACTTGTCCTTACTCTCAGATGACATGGAGCTTAGAGATTTTTTGCTAGGTCCCCGGAATTCATGTCATAAACACTTCTTATACGCTATTTACAACGAAGTTTGGAAAATCTCTCAACAGGAAGCTGCAGAGAGATTGCGTGAAATTGACAGAGTTCACTCAGAAAAGGCTTTGGCAGTGGTTGACAATAACCACACTGGGCAACATTGTGTCTTCTGCTATAGATATAATGGAACAGGATCTGTCCATACTACAACATAGAGAATCACTGTTACGATCAATTCTCTTATTAAGCTTGACGCTACAATTATTGCGCTCTGGTCATGTGCCCTGGCGATATATTAACAGTACGTCTCTGTTTTCTGCTTATAATCTAACAGAAAGGCAGACAACAATGGCAGAAAGAGATGCAAAATATACAAAGCTGCACATTGAAAAATTGGACCAATTACCTTTCAGTGGCAGAGTCACCGTCCACAGAATAGTTAATTCATGGCCATATAACACTGTTAGTAACAACGTTCCAATTTCAATATTGCCTAGAATACCACCAGGTAGGCAGTTATGAAGCAATGGGTAAGGACCTCATCCATGAATCTTGGGAGTTACCGTATAGATTTAGATGCAGGAATGGGGACACTGAAGTGTTTCTCAGCAGTACAGACTGCAAGACTTCATTAAGTGGGTCTCTAATTTGCCAGGATATTATGTTTCACGGGGCCTGTAATGGTTCAGTCGCAAACTTATCCTGTCATTTGAAGGGATCCCCAGCTGCCATAATAAATCCAGTGTTCAGGATGCTCTCGAGTGGGAGTTACTTAATGCTGAATGATCAAGGTTGTTGTGGGATGCTTCCAGGCATCACATATCTAGTCACAGTAAGTTCCAGGGTTACTTGTTGTATGCAAGTATTGTTTCCACCGACCCACACAGGCAGGGAGGTGCCGCTATGGCCTTTGTTGAATGTTTCCTTTATACGGTTTGATTCTCTGAACCAACTGAAAGCCATGATTTTACAGAAGGATGTGCCCTTAACCTCAGCCCGAGAGACTTTTAATCTTCAGGTTGCAAGGTCCTCAGCTGAGATACAGGCACTGGTATGAATAAATTGCCCTTTCCATTTCGGAGAAATGGTACAACGTATCTTTAACTTGTCTGATACGAAGTGTATAGTGCACCTATTTAAGACCATAGGTTGGGGACTGTTAAGCACCTTTCAGACAGTCTTCGGAGTGATTCCAGCTTTTACACACTCCGTGTTGGGAAGCGTTTTGGAGGGCTTCCGCTAATCCTGCTACTGGTAGTGGGTATCCTGATTTGAATTTTTCTGGTACTCAACGGATGTCCCAGTCACCATGGAGATGGAAAGAACGTTCTTGCAGCGACATTTCGTGAACGCATGGTACTCCAGCTGGGCACACCTTAACTTCGGGAGCTAAGCGAGTCTTGGTTCCTATCATTCCAGCCAGTCTGGATTGAATGTGTTTTGCCTGTTCTCCTCTGCTTGTTCTGCTTACAAGAATGCGTGTTAGACCTCTGTCTAACACTTCCATCGGTTGCACCTCCAGACGTGGATGTATTGCTGGACCAATTAACGGCGCACGTAGTGCAGTGTCCTCAGCCTATTCCCATGTTGATGTTGGCATACTTAGAGCCACCACGGGATGCTTCAGCTCCTGTTGGATTGGATACCGGCTCTACTACAGGCACATAGGCTTTGGATGTTTCAAATGCTTCCTCAGCATCGGCTCTGGGAACTGAAGAAGATCACCTTTGCACAATTCACCTCATCTGTGAGGTGTTACAGGGACAGTCGTCTGCGAAGGCAAGCAGCAGTGATGTTGCGTCTCCCACAAAGGATACATAAACATTTGGCTCGCCGTGTGCTGGGAACAATTCAGCCTCTTTTCCAAAACAACTGTAATTGGAATTTTAAACACATTTTTCTTTTCTCGCTCTAACTGAGCACCATCACTTTCAGGAGAACTCCTTTGCTCAAACTATATATGAACATATTTTAGAGGACTTATAAAGTTTTTCCATATATAAAGGACTTATAAAAAAATTTAAATTTTTTATATGTTCAGAAGTTTTTATTGTGAACATTTAACAATGTTTTTATGATTGATTATAAGGACATTCCCTTTGTATTTTTGTAGTACATTGTCCAGTCAGATGAGGAGTGGGTGTTATGAATCTCAATGTACCCCAATACAGGCTTGGGTAGTCTCCTAACCTTTTACCTACATTTACCCTGCCATTGTACTACATAACAGTTTTTGGTGCTGACCTTTTACCTAGTTAGGTGCTGCATAAATGCGTGTGGTTTTCCCGAAAACTATCCTCATTTATTATGCATGAGGATTCTCAGAATCACAGCAGGATTACCATCTTTTGCATAGCAACTGTGTATAAGGTTCATCAGCATCATCATCCTCGGCCGATATGACACTGCAAGGTAGAACCCCTGAGGGTACCTTTTGGGTATATAAGCACCATATCTTTGCTGGGGCAGGCAGAGGAGAAAGACTTCCATGCTGACACTCTGACACGAGACGTTGAGGTTCCTGCATGCAGACACTCCAGCATGAAGTGGTCTGACATCCCTTGCTTGGTGTCCATCTCAAGACCAAGATGGGGTCCTTCACTCTCCCACATCAGGCAATGAAGTTGGCTCTATCCTAAGGGGATTCTTGGCTATATACCTTCATACATGCTAGGTACATTTACGTACATCTAGTTAGGGTTAGCATCGTAGGGGTATGCACTATTACTGTCAAGTACTTAAATGCCAGCATATATCCATTGTTTTAGCATTATGGTAGAATTCTACCATCTCTTTACTCTGTTGGTGCTTATACCAGGATACGTATCTTTCTGTCATATGGTTGTTGCAGCACACGTATTTTACACTAGAATGACGCTGGTTCAATAAATGCTTATTGAAAATGTCCCCATCGTTTATTCTGTGTATCTCTCTGAGACAAAGTGAGTACGAGTGACTGAGCGAAAAGTACTGTACTGTTTCCACGATCCCTGAGGGGACAGAGTTGTCATGTTCGACAGTTGCCAGAAACTATTCGCTCCTTGGCAAAAGGAGTTCATAGTGGCATGTGAGCTAGCTGGTATACAGGTGAAACATATACGGTGGGGGTGTCTGGAATCAGTCTTGACACCAATCCCACAGTTTATGTTGTCTAAATGTGCAGATCCTATATAGATGTATAGGAACTACACAACAGCAGGACCCACACCCGGTGCACCTAGCATAGTCAGTTCCATATACTGCCCCCCAGTCCTGGACACTCAGATGGCCACCACCACCCCATTCAGAAACTATTCGCTCCTTGGCAAAAGGAGTTCATAGTGGCATGTGAGCTAGCTGGTATACAGGTGAAACATATACGGTGGGGGTGTCTGGAATCAGTCTTGACACCAATCCCACAGTTTATGTTGTCTAAATGTGCAGATCCTATATAGATGTATAGGAACTACACAACAGCAGGACCCACACCCGGTGCACCTAGCATAGTCAGTTCCATATACTGCCCCCCAGTCCTGGACACTCAGATGGCCACCACCACCCCATTCAGTGAGGAGGCAGGACACAGTGGTAGGGTGCAGTCTGTGCCAAGTTCACTGGGCCGTGGGAGTAGCCATCATGGGAGGGAAATGTGGGCCCCCTTAGTGAGCCCACTGAGGACACGGACACTCAGGTTGCCATCACACAAGTCCTGGGACTCTAGCAGGACTCCCACAGTGTGTTGGACCAGGTCGCATAGAAAAGTGGGAAATGAAGGAGCTGTACAATGTCACATATCAGGAGGTTGCCTGAATCCAGATCAAGGTGGCCGGCATCTACACTGAGGTTGCAGCCTTTGTACTGAGATGGCTGGGGTCTGCACCGAGGCAGCCGGCCTCTGCACTGAGGTGGCTCCCTGGTAGGGGTGCTGTGGGACATAAACACTACCTTCTGCAGGGCTTTTAAACCTGCATCTGACCTTTCCTGTGGTCCTAGTACATCCAGAGCATCAACATCGCAGCAGCCACAGGAAGGTAGACACTGTCAGAGTTGGATACACCTGCAAGTACCCCTGGCTCAGCAACTCCAGATCCCACCTCTGTCCAAAAGAGGGGACATCCATGCAAGTTTTCAGGAGCAAAGGTGGGCAAAAAGACTACTGCCTCCAGCTAGTCCTCTCTCCTCTAATGTCTTCCTGCGTGTGGTACACATTCACTTTGTTGACAGTTCCTGCCCACATTTCCCTATCTTATGTGAGGAGTATGTTGGGATTTGGCACATCCATCCTCAATGGTTTCATCCACCATGACTGAAGATTGCACATTTGTGTCCTCACTATACTTTGTTTAAGCTGTAATGTTTTTTGCATAGATCACATAATTAAATACACACGTCGACAAAGCAATGTTTCATGTTGTAATTCTCACACATAAGTGTTTGATGGTATTATCATGCGAAAGGAGCAATTTCATCAATATGGACTCCTCAATGTATGGATATGTAGCATGTAAACAATGTTCAAATCTGGACCACTACCATGTGACATAAAAACAACCATACAAGTGTCTGACCTTACACCATCTTTATTCCATTGTACAAATAATGGACTGATAAGATGTCACGCACATAGCAAAGAAGTCATGACTCTGTTACATAGGATCAGTGATCACAAATTCACTTGCAGAATTTCACTACATGTAAGGAGAGGATACATCTGTCAAGATCACACACAATAGGCAACACATATTGGGTGGATTTCATCAGATGGAGCCATATTGCCTACCTCACAAAAGGAAATCAACTTTAATTCAACATTTAAACAGACACATGTCAGTGTAACACTTTCTAACCACAGGGTCAGTTCAATCCAGTGTTGCTTGCATCTGGTGGAATGTCACAAACAAATGCCAATGTAGTGCTACTAGCACTTTGGCCTACATAGAGGAGACACACAGCAAAAACTACATTCAGTTCAGAGGCAATGAGGAAATTGCCAATGTGAAGCCTGGATAGCATGATTTGGACACAACCCAACAATTTTTTGAATCACATGATAAAACATTAATTGCATTAGGACCAACGCACCCCAAGAAACAAGTCCAATGGAAGCCAGGTAACTTCCATTCTATCCTAGTGCAAGCTGTGTTGGTACCAGCTTTGTACACCCAAACTCTGTGACACACATTCCCAGGAACAAACCATGTCCACTTGGTACGGCTGAACAGCAACATATAACTGCTCTTGTCACAACTCTGAAATGTCCAAATGAAGATGACATGGCAAAGTTACCTAAACCAGATCAACACAGAGAGATTAGCTGTGCAAACATGCATATGACATACATCAATTTGTCATCTTCTAGAGAACACAGACCTAAATAAAATTTACATCTGAACAAAGATACACTACCAAAACATACACCTTTCCCAAGATGTTTCCAGACCTACATAGTCTGAGTTATTAGCTTAAAAATCAGCCTCAAAACATCACTACAAGATTGCCAAGATTGTTCTTTCATCACATCTCACACCATACTTACACTCTGGAGAAGTAGGTCTGGATGAGATCTTGACGCAAATCTGCTTCTTCGTCTTCACCACTATCAGCATCTTCATTTGGCATTTCAGACTCCCCACCCTGTGGGTCCTCATGGCCTTCATCCTCTGCAATGTAAGGGATGTTTCGTTGCAGGGCAAGGGTGTGGAGGATGCAGCAGGCCACGGTGATCTGACACACCTTCCCGGATGAGCAGAGGGGGGCTTCCCCAGTCCTTTCCAGACATCTGAATTGGGCTTTCAGGAGCCCCAAAGCCCTCTCCACTGGCCGCCATGTCCTTCCATGGGCCTCATTGAAGTGGACTTCCCCTGGCGTTGTAGGATTCCATGGCCAGTTGGGATATGCTGAGTCTCCTAGATGGGTGATAGATAGAAGGGTAGCATGGAATAACACACAGTCAGATCTTAATACCTGACTTCTTCCAAACAAAGCTTTAATACATCACACTCACCTACAAGCCAGGCTCTTTCTGGTAGTAGTTGTGACATCATTGTGGCATGGTGCTGTTCTGCAGTACAAAGCCATCATGTGCAGATCCTGGGAAGCGGGCACAAACATTTTAGATGTACAAATCCGTCAAGCAGACAACTTGCATGTTGATAGAATGGAAGTGTTTCCTGTTCTGGTAGACTTGCTTCATGTGGTGGCGTGGTACTAAGGCAGTATGTGTGCATTCAATTGATTCAATTACAGGTGGGATGTGACTAAATCTATAGAAATCCGCCTTCACAGTGGCTAAATCCTCACATCTGGGGAACTGGATGTAGCTTACCATGTGTTGCAATACTGCTGCTAGCACCTCAGTGAGGACCCTGCTGAACATAGGTTGTGTCATTCCCCCAGAAATAGCAACAGTGAATTGAAAACAACCTGTGGCCAAAAAATTCAAAACTGCCATGACTTTAACTAATGGTGGAATTGACGTTGGATTACTTAGGTGAGGTACGAGGTCAGGCTCCAACTGATGACAGAGATCTAGGATTGTTTGCCAATTCAATCTGAACTTCTGTGTGATGTGACATTCTTCCATGGTGTGTAGATCTGGAAATGGGCAGAACACTGGAGGCTGGCATCTCCTCCCACTCCCAGGGAGCCTATGTGAGAAGTAAATAAAAAATGTATATTGGTCTCAGTGTGTACAGTTAAATATAAATGACCTGCATGGCCAAAGATGTGTGTTTGTACACTTATGCATCATGAAGCACTAAAAATGTGACATCATAAATTTCTAATCTGACTCATTCACCAGTCATCCCCAAGCAGACCTTCACAGGGCTGTAACATGAGTGTGCACACCATCAATGCAAATTTTAGAAATTGGCAGTATAGTGAGGTGTGAATGACATGTATAATTGGCAAACGTGGTGTACATAGCGCGGAGCACATGTACATATGTGCACAGTAATGCACTACACAGATGAAGTGTTGTACTTGACATGACATGGGAATGGAGCATTTCAACATCTCAGCACTCATTTGTGGTTGTGGTGAGGCACTTCAGCATCTCGAACACATGTTCAGCAACCTTTAAAATGCCATCAGCAACAGTGTAAACAAAACCGCTAACATGGTGGAAGCCTGACCTTGCTAAGAGGACATATTGAAGGTTCCGCCGTCAGCAGTCGATGAACGTGAATTGGGTTTTATTTGCATGGCGGTCTCTGCCATAGGCTAACGTTGGAGAATGTGACCGCTGCAATCCAATGGGTGGGTGCCTCTACGCGCATGACTGTGTATACAACATACATGTAAGCCGCAGTTAGAAAATTCACTCACTTGCCTTCTGTCACTGATGCCATTAACACCCCTTCGCCGTCATCTGCTGTGTGCAACCTCTGGGACCAACCATGCGAGGCCATGCAGGTGAGAGGGCCCATGCCTTCACACAAGAAGAGCTGGAGATGCTGGTTGGTGAGGCCAGCTCATTGGCTCACCAGAGGAGCAGGTAACCTCTACATGATGTCTGTAGGATACTGAAATCTGAACCTTAACATATCCATGGTGTACTATGTGCCTATGAGTCCCAGAGTGAAATCGCAGGCACATTTCTTAGGATGTGTTCTAACTGGGAAATAGCCTTTACTATGCAGCCAGAACTACGCAGTACCATTACAACGCGGGCAATACAACAAATGCATTGTTACCATGCATTCCATATCCACGCGCTCCATTACCAAGCAAGTCGTTACAACGACTTGCATTAGGGAACGTGCTGTTGGATTTTATTTCAACACCTTCCCTACTGTTGCACAGACTGGAGTTAGAATAGTAATGTATACTATTCCAAAGTCCAGCGCTTCCTTAAGGCAAGTCATTGTAACAACTTGCGTGGTAATGGAACGTGTAGTAACAAAGCATTCATTGTATTGCCCGAGTTGTAATGGCATGCTTTGTAAAACCATGCATGATTGTGTCATACATCCGTTCTCACTACTTAGGCCAGAGATGTGATGGATGATAGTGCTCTGTACATTGGCTGCAAAATTATCTATTATGATGTTTGGTTTACCCTATTTCCTACCCCTTTGCCATGCACATTCAACTGCATGCATAGTGTAATGTGCACTATTATGGGTTTCACATGGAGATCTTGTTCAATCTGCAAAGGAATGACAATGTAGCTAAGCATTACTAGTGTATGTATCATGTAAGGTGCAGCAGTGGTTCAATGCAGGTATGTGTATGTTCCCCTAGATCTACAAGCACATTTCAGTCTCCACCAACCCCTTGGCTGAGATTGATGGAACGTCACTGACCCATTCAGAGTGCAACACAACGCTCTTGTCCTGTATTGAATAGTCATTACATATACACTAACCTATGAACAACTTGGAAATATGATGTTAATGTGGGATCAAGAGGAAGGAGCCGGTCGCAACAGCAAGTACACTGGAGCTCCCCAGCCTCCCCACGGAACACCAGGAGCATGACCAAGACAGGACTACAACCGGGACCGAGCAGGGAACCAGCCTCGTAGTTAATCTGAGTCAGCGCCTGCTGACACCTGACGAAACCGCCATACTTTACGGCAGATTGGGCTTTGTCCCCACCAATAGTGGTGACCCCTTTTTGCTCCAACAGGAGGTACACCAGTTCTTCAGGAAAGTCAGGTTACACTTCTTTTTCGCGGATAGAACCCTGCCGACAAGTGAACCTGAGGCCACCAACACCAATCTTCGGCTCAAATCGACATTCAATCCACCTATTGGCTAAGTACCAGTCGAGGTAGCCACCTTTGAGAAGGCAGTCCTTAAAGACCTCAACATTGGACTATCTGCCCCTCCTAGGATGTATCACCACATCCCTAAGAGCGAACAACAGGCCTTGCGTACCCTAAGCATGGACAAGAGTATTACAATAAAGCCAGCTGACAAAGGTGGCGCCACCTTGATTATGGACATGGCCGCCTACAGGTCTGAGTGCCTGCGTCAATTAAACGTGACCACATCCTATCGCCCACTGCTTAAGGATCCGACAGAAAGAATCACCGACACCATCTTAACCATGGCGATAGAAGCAAGAGACAATGGATGGATTACACCAAGAGAAGCGGAGTTCCTTTGCACCAAAGAGCCAGTGATCCCATACTTTTACGTCCTACCAAAAATTCACAAGCCACAAAGACCACCTCCAGGGAGACCGATTATTTCAGGCATTGGCTCCGCACTTGAGCCTCTGTCACAGTTTGTCGATTTTTTCCTGCGACCATTGGTCCGCATGATGCCCACATACTTACAAGATACGACAGATGTTCTCCGCCTTCTCAGAGGTATTGAATTTGACCCAGTCACGGACTATCTCGTAGGGGTGGGCAGAATTTGCGTAGTCGCGCTATGCAAAGCTCCGCGAAACGGTAAAAAATCTCCGCGAGCACGCAAAAGTTCAGCGAACACGCGGAATTGCTTGTTCCGCCCGTTTGCGATGCTTTTTTCCTGTTCGCGAACGCTGTTTGCGTGCTCGGGGAGAAATATCTTGCGAACACGCATTTTGAAAGCGCGAACAAGCAAAAAACTCCACGAAGTCGCGGATTGCGAAATTTTGGGCAATTTCGCGTTCTCCGCGGAACGCGAAATTACCCAAATTCCACGAGTGGAACGGAATTTACCGCCCAGGCCTACTATCTCGTCTCCTTTGATGTTGAGTCACTATATACGTGCATCCCCCAGGACCAGACCTTGGCCACTATTGAACATCTTCTGACTCAGCACCCACCCGATTCCATTACACCGGTCTCTTTCATTATGAGGTGTGCCACCATGGCCATGAAAGAGAATTTATTTTGATTTGAAACACAGCTGTATCTCCAGGTGTACGGTACCTCCATGGGGAGTACCTTTGCCCCAAGCTTGGCGAACCTCTTCATGCATATCTTTGAGGAGGATGTCATCCTTTCAAACAACAATCCATACCTCAACCACATATTACTCTGGAAGAGGTATATCGACGACATCCTCGTGGTATGGAGAGGAACAGCCACTACCATCAATGCCTTCCACGAATGGCTTAATACCCGCAACGACCACCTCCGGTTTACGTGCGAATTCAGCAAGATGAACTAGCTTTCCTGGATCTCACCATCTTTCCATCCAGAGGCACCCTAGAAACCGAACTCTACCAGAAACCTATGGCCCGGAATGCTCTACTCCAGTACGAGAGCCACCATCCCAAATCATTGCGTGAGAACTTGCCCTTTGGCCAATTCCTGAGGCTTAGGCGGAACTGTTCAAGAACCAATAAGTACATTGAACACGCATCAACACTGAGGAATAACTTACTGGACAGACACTATCCGACCGCCCTAGTTAAGAAATCCGCAAAACGGGCGCTCAATAACAATCGAGATGCCTTGCTGGACCATCAGCCCACTAAACAACCACAGGCAAGAATGGTGTGCGATAAAACATTTAGCTCCCTCTCCAATACAGTGAAGAAAGCCATCTTACGTAACTGGACCATTTTGAACAAAGGACAACTGTCCCTTGACAAACCGATGTTCGCTTTTAAAAGGGGCCGGAGCCTCAGAGACAGCCTAGTTCACACTAGACCTCCACCTACCGTCACACACAGACCTAGCACCCTCTGGTATCTTCCAAACATTCAAGGCCACTTCCCCTGTGGTTCTTGCTCGGTCTGTCCACTGACCAAGGTCGCGAGAACTATCAATATTGGCACAACCAGACCATGGGAATTAAAACACCACACTAACTGCAACAGAGAGCGAGTCATCTATCTGATCACTTGCACATGTGGTCTCAGATATGTGGGTATGACCACTAGGAAAGTGCGCACACGCATACTTGAACACAAGAGCACAATCAGGTGTGCAAAACAAATGACAAAGCTCACAAAACATTTTCTAGAAATGAGTCACCAGGAAGACACACTGACCTGGTCTGTACTTGATAAACCCAACCTCAGTGCGACCACACCAGGTCTCACTACTAAACTTTTGAGGCTTGAGCAGCATTGGGTGTTCAGATTGGGTACCTCTACTGAGGGACTGAATGATGATATTCCATGGTTGGCACTCTCCTGAGTCCTGGAGAATATTTACTTAATTTACCCCAGCAACAGCGAGTTTTTCCACACACTTATACATTACTGTTGAGTGTTGTCAGCCCTCCACAGACTCAGAAAACTGGGTGTTACCGGAATTGCTCTGTCATGGTTACAGTCTTTCCTGAGCAATAGATCCTTTCAGGTCTTTGACAATGAGGTGAACTCTAAGCAGATGCCCCTCTGTTGTGGAGTACCTCAGGGATCTTCCCTGAGTCCCACCTTATTTAACGTTTACACGTGCTCCCTAGCAGAGGTGGTATCACCTTTTGGAGTACACATAGTCACTTATGCAGATGACACGCAACTTGTGATTGGGCTTAATAGAGCCGAAAGCTCCACTCCCAGTCTGCGTCCATGCTTGGAAGAAATTGCCAACTGGATGAATGAGTCCTTCCTGAAACTGAATGGGGAAAAAAGCGAAGCTATGATTCTGGGCAATCGTTCTCCCCTTGATCTAAATGCAATTTGGCCGACCTCTTTCGGCTTAGCCCCCACCCCCAAGACCCAGTTAAAAAGCCTGGGTGTTTGGATCGACCAAGACCTCACATTTAAGGTACAAGCACGGAAGACGGCAGCCACATGCTATGGTATCCTGAAAATGATTCGGAAGGTTCTTCCCCTTCTTCCTTTCCAGGCAAGAAAAATCATGGTCCAGGCCCTTATCTTGTCCCGGCTGGACTACGCGAACGCCCTTTATCTGGGTGCCCCCGCTGCTACTCTCTCCAAACTTCAAACTATACAAAACTGGGCAGCAAGACTTTTATTAGGCATTCCTAAACATCATTCAGCCAAACCAGCCTTGAGATCACTCCATTGGCTGCCAGTCCAGGAGAGAGTCAATTTCAAAGCTCTATGTATTATTCACAAGTCTCTAGCCGGAACAGGCCCCGCCATTCTTCATAGCACCATCCAGTCCTACCGGCCCAACAGAAGCCTTCGCTCTAAGACTATGAATCTTGTCATCGTCCCTAGGATCAGGAAAGCCAGAAGCGGGGGGTCAGCAATTCTCTTTTAACGCGGCCAGGCTCTGGAACTGCCTTCCTCCCCACCTACGTGTAGAAACCAACCACCTAGCCTTTCGCAAATTGTTAAAAACCGCGCTTTTCCCCTAACTGGTGAAACTCCCCACTACTGCTGCTACCAGCGCTGGGATGCCTCCGGGTAGCCATGCACTATATAAATGTTATTTCAATCCCTTTATATAGCCGACCAATTTGGCTCCCCCGTGGTTCACACTCCATTCCAGCCCATAGGCACGCTTTCCGTGCTTAACCTTGATAGTTACCAGGGTTGGCTGCCCCCTTCCACCCAGTGCAGTCCTGAGTGTGTCCTGCCTCGTTCGAGGTGCTTCTCTGACAGCTGAGCCGTCCATCTCTGTCAGTATTTGCACACCCCCCCCTTTTTCCAGTGATTTGTTCACTCCTAATTTACTGGCCGCTGTATGACTTTGTTCTTCTTTTTCCAGGGAACACATTTTCTGTCGGCCCGCATATAACAGCCGGCTCTCCTCTACAGGTGTCAGACGTGGCCACTCGGCCAGCTGACTACAACTCCCATCTTTCCTGTACACACAGGACTCCCTTACGTACTTCCGGTCCCAGCGCGACTTGCTGGAAGCGCACCATGCCCTGAGTCAGCAATGATCACTAGCACTATTTAATGCGCCAGTTCGCTCCGCCGTCATCCCTGTTGCCTGGACATACGACCACGGACTCCACGCTTCACTTTAGCGGTAAGTCCCTCCTGGGCCTCCTGTCCGCATTTTCGCCCTAGTCTATCCCAGTACACGGCACCGCCTGAGCTCTCCGGCGCACTCCACATCACTCCAGCCCGGCACGGTCTTTGCCTCCATGCCTTTCCCGGCGCACCCCTTACTGTTTGAGGACCGCCATTGTCCGGTGCTCGCCCCCTGCGTCCCATTGCCCACGTTGCCCCCCATGTCACATGCTGGTTGAGCGACTTCAGCGCTCCTCGCGCAAGACCAGTTCCAGCGTCCAAGGGGCGCTGGGAGTGCATTCCGCCAGTGAGATAGGATTCTTAGCTGGTGCCCGCCTCGCCAACTGGGACTGATCCCCCACCTTCATCCTCCTAGTGGAACCACACATTCCTTCACGAGGCGGTGGGTACCGTCGCTGCTATACGGCCACCCTTTCTTTCTTTCTCTACCCCCTACAACCGGCACGCAGTGCCTTTTAACCCCTTGATCCTTGCAACCATTGTGTCCTTGTTCTGCCACTCACGGTAGGCTTCAACAACACCCATGCTGGATCCAACTCACTAGAACCCTCTGCCCTGGACTTACTCCGGGTGAATTGAACATATCAGTCTTCATCCATTTATGTGAATTGACCCTTCTAGGTACATTTTCTAGACTCCTCATTAATCCTTTTTTACCAGTTTTGCATATGATATTGCCTGTCCATCCAGGTCTTTTTCGAATGCTCTTGCTCTTGTAGGCATATACTTTTGAACTATTTCTTTGATTTCTTTTTAATTTTAACGCCACCACCCTTTCTGATAGGTTGGATTGGCGTATGTACCTTTTGGCTATTAAGCCAGGACAGATGCGGCGTATTCTCTAACCTCTGTGGGTGAGTCACGCATCCTTTTTCACTTTTTATGTGGATCAATTGGTTTCACTATGTCCAGTGCCTTGACAATAGTGATTATCTGTTGTGCTTTGGTTCAACCATGTCATTCATGCATCTCTTGTTCGTTGTAAATAGCGCACAATGTTGTTTTTTTGTCTTACCACAGGTTTCAACGGTAAACCTACTGAACTACAGGACCACTGGTTCAGTATATTACACCGTCGCCTATGTGCCCATTCTTGTATATGTGTATGCATTTCACCTTTTTGCAGTAGCTATATGTCGATCCTGATGAAGGCCACGATACTTTAACAGGTCCCAAGGCCGAAACATGTTGATCTTACACTAATACATGTGTCTCTAATGACGGCAGCTGTATTACTAGCTATTTGTTTTAAACACTGTCACAAGGTAGCCGATTAAAGTTGCTACATAGCTAACCTTGTAGCCAGTTTTACCCACTTTTCACTTTAGGCACTGCAATTCACACTGAGCACACCACGTTCACATAGGGTTTTAGAACGACCATCTCTAACAACATAAAAACATCCCTGTGCTCCCCCCTCGCAGCAAGGGGGTTGTAGCCCACGTAGAGACCAGGTTCTCTACGTGAGGAGGCACCCCTATGATGAAGCATGACACCTCTGGTGTGTGAGGGGAACCGTCCTGAAAAGGGATCCCCCTCCAGAGCATGAATGACACGGTCCTCTTGCACCTCAGACTTTTACCTTGGTCCCATGGACTCTTTTTGTGTTAGTTAATGTGGGATCACAATCATAAGCTCGCAGACGGAAAACCCTACACCTACACACTCTTGCCTAGGATTTAGCAGAGGTCAATGTGACATAGTAGTACAGCCCAGTGTCCTCTTGCGGTGGCATCGAGACTCGTGGTTATTAGGAATCCCACTTTATCAGTGGCTGTTTTTCATTGGAAAACTTGGCGACTGGGGCCAGTTTCCCAGCTTGCAGTCACGGGTGCAGAGATCTATACCGCTGCTTAAACCAGATACAGCTAAAAAATCCCTTTCTGAACTTTTTCAGCTATAAAGAGGCCCTTTTGAAATCTCCGAGGCAGACACTGGAGCACGAACGTGTGGTTCAGTGGCTCAAGTTACATGTGCAATGGCCAGGCATCCTGGCAGCAGGAAGACACTCTTTAATGATCACTCACTACTCCGGTTCAAAAGGCACCAGGAACCAAAAACAAGCTTTGAAGGAAAAGCAATCTTCCCGCCCCAGCGAGTTTTGAGGTAAAGAGTGACAGAGAACATATGTTAGACAAAGGGTGAAGAACGACTTCACTGACAGGGCAACACTCCACCACCGCATGGAACTGCAATCACACCACACTGGACTAAATGGTGGCACTGCACTGAAAAATATGGCACCACAACTCCCAGCCGCTCTCCCTCCCCAACCCCTACTTAATAGCAGCCGCTGCGCGACAGGGTGAGCAAGACCTCTGACCTCCTGGTCAGGGAAACTGCTCTCCCTCGTGCAGCTACCACTGCCCCTGCACCTCTCTGGTTCTAGGAGGGTGTTTGAGGCCCTCCTCCACCCGCAGGCTCCTGCCTGCGCCTCATCCCTGGTGGTCCAGTGAGAGAGCCTTGCTCTTCTGCTGGTCCCCTCTGCCAGCCTTTCTGTAGTTTTTCTGCCTTTGTCTGTCTGTGCCTCATGTATGCCTTTTTGTGCCTTCTTTTCTCCTTGTGCCTTTTTTGTGCCTCTTTGTCTCTATCTGTCTTTTTTGTGTCTCTTTGTCTCTCTCTGCTTTTTTGTGCCTTTTTGTCTCTTTTTGTGCCTTTTTTTCACTGTCTTTTTCCCTGTTTGTCGTTTTTCTCCCTTCCCCGCTGCTGCTGTCCTTGTGGCCCCTCCCCCCTGCATGTTCCTGCTCCTGCCTCCCAGCTGCTCTCCCTCCCCCGACCCCTATTTAATGACGCTGCCGTGCCGAAGGCGCGCCAATGGCAAGCCCGTCTGCGCCTGTCCGTGGCAAGCCCGTCTGCGCCTGTCCGTGAGCTGACAACGACCAGCGCCAGGGACCCTGGTCCTCCGACCCCCCCACCGCTACGACTCAGCAACCCTCCACCCACTCAAGCCCAGAGGAAACAACAACTGCCAGCTGTCGATGCCGAGCACCACCCAAAGCCAGTTCTCCTGCCGACACTGCTGCCGCATCTTCACCCACCTCTGGACCCCGACAGCTACCACCAACCCACCAGAAGCCAGCGTGCCCAAACCCCTGAGCTGCATCCTCCTCAACGTACGCTCACTACAAAGACACGCAGTAGAAATCTGGGACCTCCTCAACACCCTCTCGCCTGACGTCGCCTTCCTCACAGAGACCTTGACCAATGCCAGCTCTGCACCCGACATCGCAACCACCATACCTGACAGGAACAAGATCCAGAGGAAAGACCATCCCAACCACCCTGGAGGTGGTCTCCCCATCGTACACAAAAACACCCTCCGACTCACATCCGCCATCCCAAACAACTCCTTGCCCCCCATGAAACACCTTCACTTCCAGATCCAGATCAACCCCAGAACGACTCTACACGGAACTCTCGCCTACAGACCTTCCTGACCCCATGCACCCTTCACTAACACCATCGCAGACCTCATTGCACCCCACGCCCTCGCCTCCACGGACTGAGCACTGCTCGGAGACCTGAATTTCAACCTCGACAACCCCAGTGACCCCAACTCCACCACCCTCCTGGACTACCTCGCCAACATCAGACTGAAGCAGCTAGTCACTACCCCCACCCACAAGGCAGGACACACCCTTGACCCCATCTTCACAGGAGGAAACAACATTCACTTCAGTCACACCACGCAGCCCCTCTGGACGGACCACCACTGTGTCCACTTCTCGTTCTCAAAACCCACTGCACACAAGCACACACCTCGCCCCATGCAGAAACTGGAGCAAGATCACCGAAGAGCACCTCAAATCTGCCTCAGCTGCACACCTCCACCCGTCACGACCAATGCCAACTCTGCAGCCAATGAACTCCACAAATGGATCGCCGACTGAGCAAACATGCTAGCCCCCCTCCAGAACTCCGACAGACAACACACCACGAAAGCTACCTGGTTCACCACCGACCTCCGAGAATCCAAGCACACTTGCCGATGACTCAAGAAAGCATGGAGGAACAGCAAAACCTCAGAAGCACGCACCACCACAGGACCGCCATGACAGAACACCGCCAACTCATCAGATCCACGAAGAGGAACTTCATCCCGGACAGAATCCTCTCCAACTCCCGCAACTCCAAGGAACTCTTCAGCATCATACAAAAATTCACCAAACCCCCAGTGAAACCTCTGACGTCCCTCCCTCCCAGGACCTCTGTAACAAACTCCGCTCCTTCTTCCATCACAAGATCAGGACTCTGTACGACAAGTTTGACGAACAGAACCAAGACACCAACACAACACCGGCCACCAGCAACGCCACGCAGCCGACCATCACAGCCTGGACCCCTGTCATCACAGAAGACACCGCAAAGACCATGAGGAGCATACACTTCGGAGCTCCCACCGACCTTTGCCTGCTGCACATCTTCCACAGGGCCGCCTCCGCAATAGCACCTGAACTACGACGTACAATCAACTGCACCCTCGAAACAGACACATTCCCCGATGACTGGAAACACGCAGAAGTTAAACCCCTCCTCAAGAAGCCCTCCGCAGACCCAATGGACTTCAAGAACTACAGACCCATCTCTCTCCTCCCCTTCACCGCCAAAGTCACCGAGAAGATCGTCAACAACCAGCTCACACACTCATAGAGTCCAACTCGATCCTCGACACCTCTCAATCCGGATTCCGCAGCAACCACAGCACCGAGACCTACCTCCTAGCTGCCATGGATGACATCTTCACTCTCCTCAACCAAGGCCACACGGCAGCCCACATTCTACTAGACCTCTCAGCAGCTTTCAACACCATCTCCCACTGCACACTAACTGCCAGACTCCATGACACTGACATACAGGGAACTGCCCTAGACTGGATCCGCTCCTTCCTCACCAGCCGAACTCAAAGAATCAGACTCCCGCCTTTCCTTTCTCAACCCACAGAGATCAGATGCAGAGTACCCCAAGGATCCTCCCTCAGCCCCACGCTCTTCAACATCTACATGGCCCCACTCACAGCCATCATCAGAAAACATGGACTCAGCATAGTATCCTACGCCGACGACACCCAGCTCATCCTCTCCCTCACCAAGGAACTCGACATCACCAGACCCAGTTTCCAGGATGGATTGAAGGACGTCGCATCCTGGATGAGCAGCAGCAGCCTGAAGCTCAACTCAGAGAAAACGGAAGTCCTCGTCCTCAGATCCACCCCCTCCGCGTGGGACGACACCTGGTCGCCCCCCGCCCTTGGCAACTCTCCCACACCCACGGACCACGCCAGCAACCTCGCCATCATACTCGATTCCTCCCTCACCATGGACCGATAGATCAAGGCTGCATCCTCCACGTGCTTCAACACCCTGCGCATACTCCTCAAGACCTTCCAATGGATCCCCCCCCCCCGAGTCCAGAAAGACCATCAGCCACGCACTCATAACCAGCAGACTGGACTACGGGAATGCCCTCTATGCCGGAATCAACAAATCTGTACTCAACAAACTCCAGACCGTCCAGAACACCACAGTCAGATGCGTCCTCAGCATCCCTCGACAAGACCACATCACCTAGCACCTATGAGACCTCCACTGGCTCCCCGTCAAAAAGAGAGTGACTTTCAAGCTGCTAACACACGCCTACAAAGCCCTCCACAACACCGGGTCCCAATACCTCAATAAAAGAATCTCCTTCTACGCCCCCAAGAGGAACCTCCGCTCCGCCGACCTTGCCCTGGCAGAAATCCCGTGCATCCGCAGAGCCAGAACCAGAGGAAGATCCTTCTCCTACATTGCGGCCAAGACCTGGAACAAACTCCATTCCTTCCCGATTTCCCCCCCTTCCCCCAGCGCCTTGAGACCCTCACGGGTGAGTAGTGCACTTCACAAATCCTTGATTGATTGATTGACAACAGACAACAAGACATCACATGAAACAACATAATGCAACATTAGAAAACATGACGTAACATAGTGCAGTATGGTACCACAATGTGCACCGTTGCAGCTCCACAGAGGACTACACAACAGCACAAAACAAGATAACATGCAACATGGTGCAGAGCAGAGCAGATACAATGCCATCACACTATATAACATGATACCATACTACACGAAACTAGACAACATGGCAGCATAGCACCAAGGTCAACACAAGAGATTCACGGGTGTAGTGAATCCTGTGATGACTCTTGCATGGAATCCTAGAGTGAAAATATTTGCTGCGGTCTAATGCAGCAACTACAATGTAAATAAATAAATAAATAGTATTGCATGTGTAGTGGGCAGTAGTAAATTGCTGTTCTCAATTGAACTGCGCCTGTGTAATGTTACATAATGTTTCTCTGGCTGATGCAGTTAGAAACTATTTCTGCACTGCGTTGACCAGGAGGGCATGGAGATGGAGGGGCAGGGTGCACGTAATGAAGGAGGGGAGGTGGGGGAAGAGAAGGGCAGAGACTAAAGAGGAAAGAAGGGGTGGTGTAGGAGGAAAGAATTACTCCAGTGGGTAATGAAAGCGCAAGAGCCGTATTTTTTACCACTCAAGTGGCATTACATATGCAAAATGAAGCCTCTCCTACTGTAGTTAAATGAAGCAAAGAACTCTTTTTCCTCGGGGCAGGAAAACAAAGCTGCAGAAGAGAAGTGCATATAAGCTGTTAACCTGCTGCTCACAGGGTGTCTCGGCTCCAGATGCCAAGCACTGCGGGGGCGGGCACCACTGCGGCTACAGCAGCTCAAGGTGTGTGCTGAATGACTTGAGCAGTGAATGGATTCGCAAGAGGCTTTGGAGGCGCAGAACAGAATAACACCCTCTGAGTCCTCCCAGTAACCAATCCCAGTGCCAAGCGGACAAGCGGAAAAGAAAGTGAAATATTTTAAAGTCTATGTGCAGCATAGGCTCAGCTCAGAAGGGGCTGCTGTGATCCGGGGCGATGGTTGTTTGTAAGATATGCAGCAGGGAAATACCCTTCACTCCCCCCTCACCAGGGATAAAGGCTGGCAGCAGTTAGGACACAGAGGGGCATATTCTCAAGGAACTATCGCCGAGTTAACGGCACTTTATCTCAGCCAAAGTCGGGATAAAATTATCACCCCATTCACAAGCTGGTGCTAACAGCCAATACCACCAGTTTACTTGCGATAGCAGTCGCAAAAAACATCGCGATAGATGACCCCGGCAACTACCGCTAATGATATGCAGAGTAGGCGTTCCCGTGCAAAAAGCCGCGACAACACCACTCCACAACATTCTCAACGACCAGCCAGATTGGCGATAAGATCACAAAACATGCGCAAAGGCGCGTTAGCAGCAGGAAACTAACACCTGCTCCTACCTGGTGTAAAGTTGTACGACAACCGGCACCAGACAAGGGAGCACAGCCCATAGCCACACATGAAGAACAACAGATGCCCTGGAGCTACCGATCATGCAGCACGGAGCCCCAATAGGTCAACAACATCCACCGCCACCACCCCCAGGACCACACCACCCCCCCCAGGCCCTACCCTGGGCACCCCCCACACACAACCCCCCTTCGGACAAAGATATTGCACCTCAACTCCACAAAATCATGAACCAAACAAATTGCCTGAAGTCGTACAATCACAACACCCAACATACATGTGTGGTCAGAAAAAGGGAAATCATACATCCATATCATAATATCCAAACAATACATTTATTACAGAAGAAACCAAAAAAAACAAATCTGAAAACGCATGGCGGGTCGTCCCAGGACGTTCTGTAAGTCACAGCCTGCAAAACAGAAATCTGGATCAGAAGGTGTGCCATGCGCCCATCAAAGTACAGAGAGAGAGAGCGAAAGAGAGAAAGAGAGAGGGAGAGAGGGAGAGAAAGAGAGGGAGAGAGAGGGAGAGAGAGGGAGAGAGGGAGAGAGAAAGAGAGGGAGAGAGAAAGAGAGGGTGAGAGAGTGCTGACACTGCAGACCTAGGCCTCACTGCTCACCTGCTGCCACCGGTGTGTCTCCAACCACGTGCCGGTATTCACAGCAGTCCCTCAGGTCCCTCATCTGAAACAGTTTCCAGAGACATGAATGGCAGAGTCCATACAGTTGCACACGCCATCATCGCTTGCCCGCCCCTGCGCACACAAGCTGCTGCACCCCAGCCCCTCCCGCCACCCAGCGGTTATTGCCCGCCCCTGCGCAACCAGGCCTCACTGCTCACCTTCCGCCACCGGCGTGCCTCCAAGAGGGCCCACCACGTTCCCGATGGATCTCCAAGCCCGGTGCCTGCGACCATGGCACCCTCCACATCATGCAGCCCCGCACCGCGGGCCACCAGGTCACACACATGATTCTGGGTCTTGATTTCACAATGGCAGAGACCACATCAGTGCACACGGCATCATCGCAGGCTGCACACCCGCACAGAGCTTGAGGTGCCACTAACTCTGTGAACCGTGAGGCAACGCCACGTGGCGGGAGGCCCGCCCTGCCCGCTGGCTCAGGCCTACACTGCGGTGCAGCAGGGCTCACACTAATCCTTGCCAGTCAGGACCGCCAGGACGGCGCATCATCGCAGGCTGCACACTTTAGGTGCCCCTATCTCACTGCACCGCAAGACACCCTCCCGTGGCGGTGTGCCTGTGCCTGCCGCAGTGTATCCGGTGCCACCAAGTCTGTGCACTGCTAGCCATGGACCCTTAATGATTGAGTCCCATAGTGCGGACGCCATCATGTCACCCCCGGCACTGGGCAATGTGAGGTGGCAGGGCCCTAGGCCCTCACGCATACATGAGAACTACACGGAGACACCCAGTCAGACAGAGTGGAAATGGCGTCCAGCACGTGCGCCAGGCCCTTTTCATTGGCAGGGTCACATGTCCTGTGACGCCTGTGCTGGATGGGTGTGGTGTGGGTGTACACCAGCCATGAGGGAGTGGCTGTGGCATGCTGACAACTAGACCTGTGAGCTGCAGATCCCAACAGTGAGGACCTGGGACATGTAGCATTTTCGTCCCCCCCTGTGTGCGTAATTGGAGTGAGCTGTCCTGGCGTATGCCAGTCCAGCATAAGGGTGTGAACAATGACCCGGGGGCTCTGGGAGTGGTTCCGTCCTGGGCTGGACAAGGAAGTGACTACTGGATGTGTCTCTGTTGTAGTGTCGGCGCCACCCGGACCGCAATCGGCAATGTGTCACCCTGTGACAAAAGTCCCACAACATGGGCAACATGGACGTAAAGGGGAATCACTGACCATACATTCATCCATACGTCCACACTTGAAAGATCATAGACATGACACAGCTGTGTGAATAAGAATGTTTATTGCACATTCAAGGGAGTGTTGCAGCTGGAGCAGTACAGGGCCATGCCAACCCCACTTCACATTGTCGGCCCGTGGAGGGCCAGCCAGAGTCATTCAGGGAATGACAGGTACATCATGAGAGGAGGACTTCAGTCCGCAGTTTGTTAGCTGTGTCATTGGTGAGCAAACAGAATATGGCAGTCCATGTCGAGGTCCAAGGTGAGTGTCGCAGAGTGCATCGGGGGACAGTGGAAGGTGATGATGCAGAGGGCAGAACCAAGCAGAAACAGGCCACATGGCGGAGATGAATGCTACTGCGTCCTCCTGACCATGATGGCAGATTCATCCGCATCTTCGTCCTCTGCTGTTGCATGTGCCTCACATGTGGCTGGTGGTGTTCTGTCTCCAGCACTGTGTGGCACTGACACATCAGGGGCCGGAGATGTGGATGGGGTGGTAGCAGCAGCATGCATCAGCCCCAGGCCTTGTGGCAGCAATGCCATGAGGAGGGTCTTCAGGGCATTGAGGGACCCAGCTACCTATCGCTGGTGTGCAGCCGTGGCAGTCGCTCTTTCCGCCTGCGTCCGCTCCATGTTCTCCATGATCCTCCGCATGTGTCCCAACTCCCTGGTGAGATCGCTGGAGGCACTCTGACTAGACAGTCGTTCTTGTCGCAGAGTCAGGACTCCAGCGATGTCAGCCATGGTCCGTTGGAGAGCATGGAGCGGACTGTGGGTGTCCGTCAGGGACTGTGAGTGGTCCCTGATGGGACTTAGACACCCACTTATGGCGTCTAGTTTGGCCTCCATGCGGTCAAACCCCACCTGCATCTTTTCAGCCAGCTTCTCCTGGCACCCCAACACACGGCGTTGGAAGGCCATGTGTTCGTCGTGGGGGTCCTGGGAGGCAGCCGTGGTGGTGGGTGCTGCCTGCTGTGTGTGCTGTGCAGGGGGTGGGTTCTCCTCGTGGCAGCTGGGCTGCCCTGATCCTGGAAGTGGGCTGCGGAGGCTCGGCTCCAGAGGCTCTCCACGAGCTGTTGGAGGGCATCGGAATCGAAGGTGTGGTGGTCCTCTCCATCATCAGAGAAGAGAAGTTCGGACTGCTCTGCAGGAGGTGTTGGATTTCCACCTGCAATGTGAAGGGGAGATGCAGTTTAACATCGTGTTCACATGTATGTTGACGCATTGTACATGTTTACATTCAGACTGCATGACAGTGTACATTGTGACTGTTTGGGGGGAGCTGCCTATTTGATGTGGGACAATGGACATTCCGACTACATCACGGATGTATGTTTGTACTTGTACATTGTCAACTCACATTTCCCTGCAGTGCCAAATGTGATTGGCCAGTTTCTACGCACATGCGGCACCAGTTGTGATCTCTGTTCTGTTGTGGACGTGTTGCGGTTTGTACCACATCGTTGTCACTGTTGATGTGCTCTGCATGTAATGTGTGTGTGCCGCATTTTGGGGGAGTTGCCCCTGCAGCTCTGATTTTGCTGCCCTTATCCCTTTCATGCGGTGTGCCTCTGGGTTCTGTGCTTATGCGGTGCTGAGATGCTGCATACCTGTGTGCATTGGTCTCTTGGTGGGAGTTGTGGGTCTGGGGCATGGTTTGTCCGCAGATGTGCTATGCTTAATTGTGCATGTGTGCCATTGTGCCCATCTCCCCCCGTCCCCCCAGTCCCTGGTGGTTACTCACCCTGTTGCTGTTGTGTCCGGTCATGTTGAGCAGTGTCCGGTCCCCCAACTCCTGCCACCGTCTCCCCACTGATGACTGTGGACACCATTTCCTCCATCTCGTCCAGCTCCTTCTGTGGCGCTGGACTCCCACCTCCAGTCTGCATTGCTGCCTTCCGGTTGTTTGCGAGTTTCAGCTTGGTTTTGCGCTTCACATCATTCCAGCGCCTCTTGACCTCGTCCATTGTCCTCTTCAGCACTCCGACTGCATTCACCTTGTCCATGATGGTCTGCCATATTCCATTTTTAGTTGCCAGTGACACAGTGGAGGTGACGAACAGTGGTTGATGGTGTTCTATCACCTCCGTTATCAGGATCCTGTTTTCCTGCGGACTGAACCGCTTCTTCCTACTCTTCTTGTCCTTGCCCTTCCCTGACCCCGAGGTCCCTGGCTGTTCCTCCGGGGGGCTTGTGGCGTTCTAGTTGTCCTCTGTCCTTGCTCCGGATGCCTCCATTGTGCTTCGCTGTTGTTTGGCTTTTGTTGGTATGGTTTTTTTCTACTTTTATAGTGCATTTTCCTGCATGACGCGTGGAAATTGCAGGCCTGTGCTGGTTTTCGTAGATTTTTGTATCGCGATTGGCGTCATCGCTACTATTCTCGCGTTGGGGTTTCGCGTTTTGCGGCGTCGCGTTGTTTTTAACGCGTTTATTTGACGCGTTGTCGTGTGACTATCGCATGGTACCGCCGTGTTGTGAATATCACGTTGACACAGAGTTGTTTTCCTGCGATAGACTGCAATGTGAAGGGTTGCGTTAAGCTACACTTGCGGTGGTTATCACACGTTGTTGAGAATATGCCCCATAATTTGCTGTTTCTTGGGGCCTAATTCACTAATCCCTGCCGCAGAATTCTGGTGCACAGCGATCACTAAACGCAGATAAACTTAACAGGTAGTGCGAAGTGGTTTCGGTTTTGGCTTCCCGGTCTCACAGCTTGACCCCGGCACATACAGCTCCTTGATACGGCTCCCCCCCATTATTGGGTGAAATATGGAGCCTTTCAGCTTTAAATACTAGTGGCCTCAGGCAGATACTATGTGTTTAGCGTTTGCAATGTGTCCCAAAGGCGCAGGTCGGGGGTCATGTGTTTGTAGAGTTTCAGGAAGGTGGCTGCGTCGTAAGGCACGCTGATCAGGGTGCTTTAACATGTGGTATGGCTGGGGTTATGAAAGGCGATGCAGGTACACAGGAACACCCGGAGATGGCATTGCACAAATTGAAGTGATGTTCAGAAGGAGGCTCATGGGGTGCAGACCACACACATGCCACAACAACTGAGTTTTGAGGTGCAGAGAGATGAGACGAGGATGCTTCCAGGGATGTTTAAATTCTCAGCAACAGCAGGTGGGTGTAGGTGGGGTCCTGGTACAGTCGGGGGGAGAATTAGCCCATGTATGTCCTTGGCGGGCCGAGCAGCACTGGCCCCTGGTCTAAGTTCATACGGCAGCAGGTGCGGAGGATTTTGCTGGAAATTAATCAAATGCGGTGTTATGGCTTGCTGACATTGCCAGAGCTAGCAGGGACTCCAGTGGAGGTGCAGAAAGGCTTGGTTGCAGGGATAACGCTCTTGAGGGGGTCGGTTTCTCAGGCTGACGGAGGCTCAGTGTAGGATAACTTGCATGGCACAAGGGCGTGGTTTGGTTCATGATGAGGTCTCGGGTTGGGGAGACCGTTTTCCTTAGTTACAAGCTAGAAGGACATACAGGGAAATGCTGGCCTATTATGGCTGTATCAGCCAAGGGAATTGGGCTAAATGAGCAGACGGTTACTGCATTAGACAATAGTGAGGCTAAAGGGGAGGCCATCGTAAAAAAGACAGCTCGAGCAACTCTGGGAAACCCCTAAGCATACAGGTTTCCTTTTTCTTTATATTTTTATTAAGAACATTTTTAAATACACATTTTTCCTTCCAAAGCCACCCTCCGCCCATCCCCACACTGTGAAATTCCAAACAAAGATAGAAGGAAACGGGATCCATTGGCAATCAAATCTATGACCAAGTTAAATACAAAAGCACAAAAGAGGAATAAATACATAGGCTCTTTCTAAAATAATTCAATTAGCTGGTATAAACAATTATTCTATTCAATCATTCCTATAAAGTGCGTGTGCAATTCAACCCTTCTTTTTACTCTCCCCAACTGGACAAGTACTCCCATATTTTTAGGCCCTTTTTCTTTTTTCCGTGCCTTAAAGCCTTTCCGGGCGTGAATAGATTTTTCAAGATTATAAACGCCCATCCCCACACAGTGAAATTACAAACAAAAGTAGAAGGAACAGGGATCCATAGGCAATCAAATCTATAACCAAGTTAAATATGAAGCCCAAAAGAGGAATGGATACATAGGCTTTTCCTAAAAGAATGATTCAATTAGCTAGTAAAAACAATTATTCTATTCAATCATTCCTATAAAGTGCATGTGCAATTCATCCCTTCTTTTGCTCTACCCATCTGGACAGGTGATCCCATATTTTTAAACCTTTTTTCCGTGCCCTAAAACCTTTCTGGGCATAAATAGCTTTTTCCATATTGTAAATGGACAACAGCTGGGCCAACCACTGCTGAAAAGCGGAGGGATCTGGTTCCAGCCAGGCTGAGGAGGCACATAGCCTAAATATAGCCATTGAGATACTTAATAGCTCTCTTCCCTCATCGGTACTACCACCCTCTTGTATACCCAATAGGATTATGGCTGGGGTCATAACTACTTTCAGAAACAACTTGTTTCTAAAAAACTCCCCCATTTGGTTAATGACCGTTGAGAGGGAAGCATATGTTGCAAACATGTGGACTACATCGGCCTTGTAAAGGCCGCAGCATGGGCACCGCATCCCTTTCCCTTTTCCCCACTTTGAAATTCGATATGGTGTGTACTATAAGAAAAAACATGTTTTATAAAACTGGACCTCCAGTTTAGCTGACATCAGTGAGGTTTGTGCTGTTAAAAAGGCTTGATGAAACACGTAATTAGTGATATCAAGTTTGACTTGCTACCTTTCAGAGTATTTCTCCATCTCACTCTTCATTAAATCATTTAGGGAGCAATATGTAGTCCTGATAGGGGGGGGGCCCATTTGTTAATTTCTCTACTAATTCATTTTTAGCCATTTCCCTGGCCCACCCCCCAACTTCTGTAAATAGTCCCTTATCTGGAGAAATTAAAAAAACTCTCTATAGGTAAGATTATACTTGGTCTTAAGTTCATCGTACGAGACAAAGCTTAAAGCTGAATAAAAACACCCTATTTATTGATCCCAGACCTCCACCAATTAGTAATGCATGGGTCAGAAAATATCTCTGGTACATTGTCATTACCCTGAAATGGAGTGTAGAAATTGAGCCTGCCTAATCCCAATAGGCGGCGAATAGGAACCCATATTTTATAGGTGGTCATAAGAGTGTTAAATCTGACCCTTTTATAGTACCCTAGCTCTAGCTGTCATCATAAACATCCCCAGGCGTCAACCCCGATTATCAATTCAAAGGAAGAGGGGTACATCGGTGGATTGTCACTGGGGAATTCCCTCAGAAGCACCGTATAGTGCACTAGGGCCGTGGCCCAATAATATAGCCTCAGATTGGGAAGTGCCAGCCCTCCACACTCTTTAGGGAGTGTCAGTAGTTTGACCGACCTCCTGGGTTTCGAATAAGCCCAAATGAATTGGGAGAATATACTTACAAATTTTTTAAACCAATAATTAGAAACGAAAAGGGAATGGCTCTCATAAAGAATAATAATTTGGGAGAGTACACCATTTTTATTAAATTACACCTACACACCAACGTTAAATGCAAGTTATCCTGCTTCTTCAATAAATGTTTGGCTTTTTCCGGTATTGGTGTTAGATTTTCATCTATGATACCATCCAGGTCTTCCCTGATTATAACCCCCAAACAACTTGCCTACTCCACTACTCTGCTATCCATCATTTGGACATGTTTGTTAATAACTATCTGCGTTTTTCCATTATTCAAGGAATACCCTAAAAATCCCCTGAAAATCGCTGCTTCTTCTTCTACAGCTTTTATAGCAAGCTCTGGATTAGGAGTGACCACTTCCACATCATCGGCGTACACCAAAACTGTGGTACTATAACCATGCGCTATTACGGGAGGTATACTTGAATTGGCTTCCAGTTTTTTAAAAAAAGGGGTCTATATACAATGCAAAAAGCAATGGGGAGCAGGGGCACCATTGCCGCGTTCCCCTTGTAATACTCAGGTGTCTATATAATTCCCTGTTAATGCTAACTCTGGCTACCGGATTTATATGTAAAGCTTAACTGCCCTGATGAAATTTGGGCCTATCCCTTTCCTCTGCATTATGTCCACAGAAAGAGCCAGGAGACCCTTTCAAATGCTTTTTCTGCATCAAGCTAAATTACCGCCATAGGATCTCGTGACACTTGTCTTGCATCAAGTAGAGATATTATTCTTCTAATGTGGTCAACGGTGCCCCTCCCGGGGATAAATCCATGCTGATAATTTACTACCATTTTGTCAATCACTCGGGACAATCGAAAGGCCAGTGCTTTTGATTAAGCTTTTGCGTCACAATTGACCAGGGTAATTGGGCAATAGGAGCCTAGCTCTTGAACTGGTTTGTTCTTTTTGGGAAAGACAATACATTTTGCTTCTGCCCAAGACTTTGGTGGGTTATCCCCATTAAATATTTGCGGGAAGAGATCTTTCATCACATATTTTAGCTGTTCTGACAATACCTTATAAAACTCAGAGGGTATTAAATCTGGCCCAGCAGCTTTACCATCAGACAGGCTCAATAATGCCACAAGCATCTCATCCACATTAAGAGGTGCTTCTAGATATTCTTTTTCTTCCTCCGTCAATAGAGCCGCAAGCACCGGATTTAAATAGTCACTAATGGAGACCTGATTCTGAAGATCAGTGCCCTCAGATTCCTCAGTATACAGATTTTGATAGTATTTCTGAAAAGTCTCTTGGATCTTCTTAGGGTCAGTAACTATTCCCGATTCGGGGTCCCTGATATTCGTTATCTCCCTACGTGTGTATTCCTGCCGGGTTCGTACCGCCAATTGGTGACCTATTTTCTCGTTATTCTCATATATCCTTTCCTGATGGGTAATAGTTCTGTTCGCAGATTTCTTCATGATAATTTCACTAAATGCAGCCTTAGCTATTGCTACCTCGATTTGAGCCTCATCTCCCCAGTCCCCTGACTGTACAGCCACTACAAATTTTTTTCCCACTTGTGCAAGTCTTAGGTGGAGATCTTGCATCTTCTGTTTTTCAGATTTCCCTTTGTTTAAGGTAAATTGAATAGTTTCCCCCCGGATGCAAACTTTCAGGGAGTCCCAGATGCTAGCAGGGGAAGCTGTTCCGACATTCACCTTCGAGAACCCCGGTATCCACTCCCTCATGTGCTTCCTATAATTTTCATCAAGGAGTAACGCTCGCTCAAAGGTCCAGTTTGAGGCTTTCTGCCTCACTCCCATCCCTGCAAGTTCCAACACAAGTGGGTTGTGGTCAGATAGAAATCTGGGATGTCTGTCAATCTGGCACTTTTGCTGAATCGAAGATGAAACAAAAAATAGTCCAATCTTGCATGTTTAAGGTGGGGGAAACAAAAGAATGCAAAGCCATCCTCTAGCGGCCTCACCTTTGCCCAAACATCTATTTAACTATGTGTACTACATACATTTGATAGCGCTTGAAACACTCTACGTTTCCTCCCTACATACTTTGAATTGGACTCCCAATTATTAGGTAGGTTAACATTAAGATATCCACAGAGAATGATGGGTAGTGGCCAGTGTGCTAGCTCATTTGTCAACCAATTAATGACCCCTGGATCGTCCACTATAGACCCATATACTAAACAAAGCGTGAAAGTGTCAGTCCCAGCCAAACTGCACTTGGTGATCACTCATCTCCCCATAGAATCCAAATGCGTTTGGAGAAACTGCAATTTATTATATTGGGTTATAATAGCAACACCGAGTGTGCGTGATCCTTGGGCTGTCCCCCCACCAATCTATAGCCCAAGTTTTTCAGCAGGCCCACCCTTGACTCTTCTATGTGGGTTTCTTGCAAGCAGACGACGTCTGCTTGCAGTGCTTGCAGCCCAAAATACACCCTCTGCCTCTTTTTGGCATCGTTCAACCCACAAACATTAATGGTGGCTATTCGAAGTTTCCCAACACCTGTCATCCGTGCCGCCATATTTTATTATACCTTCCTCACGCCATAAACTGCATGTAGCACACATACTCCTTGAGCTGCCAAGAATACCCTATCTCCCAAAACAAAAACCAAGTGCAATCAAATTGTGTGGTCCCTTCATCTTCCCACCCACATCCATCCCAGCCCCCAACCCCTCAACCCCCCCACTAAATGAGCAATCAGGCATGGCCTGAGCGATGTGTCCCCAGCCCACTGCCCCGCTACCCCTCTCTCCATGCAGTAAAGAAAAACTTCCTGCTCCCCACGTGCCCTTCACCAATTCCAGATAATACATTTAAGGATTTCCCCTTGACAATTACTCCGCTTTACTATTGCTGTTCCCCTGACTCAACTCTGACAGATATTCCTGAGCTTGTATCTCCGAAGTGAAGCTACGAATATGTCCTCTAAAAATTACCTTTTGCCTAGCTGGATTTAGAAGATAGGCTTCTGCCCCTATTTTCTGAAAGGGGTTAATTAACTGCCGAAGGCGCCATTTTCGCTCCACAGTAGCGTGCATGAAGTCCGGTTTGGCAAAGAATGATACCCCATCAAATGACTTTTTAGTGTTCGGGCGTGCCTTATCATAGATGAGTTGCCTCAGCAGGAAATTGCCAAAATAGACTAGCATTACCCTGGGTCTTTCAGTTTCGCTCTGTGGATGTTTTCTCACCATTAGTGGGAAACGATGAGCACGCTGGACCTCTGAGTCCCAGTCCCATTTGTCTTGGTCCGGGAAAGCTCGTTTCAGCAGATTAACCACATACTCTCTAGGATTACCGCCCTCCACCCCTTCTGGAATCCTCAGAAGACGCAAATTATTCCGCCGTTGGTGGTTTTCCTGGTCCTCTATTTTGAGTATGACATCTGCCAAGGCCACGCCCTTTGATTAATTTTGTGCTTTCAAAGTTTCTACTTCTGCCTCCGGGGACTCTGTTTGGCCTTCTACTGTGGTTAGTCAATCCACAAATTCTCCACAGACTTTATTCAATTGTCGCATCCCCCCTGCAGTTTCTTAGAGGCAATCCTTGCTCGTCGGCTTTCACTTTGGTTTTCTTCCTGCATTTGTTTAAGGGATAAGAAGTTAGTGGTAAGTGATGGTTCTTGGCTTCCTCCTGCTATTCCTGTTTCGGCGTTGTCCTTATCACTTAGACCGGGGTCATGGAATGTTAGATGGGCATTGGAATAGTCCAATTTCAGCTTTTGTTTACTGCTCCCTATTACGCCCTCTTTTTTTCCCCCCTGAGATTTCTTCCTTGAGGTCTTTTTTCTTTGGGTCTTTTGCAGGTCATCCAAAGAGGCACTACTGTCCGAGTCCAAAGTAACTTCACTGTTGGAAGATGAGCTCTCTTGTTTAGAGGAGTCCGATCCATCTGTTAACACAGGTTTCCCAACAACAAAGGTGCTTTGGAGTGGATGCCTGCTTCTGCCCGGGGGACCGTAGAGTGAATACTGACACAGGAGCATTCTAGTCGGTCCCTGCTTGTGCCCTAGGGGGTCTATAAAGTGCACGCTACGAAGAAATGCCAAAGACACACATCATGTGCTGGAAATGGAAAGGCAGAGACAGCGTACTGGTTGCTGCTCGTTCCGGAGGCAATTCTCCAGGGGAGTAAACTTTTTTTAAAAGGTGGGACATGCACCAACCATTAGCCATTTGAAAAAAGCCAATCCACAGCATGGGAAGAGTCAAACCCCACAATGTACAGACAACAGATCGTCTAACAGCACAAGCGCTGTATAGGCTCAGCCTAAAAATGAGGGGTAGCTAAGTTTGATGGTAGTAGGATTGAAAAGATTGAGTATGTTTGGAAAAACAAGCTAGCGCATGAACAGAACAGAAACAAATCGGCTGCGCCCATGCGAACCGTGTGGTGCCATTCACGTGTAATTTCAGGTGCAAAAACGCACTTTGCTCTGCATAAGACATGGAAATGTAACACGAACAGGCACGTCGAGCAGCTCAACCTGCTCGCAGAACTCTGTGTAGTGCAGCGTACTATTTTGACAACCTAACGGAGTTCTGCATAGTGCGACTCCGCATACTTCTCCCAGGCTTAGTCTTTAACAAGAATGTCATTTTCACGAGCATACATTGAGGTCATTATAAGTACTATTACCACGCACACACTTACCACCCATACCACTTCTATGCTAACGTTTACCACATATTTTAATTCCCTATAGGTAAATGTTGTTAAATACATTTAAAATAAATAGTAATAAATGAAAATTAATATAAATAGTAAAATGCATTGGAGCATCTACATTCACCATAAAAGATTACCAGGCATTATGCTGAAAAATCACGCAATACATTGCAGCACCACACAAAAGTATTTCCAACATATTTGGGTCATGCAACCCATCTCAAAGCAGTTCAACACTGTGCACATAACAAAAGCATTATTGCACAGCAGTGCAACACAACGCAAGCCAAGGCAACAGTGCAACACTACAAAATTGTTCTCCACATAATCTACATTAAAAATTAAACAATAAAACACATCTCAACATAGTACAAACAGTGTATGTAACAGATTAACACATTCAGCATATACACATTTGTCTTTCTTTTATTTAAAAAAAAAAATGCAATCTCTTTTGTCCCCAACCAAGATGGCAGTCGCATACTGTGAAGAATGTCAAAAACACACTTTTTTCAACAAACGAAAAGAATTATGCATTTAGTCACATTTTAATTCACGTATAAAACATTTTTCAGCACATATTTCATTGCAAATTATCGATTAACTTCTAAAAACATATAAAAGCAGCCGTCCACCATCTTGCTGCCAGTGGTACACTGCCTTCTGACATGACCACACACACCACTGAGGCCAGGAGAGAGAACCACAGCCAATTCCAAACACTGCCATTTAACTATACAAGTAAGTATACCCTTAAATATTAACGCTCTGAAACAATACTAACGATATCACAGAAACAAATATTTATTCAAAAATGTTTTTAATTTTCTAGTCATTGTCAGAGTTATCAATATGCCATCAAATTTGGTTGATTTTCTAGTTTTAAACCAATGTAAGGTAATAACATCATCCTTATTTACAAGAAAATCATTAAAACATTATTTAATAAAAATAAAACGCGTCACCTGCTCAGATTAGGTACTGGACAATATTTGGGTTTTAAAATTTGTATTTTTACTTTGCTGCATATTTACCTCAATGAAGGTGCTGAACAGTGACTGGGGCCAAGAGTATTATTTCAAATCTGTCAAAAGTATTATTCTAACTCCCCTGGATACTTACCTCAGGGAAGGTGCCGGACAGTGACTGAGGGCAAAAATAATTTTCTAACTTTACGGGTACTTTCCTCAGGGATGGTACAGGACATTGAATGGGAGGCACAATTACTATTCTAACTCCACTGAGTACTCACCTCAGGGAAGGTGCTAGATAGTGACTGAGGGCAAAAAACCTTTTCTAACTCCGCTGGGTACTTACCTAAGGGAAGGTGCTGGACAGTGACTGGGGCACAATTACTATTCTAACTCTGCCAAGTACGTACCTCAGGGAAGGTGCTTGACAGTGACTGGTGGGTAAAGTTACTACTCTAACTCCACTGAGTACTTACCTCAGGGAAGGTGCTGGGCAGTGATTGGGGCAAAATTACTACTCTAACTCGGCCATGTACTTACCTCAGGGAACGTGCTGAACAGTGACTGGGGGTAGAATTGCTATGCTCTCTCTGCTGAGTACTTACCTCTTTTTCTTTCCCATGGACCTTAAAAGCAAAAAAAGACATTGAGGGAGAAAAGAAAATAGAAACAGTGCAAAATCACTGTCCATTTTTGAAAAAGATTAAATAGTACACAGGTAAGTTATCCCTTAAAAGCACAAAATGCAAAGAAAGCACTAACAAAACAACAATTATTTTACCTTTTTTCTTCTAAATTAAAATAGATAACAAAGAACTCCGACACAGAACTATTTACAGATTTTTCAAGAACACATTGGAGCAGAGAAAAAAAAACAGGTAATACTTTTAGAAACATATATGAACTGCCAAACCTAACAACTTTCATCAAACACAATATAACCATTAGAACTTAACTTGCTCTCTTTTTCTACAAGAAATCTAACCTTTTTCTCTTTCAACAAACTGTCTTGAATAACCATCCAAATCTTTTTTTTCCTCAGCAGATAGATTGTTGTGAATGATAATAAATCACAATTTTAGACCATTGCATGCAAAGATGTTTTTTTCTTTTTTTTGCTACAGAACACTGAAACATGGAAAACCCAAAACAGGCTAACTATATTCAATCATGGCGAGGAAACAGACTATTGAAGAATGGTGGCTATATTTATTGTAAGGAGAGACTAACTGAGCCCAGGAGACATTGGAGGTGTGTGCAGTATTTTTCATCCCATTGCAAAGGCAGAGCGCTTACTTTGGGTGACGCTTTTGAAAGGACCACAGAGCATAACCACTCTGCCTCTGCAATGGAGGTCAAAGTAAGGGAGCATTAGAAACTGGTTTTCTGGTTTGGCATAGGTATGCACCATGTCCATGCAGGAATCCCATTCCCACTCAGTATAGGTCACAAATGCACCTTAAATTAACTTGTGCTCAGTCTTTTGAAGCTTGGCACACAGCAGTCAGGTTTAACTCAGGAGGCAATATGTAAAGTACTTGTGCAACACATAAACCGTAGCACAGTGAAAAGAAACACCACAAAAAGACTACATACCAGTTTAGAAAAAATAAAGGATAATTTTATAAATACAATAGACCAAAACGACAAAAATCCAATTAGTAGAAGCCGAGATATGAATTTTCAAAGATTAAATGTAAATAGCGCTTAGAAATAAAAAGCGCTCAAAGAGTTAAATCTTCACACTGGACCAGGACAAACTCAAGAGTTCAGGCCACCCGCAACGGAGCACAGGCTGGCTACAGGACCCACGCAGGGCCTGATGAGCAAAAGTACCTAAATACTTGTTGCAAGCACGAGGTGCGGATTGCAGCCGAGGGATTCATCGGTGAGTCTCATGCTGTTGGGATGTTGCGCCGGATTTCTCCATGCAACTGAAGCAATGCATCAGTTCCATGAGCGAAGCGCCGGTTCTGAAGTGTGGTGGTTCTTAGTGCAATGCGCCAGGTTGATCCACGCTTGAGAGGCAATGCATCGATCTTCTCCATGCAGTGGCGTTGAAGCATTGGTTCTGAAGAGGTGGTCCCGAAAGCGATGTGGTGGTTCCAGGTGGGATGCGCCTGTCTGGTCCCTGCAACCGTGGTGATGTGTCGATCCTGATCTTGCAGCAGGACATGCATTGGTTCTGATTGATGCAACACCGCCTATGCGAGGGGGCTGGCAGATGCAGCACTTTATACTCACTTCCATGGGCCCTGGAGTGGATTGGCACCCTTTAGCTGAGCAAGACTTGCAGGAAGCAAAGTCAAGATGCTGTTTGAGGAATGAAATTAAGTCTTTGATATCCCTGCGACTTCAGAAGCAGGAGGCAAGCCAACAAGCCTTTGGAGATTACTTAGGTTCTGGGATGTAGAGATGCAGGTCCAGTCCTTCACACTTCCAGGCAAGAAGCAGCAGGCAGCAGGCCAAGACAGCAAAGCAGTTCAGCAAATTGTCAGTCCCTCCTACAGCACAGCAGCTCTTCATCCTGGCAGAATGTCCTCAGTTCCAGAAGTGTTCTGAGTTGCTGCTGCCTGAGGTCCAGTGCATATACCAAGTTGGATCTTTGAAGTAGGGAAACTTCAAAGATATTAATCTAAAGTGCACAAGACCTGGCCTTTCCTGCCCTGGCTCCAGACTCACTACAAGGGGTTATGCAACCCTTTGTGTGGGGTCAGGATACAGCCTTTTCCGATGAAAGTGTCAACTCCTCCCTTCCATCCTGCTCAGGATGACCCATCAACATGCAGATGGCCACTCAGTCACAGCCACCCTTCTTTTGTGTGTGGTTGTCTAGAGGGAATTCAGGAAGCCATCTGTCACCCACCCCAGACGTGTATTTCAGAGACAGGCAGAAGGCCCCAAATGGTTACAGTAAGAAAATGCCAACTTTCTAAAAAGTTGGCGGGGGTATGCCCAGACGTGGGTCCCTTGCTCACTTTGCCACTGGATTCAAGCAAGCCTGGCTGATGACGGCTGGAATGCCAGAAACCGGTCCTAGGATGCTTGTTTCCGGTCCAGGGAAGACATGGCTTGGCAGTTCGGGCTGGACTGTTCCCATGAGGCACAGGGTCCGACTGATTTGCATATGGCCATGTCTGAACTGGGGTGGTGGAGTGAGCTAAAGAATGATGATGGATTAAACCCAGATCAGTTGACTGGGGGTGAGTGTTTGATTGGCTCAAACGTTCCGTCCATCATCCCCTTTTGTATCGCTTTGTTCGCCCTAAGTTGGCGGGGGTATGCCCAGACGTGGGTCCCTTGCTCACTTTGCCACTGGATTCAAGCAAGCCTGGCTGATGACGGCTGGAATGCCAGAAACCGGTCCTAGGATGCTTGTTTCCGGTCCAGGGAAGACATGGCTTGGCAGTTCGGGCTGGACTGTTCCCATGAGGCACAGGGTCAGACTGATTTGCATATGGCCATGTCTGAACTGGGGTGGTGGAGTGAGCTAAAGAATGATGATGGATTAAACCCAGATCAGTTGACTGGGGGTGAGTGTTTGATTGGCTCAAACGTTCCGTCCATCATCCCCTTTGTATCGCTTTGTTCGCCCTAAGTTGGCGGGGTATGCCCAGACGTGGGTCCCTTGCTCACTTTGCCACTGGATTCAAGCAAGCCTGGCTGATGACGGCTGGAATGCCAGAAACCGGTCCTAGGATGCTTGTTTCCGGTCCAGGGAAGACATGGCTTGGCAGTTCGGGCTGGACTGTTCCCATGAGGCACAGGGTCAGACTGATTTGCATATGGCCATGTCTGGGGGGATGGTGGAGTGAGCTAAAGAATGATGATGGATTAAACCCAGATCAGTTGACTGGGGGTGAGTGTTTGATTGGCTCAAACGTTCCGTCCATCATCCCCTTTTGTATAACTTTCTAAAACTGGCATTTTCAGAATGCAGTTTAAAAACCAACGTCAGCAGAAGCTGTGTTTTTAAATTGTTATTCCAGAGACAGCAAATTTGGGGTCCCATCTCTTCTGTTTAGAAATTACACTTTTAAATTGTAATAAGGCAATTCCAATGTTATCCAAAGGGAAAGATAGGTCTTGCAGTAGTGAAAAACAAAGTTAAGATTAATTCCCTACCAGAACATGTAAAACTTAAAAGTGCATGCCCTACTTTTTTAATACACTGCACCCTTCCCATGGGCTCTCCAGGGCCTATCTTAGGGTTGTACGATATATAATAAAAAGGAAGGTTTGGGCCTGGCAAGTAGGTTAATTTGCCAGGTTGACATGGTAGTTTAAAACTGCACACACAGACTCTGCAGTGGGAGGCCTGAGACATGTTTAAAGTGCTACTTAAGTGGGTGGTACAATCAGTGCTGCTGGCTCACTATTAGCATTTGATTTCAAGGCCCTGGGGATATGTAGTGCGCTTACTAGGGACTTATAAGTAAATCACAATATGCAAATTGTGGATAAACCAATCTAACCATATTTTCCGTAAAGTGCACATGCATTTAAGCACTGTTTAGCAGTGGTAAAGTGCTCAGATTCCTAAAACCAGCAAAACCTCAGTCAGCAAAGCAGTAAAAAAACAAGAGGTCAGAAGGCAAAAAGTCAGGGGAAATGACGCTAAGAATGTCAGGTCTAACAGGGAGAACATCCAACAATTAAAAATGCTAGCATCCACCTCAAATGAACCCTGTGGCTCAGGTTTGAGGGAGGTAGCCCAAAACATCCCCATGCATGTTCCTAGTAGTATACCCACAAAACCCAATTTAAGGAGAACGGTTCAGAGGCAAAAACAGGTGATTTATCCCCAACACTATAATCCTACACTGACATTAACACCCCCCCTAAATTTGCAGTTTCTTATGCTAATGAACCTTTCCTACTATATGATAATGAAAACCCTCTCAAACGAATACTAATCTTTAGCACAACCCATAACTTAGAAACCCTTGAGAATATTGAAATTTGGATGACAGATTGAACTTTTAAGTCAACTCCCCATCCATTTATCCAAATTTACACTATTCATGCTAACATAAACAACACAACTGCTCCATTAGTGTACAGCTTACTCCCTGACCAGCAATCCTCAACTTACATCGCACAAACTGTGAATAAAAGTCCTAGGAAGATTATAATTGATTTTGAATTACAGATGATTAAAACTGTTACTAAAATTTACTCTGACACTCAAATTGAAGGGTGTTTTTTCACTTTTGCTAGGCATATTGGTGGAAAATTAAAAAAATATCCTTATCTGAGGGTTACATGTCAAGCAGTAAACTACAGCATGAGTTAAAAAAAACTAACAGCTTTGTGTTTTGTACCTCGTGAGCATGTGGATAAGTTCTCCACATCAATTACAGAACTGGAATACTTTACACAAAATGAGAAAAAATTGGCACCACGCCTAAATTACTTTGAGGACACTTGGATTGGTTATATAAGCAGGTCGGGTCACAGGAGGAAGCCAAGGTTTCTCATTGACTGGCTGATCTGTTACTCAACCGGCTTAGAGGGAGGTGCAAAAACAAACCATGCCATAGAGCAAAGTTCTTCAATCTGGGGGGTGCAACCCCCAGGGGGTCCGAGGAGTCCTGGGAAGGCGGTCGCGCATTCCCCAGCTTCATTGTCCTTGCAATCCAAAATGTTTGCTTTCCTTTTGGAAAAAGACAGCCGTCCTGGAATGGCTAATTTAGATCGTTATCATCTGCTTATCTGAATGAAATGCAAATGTGCCTATCAGTTAATCTACAAGTGTAAATAATGCTGGGAGCGATTCTGGCTTGTGATGAGAAAGATTTGTTTTTTTGAGTGGTAGTGCAAAGAGTTAACAACTGGGCTGGGAAGTGCTTGCTTTTAATTTTAACTGCATTTACACAGCCCTTAGTACCCCTAAAGAGGTGTTGAAGGGACAGTTATGTAAAAATAAATTGCATTACATAGGCTTTGGAATTATTAAAATCTACATTTTGGAAACACCATTTTATTGTATAACTATTTGCACGTTTTGCAGCATTCTATTACTGTGTGTAATGCAAGTATAAAATATAGACTTACATATTCACAGTGCTTTCTGTCACAGGCTGTGACCTCCTAGCACTAAATATACACATCACTATTCTCCACTCTACCAATCAAGATTTAATTCTGTGGCTCTCTGGTTACAAACAGACCTCTGCAGTGCATTAACTAATAGAGGTTTCTTAATGTACTACAGTGCATTTCCCAATGAGTAACAACTTTTTTTATTTATATTTCATTTACGCTGCCCATTATTTTATATGTAGATACCAGATGGTAAAAGACCTAAAAACGTACAGAATATTTTGGGGCTTATCTATGAGAGGCTTGCATCGCCAGAGCATCACTTTTGTTATGCGCTGGTGGCGCAAGCATCTCAACCATACCTATGAGGCGGTGCATAGTCAGCCTGCATAGCTTTGTATGGCCTCATAGATATGGAGTAAGATATAGCAGCGCAAGTCACTGCGTTGCCTTACTCTGCGTCAAGGAGGTGTTCCATGGGCTTTTCATGGGGTTCTCACGCAACACCCATGGATTTTGATGCTGCCCCATATTTACAAAATCACGAAAAACTGAGGCAGCACCAAAAATGGACGCCTCCCCAGTGAAGCCATAACGAGAAGAAATGTTTTCATTTCTCCTCGTTTTTTCCTCTTTCCATGTGTGCTGCATTCTGCAGCTCACATAGAAAGAGGAAAACGCCTCTTGGGATTGTTTGTATGAAGGAAGGTACCCCTTCCTGTACAAAAACAATCCTGCTTATGTTGATGCTAGGCAACAATTTGTGCGCCAATGCAAGGGAAAATGACAGGAATGCACCATATTTCATAAATACGGTCCATTACTGCCCTTTCACATTGGCATAGGGCAGTGTTGCAAGAAGACTGGCGGCGCTGCCCTACGCCAATTCCTCATAAATGAGGCCCTTTGTTTAGCTACACTTTTGACTACGCCCCCAAGCTCACTGACCTTTGGTTTGCTAAACACTGCTGAATATTATTTTCCCACCGTAAAAAGTATTTGCTGTGGGAATTGGGGGCGCTTATGGTTGTTGATAGTTGTTGATGAAGAGGAGTACCAGGTTCTAGAAATTTTTGTCAGATGGGGGCCTTACGCCTAAAAACGTTTGACAAGGGGGTCTCGGCATCAAAATGTTTGAAGACCTCTGCCATAGAGGGATAGCACAATTAATTTAACAAATCTATCAGAAGATCTCACCCTAAGCTTTATCATTTCCTGGAAATTTTGAAGAAAAAGCAAAGTTCCCAGGAAATGAGAATGGCACAATCATTGTCAGGTAGCCTGAATCCATGTATTTCTAAAAAAAAAGTAAGGAAATGTCTGAGAGGCTATTGGCAAAAATCCTTTAATTTCCATTGATGGGAGCTTCAGACTACCTAGACAATATTGCACTCATCTTACACTTCTAACATTAACTAATAAACTCTAGAATTACTTTGCCTGTTTTAGCAACATTTACAAATTCAATTGCCATTTTTGATTTTTTTTAACAAAATTAAACAATAGTTTGTGTTCCTACCTTCATAAAACCTGTCACCAAGAGTCTTGAGTAATCCAATAATCCAAAGAGTGAAATCAAAGTCTGGGAAAAGGCCTACACTCGCTTTTATAAAAAATTAAAAAAACATCTCATACATTCCATTATGTGGTAATCTACCAAAATGCAAACAATAATCCCAAAAATAAATTTCCAATGAAAACCAGTTATTAAATATTTGCAAAATAACATCCAATATCAAAATTGAAACCCCAAAAATGGGTACTGCAGTAATCCATCCACAAAGCCTGAGTTTCTCCATAAAAAATGTGGTCTTTCTCTTCAAAACCACAAAACAGTAAAAAAACAAAAAACCACGAGGAAAAACAATTCAAATGTTTTTTTATTTCAAATTGGTTTAAAAAATGTGTAACCATTTTTTTCCAACCATTTTTAAACCTAAGTTGAAAAAAAAAAAACTGTCCCGATCCACACAACCTGCATGGGGATTTAAAAGTGATTAAAACAAGAATGAAATACAATTTTTTACTGTGTAACATTTACCTACCTCCCCATCTCTCCTTACAATAGACTTAGCAACCAATATATAAAAAAAATATTCTTACTTGACCGTAGCTCTTCCTTGCATCCGGTCATGACTACGACACTCCACCAACTGAAGAAACAGATGCAAAACCACTTACCTCTTGCCTGAAAGTAAAAAGAAAAAAAAAGGACAATTTTTCTCCATTAAACTCAATTGGAAATTGTGGGAAAATGCTTTCAAAATTATATACAAATATGTTGTGCACTATTTAAAATATTTGTTGTATTTTAGTAAAATAAGATATGTTTTTTACTATTTATTCCAATTTTTTCAGATTTTTAAAAACAACTTTTATAAATATTTCAATTAATAAACCTGGCGTGGTTATTTATTTTTGATGACAAATGTTTTAATATTTGAAAGAATTATTGTTAGTGTTGTTCCATTTTTAGAAAAGATTTTACATATTTTTCAAGTTAGTTCTACATTTAGTAAATTAATCATCACAACAAATGTGCAATATATAAATGTGCAAACATTAATACTCAGGCACTAAAATGAATACCTTCATATTAATACACTTCCCCTAACCAATACTCCTGTATCCCTTGCACCCTGTCCCTAAAGGTTTGTAATGCAGCCATAAACATATTTTTGATAAACATTTGTAATAATAAATATCCCCTAATTTAATGTTTAAACATTAATACTCAGGTATTCAAATTAATACCTGAGTATTAACACATGTTCCCACCCAGTACTCTATATCGCTAGCATTCTGTACCTAAAGGTTTGTGGTGTAGCCTTAAAAATAATTGTAATAAATAATTATAATATTAAATATCCTATAAATTAACATATTAACACATTAATATGCAGGTATTAAAATTAATACCTGAGAATTAATACACTTCCCTACCCAATACCCCTATATCCCTTACATCCCATCCCAATTTTGTTTTGTAAATGTTAAAATATTTTACAAAATTAATTATTATATAATCAAATATATCATATATACAACCCTAATTAAAAATATATTATCTATTTTTATTTAGACAAAACCCACCAGCATATTAAAACATACACCTTACACAAACTTGCCTATATACTTATCTGCAATGCATGGTAAAGGCATTTGTGGTAAATGATTATACCAATAATGCATTCATAGTAAAGGTACATGCATGGTAATTATAACTGTGGTAATGGTATATGTGCAATAACTGCGTGGTAAGCGTTATGCATGGTAAAGACTGCTCAGTAATGGATGTTTCCCACCCACAAATAGAGTTGCATTTATCGGCCCTATGCGCAGGCAGTTCCAATTTACTAGCGACTTACAAGTAAATTAATTGAGCCAAATCAGTATAAGCCAATTCTAAAATGTTTTGTTTAAAGAACACAGGCAATTTAGCACTGGTTAGCAGTGGTAAATTGTGTGGAGTCCTAAAGACAGCAAAAATGAAGTCAGCAAACAGGAGGGTGGGAGGCAAAGAGTTAGGGTGAAAAGCATGCCATGGATGCCAAGTCTAACAGCTGAGTAACAACTGAGGTTGCATGGTGGGTGAAACATTTTGAATTGGGATGTGGCTCAAGTGATTGCTAATGACAGAGATTATCTGACGCATTCCATCCATCAGCTTGTTTCTGAGGAACAAAGTAGTCCAATAATAAGGCATATGCCAAAATAAGATGCTAATTAATTCAATCAAAGGGACAAATGTCAAGAAATAGAACTGGTTGGTAGACCAATTGCAGACTCACTCACCATTTAAGCCATCAAAAATTGACAGACCAGGTATATAGTGGGAAAGAAACATCAGGAGGAATCCAATTACCAGATTAAATATATTTCAGGTAAGACGAATGATGAATAAATGTAAATTGCCCATACTCTTTCTTGGTCATTTATCAAATATATGTGGAAATTAATGGGGTTATTTAGAGGTTTGCAAATTTAGGGCATTCTTCAAAAAATGGCAGTCACCCCATACTCCAGACCTCGTACTTTCCCTGCCTAATTTCAAGGTTAGAGAACCACAAGGCTGATCCTCAGCCAGCCCACTATAAGAAGCCCTTCACTAGTGGCACATGAGCCACCAGCATCTGTACTTTTGATGGCCCACAACAGTTAAGATGAGCCTCTGACATTTTGTTTTGCTGCCGTGGTTGGCCTTACAAAGCATGGCAGACCCGAGCATGAAAAATAAGAAATGGTCCCTATACTCAGAGATGTGTAGTGGCCAGGGAAGAAGTGTCTCAGGGGTATTTGTTTTTTGTCTCACAGAGGAAATTCCACTTCCATGAGAGTCTGCTTCTTAGCAATCAAAAAATGCAGAGTAGGCTACCATAAAATGACATGTGCTATGGGGAGAATGCTTGCAGCGAGGATGTGTATTTGTCTTCAGCTCTCTCACCTATCATAATCTCGCCACTGGAGTCCATGAAGCAACATCAGAAGGAGTACTGTGAACAAGAGGTAGGAGGTCCTTGACCATAACTGTAAAAAGGAAAACATTATACTTATACTGAAAATAAGACTACTTGAAATAGTAACCCAGCAGATGAAAGGCTGCAGAAAGGATATTGTGTCACAGTTTGAAGACAAGCCTGAACCAAGGACATTGTATCATCACTTTAAGTTGAGGCTGCTCTATGATATAAGCATAAGCAACATGAAGGTAGGCTCTCTAAAGACATTAACCCCTTAGTTGCTGAGGCTTTCCTCGCCTCAGTGATGAGCCCTTTCTTTGTGTTTGGAGTACTTCAGGCTTAACACTTCATTACTTACTTTCCACAAAAATTATCCAGGCCTACTTTCATCTCATATATTCATACATCTCTCAATTACAAGGCCTCAGGTGTAACAATCAATCAAACAATCAATCTGCATACTACAGTACATGTCCATGTGAATAACAACCATTACAATGAACAAGATCTCGTACATAAGAAGCTCCAATGCTTTAAAGAACATTGTGTAAATTGTAATGTGATGAATCTTTAATGCAGGGTGAGGTAAAGTTTGATACTCTCTGTATCTTATAAGGATGTAATGAAGAATATGTGTTCAGTTCAGGGGGAGAAGAGGTCATTTTCTAGAGCCCTGAAGAAGTAACAGAGTGTTGTGAAACACATGTTGGCTCGGCTCCGACTCGGTTTATGTTTAAAACAAAATTAATGTAATAGAGTCATGTCACACAGCAATTGATTCATTTGAATTGTATCTTTTAGGGCCCAATTTTTCCAAAAGATAGTTCGGTTTGAAATTTTGAAAGATTTGTTATGCCATATAGAGGATTCTAAGAACTTCTGCATTGGGGATAAGGACCTTGTGAGGATAAGGGAAGACACAAGACTAGAATACTTAATGGGTGGAGCAGAGAAAGCTTGTGGAGGTTTCGAGAAAAATGGTAAAGAATAAAAAGGAAATGGTGACAAGTGAATCCTCCAACTTGCGCCAAATACTATTGGATGAAGGGTCTATGCCTTCCATATAAGGTAAGACTTGTTTTAAAACAAAGGCATTATGGTATTGCTGAAAATTTGGGAAATTTACACTTCCTAACTCCTTGGGTTCACAAAGAGATGTTAAAGAGATGCATGCTTTTTTACCATTCACTAAAAACGCTGCAATTGACTTATTTATTAACTTAAAAAATGTCACTGGTAATTTAATAGGTAACATGGACAGGTAAAAATTAATGACAGGTAAAACTTCATCTTGATAGTGGACAACCTTCCCCACCAAGATAAGTATAATGGGGACCATTTCTCTGTCATTTGAAGAATCTCATGATGAAAATCATCTAAGTTGATCTGGATTGTCTTTGCCATGGAAGTAGAATATTTAATCCCCAAACACTTGATGTTGTGTGGAGACCACTTAAGCCCGGTACCAACGAACATACTCTTCAAACAATATTTATTGAGAGGGAGACTTTAGATTTTGAAAAATTAAGTTTGTATCCAGAGTGACTAGAGTACAATGATAAATGATTAGTAAACGCTGGGGTTGATGTTTCCGGTTGAGAGACATAAAGGATCACATCATCGGCATAGGCTGAGAACCTAATTTCATTATCTTTATGTTGAAAGCCATGGAATGATGGTGAGTTACATAATGTATGTAAGAAGGGTTCTTGGGATAAAATGAAAACAATGGGGAGAGAGGACATCCCTGTCTGGTACCACATAAAAGGGGAAAATATGAAGATTGGGAACCATTTGGAAAAACAGACGTCATCGGTGAGGAATATAATAAACCTACATATTTAAGAAAGGTTGGACTAAAACCGTGCCATTGCAAGTCCTGCATCATGAACTTCCAAATGACACGGTCAAAGGCCTTTTCGGCATCTAAAGTCACCGCAGCCATAGGAGTACTGGTAGAAAAAACCATGTGTAGAATATCCAGAAACAACTTAGGGCCCGATTCCGATGTCGGACGGATTCGGTCAGGAATTGTAACCGACCGACCTCCTGTCGTTGGTTACAGACCTGCAAGTAGGATGCGACCAAACCCTGTTCGGTCGCAATCCTATACTTAACAATGGGAGCATACATTCCGAACAGAATGCATGCTCGCATCGTTAAGTGCAGAGGTGCAGTTCATCCCTGCACCCAGTGGCAGGCACCCCAAGGTGCCTGCCACCGGGTGCAGGGATCAACAGGGGGGCCACCATTCGGCAGTCACGCACCCATGGGGGCCCTGCTGGGGGCCCCCAAAGACAGTTTCCCACTGCCTTTTTGTGCCGGAAAGACCGGCACAAAAAGGAAGTGGGAAACTGCCATCGTACTCCCTTGGCCGGAAAGAGCCGGCCGGGGGAGTACTGAAGGCTTTCTGGATGGCGGACGGGCACTCCGAGCCCGTCGTAAGCCATCCGTAAAACCGAGTCGGATTCCTTTCCGACCGAGCCCATCAGAATGGCTCGGTCAGAAAGGAATCCGAACGGCACATTCCGATGCACATCCCTCCTGCCCGCATCGGAATCGGGCCCTAAAAGTTGTCAGTCATGTGTCTGCTCTTGACAAATTCAGTCTGCTCGAGTCCAACCATATCACGAATTAGAGGGGAAATCCTGATTGATAGAATCTTGGCGAAAAGCTTGCAATCTAAATTAATATGGGAAATAGGCCTATAATTGGCACATAAGGAGGGGTCCTTATCCTTTTTAGGGATCAAACAACGAAAGACTGATATAAAGTAATTAAGTGGGCAACTAAAAGATACGAAAAGCAAGTGTAAAATTCGGAAGTAAAGCCATCCAGACCCGGTGCATTATCTTTAGATAAAGCACTAAGAGCAGACTTTAGTTCAGTAATCAAAATAGGCTCTTCTAGAAAAGAAAGATCATGTGCCTGTTGCTCTCTTGGCAAAAGAGAGTGAAAATAGGAATCCAATGCCTCTTCAGTGGGAAAGTGGTCAGGTGTATAAAGATTTGTATAAAAATCAGTAAAGCAATCCAAAATATCCTTGTTTTTAAAAAGAGGATTCCCACTCTCATCTAAAATCTTAACAATTCTAGACTTTTGACATTTAACTTTCAAATAGTTGGCAACTAGTTTGCCAGCCTTGTTGAGTCCCCCAAAAACTTGGAATTGATTTTTAACAGTGTACCGGCAGCCTCTTCAGTTGACCATTTATTAAACTCAAATTTAGCTCTCATGAAACGCGGTAACGCTGTATCATTCTTAGTAGTGAAAAATGTGTGTTCTAGCTGCTTAATAGACTGAATTAAAACAGAAGAATCTTTATTAGCTTTCTACTTTTTAATTGAAACATAGTTAATTATATGACCACGAGCAGAAGCCTTGAAGACATCCCAGAGAATGTAGAATGGGATATCCGGTGTAATGTTATGCAAAAAAAACTCTTTTATAAAGCATTCGAAATTCTGTAAAAACTCTTTATCCTTCAATAAGTTATTATTAAACCGCCATCTGTTAGGCCTAGAGTTCTCCAGGAATAAGTCCAAATCTATTATAACCGGGGCTTGGTCTGAAATTAAAATTGACCCAATTTCAGCATGTGTGAGTGAAGCAACTAGAGGTGATGAAAGGAATAGGTAATCAATTCTGGATTGGAATTTGTGTGTTGGTGGAAAAAAAGTATATTCTAAAGTGTCCGGAGAGTATAGTCTCCAAGCATCCACCAATCCCCAGGAATGAATAAAACATGTAAATGTTTTCTGCATTTTGTTGGGAACATACTTAACTTGAGACTTCCTATCCAAAAAAGGATCAACAATTTGATTAAGGTCACCACCAACTATTAAATTAGCATTAGAACAGAAGCTCAAAACATCCGACATTTGATTCCAGAAGTGTACATCAACACCTGTGGGTCCATAAATATTTAGTATAGAAATAGGCCTATGATGTAAGGTGGCGTGAATTAAAACCCATCTACCATCAGCATCCTTTTCCGCTTTCTCAACCACCAAGGGAAGGGATTTATGAACCAAAATGATAACCCCATTTTTGTGATTAAGGGCTGGGGAACAGAAAATTTGACCAACCCAATTTTTGCGTAACGAGTTCAAATCTTTATCTAATAAGTGTGTTTCTTGCAAAAAAGCAATATTACATTTAAGCTAAATGGGTCAGAACTCTTTGCTTTTTGATAGGGTTTCGCAATCCCTTAACATTAACAAGAAATAACCCTAAGGGAGTTTACCATTGTAACATTTTAACAAGTATCCTAAACCAATATAGCCAAAGAATGAATGAAACCAGCATCAAACTTTCTAAGGCTATACATCACAAAAAATGATCCAGGCATGAAAATCAATGAAAAACTGTGAAACATGGTGAAACTCAAGAAAGAAATAGAAAGAAAAGTGCAAGAAAGAAAGGAGAAAGAGAGAAAGAAAAAATAAGTAGGGAACAAAACAACATCTCTGAAAAAAATATTGAGGATGACAAAAAGCCGAATAGCTTCAGTCATGAAGAGAATGGACATGTGACATGGTACATTACTTTGTGTTTCAAGTTGTACATCTCCATGTAATGACATTCTTATGTTCAAAGTGGAACACCACTATGTAATCACATTCCTGTTCCTAATGGAATCTGACAATGAAAGAAGATTCTCTGGATGTCAGTTACTCTGGAGCAGTTGATGGCGGGGGTGAATAAACCGAACCTGAGACTTACTTGGAGAGTGTCGGTCTTTCTTCATTAAAGGACACCACATTTATTTGGTGACGAGCGTGGTTTCACCTCAACATCAGAAGAGGTCTCACTCACTCCGCTCCTCCTCCTCCTTTCATCCAAGAGAAGTTGTGTGTAGAACTTCTCCTGCGGCTGAACGACGGAGAAATAACGACCTGGTGAGAGGCTGTCCTGCGCTTCTCCAGCGGCTGCTCGGGAAGACTGTTAGGCGTCCTCCAAGTGTTTAAAACGCTGGTGAGGAGATTTGCGGGAGGGGCGTTGTGAAACGCATTTGCGTTTCTGTGATGTAACCAGGCCTCATTTCTGCTTCGCTATAAAGGAGAGTTGGAACGCATCTGCGTTGCAGAAGAGGATATGTGTGCGTCGCTGTGCGTTGCCACGCACAGATGCCATTTTGTAATGCTGAAAGAAGAGTACACCGTTGCCTAGCAACCCTACGGATTTCGTTTCATTCACCGGAGCATTTTGAGCGATTCGTATTTGGTGTATAATTGCCTAGCAACAAATTAGTTACTGCGCTACAGTTCCCTGGCAACTAACTTGTTTTAAACAACATTTTAGGAAAGTGAAGACTTCGTTTGCAGCGTTGAGTAGTATCCTCACGGGTGAGGAGTTTTCTGTCGTTTTGCGGTGATTGGCACACCCTGTTTTTTTTATTTTTTTTAGTGCTAACATCGAGAAAAGCCATGTGTGTATTCTTCGGTGATTGGCACACCTCTGTTTATGAGTAAATTTGTGTGCCAATGTGTTGACACAACGGTGATTAACACACCATATCAACAAGTTAGTAAGTTACACATGTGTATTGCGGACAGGTTTACTCCTTATTTTAATATAAGAACTTTGAGTATTATCTTTATGTGAACTACACCACTACACTGTTCTTCTAGTTATTTTTTAATTTCTTAATTGAAAAGTAAAAGCAGTATAACCATGCAGAATGTGACACAACCACCGTTTTTTCTAACAAGCCCAGGAGAACCCACAATAAAGTGGCAGAAGTGGAAGAAGATTTTCACAAACTAAGCGAGAGTTTGTGGCACAAATCTAAGTGCTGAACGCAAACACTCTTTACTACTTCATTGCCTTGGAGGGGAAGGGCAAGAGGTGCTCGAACATTTGCCGGAACTTAATGATGCTGATCAGAGAACATTGAATGAATATGAAATTTGCATACTGCAATTGGACAGGCACTATCTTCCCGTGTAAGCACTATAATGGAGAGATATCATTTTGGTTTATGTGAACAAAAAAGGATGAGTCTGTTGAGGAATTTGTGACTAGGTTAAGAAAACTTGCGTCATCTTGCAAATTTGGTGGTGTTGTAGAAGAAAGGATAAGGGATCAATTTGTTTTGAAATGTGCTCATGACAAAATCAGGGAGGAGTTATGGTTGAAGGATGAACCCCCTTAGATGAGGTGTTAGTTATTGCCAAAGGTGTTGAACACATGATGAAATGTGTAGATGAATTAAGTAGTGAGAAAAACAAGGCTAATGCTACCAGTACTAATGTAGATGAGGTTGTATACTTAGTAAAGAACAAGTCATCCAATGACTCTGACAGTGGGAAGTTTGCACGACCTGTAGAAAAAACTTTCTCGCAAGATGAAAGGTCTATCTGTTTTAGGTGTGGCAGATCTGGACACAGAGCCAATGCCTCCTTCTGTCCTGCTATGCAGGTCTTTTGCAAAGCCTGCGGGAGGAAGGGTCATTTTGCAAAGTGGTGCAAGAGTAAGATAAAAAGGAGAGATCAGCCGGTAGTCAAAGAGCAACCACAGGTTAAGGAAATTGTTTATCAAATAGATGACTCTAAAGCCAAACATCCATCACATGTGGTTGCCATTGAAGGTGTTGAGCTTGAGATGAAGTTCGACTCTTGCTCACATCTCACTATGCTTAGCAAAGACGTCTTTGAAAAACACTTCAGAGACAAGGTGGTCCTAATGAAAAATGATGTTTCTCCCATGGGTTATGGTGGTATGCCCATAAACATTATAGGTTATTTTATAGCTTCTATTGAATTGAGTGGACGAATGGCTGCGGGGAAAATATATGGGGCTAAAAAAGGTGACGCACTTTTAGGGTGGCCTCATCAACGTTTGCTGGGTGTCCTGCTTAATCCAAATGCTGTGCCTCAAGTCCAAGTACAGGTTGTTGACAACCCAGCAGCGGTTCTAGCCGAATGTTTCTCTGATGTGTTTGATGACAAGTTGGGTTGTCTGAGGGGTTATAAACATCACATAAAATTAAAAGGTGGTGCTGTACCCATTGTTGCCAAAGTCAGGAGGGTACCGTTGAATGAACAGCCCAGTGTGCAGAAAGAGATCCAGCGTTTGACTGACATGGGTGTTATTGAGCCTGTTGAGGCAACTGAGTGGTTGTCTCCCATAGTCGTCGCCAAGAAGGCCAGTGGCGAGATTAGACTTTGCATTGATTTGCGCGCGCTCAATAAAGAGGTGGTTGTAGACAGGTTTCCCCTGCCCAATATCGATGAGATCGTCAGCACCTTAGCGGGTGCTAGGTACTTCACAACTCTTGATCTAGCGTTCGCCTATCATCAGGTGGAGCTGGACAAGACTTCCCAGGACTTGACGGCCTTTGTGACCCCCATGGGTACTTTTAAATTTCTTAGAATGCCTTTTGGGCTCGTTTCGGCAGCATCTGTTTTTCAATGGACCATGTTTAATGTACTCAAAGGTCTCACAGGGGTTAAGTGTTATCAAGACGACCTGTTAATTTATGGAAATACTAAAGCCGAACATTTCTCGAGAGTGTGTGCGGTGTTGGAAAGTCTAAGAAAAGCAGGCTTGACGCTTAAAAAAGAGAAGTGTAAGTTTGGGTTGGAAGAGGTCAACTATCTAGGTCATTGTATCACTGGTCAAGGTGTCTTTCCAAAAAAAGAACTGGTTGATACTATTGTGAAAATGAACGAACCTTGTAACAAGGAGGAGTTGTTATCCTTCTTGGGCATGGTCGAGTTTTACTGTAACTTTATCCAAGGTTATGCTGACAAGACACAAAATCTTAGGAAATTAACAGGTAAAAATGTAGTTTTTGAGTGGAGTGATGTATGTGCTAGAGAATTTCTTTCCATCAAGGAGGATTTAAGGAATGCTCCTTCCTTACAAGCCTTTGTGCCTGGTCATCAGACCTACATCTTCACCGATGCCAGTGCTAAAGGTATAGGAGCTGTTCTTCTTCAAAAAAATTGTGGTGTAGAACGTTTGATTGCTTGTGCCTCCAGGTGTTTGAGGGGCTCAGAACTGAATTACTCGGTTAGTGAAAAGGAGTCTCTGGCGATTTTCTGGGCTTTGAGGAAATTTAAGAATTTGATATGGGGCACGAAAGTTAAGGTTCTCTCAGACCATAAGCTCTTAAAGGAGGTATTTTCAAAAAAAGGGCTTGATGCCATTTCATCTAGGATAAGAAAGTGGATTATATCTCTTCAAGAGTACGATTTTGATGTAGATTACATCCCAGGTGCGATCAATAACAGTGCGTATTGTCTATCTCGTTTAGTTGATGTTAAAGAAGTAGACAGGAAGGAGGAGTGTCTGTTTGATGATGTTGTTAATGTCTGCGAGATTACTTTGGGTGCAATTGACGAGACTGAGTGGAAATCCGAAGTTGCCAAGGATCTAGAAATTAAAACAGTTATTGAGTTACTGGAGTCAGGGAAGAACAAACATCTCGCAAAACCTTGGCTATTGGTCTGTGATGAGTTAGCTGTTATTAATGGCCTGCTTGTCCGTGGCACTAGACTTATTCCACCTGGTGGTGTTCGAAGCAAACTTCTCAATCTTGTGCATGTTGGCCATTTGCGAATTGTAAAAACAAAGGAGTATTTGAGGATGAAGTTCTGGTGGCCAGGGATGGATAAAGAAGTTCAGAGAATGGTTCGTGATTGCATGGAGTGTTGTTCCAGCGACAAGATTCTCAAAACCAAACAGCTACCTATGGTCTGTAGGGAATTACCAAAACATCCCTGGGACGAGGTTGCCATTGATATTGTAGGTCCCTTGCATGGTGTCAGTGATACTCCATATTTGATTGTTGTCTTAGATCTTTATTCAAGGTGAGTTGAAGTGAGCTCGGTTAGAGATATTTCTTCAGCCAATGTTATAAAAATTTTGGAGGACATTTTTAAGAGGGAAAGCTATCCCAATTGTATTGTTTCTGACGATGGTCCTCAGTTTTGTTCTACTGAAATGCAGACATATTTCAAAGATTGTGGTATAATTCACAAAAGGAGCTCTGTTTATCACCCAGAGACAAATGGTGCTGTTGAGAGGGTTAACAAAACTCTCAAAGAAAGTATTCAGCTAGCCAGGGTAAGTAATCTCAATTGGAAAAGTGTCCTACAAGATAGAATTACTGCTTATCGCATGTCTCCTCACACAACCACAGGGAGGTCTCCCTTTGAGTTATTTAAGGGTAGAGCTTCGAACTCTAAGTTATGTCCAGGATGGATGAGTTTCAACAAAGGGTTGAGAGACAACCAGGCAGGTGATTGGAGACACAGGAAAATAGATAAGCAGTGGACAAGGAAAATCTATTTTGACAAAAAAAAGTGTGTTCAATCCAATGATGTAAAAGTAGGTGACTGTGTAAAAATTAAATCACCTGTTGGTTGTCAGCCGTGGTCAAAGTACACTGGTGTAAGACGAGTTGTAAAAATCTTTAAAAATGCAGTGAAGACCGTGGATGGTAGACTCTGGAATAAGAGCAGAATAGTAGTGGTCAAGCCTACTCAGCAACTAGTTTTGGATGGTATGGTTTCCTCTCGCTCTTACTCATCGACAAGTCTACATGATTCTACTCCCTCCAATTCGGGTTCCTTACCTGTTAATTGTAGAGTGAGGAGTCAGAGAATTCGAAGACAACCCCTGTATATGAAGGATTATGTTTGTTAAGTTTGTTAAGTTTCCTTTTGTTTTTTTTTGTTTTTTTATTTCTGTTGGTTGTGTCTTTCTTTGTTGTAAAGAGGGAAGATGTGTGACATGGTACATTACTTTGTGTTTCAAGTTGTACATCTCCATGTAATGACATTCTTATGTTCCAAGTGGAACACCACTATGTAATCACATTCCTGTTCCTAATGGAATCTGACAATGTAAGAAGATGTCAGTTACTCTGGAGCAGTTGATGGCTGGGGTGAATAAACCGAACCTGAGACTTACTTGGAGAGTGTCGGTCTTTCTTCATTAAAGGACACCACATGACACACATACAACGTGAAAAGAATATATTGGCGAAGTGGGGAAGGGCAAAACTGAAGACAGACAACAGGCAAACATTTATAGAAAAAGTGAATCAAAACAACATCGGAGAAATCATTAATATAAAAAAGATATGGAGAGCATGGAGAGAGTAAACACAATCCAGCCAATCATAGAACCAAGATCAACAAGACAGCAAAATACATAAATCACAATAAAGATGTATTATACATAAAGGATCAGCAAAACCAACTTACCAGACATGAGGAAAAATGGGAGACAATAGGCGTAGGAGGGGAGGTATACGGAGGGCAACACATCTAAACCAACGGAGGAAGTCCAGGGCAGACAACATATGACTGTAAAAGGGAATAATAGATATATTAATATTAAAACACTAGACCAGTTAGCTGAAGAGACCATCCATAATAACAACAACATTAACATTAAACATGCTGCCATTATATCATCATACTTAAAAAACTAAACATAAGAGATGTACTGAGTAAAATTTCAGAAAAGAGGATAAAGATCAAGGCCCATATCAGAAGAAGTGTCCTAGAACCAGGAGTTCAGGCTTTCCCAAGCTCAATTACTTCACCCTTGTGTTGGAAAATAAACTTCCTCAGGTCATCTGGGCATTCAAAAGAGAAAGTTCGGTCTTTGTAAGTGACTTTAAAGAAACATGGGTGCACCAGTCCATATCTTGCGTTCATAGATCGTAGAGTTGGCCGGAACTATAAGAAATCCTTCCGGCGAGCGGCAGTTGCTCGTGACACATCTTGAGAAATAAATACCTTCTGACCAAACCATAACATTTGTTTTCTTTGCTTAGCTGCTGATAACACCATCAGAAGCTCAGTATATTGTAGAAAAAGAACAATTATTCCTCTTGGACGGCCAGAACTTGAAACCTTTGAAGGTTTAGGACCAATGCGATGAGCACGCTGCAAGTTAAGGTGTGTTCCCTCTTTAAGACCCACCAGCTTAGGGATAGGCCCCCTAAGAAAGGCAAGCATGTCCAGCCCCTCTGCTGCCTCCGGAATGCCATAAATTCGGAGATTGTTATGCCTATTCCGGTTTTCCAAGTCCTCAGTCTGCTGCTTCAAGATCGCTATCTCCTAAGACGTATTATCAATTTTGGTGGCAGCATCTTGCACATCGCTGATCCGTTGTTCAACATCAGACACTCTGGACTCCAGCGTAGACCATTTATCCTCAATACCTTGGAGTGTAACATTACTCTCCATGACAAAAGGTTTCAAATGTTTGATTTCTTCCATAAGATCCTCCAAAGTCAGGGGTAGAGGGGACTTTGTAGGGGAACCAGGATCTTTTTTCTGTTTTTTAGTGGAAACAGTTGTATCTTTGTGAGAGACAGGCATGATAGTAAACGAGGTAGCAGTCCTCGAAGTAGAGGCAGGAGAGGACTCCATAGGTGTGCACCACACAGAAAATGATAGCCAAAATATATGCGCAGGACCGAAATAGCAGGTAAGGCCCAAGAAGATAAAGAAAGAACCAAATATTCTCTTATTTAAATTGCGTCAAAAATAACTGAGGAAGTCAACCTTGTCTTTTAACTATAGACATACATTGTGTAGAGACAAAGCGATATGAAAAAAGCCATCCAATGTGCTGCTAATGAAGAAAATGGACTATAACATGTCTGCGTCGGAGTAATTTCAGTAACTATGCATTACGCTTGTAACTCGAGATTACATGATTATGCCAGCTTGAGTAATTGAGAATATTTTGGGACAAAATTCCTACTGCAGGAGCACGTGAATAATGAATTAAGAGAGAGTGGGTGGCTTGAGGCTTCTGCTGTTCATGTCCTGTAGCATTTAGTGCTATTTTTATTGCGCAGAATGCATCCTCTGACCCATTTTTGATTCAAGAGTGTATTTTGCACTAAGCAAATAGCACTAAATGCTGGATTATGCTTTTCACATAGTTATGCATAATTACAAGTAATTTTGTGGTAATCACAAGTAATTACGCTAGAGAAAATTACGCCAGTTGCTCCCTCCTGAGACATACCCTGAATTACAAGCACTGTGACAATATATCCAAGCACATGACAATAAATGTGCAGTGAATTTCCCTTTAGGATGTGTGTTTCAAATAGTACAATAATTTAAAATTTGCTGCAACCACATATCGAAGTGCTGCTCAAAATGCCAGAATGCTGAAAGTAATAACAAGTTATTGGCATTCGTATGTCCGCTCCAGTTTCAGTTATGGTCTTTGAGCTGGCTCAAGATAAATGTATGATAAAGAGTCACTTTTAGATCTAAACCGTCAGCCTTTAATGTCAAGACCAACATTTTAAATCAATTTGTTGGTCATTTCCAGTTACCTTGCACTTTAAACATTGAGTCAATGGAATACATGGGACAATCCAGTTGCTGGTATCTAAGGATGTGAAGAGTCCAGTAGTTACAAATTTACTCCTTCGTGAGGAGGCAGAGACATAAATTATCTTTGTTTCACTTAAATAATGTGAACTGGCCTCATTCCCCTTTAAGCTGAAAATGATAAAGCCTTATGCACAGCAATCATCACTAACCATAAACACAGTAATTTTATGCATTATATATTCTGACGTAATGTTGTATGTGCTTTTATGGTTATCATACTTCCAAATACAGCTATTTATTTATTTATTGATTGATTGAAACACTGTAATAGGATATCTGTGCATGCAGCAATGTTGTTGGCAAAGACAGACCTAGGGGGAGATTTTCAAAACTTTTGCACTGGTTTAGCGTCACAAAAGTGACGCAAACCAGCGCAATTTTTTTTTGTTGCTATTTTCTTTCCAGCGCAAAACTTGTTTTGCGCTGGAAGGCACTCTTTAAGTAGCGCAAAGCAGCGCAAAGCACTGCTTGCGTTACTTTGCGCCGAGGCGTTGCATGGGTAGTACATAGGCGTTCCCATGCAACCACCCATGCTTTTTGACGCAAAACCATATTTACAAATATTCGTAAACATGGTTTTGCGCCAAGAGTAACGTCCCTTCAAAGGAGGCGCTAACAGGAGAAATGCTTTCATTTCTCTATGCTTTTCCGACTTTCCATTTGTGCTGCACTGTGCAGCACGTATGCAAAGTGGGAAAAGCTTTGCATCGTGCCTTGCATAGTATTTTGTACAGGAAGGGTACCCTTCCTGTACAAAACCTATGCCACACTCATGCACACACCCTAGCGCTGTGGCGCTAAGGTGTGTGCATGGCGCACGGTAGCTGAAATCAACGTCGGCGCAAGGGAAAGGGGAGGAGAGAGCCATATCTCTGAAGCTATGGTGCTCTCCTGCTCCCTCCCTGTCACGCAACGCGGCGTAGCCTCGCGAGGGGCTGCGCTGCGTTGCGCAACGTTTTTAAAAATCTCCACCCTAGTGTCTTATCTGCCATGCACCTTGATTTTCCAATATAAAGTAATTCAATAACTCAAAGCCATGTGCTACAAGTGGCATAAAGATGCAGCAACCACCTACAAACACTCTATAGACTCATCATATAGCCATCAAATCAGCTCCCTCAAATGGTGATCATTTTTCCACCTATGCATTCTTACAATTCTTCAAAGTCTGATTTATTGTTATTTGGTAGCCAGACGGGCAACACTGATCCTCCAAATGGTTATTATATTTTATATCCTACAAATACCAAGCCAAAAACACCTGAGACAAGGGGAATACGAAAAACAAAAATTAATAAACTGAGACAACGTTTTGTCGCAAGTAGATAACAGCAGACTTTTAACCTAAAAGTGGAAAAACTGCTCTGTTTTGTTGTAACAAATGAGGCTGTGTAAGTGTTATGTGTCTCCAGAAACATGAGACAGTCAATTTAAAGTAAGGAGTGGGTAGATGCATAAATACATCTGCTGAATTACTTTTCTAAAGTGCACTATAATAAACTACAGTGACTTAGGCCCTCATTATGAATGGGCCGAACGGTTCCCTCCAGTGATTAGCGCCCATTACAAGTGAGCCGAAGTTTATTACATCCGGGAATTACTGAGTGCATTAAAGTTCAAATGATCTGTTCAATTTTGGCAGGTCACACCATCTGCAATTTAACATTTAAGTGAAAAATACCCAGTAATTACCAGAACATGCGGAATTTGTTGTTGTAAGAAACAAAAGTCATGTTATCACCCAAAAACGTGTAATTGGTGCTATTTACTTCACATATTGAATTTCGATTGGCACAGAGTCGGAGTTTTTTCAGGTACAAAAACTACTCCATTCGTTACCAGGCAACTGATAATGAGAGAATCAGGGGAAAAATCTCCACACGTTTAAAAAAGATAAGTCCTGCACCCTGCGCCCATTAAAAAGAATTGTCCCCACTTAGCTGCTAGTCTGATGGAGGTGAAGGACAGTAACATAACTGGCAGAATAATGGCATGACCAGTCTGACTCCGTGAGCTGCCTCATAAGAAGCAACAAAGTAAAACGCCAGCCCACTGAGGAATAAACTGTAGCAGGTGTTGAATGTTGAAGAAACTAGGTGAGTGTGCAACAAAGTGACACACTGCACTTTCAGCATAAGCACTTGAAAGGTGATGTGGGCCTGCGCTGCAAACGCCAAGATGGCGGCTTCCCCACGCGAGACACCTTCCTTAAAGGCTTGTCCATGCTTTAGCTGCACAATCTTTTTGTGTTGCGGTCCAGTGATTACTGAGGCAGCTTTTGATCAAGGCAATGCAGCGGTCCCGGCATAATAAAAATTGACAAATCCTTGGGGCACAGATTTGGTTTTCATAAATTAGTACTCATTTCATTTACAGAGGAAATACATAAAATCACAAGAAATATTTGCATCCGTGCAATCAATGGTCCTGGTTACACATCTGCAAATCTGCACAAAGATGACACCAATGTACCACCTTCTCCTTAGGAATCTGAGCACCCACTGCCTCACTAGGCATTATGCTGCTAATGCACCCAATGTTTTCATCGCTGATTGAGACTATATTCCAATCACTGGGCTTCTTTTGACTGAATACCATTTTGCCATGCCTGCAGCAGAGGGAGTTTGCAAATAGCAAGAATGTAACTCTGTATCAATATTTTCACAGACTCCTCCCACCACACAAATATTATTACACCAAAGATCTTTCTTTTATGAAATGAAACTTGCGCCATGACACAATTAATAAACAAGTATTGGTAATAAAATATAAATAGCCCACGGATGTCCACAGTATGTCAAAAATGTGCATTATTATGCCAGGGATGGATCTCTTAATGCAAAGAATGCACAATAAAATGGCAAGCATGGCTACCTTTATGCCAAAGATGCAACTTTGAAGGATTAAGTGTAGAGTGTGGTGATCATGTTACAGAACCTTGCAGGCCAGTATAGGTGGGAGTGTTAGTGAAGCTCCCCTTTCGGATTGGCAGGCTGCCACTCCAAGTGTCTGGAGATGAGCTGCCATGCCTCTTGAAATATCCCAGAATGCTGCATGTGATGTTGTGGTCTAGCTTATATATCAGCAAGCTACATCCAGGGAGCTGGCATGCTACCAGTAGATCCAAAGCAACTTTTTAAAAACTCCTGACTTAGATCAGTCCTAATCATAATCCTATATTTCAACTTTTTTGTGGCTGTGAAGCAGGGGTATTCCATTCAAAAAATGTAGACACTGCCGTGAGCCTTATTGATTCTTCTTGTTCTCAACAGCAACACGTGGCTCCTGAATAGACCAGTGGTTTCCTCATAAGGTTGTTCCATGGATGATGAATGGGCGTAGCACATGACCAGGGCTGCCAATTTGTCTACGTAACAGAGGAATCAACCATTCCCGCTGTTGCCATGCTTAGAGAAAAAGACAGCAGTGGGTAGTGTTGACATTATGTGACAGCAGAGACATGGAGCTCAGAGACAAGGAAAGTAGTGGACAGTATAGAGGTTAAGTAAGAGCAGAGACATGGAGCTTAGAGACAAGGACAGCACGGAGAGCTTTTAGGGGCACCCTGGTCCCTAAAACCAAAAAGCAGCATCTAACAGAAGAGGGGGAGCAGCGCCCTTCTCCTTGTGCTGTAAGGCAGGGCTGCCCTGGTGCTGCAACCCCAGGTATCCATCTTACTGTATTCTCACAGGCACTGGAGTTTCACACATACTACATAAAGGGGAGCACAAGAGACAGAGGGGCGTGGCAGAGGGGATTACCATTGGCGTAGCAACCAATGTAGTATGTTTAACCAAGGGCGTAAACGTTTGTTCACTTCCCATCAATGAGGAATGATAACCATAGTTAAGGCATACATTATTGTTGTGAGAACACAGTATGATCAGCCAAAGACATTGTTATGAAAATACAGGACAAAAGATCAGCAAAACAGCTCAACAATTGTGCAAGCAATAAAACTGTTATCTCCACCCCTTACAGCACAACACTTCAGAATGCACTTGCAACAGGATGAGCAAGAGGTATTTAACTACAAGTTCAAAGTGTATGATAATGTGTCCCTTGGTTGTTGGTACACAACCACCTCTCCGAATGTGTTTAATTAGCACACAGCTCTATCTGCCAGGCAGTGCACACATAGGGGTGACTTAAGCACAGAACATAATGTAATAATTTTTCCTGAGTGTGAAGACACCCGGAGGGCTTAGGTGCCTGTCCGGACAGGCTGGGGCTCCCAGCGCTTCTACAGATTCTGACCTGTTCCTCGGCACTGGCTGGGCACAGATCCAAACCTGTTGCTTCTCCCAAGGATAGTCTAGGGAAGAAAGGTTGGGGCATGCCCGGTTGCAGACAGATTTCTAGGTTATTGAAAGTGATGGTTCAGACATGAGTCAATGGAGCCAGACTTTGTCTGTCTACACCAATCTATTTCTCTGTGATGGTCTACCATCTACCGGGCTCGCTGTCATTCATCCATTTGTCACTCTTTATTAGAGGTGGGCAAGCCAACACATAACAGGGAGAGCCAGCCGGGGACGTTTCAAGCATATATGAGCCAGTACACAAGCCGATCCATAAAATTGTTCGGCATGTTAATCATACAAAAAACATTATGAAAATGTGTGATAATGTCTCTTCAGAGTTCAAAAATGTGCATTTCTTTAACATACAAAAGCGTGTCGCCTCAATACACTAGATTATACCAGTGAATTGAGAGGCAGTTCTTAAAAGTGCTTGTTTTAGGCATGAATTACAAACACTGATTCCTCCCGCCCTGACAACAATGCCATTTGTGAACTAAGAGGTTGCATTTGCCATACATACCCCAAATGTGGCCTATATTCTTATTATATTCAGAGTAACATTAAAATCTATTTCATTGGACACAAGATGTTTTTGTACAGCACACATCTCGAACTCGCGTATTTTAAGGCGGCAATAATAAAGAAACAGTTGAATGAAGTCAGCTTCAAGAGAAACTAGGCAAACATTAGTTTAAAGGAGTCGGCTTAAAGAGAACAATAAATAATTTTTAAAAAGTCGTCTGAGAAAGCAAAAAATGAGAAATTGCTGCTCAAACAAAGGCACACTTTAAATGCGTGCAGCCAGGCGAACATTAGTTAAAATGAGTCGGCTTCAAAAGAAACCAGGCAAACATTAGTTTAAAGGAGTCAGCTCCAAGAGAACAATGAATTATTTTTAAAAAGTCTTCAGAGAAAGCGAAAAAAAACCAGCAGAAAGCATGGTTTAAATGTGTGCAGTCATCAGACAAAGCCAACAAAATGTTGTGAGAAAGCACGCTTTAAATGCATGCTGTTGTCAGACAAAGCAAAGAAAATGCTGTCAGAAAGCACACTTTAAATGCATGCAGCCAGCCAGGGAAAGATAATGAAAGGTCAACAGTAAACACTGTGCAGCCCTAAGCAAATAAAAGAAGTTCCACCCAGCAAAGCGACAGATGAGAATGAGTACTTGGGCCATGGGAGACTGATAAGAGAAACACACAAGGAACAACAGGAAATAGAATGCCTAATTCCTATAGACATGAGGAAAAGTGAAGTGACGAGCACACGGACCAATCAAAAGTGAAGGCGGGATGTAATCCCCTTTTAAGACATATTAAATACAATAGATTTAACAAGCACAGTGCAGGCGAAGCAAAAAAAAGATAGAGGCGTCCTCAATCATACAAATGAGATTCTGCTTTGAGTCTCCAATTAACTTTGACAGAACAATTGAACTGACTTAAGTTCTTTACTTTCATTTTGCAGTCATCAGCAATTATCTCCAACAGAATTGACACTTTCATTTCCAAGTCTGTATCCCTCTCCCAGCCACACATGCCTTGCCAGTATCATTTCTGTTGGAGATAATTGCTGATGACTGCAGAATGCAACTAAAGAGCCAAATAAACATGCAAATTGTTCTCACTGAGGGATATGTACTTTTACTATAGCATTGAACAAAGAATGCGCATGGTTTGTGCAACATTGTAATGTTATAGTATAATGGTCAACAGACACTGAGATGGTGCTGGTAAATGCGCCCAATTCGTGGCTTCAGATGAATCATCCAATAAAAGCGAAGCACTAAGCTTAAAAGAAATGGATGTGTAATTGACTCAACCTTATTGAATCAACATTGAAAAAGGCTCAAATTGCCAAAACACGTCTGTTGTATGCAATAAATGGTGTCTGAAACCCGAGGAGTGCCCTGCTTTCCTTTGTTGGATGTTTGGTGGATAATATTGTGCATAAGACGCGACTCTCATAAATAAGAGCACCCGCCCTGAAAAGTATTAGATGGGTCATGTGGCAATTGGTGGTAGATATTGGAGAAACCGTCAGAACCGCCACAATCCTCTTGCAGCAAAATTCTTGCCAATGCGAAATTGGAACATTAAAAAATGTACAACTATTGATTACAAAATCATTGTTGCAGATATCTGCTACAATAACCGGGCAAGTGTGGCTGGGCAAGGGATACATACTTGGAAATTAAAGTGTCAATTCTGTTGGAGATAATTGCTGATGACTGCAAAATGTAACTAACAGCCAAATAAACATGCGATTTGTTCCCACTGAGGAATATGTACTGTTACTATAACATTGAACAACGAATGCACGTGGGTTCATGTAACATTGCTATGTTATATAATGGTCAACAGACACTGAGATGGCACCGGTGAATGCACCCAATTCATGACAACATCGCAGTCATTCGTCAATGCTTAAGATGAATCATCCAATGAAAGCAAAGCACTAAGCTTAAAAGAAATGGATGTGAAATGTACTCAATCTTATTGAATCAAGATTTAAAAAGGCACAAATTGTTGAAACACGTCTGTTGTTATGCAATAAATGGTATCTGACACCCCAGGAGTGCTCTGCTTTCTTTTGTTGGATGTTTGGTGGACAATATTGTGCGTGAGACGCTACTCTCACGAATATGAGCATCCGCCCTGAAAAGTGTTTGGCGTGTCATGTGACAATTGGTGGTATATATATATATATATATATATATATATATCAAAACTTCCTCCCCACTTTCTTGACGAAGAGAGCATGCATACAGAATCTGGAAAAATAAATCCATTTAAATGAGGCTGGTCTATTTTCACCTTGTGAAACAGAGAGACGTGTTTCGGCTGTTCAACAGCCTTTTTCAATCTGTGGAGCGCCATTTTAAAAGCCATTTTATACTCTTTATGGTATAGACATAGAAAATGTACTATGTGTGAACTGAAGCAGAAATACTAAATGCTCACATGACCATAGAGATAAAAGTTAAAACTTTTTGCAGCATTAACATGTGAATAAATGCAGGAGTAGTTTAAAGAAAAAATATAAATAACATATTTAACATTTAAATATGTGCTGTTGTGCAAACTTGCTGAACTCCCGGTTACATTGTGTGCTCTGTATTTAGACCATAATGGTCTTTGGAACGTGCCCAGCATAGTCACTATACAAAACCTGACACATAAATTTGATTCTGTTAAATTAGTCCTTGCAGCATTACATACATTTGTTGTTCACTGCAGCTGTTGTTACAGTCATAATTTGCAAAACAAAATGTTTTCATGCCCAGCCGATGACAGTCACAAACTCTCAACAGGGTTGGATTGGGATTAAAAATCGGCCCGGGCACGCTAAAAAAAAAGTGGCCTACATTTGCATATTGTCTTTTCACAAAACAGTGCTTCGGTGAAATTTTATAAAAAAAGGAGGCGGGGGAGTGGGGTAAAAGAAAATGCACAGATTAGTTTACAGTGGTGAAACACACCTGAAAACAAATGAGGCCACTTCTGCTCAGGCCCCCTGCCCCCGCTCATTATGCATAAATTAATGGGCAGGCCCAGCTAAAGAAAGGGAGTGACACCTCTGCCCGTTGATAAAAGGGGGGTAATGGACGCCCATCTGCCTCTAGAAAGGCCACCCAGGCACCCACTGGGCCGCTGGCAGTATCCGGACAATGCAGAAACCACCCAAATCGGCCCCCCAGGCTGCCCAAAAAAACAGCCCACAGCTGGAACTGGACACCGGCCCCTCGGGCAGTGCCCGAGTGCCCACGTTACCAATCCGACCCTGACTCTCAAGCTGTATTGCTACAATATATCCATGTGTTCACTAGTAAATGCTGCATTTTCCATCGTGCTGAAAGCCACAATTTCTCGCAATGTTCTTAAATGTTTTCTAATTGGCAGCAATGTGAATACTGTTGCTGCGAAAATAGGCAGCACTAAGCAGGCACGCTCTTTTCATCTGCCTCCAAGTTCCTTTAATTTTCATTTGTAAACTTGACGTAATCCTTGTATATATGCACCGCAAATCAACTTTCATTTTCAAGCGGCAAGATCATAATCACACCTTGCTGCGAAATGGTATGGCAGCACATAAATCAACAAGTCACAAAGTAAGGAAAGTCCGTTCTCACCCAAAAATATAAAAGTTTCCAGTTCTCACCACTCAGCTAATGCTTACCATGGTAGCCAGTTCCAGAGTTACGGTGGCATACTGAGTGAGGCTGCGGGCTTTAAGCTGAGGAGCAGACACCCGCCAAGAGAGTCTTCAGACTCCCCAGTGCCGAGCCCACTTCACCTCTGCCTCGGCCAGCACTTCGTCTTCCTCTTCCCAAACTGGCTCTGGGGGCTCGCCAGCTAAAGGTTAGACCTTTTAACAAAGTTAAATGTGGATAAATGACGTGCATATAAATATATAACTATTCACTAAAAAATACAAAAGTTACTGGGACGTTATACTGAGGTTCAGAATTTACACACACAACACCATAGAAATTCAGCAGTTATAGTGAGAGTTATCTCAAGAAACTATAACTCATGCCCCAAGATAACTATAACTCACACCCGCCACAGTTTTCTCATCAATTATTTTACTGCAAAAGTGGCAATGGTATTATTAATTATTTCATAGATGTCATCAGTGATGTAATATGTGAGGTAATTAGCATGATGATGAGGGAGCGAACTATAGTTACCTTAGGGCACACGTTATAGTTTCTTGAGATAACTATAACTATAACTGCTGAATTTTTATGGTTTTGTATGTGTAAATTCTGTACTTAACTAGAAAGTCATTGTAACCTTTATTTTTTTTGTGAATTTCTAAGTTTTTTTAAACTCTATTTCCTAACTATAACGTCTCAGTAACCTTTGGTTTTTTCACAGAATTTCTATTTTTTTTATGTAGTGGGTGGTTGGCCAGAGGCCAGGCCCTGCAGCCAACACCCCGCATGCAGTCTAACCCATGCATGCAGCCTACCCAAGGGCCTGGCCTTTGGCATGGCCCTGCAGGCACCCCGCAGCATGCTGCCAACCACACGCCACACATAACTTCAGGCCATGTGCAGCAGGGGTTTGGCCGCAGCACCTGGCCTGTGGCCAGTCCCTGTGGCCACCCCCCAAAGACAGCCAACCTGTGGGGGCATGCAGCCCCCATCCTTGGCCCAATTTTGGCAACAGGGACACCATCGCCTGAGGTCTACCACATTTCTTTAGGGGAGGGGTACGTGGCCCCCCTCCCCAAACTACATTTTGGCCCCGGGACCCCATCTCTCAAAGCCCGGTCTTATTGTAAATAGGGAGGGGACATGCAGCCCCCCTTTCAACTGAGTTTTTCCCCAGGGACTCCATATTCCGGGGTCTGGCCATATTTATAAGGGGTAGGGGGACACACAGCCCCCCTCCCCAGGCCAATATTGACCCAGGACCCCACCCCCAAGGCCTAATCTTTTAATAATTCTGTCACTAGATAGCTATACATCTTTTTTCTTTATTAATTCCAAAACTACTGATCGGATTTACACCAAATTACAAAAGGGCTCTTTCTGGGCCAAGAGCTAACTTTCTGCCAAGTTTGGGGGAAATTCAGTCCAGCGGTTCAGGCCGTAGGCGTGTTCATAATCCCTATTGGAAATTGCATGGGGAAAATGTGTTTTGGGACCCCACCTTCTTCTCAGCCTCACCTCAAAACTTTCTAGACAGCCGCTAAAGTGAGTGGCAAACTAATTTGAAAGTTTCGTGAAGTTTCGTGAAACAGCGCAAATGATATAGGCATATAGGAGTTTGACGAATCTTCATTACATTTTCACAAAATGTGTGCCGGTGATTGTTGTTGCGCATGGAAAGTTTCGGGGTGATCCATCAAGTGGGGGCTGAGAAAAAGGAGGGTCAAAAAAAGGTGCGTTTCCCTTGTTAATTCCAATAGACTCTTTAGTCGAATCTGCAGCCCGATACGCTGAAGGCAATTACACCAAAATTGGCAAAAAGGTAGAAATGGTTACACAGATCATGCTTTCAGTTATTTGTTGTAAATCCATTCAGTTGTTGTCAAGAAAATTAAGAGAATAAAGCTTGTGATATCTGTGGCCGTGATGTCTTTGCAAATAATATCGATCTTGTGCAGAGAAACTCAGAGATCTGATTTGTTCCCAACACTTCATCCAGGAAGTGTTGGCAGCCTTCTTGGGACTTGGCTTCAACCAAGTCCCCAAAAAGCCCATAAAGATAAAGAAAATGGGGCAGGGTAGTAATACCCGACCCCTAGGTCTTGCTGTTTGGGTCCCCCTGGCACCCTTCCATGGCAAACAAAATATTTTTACTGTGAATTTGTGACAAAGACACGAATATCTGCAATTTTGTTTTTTTGTGTGTTTTAGTGTGTCCACCCATGCTTCTTTGTAATTGAGCCCCTGAGTGGGTCAAGTCCCAGGCACATGTGAGTTTCAGGCCAAACAATGTAAAATAAATTTGGGGGGGCCCGCGCGGTCCCTGGGTCTGTTTTCACCTTCCCAGGGGCACTGTGTAATATGTATGCAGCCGGGAATGTTGGGCCCACCCACACCCTGGGGAACGCCACCTCCCTAGGGCAAACAATGTAAAATAAATGTGGGGGGCCTGCACAGCCCTTCTGCAGTCCCTGGGACTGCCACCTCCCCAGGGTACTGTATAATATGTATGTGGGAGGGCCTGCTGGGCCCACCAAAGTCCCGGGGACCCTCAACTCCCGAGGGCAAACAATATAAAATAAATGTGGGGTCCGCATGGCCCCCACAGCCCCGGGACCACTACCTCCCTGGGGCTTAAATAAACATTGGAGGGGGCTGCACGGTCTCCCTCGTGGAGCCATGGATGTCCCTGGGGACTGCCACTCCCCAGGGCTGGCTGCTGCTTTCTCCAGAGGTGCCCTCCCTAGGGAGGTAGTTCCTTTGCTTGGTGGGAGCTGACAGCTTCCACCTAGCAAAAGTAAACATAACTCTGCTTTTTGTAAGATGGATCTGTCAAACAGTTATGGCTTGCAGAGAGCGGAGTTTTCATCTGTTTCCCTGCACACAAATATGTGGGGCTTTGAGACTCCCCACATGGTTCTCAACAGAGGTCACTGGGTGCCAGAATAAAGAGGCCAGGCACCCGGGGATGGGTTCCCCAGAGCCAAAATTGGCCCAAGGAGGAGGGCAGCGTGGCCCCCCTCCCCCTACTTTAATGGCCAGGCCCCGGAAGATGGGATCCCGGGGGCCAAAATCAGCCCAGGGTGGGGGGTCGCGTGGCCCCCCTCCTCATAGTGTAATGGCTGGGCCCAAGGTGATGGGGTCCCCAGGGATGAAATAGGCCCATGGAGTGGGACTGCACAGCCCCCCTCCCCTAATTAAATACATTTTAAAAAAAGGCTGGAGGGAGGGGGTACCCGAACCGAAATTGGCCCCCTTCCCTATTTAACCTTTATTATTTAGAATGCCGGGGCTCAGGGATGAAGTCCCCTCCGATACTGAGGGTCCTTGGCAGCCAATATCTCCTCCTGTTACCTCCAGTAGGTCAAAACTTGGGGGAGGCCCTGTCCCCTTTCTCCACCACTCTGCAAACACGCTTTCTGGCACATTTCTGGTTGGGGGATGAAGTCCCCTTTGATGCTGAGGGTTCTTGGGGTCCAAGAACCCCTCCTGTTACCTAGAGCAAGTCTGACACAGTGGGATTGCTGAGAGCTCGTCAGAGGCCTGCCCCCTTTCTCCACCACGCTGCAAATGTGCCTCCTGGCGCAGAGCTTGTTGGGGGATTAAGCCCCCTTGGATGCCGAGGGGCCTTGGGGGCTAAGAACCCCTCCTGTTACCTCCAGTAAGTCCCACACAGCCAGATTGCTGAGAGCTCATGGGATACCCCGCCCCCTTTTCTCTACTAGTTAGGAAATAGAATTTAAAAAAGTTTAGAAATTCAATGAAAAAAAAAGGTTACAAGAACGTTATAGTTAGGCTCGGATTTCACTCATACAAAACCAGTGAAATTCATTAGTTATAGTTACCTGAGCTAACTATAACTTAAGCCCTTCACTCTTGAAATACTCAATGGCATTACTGATGACATCTCAAATTACATCACTGATGAATTTTACTGGTTTAAAATGAACTGGGAGAGGGGCACAGGGCCCTCTTCCTGGGCCGATTTTGACCCTGGGAAACCCATCCTCCCGGTCCCAGCCTTAAAAAATTAACTGAGAGGGGGGCATGTGGCCCCTCCCTGGGCTGATTTAGACCTCAAGGACCCCATTCCCCAGGGCCCGGCTGTATTAGTAATGGGGATGGGACCTCGAAGTCCCCCTCCACAGGCTGATTTGGGCCCCAGGGACCCCATCCCCCGGGCCTGACTGTATTTTCAAAAGGAAGGGGGGCCACACGGCTCCCCTCCCAGAGCAAATAATGGCCATGGAGACCCCATCCCCCAGGGATGGCTCTTGCTATGTCCTGGGGTGCCCACCTCCAGGACATACTGGTTTCCCTGCCCGGAACTGGTGCTCTCGTTTGGCGGAAGCAATTTCAAAATTATCCCCCAGCAGGAGCAAAGACTAAGTCTACTCCAAGAGGGTCGGAGCGTAAAAAATGCTCCCGCCCACTGTGAGAAAACCTTTTATCTGTCTTCATGCCCACACTGAAACAGGCAGGGAAACAGATGAAAAAATTGCTCTCACCCGCAGGAAGGAGCATTATTTTGCTGCCCCTTCCAGTCTGGAGCAATACTGGCTCCCACTTGCGGTTGCAAGCCGGCTGGGGCTGCAAGGTCCTTGGGGCTCCCCCTGAGGCCCCCAACCATAGTGCGGTGGGTGCCCTGGGTGGGCACCAGGGCCCCAACATTTGTTGTCTGGTCCCCAGGGAATCGGGTCCTTGGTGCCAAAACCAGTCCCAGGGAGGGGGGGCTACATACCCCTCTCCATCTTGAAAAGTGCTGGGCCCTGGTGGATGGAGTCCCTGGGGCCAAAAATGGCCCAGGGAGGGGGGCTACATGCCCCTCCCCCTTTAGAATATGGTTATGCCCCTGGAGATGTGGTCCCCGGGGCCAAATTCAACCCAGGGAGGGGGGCACCTGCCCCCCTCCCTATTAAATATAGTGCCGGGCCCTACGGGATGGGGTTTCAGACTGGGAGTGGGGTTGTGTGCTCACCTTCCCTGAAATATGTTGCTGTGCCCCTGGGTATCGAGTCCCCAGGGCCAAAAGCAGCACGTTTTTGGGTTCTGCAGAAAAGGTTTCCAACAGGGAAAATATCCTACGTAGTAGATACTAAGAATTGTAAGCAGCTTTGACAGAATTTTCTCAGTATGACAATTTCTACAGAACACAGAAATAGTGGTGGACGGTAAACTCTGCACCTCTGGCAGAGTTGGAGGAGTTCTTGTCACTCCACGCTCTGCTTTGAGTGCAGAGTTTGGTAAAAACACCTCCTCTGCCACATGGCGGAGTTTACTGCCCACATCAAACACCAGCACCTGCCAAAGTTTACAGGAAGGAGCGTGGGCCGAGGATCCAGTCCTTTCTTTGTTCTGCACTCAGTGTCTCTCTCTCACTCCCCATTTTCTAAACTTCACCATCTCAGCCCAGCCCCCTACTTTTCATAGATGAATATGGGTGGGAAGGGGATAACCTACAAGCGGAAGAATCTAAGAATACACGGAGGAGGCAGAAATGGAAACAGCACAGCCACAAAGGCTTTTTAAAAATTAAACTCAGCGTATTCAAACTCGGAGTAAGTTGTCTGGGGAAATTGTTAACCTCACTGGAACCTGCCACTGGAAATGCTCCTGGGGGCAGCCCCACTAAGTTCTACGTGAGCTGGGACCCTGCGCTCAAGTGAGTGATTATCTGCTCCTACTGTGCGTTCACCCCGACGGCAGAATGAAGTTCCTGAAACTCTTTGCAATATATTTTGGATATTGGTGGGTGCTCTGCTTATTAACGGACCAGGTAGGAATATTTTGCATAATGAGTTAATACCCAATTGAACCCCAATAAGGGCGCCTCCTACAGACTCTCCGGCAACGTGCATGGCCACAACTTGCCAAACGTGAAAAGCAATATGCAGCCAAACACCAGAGCTGCCTCTGCAGTCTGCAGTGCACCACATGATATGCAATATGCAGACACATACCAGAGCTGTCACCACAGTGCATTCAGTCCCACACTGGAAATACAAGGCCATTCACTTGAATGTTCATAATAATACAGAAGCAAACACAAGAGCCTACGAAGCATCTCAATACACACTGACAACCACAGGATCTTTTTCCAAAGTGTGCCTAGACATACCCTGGCAAACACAGGAGTATGTCAGAAGTAAATGAGCATTCACTGCAGCAAATCGTCTCACACAAATACAGCACCTTTCCCTGCAGTTCAGTAGTATGCAAACAACTACCAGAACGAATTGATGTATACAAACGTAGCTGCTTATCAGTCCAGATGCTTCACAGCATGCGGCACAGAGCCATTAACCATCTGGTTGCCGGTGAAGCTTCATATGTCTGTAGTGAGGATGACCTTGTCTGTGGTTGCTGGCCCTTCTTGCCACCTGCCTTTCATACAATGGACCTGAACAATTCAGGACAGCTGTGCAAGTACTGATAATTGCTCACGTTATTGGTGATAATTCCATTTGTTAAGAGTACTCACAGTAATCACAGCTACGCTTGGCACACCAAAATCAATCACGCAGTCAGCTGCAAGACATATCCTTAGACTTAACCTTTGCTGAGATCACCCATTCGTCATCTCCTTCCACTGGTTCCAGATGAAAATCGGAATTAGCTAAAAATGTTTATGCATAACTCACAATCGATCATTGTGCACAGTGCAAGAGACGTCCTCCTCGCAGACCCATGATACATAATTCTTCGCTAAATCCACCTAGTTATTGTTATATTCTCAAAACCATGAAGGTGGTAGACTAGGTCCTCAGTTGCTAAATCATGGTGACCGATCCAGTATAGCCACTGCTGCGTCATGGTGACAGATCCTCTATTGCCTCTGGTACGTCACGGTGATAGCTGCTCTATTACTGCTGCTGCGTCATGGTGACAGATGTAGTATTGCCACTTCTGCGTCATGGTGATAGATGCGCTATTGCTACTGTTGTGTCTTGTTCACAAATGTTCTATCACCACTTTTCCATCATGGTGAAAAATGTTGACTTATAGTCTTATGGAACTGAGAAATTACACAGTGCAACAGAGTGCTTTCTAAGATGGTAGCAATTATGAGACTTCCTGTTTTCTTCACTAAAAGATTATAACAAATTTAAAATGATATTTTACGGTAGGATCCAGTTTGGGATAATAAACGTTCAGGCATATGCAACATTTGTCTTACGAGATCATTTAGTAACCTGGAGAATGGATGGCAGAGGAAAGCATCAATATGGCGTTGAGCAGAGTTTGTCCACAACAGAAGATTCGTTTTTGGCAGAGAAACAATATCCGAAAGAATGCCGATTAGCTTCATTAGGAATAGGTAAATCAGACCTCGTAGGGTTATGGGTAAGTTTATTATGCTGTCTGCAAGCTGTGTTATCTGTGTAATAGAAATCTTGGCATAAAGCAAATTTTTGGCGGGGAAAAACTTGTTTAGCCTCAGCAAGCTTTATGATGTATTGTTAGTCACGTTCAGAGCTAGACTTCATCTACAATTCTGCATTTAGGTGCTTGAGCAGTGTGAATTCTCCATTAGGGCCCACTGTCTAGGGCGAGATGATGAGCTGTCCGGTAACTGCTCGTTGAATTGCAAAACATTAAGATTAAGAGAGTTGTTCAAGGTAAAGAGCCCACCTCTGTGCCATTGCAACGGAGCAGTCCCTCCGTAGCCGGGGGGGCTGTATTAGACTTTAGACGGCTCCGGAGAGGCCTCAGAGCACCAGCAGCAGTATTAGCTGCCCTTGCTGTGCCTCTTCAATATTTAATGCAATGTTACTTGTAAAGGGGGGGCTGGTATTAAGCCAGTGTCATCAGATGCGCAGAAGAGCGCCATACATCAGAGACATCACAGCCCTCTGGGATGAGCAAGTAGCTAGCCGGCTCTCCTGTCAGACAAAACCTCACCTCAGAATAAACCTTCCTGGCAGGCAGCAGGCCCGCAAACCCAAGTTGCCGTATTTTCAACAACCTTACTTATGGGAGAAATGTAGAAACTGGCGTGCAATGTAATAATGAGGCTCGCGCTGTTCACAAGACACGCCCCCTGTGCAGTGCGACTGTGTCAGTTTTAAATTGCTGCTATTGATATTTGTTAGCAGACTTTGCCTAGGGTTATTGATAGAAGAGTCTTCCCATTTCTTGACTTCCCGTCTCCTCTGATTGATTTCACTTGCTACTTTGGAGGGCTCTGGAGCGCTGCAGTTAACCTTGATTAGAGTGGGCGGAAATCCACGGAATCTCACAGAGTTTTTGTGTAACTCTGTAGAATTCTACGGAGTGAAACTCCCCAAGCTCCGCCCACCCCTAGTAATAAACCCTAGTGTATAAAACACTGTAATATGTTCATGTATGTGTTTTCACTTTATGGAAAAGGCACGATCATCATGGTTAACGGCGACATCGCGACGCCACAAATAACCGCGAACACGGAAAATAGGTCTGAAAGATAGTTTTTAACGAAACTTAGTACAAAAATATGAGTTTAAACATGTTTTGAAAGAAGTATGTATATAGTAATATGTATAGAGCAATGTTCAGAATGGATATTTTTACATATTATTTTTGGATGTGTTGGTGGTCATTGAATGTCTGCTCTTGTTTTCCGTTTTCGTGACGTATCTGTGGGGATCGCGACATTGTCGCGAAGATTGACAAAAAATAAAAAAGTTAAACTTTAGAAAAAAACTTCACATATTTTGGGTACTAGGGTGGCTCTGACAAGAGCTGTTAAATTGGTTGTGTGTAAATGGCTGCTACACATAAGAATGGATGCAGAGTTTCAGGTTACTTAGAAACACCCTGTTGCCTTCATCTGTAAAGTGCACTCCTTCATTTCTATAAATTCCATGCATGTCAAAACGCAGATTGTTGATATAGATACAGCCCATGTGATGGTCTCTGTAGAATGCAGAAACATTTTTATTAACATGTTTCCTAGCTTTGTCAATCTGTGCACAGAATTGATTTGACCACTTCCATTTCTGTCTTTGGCATATATTAGAGTATACCAAGACGGTGTGAGGGAAAAGTGACATCAGTTTTGCAAAGGTTTCTTTCATTAGGATTTCCAGCCCTACCCCAGTCAATATGCCTAGGACATTGCCACCACAGAGCACAATCATGAGGTGAGGAGCTTGGGAATCGACAATGGATTTAACCAAAGCCAGCAACTGATGAAACCTTAACCCTCTCTGGCCAAACCAAGTAATCTGCACATTTGGCAAACCAAAGTCCCTGTCAATACCTCTCTTTTTTTGCAGCCTCTTTATCCCAATAGATATAGCTGTGGCCCACAATCCATACTCTAAGCATTTTGAAGTGAAGGAGTAATAGTAGTCAGCAGAAGGCAGGAGCTGAACGAGGTCGTTTTCCAAAGAAAAGGGAGTTAAAATGGAGGTGTTTTAAATATATATATATATATATATATATATATATATATATATATATATATATATATATATATATATATATATATATTAGCTACTGGCGGTCGCCAGTAGATAGTTATAGTTAGGACCTATTATCCATAGGAAAATCGTAACATTCTTTCCCAATAACTTTGGCGCCGGTTGACGAATCTTCGCAAAATTTTCAAAACTAGTGGGGCGCTCCGGTCAGCTCCTGTCTTGAACGTTTCAGAGTGATTCGGCAAGCGGGGGCCGAGAAAAAAGGGGGGTCCCAAAACATGTTTTCTCCATGTTATTTTCCATAGGAAACTTTAGCCACGGCTACAGCCCGAACTGCTGAACGTAATTACACCAAATTTGGCAAAAGGTAGTGCTTGGTTCAGAAAACGCCCTTTTTTAAATGGTGTAAATCCGTTCAGTAATTCCAGAGAAATTAAAAAATAAGAGTCAAAAATCAATTTCCCATAGGAAACTTTATGCAAGGCTACAGCCGAGACTACTGAACGGATTTACCCCAAATTTGGCAAAAGGTACTGCTTGGCTCAGAAAGCGACCTTTTTAAAAATGGTGTAAATCCGTTCAGTAGTTACTGAGAAAATCAAAAATAAAAGTTTCGATATTTAGAGGCACGGAGGATCCGCGGACCCTCCCGACCACAAGCTTTATTCTAATTGGCTGTCAACACTCCAAACCAGGAAGTGTTGGCAGCCATCTTGTGACTCGGTAGAACCAAGTCACAAGAAAACAGAAAAACAGTCGCGTAAAACAAGAAAAGGGGCAGGGTAGAAACACCCTGACCCCTAGGCCTGCTCAGGGAGTCCCACAAGGACCCCCAGGGCCCTAAAAGCATTTTTTTTTATAAAAGCGCCGAGATGCGCGGAGGATCCGCGGATCCGGCCGCGAAAATAAAAAAAATGAAGCGCGGGCTTCCGAGCTTTGTTATTAATTAGCCCCAGGGTGGGCCAAGTCCTGGGGGCATGTAAAGAAATGTGTGGGGGTCCCCAATCCCCCCACACTGCCCCGGGGACCGCCACCCCCCTGGGCTTTGCACAAATATTTGCGGGGCACATGGCCCCCACAGCCCCGGGGACCGTCACCCCCGGGGCTTTGTTTTTATGTGTGGGGGCCTCAAGCCCCCAAGCCCTGGGGACTGCCACCCCCCCGGGGCTTTCATTAATAAATTTGCGGGGCACACGGCCCCCCGCTGCCCCGGGGACTGCCACCCCCCCGGGGCTCTTATTTTTTTAATAATACCTGTGTGGGGGGGCTCAAGCCCCCCCACACACCCTGGGGGCCACCACCTTCCCGGGGCTCTAATTATTCAAATTTGGGGGTCCGTGACGGACCCCCAAGCCCCGGGGACCACCACCTCCCCGGGGCTATGCCAATGGTGGGAGGGGGGCCACACGGCCCCACTCCTGGAGCCAGTGATGGCCCTGGGGACCGCCACCCCCCAGGGCTGGCTCCTGCAGTGTCCCGGGGTGCCCACCCCCGGGACACTCCTGTTTGCAATGTCAGGGCGGGAGCCTCGCAGCTCCCACCCTGTCACTGCAAACTGCTTTGCTTCATTGAAGCGAGAGCAGGAAACCTGCTCTCGCTTCAATGAAGCTGAAGAATGCTTTCCACACGGGGAGCTGCATGTCAGCAGCTCCCCATGTGGAAAGCAATGCCGGCTCCCGCAGGACACGGGGAGCCGGCGGGACTGTGGGGGCATTGGGGCTCCCCCCACGGTCCCCAACGAGAGGCCAGGCCCCGGGGGATGGGGTCCCCGGGGCTGGAAGTGGCCCCTCTCCCCTAAAAATAAATTTAAAAAAAATAAAATCACGCAAAGGCCAGCCCCGGGGGATGGGGTCCCCGGGCCAATAGAGGCCTCAGGAGGGGGGCCACACAGCCACCCTCCATAAAAAAGCAAAAACAAAATCTGGCCATGTCACGGGGATGGGGTCCCCGGGGCCGGAATTGGCCACGGGAGGGGGGCCCACGCGTCCCCCTTCCCATTCATTTTTTTTTTATTAAAAAGGGGTCTGGCCCTGGGGGATGGGGTCCCCAGGGCCCAAAAGTAAAAGAAGGGGGCCACACAGCCCCCTTCCCCAAAAAATAATTTTAAAAAATACGCGATCGTGCCGGAGGCCCCGCCCTCCCAGCAACACTCTGCAAACGCGCCCTGTGGCGCGTTTTAAGATGGAAATGAATTCCCCTTCAATACTGGGGGTCCCTGGGGGCCAACTAGCCCACCAGGTACCTCCAGTAAGCGCCACAGGGCTGCGTTGCAGAGAGGTGGTCCAGGCCACGCCCCTTTTTACACCTCTCTGCAACGCAGCTCTGTGGCGCTTACTGGAGGTACCTGGTGGGCTAGTTGGACCCCAGGGACCCTGAAGATTTAAGGGGACTTAATCCCCCAACTTAAAACGCGCCACAGGGTGCGTTTGCACAGTGGTGAAGGAAGGGGACGGGGCCTGAAGTGATATGTGTGCAAACACACCCTGTGGCGCGTTTTAAGTTGGGGAATTATTTCCTCTTCAATCCTGAGGGCCCCTGGGGGCCAACTAGCCCACCAGGTACCTCCAGTAAGCGCCAGAGACCTGCGTTGCAGAGAGTTGGTCCAGGCCATGCCTCTTTTTACACCTCTCTGCAACGCAGGCCTGTGGCGCTTACTGGAAGTACCTGGTGGGCTAGTTGGGCCCCAGGGACCCTCAGGATTCAAGGTGACCTAATACCCCAACTTAAAACACGCCACAGGGCGCGTTTGCACAGTGGTGAAGGGAGGGGGCGGGGCCTCAGGTGACATGTGTGCAAACACGCCCTGTGGCACGTTTTAAGTTGGGGAATTAATTCCCCTTGAATCCTGAGGGACCCTGGGTGCCAACTAGCCCACCAAGTACCTCCAGTGCGCGCCACAGGGCTGTGTTGCAGAGAGGTGGTCCAGGTCACGCCCCTTTTTACACCTCTGTGCAACGCAGCTCTGTTGCGCTTACTGGAGGTACTTAGTGGGCTAGTTGGACCCCAGGTACCCTCAGGATTCAAGGGGACTTAATCTCCCAACTTAAAACGGCCACAGGGCTTGTTTGCACACATGTCACCTCAGGCCCCCCCCTCCCTTCACCACTGTGCAAATGCGCCCCGGGCGCGTTTTAAGAGGAAGTTTTAATCCCCCTGCCCTATGTACTAGGGCCTTACAGAGGAGGTCATGCTAATCACAGGGGTACCCCAACGCATAGTGTTCCCTAGTGTATGTAGGTGTTTTTACTGTTTTCTAAGTGTCTTTTAGCATAGCACTGGCTCTAGGCCTGGTTAGTCCGAGTCAGTTACCACCAGTACCCATCTGAAAAAGTTGTAAGCACAGGATGATTTTGCAACAAGGCCTCTTTCTGCTCCTCTGTTGGTTCTTTCTGCACATGTCTTGCTTCTTCCTGCTCTTTTCTTCGTCTTTGTGGACTTCTGTTGCTTCTTTCTGCATTTCTTTTGCTTCTGTCTGTGCGTTTTTTCTTCTTTCTTCACATGTCCTACCTCTGAAGGCATAGTTAGAAACTAGCATTTAAAAAACCTTTGAAATTCACTTAAAAAAACATAGGTTTCAGGCACGTTATAGTTAGAAATTAGCATTTAAAAAACCTTTGAAATTCACTGAAAAAACAATAGGTTTCAGACACGTTATAGTTAGAAATTAGCATTTAAAAAACCATTGAAATTCACTGAAAAAACCATAGGTTTCAGACACGTTATAGTTAGAAATCAGCATTTAAAAACCTTTGAATTTCACTGAAAAAACCATAGGTTTCAGGCACGTTATAGTTAGAAATTAGCATTTAAAAAACGTTGAAATTCACTGAAAAAACCATAGGTTTCAGACACGTTATAGTTAGAAATTAGCATTTAAAAAACCTTTGAAATTCACTGAAAAAACCATAGGTTTCAGGCACGGTATAGTTAGAAATTAGCATTTAAAAAACCTTAGAAATTCACTGAAAAAACCATAGGTTTGAGGGACAGTTATAGTTAGTTGGACATTTCACTCATACAAAACCAGTGAAATTCCCCCGCAATGCACTGCTGATGACGTCACATATTACATCACTCATGACATGGTCAGTGACATCACTGATGACATCACTGATGGCGTCTCAAATGACATCACTGATGACATCACTGATGACATCATCCATGTGATAATTTCATGCATCTTCTCACACCCTAATATAACTTTTGATACACCCACTCTAAATTACAGACTGCCATTCTCAAAACCATAGATACTCCAACACCAATAACTACATACACACTCACTGATTCTTAGGTCTACACACACATCCACTCACTCACCCGTACAGTCACTCATACTTACGGTCACTCAGTACAGGACTATCATATGCACTTATACACCTACATATACACTCACACACCACCACTCATCCATAGAGGTACTCACACACCTAGTCAGTCATGCAAATAATTAATCACACTGCCATTTACTCACCTATACAGTTATACACACACCAGCTCACTTACTCATACAAATACTAGCACATTCTTACGCTCTTATACAATCACTGATACAAGTACACACTCATCCATACAGCCACTCTAACAATCACACACTCTCACTTATACCCATTTATATACTCCAACACACATATATACTGCCTTTGACATATTAGTTACTCACACATGTACCACTAAGATATACATTCACTCACTAACACACCCATACACACACTCACCCACCCATACAGTCCATCACAGATGCACTCTTGAAACCATGCACCCAGTGAATCACCCACTCACACATCTATGCACACTCACACACACCCCACCCACACAAACACTCAGGCACCCATACAGATACTCAGACAACCAATCAATAACCCATGTAGACACTCATGTAGCTATTCGCAAACCCATGCAGCCGCTTACACACCAACAGACAGACGGATACAGACATTCACACACTTTAGTCACTAACCCATGCATTCAGTAATATACGTTTAATCACTCACTTATAGAGTCAGTCACGCACCTACTAAATCATCCATCCAGACACTTATACACCCACTCATTCTTCAATACACCTTGGCATATATATTAAACATATTTAAACTTTATAGAAACACACAGTCACTGGATGATGTCATCAGTGATGTCATTTGAGATGGCATCAGTGATGTCACTGACCATGTCATGAGTGATGTAATATGTGACGTCATCAGCAGTGCATTGCGGGGCACGAGTTATAGTTAGCTGAACTAACTATAACGGGGAATTTCACGGGTTTTGTACGAATGCAATGTCCAACTAACTATAACTGTCCCTAAAACCTATGGTTTTTTCAGTGAATTTCAAAGGTTTTTTAAATGCTAATTTCTAACTATAACGTGCCTGAAACCTATGGTTTTTTCAGTGAATATATATATATATATATATATATAGTTACCACTCCACGTGCATTCGCGCACAGACAGGATACGGACAACTTAGTTTGCTGGTGCTCAGTGAAAAGGTTTATTGAAGTTTCAGTGAGAGTCCATCATGACGTGTTTCGGCCACCCCTGTGGCCTTGGTCACATGATGACGCTACGTTCATAGTGAAATTTAAAGGAAACATCCCATCACATGACAAAAAGCGGAAGCACTAATGGAGATGGAAGGCATACTATGCAGTACAGCTCATAGATAAATGCTGCAGAACATTTGATCTTTCTTCAGTTACATATCAAAAATAACTGTTGAATGTTTCATATGATTTTGAATGAATGTGTTAATGCTTAACAAGTTAATTGAGTCATAGTTGGAAAATATACTTTTAAATATCAGAAACTGTGTAAACATTGATAATGATTATTGAATAGACATGGTATTGTGGAAATAATTTTGAGAAATAGGCAAATTATATGACAAAGGTCATTGCGCTGCATTGTAAAAAATTAATTAATTAAGATAATTTAAATAACAATACATGTTCAGTGCAAATACTGCATATGCAAATGGCTTTAAGTAGCAGCATATATTGGCCTCTAATGGCAATATTTATCGTTTCCTTACTAAAGGCTATAAATACCTGTAATTTTTGACACGTCTAAATAAATGAATCAGTATAAATATATATGTTAATATAAAAGCCATTAAAATGCATAAGCAATCATAAAATCAACATTCAAAATCTGAAATAATCCATAAGCTAAAAAGCACATTACAATAAAATGCATGAAATAGAAATAAATGCATACTCAGTGCAAATACTGCTTGTGCAAATTGCTTTAGAAAGTTGCATAAATAAACCTTGCAAAGCATATTAAATGTATCCACAACAAAACATTAATACTCCAAAGTGCAAAGCTTATTGTGCAAATAGATGCTAAAGTGCAACAAAATACGTGTGTCAAAAGTGCTGTTTTGGTGTAAAGTACTAAAAGCAAGAAACATAATCTAATCCTAATACATATAAAGATAAAATAATTTAGTTTAATTCCTTGGCGGCTTCAAATGGAGGAAAGGAATAAAGCCTAATATGAAAAGTTACTGGGTAGCACAATGCTGAGGGAGCCCCCTTAAAAATGTATTAAACACATAAGGAGTAAGCTAGACAAATCTATCATACAGTGTAGACAATCCTAATGTGTATGATGCAACCACTATGTGTATAGAGGTGGATAGTTAGTAATTCCTAATCTTGTGGGGATAGCAGATTGTGAATAGCTAATCCAAAACCTAGCTTAATTACCAATTGGGATTCCCACTCTATCAATATTGCATGATAATGATGATAAATATGATAAATATGATGATGAATATGTTACAGGTAATTGTGAAGATCTTCTCCTATATTAAGACCCTGTGGGGACTTTGTATCGAGCTCCACAATGTATCTCGATTCTTGTTGCCGGAGCTTTTTTTCATGATTGCCCCCTCTTTTGTTACTGGAACCGCATCAATAAAAAAATATTGAAGACAGTTAAGGTTGTTATCGTGTTCCAGTTTAAAATGCCTAGCTACTGGGTAGGCTGGGTCTTAATTGACTATAGCACGTAAGTGTTGTAATATTCGTGCATATGCCTGTAATTTGGTGCTCCGTACGTACCGCAGTCCACACTTACACTGTAGCACATATACGGCATATTCTGTTCTACATGTGAAATGGCCTCTGAGTTTGATACTAGTGTTGGAAAATGCTGTGCAATAAGATGTAGTATTAGTACCAAATTTGCAAGCACGACATGTACTACATTTAAAGAAGCCCCTTTTGGGTGACAGCCAACAGGTTTTGTTGTCTATCTCAGGACTGGTTTTTACGAGGTCATTACACATGGAGTAGGCTTTTCGGAATGTAAAAGTAGGTTTGGCTGGGAGAGGTTGTTTCAAAATTGCATCCGTGAGGACGATAGGCCATTGTTTATTAACAAAGGTTTTAATATTATTGGCCTGTTTGCTACATGTAGTAATTAGTCTACACTGTGAGTTGTTATTATTACCAGTTGTGATCATAGAGTCCCTGTCCTTATCAACTACTCGTTCTCTATTGCAATCCAGTAGTCCCTGCCTGTCTTTATTATTAGCTTTCCTTATTGCTACATCCAGTTTTCTAGGATTGTAACCTCGTTCAATGAACCTATTTTTGGCTTCTTTTTGATGGTAGTCAAGATCTTCCTCAGAGCTACATGCTCTCCGAATGCGAAGGAATTCGCCGTACGGAATGCTAGCAATTGTGTGCTGCAGGTGGAAACTCTTAGCGTGGAGCACTGTATTGCCTGCAGTTGGTTTCCTATACAGGCTAGTTTCAATTTTATCTTGCTTAATATACACTTTGATGTCTAGAAAATTGGTAGTATTTGTATCTATATGTGCTGTGAATTGTAAATTCATATTGTTGAAATTAATATTGTTAACAAATTTTTCTGCTTGTGTTTTCGTGCTGCGCCAGATGACAAAAACGTCGATGTAACGCCACCATTTTATATGCTGCGACCAAACATTCCTGTGCTCAACTTGCAGGACATGTGTGTATATATATATATATATCTATATATATATATATATATATATATATATATATATATAGATATATATATAAATATTCACTGAAAAAAACATAGGTTTTAGGGAAAGTTATAGTTAGTTGGACATTGCACTCGTACAAAACCCGTGAAATTCCCCGTTATAGTTAGTTCAGCTAACTATAACTCGCCCTTCGCAATGCACTTCTGATGACGTCACATATTATATCACTCATGACATGGTCAGTGACATCACTGATGACATCACTGATGACATCTCAAATGACATCACTGATGACATCATGCAGTGACTGTGTGTTTCTGTAAAGTTTAAATATGTTTAATATATATAGGCAAAGGTGTGTTGAAGAATGAGTGGGTGTATAAGTGTCTCAATGGATGATTGAGTAGGTGCGTGACTGACTCTACCAGTGAGTGATTAATTGTATCTTACTGAATGCATGGGTTACTGACTAAACTGTGTGAATGTCTGTATCCGTCTGTCTATTGGTGTGTAAGTGGATGCATGGATTTGCGAATAGCTACATGAGTGTTTATATGGGTTATTGATTGGTTCTCTGAGTATCTGTATGGGTGGCTGAGTGTTTGTGTGGGTGGGGTGTGTGTGACTCTGTACATAGATGTGTGAGTGGGTGATTCACTGGGTGCATGATTTGAAGAGTGCATCTGTGATGGACTGTATGGGTGGGTGAGTGTGTGTATTGGTGTGTTAGTGATTGAATGTATATCTCAGTGGTACATGTGTGAGTAACTACATATGTGAAAGGCAGTATATATGTGTGTTGGAGTATATAAATGGCTATAAGTGAGAGTGTGTGATTGTGGGAGTGGCTATATGGATGAGTGTGTGCTTGCATCAGTGATTGCATAGCAGCGTAAGAATGTGCTAGTATTTGTATGAGTAAGTGAGCTGGTGTGTATAACTGTATAGGTGAGTAAATGGGAGTGTGATTAATTATTTGCATGACTGACTAGGTGTATGAGTACCTCTATGGATGAGTGGCGGTGTGTGAGTGTTTATATAGGTGTATGAGTGCATATGATAGTCCTGTACTGAGTGACTGTAATTATGAGTGACTGTACGGGTGAGTGAGTAGATGTGTGTGTGTAGACCTAAGAATCAGTGAGTGGGTATGTAGTTATTGGTATTGGAGTGTGTATGGTTTTGAGAATGGCAGTCTGTAATTTAGAGTGGGTGTATCAAAAGTTATATTAGGGTGTGAGAAGATGCATTAAATTCTCACATGGATGATGTCATCAGTGATGTAATTTGAGATGTCATCAGTGATGTCATCAGTGATGTCACTGACCATGTCATGAGTGATGTAATATGTGACGTCATCAGCAGTGCATTGCGGGGGCGCGAGTTATAGTTAGCTGAACTAACTATAACGGGGAAATTTCACGGGTTTTGTACGAGTGCAATGTCCAACTAACTATAACTTTCCTAAAACCTATGGTTTTTTCAGTGAATTTCAAAGGTTTTTAAATGCTAATTTCTAACTATAACGTGTCTGAAACCTACGGTTTTCAGTGAATTTCAAAGGTTTTTAAATGCTAATTTCTAACTATAACTGTCCCTAAAACCTATGGTTTTTTCAGTGAATTTCAAAGGTTTTTTAAATGCTAATTCCTAACTATAACATATCTGAAACCTATGGTTTTTTTCAGTGAATTTCAAAGGTTTTGTAAATGACAATTTGTAAATGTATTAATTGTTATATTTATTTTTGATACTGATTTACTACATTTTTTAAACTATTTATTTTTAAATATTTTATTTTTTAAATTACATTGTAATTACATTATACATGACATTACAAAATATACTTTCTCAGAATGAATTACTTTAGTTTAAATACTTTGCAAATAGGCAATAGACTTTTAAGTACAGTAGTTACAGTTGTTGCAATGGGCAACACAATTTCAAACACAATGCAACATTGAGCTCAATGTGAATTTCTAGTTAAATGCAATTAGTTACTTTATGGATTACTTTTCTAACCACAGGACTGGATCCTAGATTCAGTCCTGGGACATCTCCTGTAAACAGTTGAGTAAAGCGTTTTGGTTACAGTAGTGATTTTTAAGGAATATTATTGTATTTTAAAAGTTGACAGAAACTTTTTCACATAGAATCACCAATGTTATCCTATGGGAGGAAATTCACTTAGCAGGTAAGTAGTGTTATCGTTACTTTTCTTACTCAGTGGTGGATCCTGGATCCAGCACTGGTGCATCTCCTGTAAACAGTTGAAAGAATGCGTTTAAGTCATACAGGCGATTTTTAAGGAATATTTGTAGTTTGTGAAAATCGACACTTTGAAACTTTTCTGCTGAAAACCAGACAATGGATTCCTATGGAAGGAAATACAAGTTACTGGTAAGTACGGTTAGAATTACTTTTCAGGGTCAGTGCTGGGCTAAAAGATGCAGCACTGGGTTCTCTCCTGATAACAGGTGAGTAAATCGGAATTCGTAGTTCGGCTGATTTTAGAGGAATATTATAAAGTTCCAAAACTCCACACTTAGAAGAATTTCCAAGTGAAACCAGTCAATGTTAGCCTATGGAAGGAAATTCAAGTTACTGGTAAGTACGGTTAGAATTACTTTTCAGGATCAGTACTGGGCTCAAAGATGCAGCACTGAGGTCTCTCCTGATAACAGGTGAGTAAATCGGAATTCGTAGTTCTGCTGATTTTAGAGGAATATTTGTATGTTTCAAAATCGACACTTAGAAACTTTTTCAGCAAAAGCAGGCAATGATATCCTATGGAAGGAAATTCAAGTTACTGGTAAGTACGGTTAAAATTACTTTTCAGGATCAGTACTGGGCTCAAAGATGCAGCACTGAGGTCTCTCCTGATAACAGGTGAGTAAATCGGAATTCGTAGTTCGGCTGATTTTAGAGGAATATTATAAAGTTCCAAAACTCCACACTTAGAAGAATTTCCAAGTGAAACCAGTCAATGTTAGCCTATGGAAGGAAATTCAAGTTACTGGTAAGTATGGTTAAAATTACTTTTCAGGATCAGTACTGGGCTCAAAGATGCAGCACTGAGGTCTCTCCTGATAACAGGTGAGTAAATCGGAATTCGTAGTTCGGCTGATTTTAGAGGAATATTTGCACAATGGTGAAGGAAGGGGTGGGGCCTGAGGTGACATGTCTGCAAACACGCCCTGTGGCACGTTTTAAGTTGGAGAATTAATTCCTCCTCAATCCCGAGGGTCCCTGGGACCCAACTAGCCACCAGGAACCTCCAATATGCGCCAGGGCTGCGTTGCAGAGAGGTGTTCTGAGGCCACGCCCCTTTTCCACCTCTCTGCAACGCAGCTCTGTGGCGCTTTCTGGACGTACCTTGGTGGGCTAGTTGTCCCCCAGGGACCCTCAGGATTGAAGAGGATTTAATTCCCCATCTTAAAACGCACCACTGGCCCTGTTTGCACACATGTCACCTCAAGCCCCGCCCTCTCACTTTACCACTGTGCAAACGCGCCCGTGGCGCGTTTTAAGTCGGGGATTAACTCCCTTGAATCCTGAGGGTTCCTGGGGTGCAACTAGCCCACCAGCTACCTCCATTAAGCGCCACAGAGCTGCATTGCAGAGAGGTGTAAAAGGGGCATGGCCTCAGAACCTCTCTGCAACGCAGCCCCTGGCGCATACTGGAGGTTCCTGGTGAGCTAGTTGGCCCCAGGGACCCCCAGTATTCAAGGGAGTCGTTCCCCTTTGCAAACGCGCCAGGGGCGCGTTTGCAGAGTGCTGCCAATGAGGGCGTGGCCTCCAGCGCGATGCCAGATTTTTTTGGGGGAATTTTTTAAAAGGGGGCTGTGTGGCCCCCTTCTTTTTAATTATTTTGGGCCCTGGGGACCCCATCCCCCAGGGCACGACCCCCTTTTTTTTTTTTTTTTTTTAAAGTAACGGGAAGGGGACCTTGTGGGCCCCCATCCCGTGGCCAATTTTGGCCCAGGGACCCCATCCCCCGGGCCATTGCCACCTTTTTTAAAATTTTTATTTTCATGGAGGGGGGCTGCGTTGCCCCCCTCCTCAGGCCTCCTTAGGCCCCGGGGCCCCCATCCCCCGGGGCCGGCCTTTATTTTTTTTTTATTTTTTTTTCCTAATTTGTGGAGGGGGCCACGTGGCCCCACTCCCGAGCCCTACTTGCCCCGGGGACCCCATCCCCAGGGCTGGCCCTATCCTTTGTGGTCCGTGGGGATCCCAACTCCCCCACGGACCATGCCGGCTCCCCGCCTCCTGCGGGAGCCGGCATTGCTACACACGGGGGCTGCTAACATGCAGCTCCCCGTGTGGAAAAGCAATGTGCTTTGATTTTGGAAGAAGAGCAGGTTTCCTGCTCTCTGTTCCAAAACCAAAGCAGTTTGCTATGACAGGACCGGAGCCGCGAGGCTCCGTCCCGTCATAGCAAACTACAGTGTCCCGGGGTAGGCACCCGGGACACTGCAGGAGCCAGCCCTGGGGGTGGCGATCCCCAGGGCCACCACAGGCTCCAGGAGGGGGCCGCGTGGCCCCCTCCCTTCAATTGCACAGCCCCGGGAGGTGTGGTCCCGGGGCTCGAGGTCCGAAGCGGACCCCACATTTGTTTTCTAAGTGCCCCAGGGAGGTGGTGGTCCCGGGGCGTGTGGGGGCTGGAGCCTCCCACACAGGTAATTGAGAAAAAAAGAAGCCCCGGGAGGTGGCGGTCCCCGGGGCTGCGGGAGGCGGACAGCCCTCCCGCACCAGCCTTATTTAAAGCCCCGGGGGTGGCGGTCCCCGGGGCTTGGGGGCCTTAGAGGCCCCCACATAAATATAAACCCACCCCCCGTATGCCCCCGGGACTTGGGCCTTTTTATCGGCGGGATCCCCGCCGATTTTTTAAAACAAAATGCTTTTTTCTGAGCAGGGGGTCCTTGTGGGACCCCCTGAGTAGCCCTAGGGGGTCAGGGTGTTTCTACCCTGCCCCCTTGTTGCGTTTGGTGACGTGTTTCTGTGCCTCTAATCACGGCAGGATCCGCGCACCCTAAGCGCATCCCGCCGATTTAAAAAAAAAAATGCTTTTTTCTGCCCAGGGTGTCCTTGTGGGACCCCCTGAGCAGACCTAGGGGGTCAGGGTGTTTCTACCCTGCCCCCTTTGTGCGTTTTGCGCACTTGTTTCTGTGCCTCGGTTCTACCGAGGCATAAAATGGCTGCCAACACTTCCTGATTTGGAGTGTTGACAGCCACTTGACAACCAATTAGCAAGCAGCTCGTGATCGGGAGGGTACGCGGACCCTACTCGCCATAGATATATATGTGACTTTACTTTTGATTTTCTCAGGAACTACTGAACGGATTTACACCATTTAAGCAAAGGCACAACACTGAACCAAGGGCTACCTATTTGCCAAATTTGGTGTAATTCCGTTCAGCAGTTCGGGCTGTAGCTGCGACTAAAGGTTCCTATGGAAAATTGCATGGGGAAAACGCGTTTTGGGACCCCCTTTTTCTCGGCCCCGCTTGACGAATCACCCTGAGACTTTCAGGATAGGAGCGGACCGGAGCGCCCAACAAGTTGGAAAATTTCGCGAAGATTCGTCAACAGGCGCCAACGTTATTTCAAATAGAATGTTGCGGATTTCCTATGGAAAATAGGTCCTAACTATAACTATCTACTGGCGACCGCCAGTAGATATATATATATATATATATATATATATATATATATATATATATATATATATATATATATATATATATATATTTCATTGGATGCTGTTAGCATGAAAGTGAATAAAATTAGGTAGTATGTTGGATGCCTGAGGAAGAAGTCTCATTACTGGCTGTTGTTTAAAAAAGAATTGTAATACAGACATGGATATGCTTTTGAATTGGTGGAGTAAACCACACCTGATGTATCTCATTTGGAAGTAGCATGTTCCTTCTAGAATGTGCTGTAAACTTGTGACCTACTGGTTCCACTGGGTTGCTAGGTACACTGAGCTAAGAGTGTATGGGCGAAGGGTGTTAAAGAGACAGAACATTTTTTTTAAAGTTGAGGAGTTATGACACAATTCAAGTAATGGCAAGCTTTAATTTCCAACTCAGGACTATGTAATAAACGGTTTTATAGTATTTAAATTGAAAACAAATGAAGCTAGATATAGGTTTGAACTCCTGTTTCTTTTCGCAATTACTCTGTGATGATCGCGAAAACATCACGAAAAAGTGCAGACGGGAACCTCATTTTGAAAAAGAGGGAAAGGGTTAACATCTGCTAACCATTCACAAGTGGAGATAGAGTAGTGTAAAATGAAAGACATGATTTCACTGGCTGCCTCTCTCATGATCATAGATTGGAAAGTTGATAAGGCTGCCATTTTATCGTTGCTTTCTATGAGAGTGGTGTACTATTCTTGTGCTTAGTTTTACAAATGTTAACAGTGTCAAAACTATCCAGAAAGAGCTGAAAGTACGAGCTCAATTCACTGGTATGTATATAACTTTTTTATTATATAAAAAGTTACATTAAAAATGAAGATGTATATGGGAGTTTGATTTAAAAGAGTATCACAGTAATGTGAAAAAAATATATCAGATGAACTGCATCTGGCAGAGTGTATGTGTTTAGGATGTTAGTACTGCTGAAAATTACCATGAGCAATGCTTTTAACAATGACAATGTTGTAAATGTCTAAGCATTATGTGCAGAATAGATGCATCTATATTATATGCATTCTGGGGTAGTTTTAGTCACATTATTAAACTGGAGTATTGTAGTCATGAATAAAACATAAGAAATTGGCTTTCCCTTTATATAAATTATAATATCGTAATACTTGTTAGGTATATATTAGGAAGTGTTTGTCAATGTGGTTTTTAACTTATATGATTGGTTTGCATATGTTTAGATTGTGAGCTATGTTTTTTCTGGTTGCAGATAGTTATATGTACGATGAGACTGTTGAGTTTACCTAAAAATGCTGAGAACTATATATTTTTTGAAAGATTTTTGAAAGATTTTTGAAAGATGGCCTGAAGGTGTATATCTTTTATGAAATCACATATATGTTTACATGGTGATCTATTTTCCTTAGGCTGTTGAAAATTTCATGTATATACTGAGGGTGGTACATTTCTTTCAACATGCTCTGTTTAAAATTGTGGAGGGGTAATAGTGAAGAATGTCTTTTGAGAGTGTGTGTGCTAGCTTCACTTGGCATGTAACTTTTCTTTGAGAAATTCTGAATATATGTTTTTAAAGACACAAGAAATATTTGCGAAATGATGTAGGTATGCCATTAGGAAAAGGTTTTGTGCTTTCAAAAGGTGAGAATTGTTGTTTTCAGTTTTAGAAGCTTATTGATGCATGTGGACGCTGAGTAACAGAGCAAAGTATACTCTTAGAGAGCCATGTATGCAAATATATATCAAGTGTGATAACTAGACTTATTCAATCACCGAGTTACTACACATGCTCTCTTCCAATCACAGAGGCACTAATTATGTACTCATTGAACTACGCAGACAACACTCATGCGTTCATCCAATCACCCAGATAGTAGCAATACAGTTATGTGAATACACAAGCACTAACTATGCAGCTATATAACCACTGATGTAGTTCCTTTATACTCTGGGAATCATGCAGCCACTACCTTTTATTCTGAGGGAATTACGTAGGCACTATCTATGCACTCATCCAATCATCCAGGGAGTATTGTTGTACTCAATGAGAAACACATATATTTATAAGTTTTAGTGAGGAATATGTACTCTTTTAGAACTATCTGGTGAATTATATATGTAACCTGTTACACACTGTTTGCATGTACTCAGAAGAATTAGTGAGCTCTATGCTGCAATACACATGAATGTGCAGATTTTTATATGGAGTGTTTCCCAAAATATAAATCTGACACATCTAAGTAGAAAAGTATTGAAACACTAAATGTACCGGTGACACAGGTGTAGAGAGGCACAGAAATAGGTCTTATGTTATGTTTAAGGATTTACAGTATTGAGACACTGTATGTACTTTTACACTTTGGTTGATGTTTATTTTAAAATTGAATACATAAGGGATAAAGTTGTCTTTTAGCGTGTATACTCAGTGAGAACTGAGATATGGTGCAGCTGCGTGTTTTAGGAGAGGGTGCTATTCTGTTAAAAGGTAAGTAATAAATTAAGTTTTGTGTTTTGGTTTGGGATTGGTACATCAAAGTCAGTGCTTGTAGTTATGCAGGTAGGTTGATTTGCACATTTAAAACTGCAATATAACATACAAACAGTTTTTGTATTATGTGTAAGCCAGTAGTAAAGTAGCTGGTGCATTGGCTAAAAAAAATCAAATATATATATTTTTTTTAAAAACAATATATGCATAATTACAGACAGATTGCGTACAAAATCTCGGAGAGAAATGGAACAGAAGCAAGTACAGCATCTATGCTGAACTGAGACTCAAAAGGGGGAAAATGAAGAAAAAGTGGTGAACAAAAAAAGAGCTATTGGTAAGAGGACAAACTCATTTCTGAATGTAACAAAGATGTATACACCTTAACCAAGAGACAGAAGCAGTTTAAGGAAATCAGAGCGTGGATGTTTCGTAATAGAGTAGTTATAAATCTACTGAGAAATATTAAGAAGTATAGAAGAAGGAGTCATGCAGTGAAACAGAAAGAACGAGTTGAGAGAGTAGTTGATAAGGCGTTCGCTTTGAAGGTGAAGTTTTTTATTTTGATTATAAATAGAATGAAGACTCTTGACAAAATGGTGTTGTACTTGACAAAACCAGAAAAAAAGATTAGTGAATAGAAGTAAATTTGTACAGTTTTTAGTGGAGAATGCATACATACTTCTAGTACAGAATCTTTCTTTAATGAAGAAAGCTATCTCCAGGATAATAGATTAGTTCATGCTATTGATTAGAGGATGTTGTTATGAAATGAAGAATGGCATTCCTATAGCGAAAGAGGTGATGGTACGTACAAATGTAGAACAAGTTAGTAGAGGACAGGTACAAGGAAGGTGGAGTTAGGCGCCTGTATAGAAATGGAATTGTAGTAGTGGATGTAGTATTCGACAGCAATTCATTGATATAATAAGGACATTTCTACATATCTTTCCAAGGCAAAGTTTAAAACCGAAAATAAGTACTTTACAAGGATTGGATTCTTGCAAGATTAGAAAGGATACAAATTTGCAGGGGCACTCACTAGCTTGTTTATCAAACAAAGTGTGCCACCACTCAACAATGCGAACTTTAGTTAGGAGGCTGTACTATGTGAAAACTCCTGCTTTGTGTTTAGGAGAAATGAAAAGAGCACTTTTGTAGGGTACGGTGGCAGATGTAGAAAAGGTTTGTGATGATGTGCAGTTTAATTTCTTTGGTCCTCAGCAGAATTCTACGGAAAATGAAGAGTTTGTTAAGAGGAGGAGTTGTAGAACAGGACATAGATATTACAGTTTATTGTTTTGAAGAAGAGATTATTACATTTTGCACAGTTTGGTCTAAAAAACCAGAGTATGCTTGTATATGTTGTCGACTCACTCACAAGAAGATTTAAACACAGACTGTTGACTTATATTTAAAAAGCAAAAAAGTAAATAATGATAACTGGCCAAAGTTAGCTGTGTATTTATTTGTAGAGGAACGCTTTGACTTGTCCATACGGCAAGTTATATGTAACTAGTATTACAATAAATTAGAAGATAATAAAATGAACAACACATAGCTATTAATACCCATTTTGTAAGATAATAAAATGCCTGCAAATTTAAAAAATCTATGAAGGGCAAAAACTAAAAAATAAACATTTTCATTCATGATTCTTTGCAATTTTGTGAAGGGCTCTTATGGACTGCTCTCCAGCACTCACTAGAACTCCACAATCCATGCAGTATGATGCCATCTGGGAAAACTGTGGAGCCAAATCTGGAAATTGAGATTGGACCTCCGAAGGGACTCTCTGTCCCAGTGTTGTTGTGGCTGGTATTGAAGTTCAGGGTCCTTCAGCCTTGCGTTGCCTTCTTGCTGCTTTTACACTATTGCTTTGGTATGTTTTAAGATGGTAAAGCATGGACGTAGTCCAGCAAAAATATTTTTTATTTGTACCCCTTGACAATGTCTTATGACATATTGTACATTATGCAAATCTGCTCACTATGAGCTCCTCTTAAACGATGTTCAAGATAGATAAATGGGCGTGTTCTTTTTTTTTTTGTTGAAAGTGTATTATCCAATGATATTCCTTTATTTCTCAGTGACATGATTTTCTGTTTTGTTTTTGATTTTTTTTGTGGGTTTGTACGTGGCCATTCTTGAAAACTCTGAAGCCATATCTGTTTGAGTAGTCTGCACCTTTCAAATGACTTTCTGGGTGAGAATTGTTGCTGGTGCCACTGATGTAGATGGTCCTACAGCATCCCACAACTTTATTGCCAGTTAAAGATGTTTTCTATGTTAGGTTTTAAGATGATAGACCATGAACGTTATCCCTGATGAATATTTTTATTTGTCCCTCTAAAGTGGATCTTTTCAAGGAATGTGCATTGTACTAGTATTGGAGCAGTTTTTTTTTATTTCTGTTGAGTTTGGGTAAGAATGAGTAGTTTTATGGGTGTTTTGTAGTTATGTTCTATTCGTGAGTTCAGATGTTGAAATGTATTTTTTGAAACTGTTGTTTTTGTTAAAAGTGTTGTTAAAATAAAGTTAAACAAATATGTTACTAAACAGCTGGACTCAAAGTTTGTGTAAAATATATTTAAAAATCTGTTTTATATTTTGCCGTTTGCATTTGTGACTACTGATGTCATTGCGACCTTCGGTGGTGCTGTGAAGAAGGAAAATGCATTTTTTGATGCAGTTGTTTTAACAAATGTATACAAAAGTGAAAGTTAAATTAGTATCTTACTAAATAGCTACACTGAAACTTTATGTAAAATATGTCTATACATTTGTTTTACAATTCGTCAAAAACACACAGTTTTTCGCAGTGTGTCCATGGCAATGGCACTCATAGAATCATACAGGCACTACCTGTGCAATCATCAAGGACGTCCTTTCTCCATCACTCTGCAAAAGCGCCTCCTGGCACAGTACTACTTGGGAGAATAAGTCCCCTTGGCTATTGAGGGTCGTTGGGGGCCAACTACGCCTCCTGTTACATCCAGCAAGTCCCACACAGTCAGTTTGCTAAGAGGTCTTTGTAGGCCACGCCCCCTTTTTGCACCACTCTACAAACACATTTCCTACCATACTACTGGTTGGGGAATGAAGTTCTCTTGGATGCTAAGGGACCTTGGGGACCAAGAAGCCCTTCTGGTACTTTCTGTAAGTCCTACACAGCAGGATTCCAGAGAGCTGGTCAGAGGCTGCGCCCCCTTTCCCCACCACTCTTCAAACACCATTGCTACTTAAAAAAACATAGAAATTCACTGAAACAAATGTTACAGGGATGTTATAGTTAGGAAATAGAATTTAAAAAACCTTAAAAATTCACTGAAAAAACAAAAGTTACATGGACATTATAGCTAGGCTCAGATTTCACATGCATAAAACCAGAAAAATTCAGCAGTTATAGTTAGCTGAGCTAACTATAACTCACGTGCCCCCATGCACTGCTTATGACCTCACATATTACATCACTGATGGCATGGTCAGTGACATCACTGATGACATCATCCACAGAATCTCTGATGCACTCACTCACACCCCAATATAAGCATTCATACACCCACCACAACTTCTAAACTAGCATTTTCAAAACCATTGACACACCCATAACATTACTTACACACCCACTCTCTGATTCATAGGTCTACACACACAACCACTCAGTTACCTATACAGGCACTCATACACCAACTCACTCACTAATACAGGTACTGTTATATCCACTCATACACCCATACAGCCACTCACACACTATCAGTCACTGATAGAGCTACTCACACACCTACTCACTCACCTGGAGAATCACTCACACAGCCATTTACTGACCTTCACAGTTATATACACTCAGTCACTTATTCATACAGATACTAACACATACTCACTCACCTATTCAGTCACTGATGCAAGCACACAATCACCCATATAGCCACTATCACAATCCCTCACTCACACATACAGTCACTCATATACTTCAACACTCACCTATACTGCCTTTCACATATCCAGTTACTCACCCATATACCACTGACATATTCGTTCACTCACTGACACACCCATACACACACTCAGTCACCTATACAGCCCCTCACTTATACACTCACTAACCCATACAACCACTGACACCCACTCACTCACTCATTCATGCAGGCAGTCACGCACCCTCTCACTCAGCCACACAGACACTCATGCACCCATACGGGTACACAGACGGGTCCCACTCAGCAACCCATACAGACACTTAGACACATCTGACAGACTGATACAGGCATTCTCAAAACCTAGTCACTCACCCATACATTCACTAAAACACCTAACCACTCACTTATACAGTCAGTCACGCACCCACTGAATCATCCATACAGGCACTCATACAGCCACTGATTCATCACTACACCTTGTTATATATATTTAACACTCATAAACATTTTAAAAACACACAGTCACTAGATGTCATCAGTGATGTCATTTGAGATGTCATTGGCGATATCATCAGTGATGTCACCGACCAGGTCATGAGTGATGTAATATGTGAGGTCATAAGCATTGCTTTGCAGGTTCGTGAGTTATAGTTAGCTCAGCTAACTATAACTGCTGAATTTCTCTGGTTTTGTACGAGTGAAATGAATGTCAGCCTAACTATAACATCCCTGTAACCATTGGTTATTTCACTGAAAGCGTATGTCAAGGCTTTCACCAAAATGCGTTACTTGCGCAATAAATGAAAGTGCTTTCATCCGGTGTGCCGCATCCTCTTATTTCTGAACAAAACTGGATTTATTCTGTATGTTTAGACGGCAGCTGCCAGTGTCGCTGACACCAGCACCGCATGGCAGGTAGAATGTCTAATGAAGCAGCATTTGGAGTGGAATATCTATATATACCTATATATATATATATATATTCACTGAAAAAACCATAGGTTTTAGGGACAGTTATAGTTAGTTGGACATTGCACTCGTACAAAACCCGTGAAATTCCCCCGTTATAGTTAGTTCAGCTAACTATAACTCACACCCCCGCAATGCACTGCTGATGACGTCACATATTACATTACTCATGACATGGTCAGTGACATCACTGATGACATCACTGATGACATCTCAAATGACATCACTGATGACATCATCCAGTGACTGTGTGTTTCTATAAAGTTTAAATATGTTTAATATATATGCCAAGGTGTATTGAAGAATGAGTGGGTGTATAAGTGTCTGGATGGATGATTTAGTAGGTGCGTGACTGACTCTATAAGTGAGTGATTAAACGTATCTTACTAAATGCATGGGTTAGTGACTAAACTGTGTGAATGTCTGTATCCGTCTGTCTGTTGGTGTGTAAGCGGCTGCATGGGTTTGCGAATAGCTACATGAGTGTCTACATGGGTTATTGATTGGTTGTCTGAGTATCTGTATGGGTGCCTGAGTGTTTGTGTGGGTGGGGTGTGTGTGAGTGTGCATAGATGTGTGAGTGGGTGATTCACTGGGTGCATGGTTTCAAGAGTGCATCTGTGATGGACTGTATGGGTGGGTGAGTGTGTGTATGGGTGTGTTAGTGAGTGAATGTATATCTTAGTGGTACATGTGTGAGTAACTAATATGTCAAAGGCAGTATATATGTGTGTTGGAGTATATAAATGGGTATAAGTGAGAGTGTGTGATTGTGAGAGTGGCTGTATGGATGAGTGTGTACTTGTATCAGTGATTGTGTAAGAGCGTAAGAATGTGCTAGTATTTGTATGAGTAAGTGAGCTGGTGTGTGTATAACTGTAAAGGTGAGTAAATGGCAGTGTGATTAATTATTTGCATGACTGACTAGGTGTGTGAGGACCTCTATGGATGAGTGGCGGTGTGTGAGTGTCTATGTAGGTGTATAAGTGCATATGAAAGTCCTGTACTGAGTGACCGTAAGTATGAGTGACTGTAGAGGTGAGTGAGTGGATGTGTGTGTAGACCTAAGAATCAGTGAGTGTGTATGTAGTTATTGGTGTTGGAGTGTCTATGGTTTTGACAATGGCAGTCTGTAATTTACAGTGGGTGTATCAAAAGTTATATTAGGGTGTGAGAAGATGCATCAAATTATCACATGGATGATGTCATCAGTGATGTCATTTGAGATGTCATCAGTGATGTCACTGACCATGTCATGAGTGATGTAATATGTGACGTCATCAGCAGTGCATTGCGGGGCGCGAGTTATAGTTAGCTGAACTAACTATAACGGGGAATTTCACGGGTTTTGTACGAGTGCAATGTCCAACTAACTATAACTGTCCCTAAAACCTATGGTTTTTTCAGTGAATTTCAAAGGTTTTTTAAATGCTAATTTCTAACTATAACGTGCCTGAAACCTATGGTTTTTTCAGTGAATTTCAAAGGTTTTTTAAATGCTAATTTCTAACTATAACGTGCCTGAAACCTATGGTTTTTTAAGTAAATTTCAAAGGTTTTTTAAATGCTAGTTTGTAACTATGCCTACAGAGGTAGGAGATGTGAAGAAAGAAGAACAACGCCCTGAAAGAAGCAAAAGAAATGCAGAAAGCAGCAACAGAAGTCCACAAAGACGAAGAAAAGTGCAGGAAGAACCAAAAGATGTGCAGAAAGAACCAACAAAGGAGCAGAAAGAGGCCTTGTTCCAAAATCATCCTGTGCCCACAACTTTTTCCAACGTGTACTAGTGGTAACTGACTCTGACTAACCAGAGCCAGTGCTATGCTAAAACACACTTAGAATACAGTTAAAACACCTACATACACTAGGGAACACTATGCGTTGGGGTACCCCTGTGATTAGCATGACCTCCTCTGTAAGTCCCTAGTACATAATAGGGCAGGGGGATTAAAACTACCTCTTAAAACACGCTACAGGGCGCATTTGCACAGTGAATCCTGAGGGTCCCTGGAGTCCAACTAGCCCACCATGTACCCCCAAAAAGCACCACAGAGCTGCGTTGCAGAGAGGTGTAAAAAGGGGCGTGGCCTCTGTACACATCTCTGCAATGCAGCCCCCTGGCGCATACTGGAGGTTCCTGGTGGGCTAGTTGGCCCCCAGGGACCCCCAGTATTCAAGGGGAATTCGTTCCCCATCTGCAAACGCGCCAGGGGGTGCGTTTGCAGAGTGCTGCAAGGAGGGGGTGTGGCCTCGGCGCGATGCCGTTTTTTTGTGTTTTTTTTTTTAAGAAGGGGGGCTGTGTGGCCCCCCTTCTTTTTCTAATTTATTGGCCCTGGGGACCCCATCCCCCAGGGCCTGCCCCCTAATTTAAAAAAAAAAAAAAAAATTGGAAGGGGGCCGTGTGGCCCCCCTCCCGAGGCCTTAATCGGCCCGGGGACCCCATCCCCTGGGGCATGGCCTTTTTAAAAAAAAAAAAAAACTTATGGAGGGGGGCTGCGTTGCCCCCCTCCTCAGGCCACTTTTGGCCCCGGGGACGGCCTTTGTTTTATTTTTTTTTATTAAATTTTGGGGAGGGGGCCCCCCTCCCGGGCCACTACTTGCCCTGGGGACCCCATCCACCAGGGCTGGTCCTCTCCATTGGGGACCGTGGGGGGGTCCCCAATCCCCCACGGTCCCGCCGGCTCCCCGCGTCCCTCGGGAGCCGGCATTGCTTTTCCACATGGGGAGCTGCTAAGATGCAGCTCCCCGTGTGGAAAAGCATTTGTCTTTGGTTTTTGGAAGAGAGAGCAGGTTTCCTGCTCTCTCTTCCAAAACCAAAGCAGTTTGCTATGGCAGGGCGGGAGCCGCGAGGCTCCCGCCCTGCCATAGCAAACTACAGTGTCCCTGGGGTCGGCCCCCCGGGACACTGCAGGAGCCGGCCCTGGGGGGTGGCGGTCCCCAGGGCCAACACTGGCTCCAGGAGGGGGGCTGCGCCGCCCCCCTCCCACCATCTTGAAAGACCCGGGGAGGTGGTGGTCCCCGGGGCTCTGTAACGGACCCCCATATTTAAATCTTTAGTGCCCCAGGGAGGTGGCGGTCCCTGGGGCGTGTGGGGGGGCTGGAGCCCCCCCACACAGGTACTTTCTATTTTAAAAAAAGAAGCCCGGGGGGGTGGCGGTCCCCGGGGCTGCGGGAGGGCCGAGAGCCCTCCTGCACCATTTTTTTTTAAAGCCCTGGGGGGTGGCGGTCCCCGGGGCTTGCATTAATTTCAAAAAATCCCGCATGCCCCCGGGACTTGGCCCACCCGGGGGCCAATTAACAACAAAGCGCGGGAGACCGCGCTTTGTTTTTTTTTTTTTTATCAGCGGGATCCGCGCACCCTAAGCGCATCCCGCCGATTTTTTTTTTTTTAAATGCTTTTTTCTGCCCAGGGGGTCCTTGTGGGACCCCCTGAGCAGACCTAGGGGGTCAGGGTGTTTCTACCCTGCCCCCTTTGTGCGTTTTGCGCACTTGTTTCTTTTTTTTTCCTCGGTGGGATCCACGCATCCCACTGATTTAAAAAAAAAAATGCTTTTTTCTGCCCAGGGGGTCCTTGTGTGACCCCCTGAGCAGACCTAGGGGGTCAGGGTGTTTCTACCTTGCCCCCTTTGTGCGTTTTGCGCACTTGTTTCTGTGCCTCGGTTCAACCGAGGCATAAAATGGCTGCCAACACTTCCTGGTTTGGAGTGTTGACAGCCAATTAGCATGCAGCTCGTGATCGGGAGGGTACGCGGACCCTACTCGGCCATAGATATATATGTGATTTTACTTTTTATTTTCTCAGGAACTACTGAATGGATTTACACCATTTAAGCAAATAGCACGACTCTGAACCAAGGGCTACCTTTTTGCCAAATTTGGTGTAATTCCGTTCAGCAGTTCGGGCTGTAGCTGCGATGAAAGGTTCCTATGGAAAATTGCATGGGGAAAACACGTTTTGGGACCCCCCTTTTTTCTCAGCCCCTGCTTGGCGAATTACCCCGAAACTTTCAAGATAGGAGCTGACCGGTGCGTGCCACAAAGTTTGAAAATTTCGCGAAGATTCGGCAACCGTCGACAAAGTTATTTCAAATAGAATGTTGCGGATTTCCTATGGAAAATAGGTCCTAACTATAACTATCTACTGGCGACCGCCAGTAGATTATATATATATATATATATATATAATCTACTGGCGGTCGCATAGTAGATAGTATATATATATATATATATATATATATATATATATTATCTACTGGCGGTCGCCAGTAGATAGTTATAGTTACAACCTATTATCCATAGGAAATCCGCGACATTCTATTTGAAATAACTCTCTTGCCGGTTGACGTATCTTCGCGAAATTTTCAAACTTCGTGGGGCGCTCCGGTCCGCTCCTACCCTGAAAGTCTCGGGGTGATACGTCAAGCGGGGGCCGAGAAAAAGGGGGGTCCCAAAACGCGTTTTCCCCATGCATTTTCCCATAGGAAACTTTAGACACGGCTACAGCCTGAACTGCTGAACGGAATTACACCAAATTTGGCAAAGAGGTAGTTCTTGGTTCAGAAAGAACCCTTTTGTTAAATGGTGTAAATCCGTTCAGTAGTTGCTGAGAAAATGAAAAGTAAAAAGTTAGTGATATCTATGGCCGAGTAGGGTCCGCGTACCCTCCCGATCACGAGCTGCATGTTAATTGGCTGTCAGCTGGCTGTCAACATTCCGATTCAGGAAATGTTGGCAGCCATTTTGTCCCTCGGTAGAACCGAGGGACAGAAACAAGTGCGCAAAGCGCACAAAGGGGGCAGGGTAGAAACCCCTGACCCCCTAGGTTTGCTCAGGGGTCCCACAAGGACCCCTGGGCAAAATAAAATTTTTTTTTTTTTTAAATCGGCAGGATGCGCTCAGGGTGCGCGAATCCTGCCGAAAAAATCGAAGCGCGGTCTCCCGCGCTCGATGTTAATTGGCCCCCGGGTGGCCCAAGTCCCGGGGGCATGGTGGGGGATAATTTAATGTGTGGGGGCCTCAAGGGCCCCCAAGCCCCGGGGACCGCCACCCCCTGGGGCTTTTTAAAAATGGTGCGGGAGGGCTCTGAGCCCTCCCGCAGCCCCGAGGACCACCACCTCCCCGGGGCTTTTTTAAATACATTATTAAACCTGTGTGGGGGGCTCCAGCCCCCACACGCCCGGGGACCACCACCTCCCCGGGGCACTAAACATTTTAATATGGGGGTCCGTTACGGACCCCAGAGCCCCGGGGACCACCACCTCCCCGGGGCTGTGTACTGAATGGGAGGGGGGCCGCGCGGCCCCCTCCTGGAGCCCTTGATGGCCCTGGGGACCACCACCCCCCAGGGCCGGCTCCTGCAGTGTCCCGGGGTGCCTACCCCCGGGACACTGTAGTTTGCTATGGCAGGACGGGAGCCTCGCGGCTCCCGTCCTGCCATAGCAAACTGCTTTGGATATTGGAAGAGAGAGCAGGAAACCTGCTCTCTCTTCCAATATCCAAAGCGATTGCTTTCCACATGGGGAGCAGCATGTCAGCTGCTCCCCATGTGGAACAGCAATGCCGGCTCCCAAGGGACGTGGGGAGCCGGCGGGACTGTGGGGGATTGGGGACCCCCCACAGTCCCCAACGGAGAGGGCCAGCCCCGGGGGATGGGGTCCCCGGGGCAAGTAGTGGCCCGGGAGGGGGGCCACGCGGCCCCCCTCCCCAAAAAAGAGGAAAAATTTAAAAAATAAAAATTGGAAAGGCCGGCCCCGGGAGACGGGGTCCCCGGGGCCTTAAAATGGCCAGAGGAGGGGGGCCACGCTGCCCCCCTCAAAAAAATAAATATAGAGGCCATGCCCCGGGGGATGGGGTCCCCGGGGCCAATACAGGCCCAGGGAAGGGGGCCACGCGGCCCCCTTCCCGTTTTTTTTTTAAAGGTAATTTAAAAAAAGGTGTAAGGCCCTGGGGGATGAAAAAGAAAAAAGGAAGGGGGCCACACAGCCCCCCTTCAGGGGAGAAAAAAAAAAAAAAAAAACGATCGGGCCCGCAGGCCCCGCCCCTTCCTTCACCACTCTGCAAACGCGCCCCTGGCGCGTTTGCAGAGGGGAACGAATTCCCCTTGAATACTGGGGGTCCCTGGGGGCCAACTAGCCCACCAGGTACCTCCAGTATGCGCCAGGGGCTGCCTTGCAGAGAGGTGTACAGAGGCCACGCCCCTTTTACACCTCTCTGCAACGCAGCTCTGTGGCGCTTTTGGAGGTATATGGTGGGCTAGTTGGACTCCGGGGACCCTCAGGATTCAAGGGGACTTAATCCCCCAACTTAAAACGCGCCACGGGGCGCGTTTGCACAGTGGTGAAGGGAGGGGCGGGGCTTCAGGTGACATGTGTGCAAACAGGCCCCGTGGCGCGTTTTAAGATGGGGAATTAAATCCCCTTCAATCCTGAGGGTCCCTGGGGGCCAACTAGCCCAACAGGTACATCCAGAATGCGCCACAGAGCTGCGTTGCAGAGAGGTGTAAAAGGGGTGTGGCCTCTCTACACGTCTCTGCAACGCAGCCCCTGGCGCATATTGGAGGTTCCTGGTGGTCTAGTTGGCCCCTAGGGACCCTCAGGATTCAAGGGGACTTAATCCCCCAACTTAAAACGCGCCACGGGGCGCGTTTGCAAAGATGTCACCTCAGGCCCGCCCCTCCCTTCACCATTGTGCAAATATTCCTCTAAAATCAGCCGAAATAGGAATTCCGATTTACTCACCTGTTATCAGGAGAGACCTCAGTGCTGCATCTTTCAGCCCAGTACTGATCCTGAAAAGTAATTTTAACCGTACTTACCAGTAACTTGAATTTCCTTCATAGGCTAACATTGACTGGTTTCACTTGGAAATTCTTCTAAGTGTGGAGTTTTGGAACTTTAAAATATTCCTCTAAAATCAGCCGAAATACGAATTCCGATTTATTCACCTGTTATCAGGAGAGACCTCAGTGCTGCATGTTTCAGCCCAGTACTGATCCTCAAAAGTAATTTTAACCGTACTTACCGGTAACTTGAATTTCCTTCATAGGCTAACATTGACTGGTTTTCAGCAAAAAGTTTCAAAGTGTTGATTTTCACAAACTACAAATATTCCTTAAAAATCGACAGTATGACTTAAACGCATTCTTTCAACTGTTTACAGGAGATGCACCAGTGCTGGATCCAGGATCCAACACTGAGTAAGAAAAAGTAACGATAACAGTTTTTACCTGCTAAGTGAATTTCCTTCCATAGGATAACATTGGTGATTCTATGAGAAAAAGTTTCAAAGTGTCAACTTTTAAAATACAATAATATTCCTTAAAAATCACGACTGTAACCAAAACGCTTTTACTCAACTGTTTACAGGAGATGTACCAGGACTGAATCTAGGATCCAGTCCTGTGGTTACAAAAGTAATCCATAAAGTAACTAATTGCATTTAACTAGAAATTCACATTGAGCTGAATGTTGCATTGTGTTTGAAAATGTGTTGCCCATTGCAACAACTGTAACTACTGTACTTAAAAGTCTATTGCCTATCTGCAAAGTATTTAAACTAAAGTAATTCATTCTGAGAAAGTATTTTTTGTAATGTAATGTATAATGTAATTACAATGTAATTTAAAAAATAAAATATGTAAAAAAAATTGTTTCTAAAAATGTAGTAAATCAGTATGAAAAAAATTAATATAACAATTAATACATTTAAAAATTGTCATTTACAAAACCTTTGAAATTCACTGAAAAAACCGTAGGTTTCAGGCACGTTATAGTTAGAAATTAGCATTTAAAAAACCTTTGAAATTCACTGAAAAAACCATAGGTTTCAGACACGTTATAGTTACAAATTAGCATTTAAAAAACCTTTGAAATTCACTGAAAAAACCATAGGTTTCAGACACGTTATAGTTAGAAATTAGCATTTAAAAAACCTTTGAAATTCACTGAAAAAAACCATAGGTTTTAGGGACAGTTATAGTTAGTTGGACATTTCACTCGTACAAAACCATAGAAATTCCCCCGTTATAGTTAGTTCAGCTAACTATAACTCGCGCCCCTGCAATGCACTGCTGATGACGTCACATATTACATCACTCATGACATGGTCAGTGACATCACTGATGACATCACTGATGACATCTCAAATGACATCACTGATGACATCATCCACGTGATAATCTGATGCACCTCCTCACACCCTAATATAACCTTTGATACACCCACTCTAAATTACAGACTGCCATTCGCAAAACCATAGACACTCCAACACCAATAACTACATACCCACTCACTGATTCTTAGGTCTACACACACACATCCACTCACTCACCCGTACAGTCACTCATACTTACGGTCACTCAGTACAGGACTATCATATGCACTCTTACTCCTATATAGACACTCAAACAACGCCACTCATCCATAGAGATACTCACACACCTAGTCAGTCATGCAAATAATTAAACACACTGCCATTTACTCACCTATACAGTTATACACACACCAGCTCACTTACTCATACAAATAGTAGCACATTGTTACGCTCTTATACAATCACTGATACAAGCACACAATCATCCATACAGCCACTATCACAATCACTCACTCTTGCTTATAGCTATTTATATACTCCAACACACATATATACTGCCTTTCACATATGTAGTTACTCACACATGTACCACTGGGACATACATTCACTCACTAACACACTCTTACACACACTTACCCACCCATACAGTCTATCACAGATGCACTCTTGAAACCATCCACCCAGTGAATCACCCACTCACACATCTATGCACTGAGTTGCACACACCCCTCCCACACAAACACTCAGGCACCCATACAGATACTCAGACAAGCATTCAATAACTCATATAGACACTCATTTAGCTATTCACAAACACATGCAGCCACTTACACAGCAACAGACAGACGGATACAGACATACACCCAGTTTAGTCACTAACCCATGCATTCAGTAAGATACGTTAAATCACTCACTTATAGAGTCAGTCACGCACCTACTAAATCATCCATACAGACACTTACACACCCCCTCATTCTTCAATACGTCTTTTCCTATATATTTTAAAAATATTTAAACTTTACAGAAACACACAGTCACTGGATGATGTCATCAGTGATGTCATTTGAGATGTCATCAGTGATGTCATCAGTGATGTCACTGACCATGTCATGAGTGATGTAATATGTGACGTCATCAGCAGTGCATTGCGGGGGCGCGAGTTATAGTTAGCTGAACTAACTATAACGGGGGAATTTCTATGGTTTTGTACGAGTGAAATGTCCAACTAACTATAACTGTCCCTAAAACCTATGGTTTTTTCAGTGAATATATATATACATACATATTACCTACTGGCGGTCGCCAGTAGGTAGTTATAGTTAGGACCTCATTTCTATTCAAAAAGCATTTTTTCTTTCGCCAATAGCTTTGGCGCCGGTTGACGAATCTTCGTGAAATTTTCAAAACTAATTTCCATAGGAATTTTGAAACAGGTTACAGCCCGAACTGCTGAACGGAATTACAACAAATTTGGCAAAAAGGTAGGTCTTTGTCTAGAAAGCGTGAATTTTTAAAATGGTGTAAATCCGATCAGTAGTTTCTAAGAAATTCAAAAATAAAAAAATATCGATATCTGGGCGGAGCCTAACCACACATCTCATCGTGAGATCTGATTGGCTGTCAGCACTTCATCCTGGAATTGCTGGCAGCCATCTTGGGACCAATATACATGATACCACCTCATTGAAATGCATTGTAGTTAATAGAAGGTTTTGAGGGTCACCAAAAGGAGAACTATAAAGGGTGATAACAGACTTTAGTTACATTAGAATTCATTTGTTGATGGTACCATACTAATTTTAGGAATTGTGGTGTGCTCTAAGGTGATTTTATCCTGTGAAAAACCTTCTGCTGGGATATCATGAATCATGTTTGAGAGAAAACTATTTTCTCATGCTTGTCCCATAGAGGTTTGGAAGGTGCTCCAGAAGCTAAAATGAGAGCATATTTTCTGTAAATTCACATTATCTTTCTCAGTCATGTGAGAATGAGGTCTGACATTCTCAGTAAAACATGTACATCCAACAAGGGCAGAGACTGTCATTTGATTCCTTTGTGTTCTACTGCAGCTTCCCAGAGTGTTCTAAAGAACAACTAGAGAGCTAACAGTCTTACTTATGACAAAAGTATGGCACACCTGAAGCCATCTTGATTGGAATAAACTGGTAACACTTAAAACATTTATTTAAAAAGAAACAAAATGAGGGGGTTCATTTTGACATAGAAATTATGGTTAGTGCTGTAGAAAGAAAAATTAGGACATGTTTTAAGTGAGATCTCAAATATCTTCCTGTTATACTTCAACAGGAGCAGCCTGTCAGTCGATTCCTTTGTGTTCTACTGCAGCTTCCCAGAGTGTTCTAAAGAACAACTAGAGCACTAACAGTCTTACTTACGTCAAAATTATGGCACACCTGAAGCCATCTTGATTGGAATAAACTGGCAATACTTAAAACATTTAATTTAAAAAGGAACAAAATGAGGGGGTTCATTTTGCCATAGAAATTATGGTTAGTACTGCAGAAAGAAAAATTAGGGCACATTTTGAGTGACTTCTCAAATCCTCTTCTATTTCATTAAAAAATTCTGACATGCAGACTGAAACATGCACTTTCAATACCAGCAGCAGACTTCCAGTTAACTCCCTGGTGAGCAGTAGCTTTACTACAGTGATCTAATGAGCAACTAGAGTGCTAACATTCTGAATTTATGGCAAATGTGTGACACATCTGAATGTCTTCTTGATGGATTCAAAGTAAAAACTGAAAGCATTTCCTACTGACGAGACTGTAGTAAATGAGGAAATTAGGAAACTTCATAACAAATAAGTCTCCCAAGATGGCCACCGGAGAAAAAAGAGCCCAAATGTAGCACAAATATCACGCAGATGTAGCCCACATATAGCCCAATGACAGTAGTGTGCAAAACACTTTTTATTTTTTGTTTTTTTGCAGTTTTATATAGTGCAGACTGGTCAGGTATTGGAGCATTGCATCTTACTTGGACCCCGTTTTGCGTATTTTGCACAAAGTACTAGAGATTGATCTTGCGAAACACTGAACTTTACTATTGTGTTAACCTGAAGTTGCTCTGAACTGGGCTTTGTAGCACCCGTTTTTACATACTGGTTTTAATTAATTCTCATTGTATTAAGAAAGAGGATTTACTGTTTTTATGTACTTTTATGTTCTATGTTTCTAAATCAGATCGAAAAATGTTTATTGAATTGAAGTCTCCCAAGATGGCCACCATTGTAGAAGGAGCCCAAATGTAGCACAAATATCACCCAGATGTAGCCCACGTATAGCCCAATGACAGAAGTGTTGGAAAATTCCAGAACCAGTTTGGGCACTTTTAGAAGTCAGTTGGTAAGAGTTAATATGTCTAACCAATAGAAATGTGTTTTATAATTTGAAATAATGTAGGAAGGAATGTGATTTGTTACTTACATGTATTTGTGTGGAGAAAGAGAGGGAAACTTTGCCATTACTGATTTTGCCTTGCTGAGAGCAGTGCATTACATTTATTGTGTGCATAAGAAAATCTTTTCTGAGTTTCTGATATTTTATATTTTACAAATCAATTTGGAAGGTGAGTTATAAATTTGTGAGGTGTATTATGTGTAAGCTTTATTTTTCAAGTTAAATAATTAATCAAGAACTTTGATGTTTGAAATATATTATTAAATGTAGAGATGTTTATTGTAGTTTGTTTTATTGTAGTTAAATGTTGAATATATTCTTGAAATAGATTCTGTATAGTATTATGTGTATATTGGAATATGGATTAGTGATTATGGTAGTTTGTTTTAGTGTGTGGATATGTATATTTGTAGTATACCGCATAATTTTAGCTATTGCTTTAAATTTGGAGGTGGAGTCTGTCAAAGTTTAAGGTGTGCATGGACTTCTGTCTCAAGTATGTTTCTACTTGTATATGTATTTTCATATGTCTTATACATTTGGAGGTGCATGATGTATAACAAAGAGGTGTTGTTGCTTTTTATGTGGTAGGCTGAAGACTGAGTACTAGTAGAATGGTGAAGATGCAGCACAAAAGTGTGGTGTAAAAGATGGTGACATAAGGTGTTATTAATTAGGCTTCTTTTTTAAGTTTCTAGAGAGGTACAGTTGAAGTATGCCGCATAATTTTTGATGTTTGCTTGAAATTGGAAGTTTGTTCTGTGTTTTTTTAGGTTTGGATAGTGTTATGGTACAGACATATTCATGTATGGTTTTAGTAATATGGTGAGACTTTTACTAAAGATATGTGAAGGGTTCCTACTTTCTATTTGGGTAGGTGTAATATTATAAGTAGTTGTAGAATGGTTAAGCAGTAGCCTGAAAGTGAGATTTGAGATGTTTGTAGAGATGTTATTTATTAGAGTAATTTGTATGATGTGAAAAAAGTTATATTTCATATATACCGCAAACTTTTCAGTGTGTTTGCAAAGTGAAGTGTACTCTGTGAAGTTTTGAGCTGTGCATGGTGTTGTGATTGAGATATGTGTCTACTTGCTCATACACTTATAGAATCACCCAGGCACTACCTTTGCACTCCTGTAATCACTCAGGCAGTACCTTAGTACTTCTGTAATCACCCAGGCAGTACTCATGCACTTTTAAAATCACCCACTCACTTTTTATGTATTCCTGTAATCCCCCAGATATTACCCCTGCAGTCATGCAATCACCCAGGCACTAGTTATGTACTACCCCTACAGTTATGCAATCATGCAGGCTGAACCTATGTAGTCATATAATAACCCACACACTATCCTTGCAGTCATAGAATCACCCAGGCCCTTCTGTTGCATTATCTATTCACCTAGGTATTACTCAAAAACTCATCTATGCCTTCCAGGTGCTATTTATACATTTATCTATGCACTCAACGTGCATGTTTGAACTCATGCAATTAGCCAGTCACTATCCATCTTTTCCTGCAATTATCCAGTGACTACCCTTCAACTCATTCAATCACCCAAGCACTACCCATGCAGTTTTGGAATCACTCTGGCAGATCTATTACATGTCAAAGTTTCTAGGTTTTACTATATTCCAGAAATATTGTATACCTATTTGTTTTAGATTTGAAAAGGTAGAGACGTATGTATGCACGCTTTTAACAATATGGAGAGATTTATGGTTGAATCATGTAATAGTGTGCTGCTTTATATTTGGATATGCCCAACACTCATGCAGTTATAAAAACACTCAAGTACTACCCATGCAGTCTTTGAATGATCCAGGCACTACATATGCACTACTGTAATCACTCAGGCATTACTGCTGCACTCATGCAAACATCTAGGCACTACCTATGCACTCATGCAATCACCAAGGTATTACTCATGCACTCTTTCAATCATGTAGTCAGTACTCATGCACTTATATAATCACCCAGGCACTACCTATGCACTCATGCAATCACCCAGGTATTACTCATGCACTCTTTCAATCACCCAGCCACTACTCATGCACTTATATAATCACCCAGGCACTACCGTTGCACTCCTTCAATCACTGAGGCACTACCCTTGTACTTATGTAATCATTCAGCCAGTAGTCATGCTGTTATGAAATCACCCAGGCACTACCTTTGCACTACTTTATTCACTCAGGCTCTACCTCAGTATTCCTGCAATCACCCAAGAAGTACCCATGCAGTTATAAACTCATCCAGTCACTTCCTATGTAGTCATGTAAATTCCCAGATATTATCCCTGTAGTCATGCAATCACCCAGGTGTTACCTATGTACTCCTTTAATCCCCCAGACGTTACTACTGTACTCATGCAATCACCAATGCATTAGCTATACAGTGCTTCATATCACCCAGGCACAATCCTTGCTATCTTTTAATCATGCACACACTACTCTTGTACTTATGTAATCACTCAGCTAGTACTCATGTACTTATAAAATCACCCAGGCACTATCTTTGCAGTCATGTAATCCTTAGGCAGTACCTTAGTACTTCTGTAATCACCCAGGCAGTACTCATGGACTTATAAAATTACTCACTCACTTTTTATGTATTCCAGTAATCTCCCAGATATTACCCCTGGAGTCATGCAATCACCCAGGCACTAGTTATGTACTACCTGTACAGTCAGGTAGTCACGCAGGCTGTACCTATGCAGTCATGTAATAACCCACACACTATGTTTGCAGTCATAGAATCACCCAGGCCCTTCTGTTGCAGTCATCTATTCACTTAGGTACTACTCCATGACTCATCTATGTCTTCAGGTGCTATTTATACACTTATCCATGCACTCAAACGCTATGTGTGCACTTATGCAATTAGCCAGTCACTATCCATCTTATTCTGCAATTACCCAGTGACTACCCTTGCAGTCACACAATCACCCAAGCACTACCCATGGAGTTATGCAATCACTCAGGCAGATCTATTACATGTCTCAGTTTCTAGGTTTCACTATATTCCAGAAATATAGTATACATATTATTTTTAGGTATGATGATGATTTGAAAAGGTAGATTCATATGTATGTGTGCTTGTAACAATATGGAGAGACTTATAGTTGAGTCATGTAATAGTCTGCTGCTTTATATTTGGCTAGGCCCAACATTCATGCAGTTATAAAAACACCCAGGTACTCGCCATGCAGTCTTCCAAAGATGCAGGCACTATATATGCAGTGTTGTAATCACTCAGGCATTACTGCTGCACTGATGCAATCATCTAGGCACTATCTATGCACTCATGCAATCATTAAGGTATTACCCATGCGCTCTTTCAAACATGTAGCCACTACTCATGCACTTATACAATCACCCAGGCACTATCGTTGCAGTCCTTCAATCAAGGAGGCACTACCCTTGTACTCATGTAATCACTCAGCCAGTAGTCATGGTGTTATGAAATCACCCATGCACTACCTTTGCACTCCGTTATTTACTCCGGCAGTACCTCAGTAGTCCTGGAATCAGCCAAGAAGTACTCCTGCACTTAGAAAATCACCCAGTCACTTCCTATGTAGTCATGTAAATCCCCAGATATTACCCCTGTAGTCATGCAATCACCCAGGTGTTAGCTATGTACTCCTTTAATCTCCCAGACATTACCCCTGTACTCATGCATTCATCAATGCATTAGATATACAGTACTTCTATTAGTCAGCCACTATCTTTCCACTCTTTCAATCACGCAGCCACTACTCTTGTACTTATGTAATCACTCAAACAGTACTCATTCACTTTTGTAATCACCCAGCCACTACCTTTGCACTCTTGTAATCACTCAGGCAGTATCTTAGTACTTCTGTAATCACCCAGGTAGTACTCATGAACTTATGAAATCACCCACTCATTTCCTATGTATTCCAGTAATCCTCCCGATATTACCCCTGTAGTCAGTAATCACCCAGGCACTAGTTATGTACTACCTCTGCAGTCATGTAATCATGCAGTGTGTATCTATGCACTCATGTAATAACCCACACACTACTCTTGCAGTCATAGAATCATGCAGGCTCTACTGTTACACTCATCTATTCACATACGCAGTACATAATGACTCATCTATGCCTTCAGTTGCTATTTATACACTTATCCGTGCTCACAACATCTATATCTGCACACATGCAATTAGTCAGTCACTTTTCATATTCTCCTGCAATTACCTAGTGACTACCCTTGCACTCATATAATCACCCAAGCACTACCCATGGAGTTATGCAATCACTCAAGCAGATCTATTACATGTCTCAGTTTCTAGGTTTCACTATATTCCAGAAATATTGTATACATATTTTTTTAGATATGATGATGATTTGAAAAGGTAGATTCATATGTATGTGTGCTTGTAACAATATGGAGAGACTTATAGTTGAGTCATGTAATAGTCTGCTGCTTTATATTTGGCTAGGCCCAACATTCATGCAGTTATAAAAACACCCAGGTACTCGCCATGCAGTCTTCCAATGATGCAGGCACTATATATGCAGTGTCGTAATCACTCAGGCATTACTGCTGCACTGATGCAATCATCTAGGCACTATCTATGCACTCATGCAATCATTAAGGTATTACCCATGCACTATTTCAAACATGTAGCCACTACTCATGCACTTATATAATCACCCAGGCACTACCGTTGCAGTCCTTCAATCACTGAGGCACTACCCTTGTACTCATATAATCACTCAGCCAGTAGTCATGGTGTTATGAAATCACCCAGGCACTACCTTTGCACTCCTTTATTCACTCAGGCAGTACCTCCGTAGTCCTGCAATCAGCAAAGAAGTACTATATTACCCCTGTAGTCATGCAATCACCCAGGTGTTAGCTATGCACTCCTTTAGTCCCCTAGACGTTACCCCTGTACTCATGCAATCATGAATGCATTTGATATACAGTACTTCTATCAGTCAGCCACTATCTTTCAATCACGCAGGCACTACTCTTGTACTTATGTAATCACTCAACCAGTACTCATGCACTTTTGAAATAATTTATGAAATCACCCACTCATTTCTTATGTATTCCAGTAATCCTCCAGATATTACCCCTGTAGTCATGTAATCACCCAGGCACTAGTTATGTACTACCTCTGCAGTCATGTAATCATGCAATGTGTATCTATGCACTCATGTAATAACCCACACACTACTCTTGAAGTCATAGAATCATGCAGGCTCTACTGTTGCACTCATCTATTCACATATGCAGTAAATAATGACACATCTGTGCCTTCAGTTGCTATTTATACACTTATCCGTGCTCTCAACGTCTATATCTGCACTGATGCAATTAGCCTTAAAAAAGTGTGGCTCGATCCTAAACTCTCATTTGAGTCCCAAACTAGAAAGGTGGCAGGGAGATGCTTTAGCACTCTTAAGATGCTAAGAAAAACCCTAGACATTCTTCCTGTATCAGCAGGGAAAACCATAGTCCACACTCTGGTGACCTCGCAACTTGATTACGGGAATGTCCTTTATCTGGGTGCGCCAAAAGACTGCGTGAAACGCCTCCAACATATTGAAAATGCAGCGGCACGCCTTGTTCTTAATCTACCGAGTCGTGCTTCAATGACAAAAGCTCTCGATCTCCTCCATTGGCTGCCAATCGAGAAAAGCTTCAAAATTCTTTATTTCGGTTCCAATTAAAACCATAAAAGATACATCATAAATGATCACATACAGATGTATAAAATATTCACATTCAAATTGATTAAGTGGGATTAATACACCTGAGCCTTCAAATGGTGGCACTTGATCATGGAGAGGAAGCATAAATAAAATAGATAATGTAAATGACCAAACCTCAATATGACAATTAAAATATATAATATAGTAAATACATTAAAAGCTAGGCATTACTTATTTTATAAAAATTATTTAAGTAAAATGCTTGAATCATATATCCCTTACATGGCAGTAACTTAGGCATCCATCATATGATCCTTTCAGTGCAATTCCTTATCATAGGTCTTTCAAAAGGTACGAGTACTTTTTAGTGCAATAGTAAAACCACAAGGCTTACCTTGTAACACCATGTGATTATGTAATTATAAAGTGCGTGTGCATAGCTTTCTTAAACCATAGTCTTGAGTACACATTCCTAAATCATTAAAACTTCAACCCTGCTTTCGCTCTTATAAAACTCACATTAAATAAGTATCTGCTGACACTAAAAACAATTTTTTGAGATGTATCTGTTTTCAATATTCTTTCCGCCTCCAGGCAAGACCTAGTACTCATGTTTCTACAAATGGGTTTAATCCATTTCTTCCTGGGTTTACCATATGCGGAACAAAAGAATAATACATGTAAGTCGTTTTCCTTAGTCTCAGTTTGACATAATACACAGCACTCATTGTTATTTTCCTCCTGATTGCTAGCCCATTTCGATGTGTTCACATTAATTTGCAACACACCATATCTAAATTTCATATATAATAACTGTGGGCGCACTTCATCCAGAAAAGGCTCAAAACTTGCTATTTGTTTGATAAGAAGGAACTTAGTTGTCAATATACCAGTGGCCGAATTGTGTAGCACACTATTTTGAATGTAAGCCCAAAAAATAGATTTTAACATTTTCCTGGAGAATAATGTCAGCTGAGCCGGTTTTTCCCAAAAATGTGTTAGTCCTAATTTTCCAAACCAGGAAGAAACATGCTTAAGCCACAGGATGCTCCTACTTTGGTCAATTCTTAAGATCTCCTCTAGGCCCTCTTTATAGTGGGCAAGTTCTATTGTAGACCAGAGTCGCACCCAGAATAATAAAGGTCTTAATATAGCATGGTGGTCTATACGTTTAACCTTTAGATCCATAACAATAGGGATTAAAGGTTTTCGTACTGGTAGGTATAATAATTTTCTAAAAAAATTATTTTCTCCTAACTCAAAAGTTTTTTTACAAAAAGGCCCCCATATTTCAGCCCCATAAAGGGAGGCAGATTGTGCTCTATGCTTAAATACCTCCAAGGCGGGGGACACTGCCTTGGAGATACTACTCCTGTGTCTCTTTATTATTGGTAGGGAATTTTGGAGCAAAATAATCTTACTTTTATCCAATTGTGGTTTCCAAGACAATTTTGAATCCAGGGTTATACCTAGGTAATTAAACTTTTGCACGTACTCTAACTTTTGGTTTTTTATCATTAAATTATTTTTAAAAGATCTATGTGGATTAATTGCCATGTATTTAGTTTTGCTGGAATTTATTTCAAGGCCCTTCATATTACAATATGTACAAAAGGAGTCCATTAAGCATCGTAGTCCTTTGGGGGTTTGGGATATTAATATGGTGTCATCGGCAAATAAAAGAGCTGGTACCGGACCCCCCCCCTAGCTTAGGCGAATCATGTACACACCCAAGCAAGTACTCTGGAATATCATTGACATACAATGAGAATAGGGTGGGCGCCAGTACACACCCCTGTCGTACACCTCTTTTTACCGGAATTGCCTTGGTGAGTTCACCCCTCGGACCCCATCTTACTTTTGCATAATTATCCTCGTGTAATCTTATTATTTGCATGAGTAGTTCATCTGGCACCCCTTGACATTTTAACGATTTCCAAAGTAAATTTCGAGGTATAAGGTCAAATGCGGCCTTTAAGTCTACAAAAGCAATGTACAAATGGCCATTTTTTAAAGTTATGTATTTCCAGCACAAGCATATAAATCTAAAAACCTGATCGATTGTGCTGGTTTTAACTCTAAATCCCGCCTGAAATTTTGAGAGCACGCTGTTCTCTTCAAGCCAATCATTCAGTTTAGTTAAAATGTGCCTAGCAAAAATGGTCTGTAAAATATCAATTAAACTAATTGGTCGATAATTTGAGGGGTCATAACGATTACCTTGCTTGAAAATCGTAGTGATTTCAGCCCCTTTCCAAGATTCAGGTATTGGTGCACCCGAGGCTATTGATTACATAAACAATTTATATATGGGCCCCAAACACTGCTATCATGCCTCAGCAAATCTCCCGGTATCTTATCAGGGCCAGGAGCTTTCTCCGGCTTTACTGCATCGATTGCCGTCAACGTTTCTTCCAGACTAAAGTATAGATGGTTTGTATTAGGATTAATTACAAAATCTTCAATGGTATGTGTTATTTCAGTTGTAACTACCGCATAAAGGCAGGAAAAATGGTTGACCCAGGTGTTAGCATCAAGAAAAAGGTCCTCAGTGTCTCTTCCTGCCTTGTTACCTTTTGTTATTAATCGCCAAAAGCCTGCTTGGTCTTTGGATTTAGCTGCACTAATTAAATCCGTCCAAATATTGTCATCCCAGGTTTTCTTTGTGTGGGCAAGGAGTCTCTTATATTTAACTCTTTTCTCCCTTATAACCGTTACATTGTTATTTTTTATTGCCTGTATGAGCTCAGTTTTTGCCTCACGGCACTCCTTATTGTACCAGGGATTAGCTCCAACACTTGTGTCATTCCTTCTCCCACTACGCTCTTTAGGGATTCTGCTCACAATAGGTGCTAGTGCATCTCCCAGAGCGTAATGTACGACCAATATTGGGAACTCAGCTGTTGCTAAGTCTATATATGGGGAAATGAAATCTGCAAAAGTATTGTAAATCTGTGTCACAGACTGGTCATTTCCTACTATGTATGGCCATTTTAGAGCTCAACGGTTATTACTCACAAGGGTTTCATCCGAGATGGTATTATTTTCACCACTGCTCAAGCAAGTTGGTGAAAAAGAGTGGGCTACTGGTGACAAATGTAGGGGGCGGTGATCACTGTCAGTTCTGGCATCTACTATTAGGTCGTGTACTTTAGGCCAGAACTCGATAGATACCAATATATAATCTATACTGCTCTGACAATTACCCCTGCAGAATGTAGAAACGTTTGGGCTATCTGAGGGTAAGCGGCCATTACAGGCTCTAATCCATGCCCTGATGTAAGTTTCATAATTTGGGCAACTGCTACAGTACAGGGCACTATCGGACTGCTTTCTAAAGCAGGAATATTATTTGCTATATCTTCTTCTTCAAAGTGGTTTTCAAAGCCCACCACTGGCTCAAATTTGCAATTTAAATCACCTCCCACAATTACCATTGCCCTCGGCTCAATTGAGTTTAAAAAAAGGTCAAGCTGCTCTATTACCAGAGATTCCTTCATAGTTGGGCTTGGTCTATTATAAATGCTGATTAAATATATTTCCTTTTTGTCCCATGTACTAATTTTCACACCAACCATGTCCTGAGACGGAATGTGCAACTGGTTTATATTAATGTCGAGAGTAATTTTTATCCATATAACAAGGCCTCCCGAGGGCCTGCCTCTTACCGAAGGTATGGCTTTAACACTAAGGGGCCGATTCTGATCTCGGCCGGTAGGGCTCCGAATCGGATTCGGCTTAACCGGATCCGATTCGGAGCCCTATTTCCCGACCGATTCGTACGTGCGTCCGGACGAGCGAGTACGATGCGAAATCGCCGACCGACTCGTTCGGGCGTCCCAACCGCTCCAACCGACACGTTCCTGGGTCGAACCGCACCGACCGACTCGCTCGGACACGACTCGCACCGCGCAATGGAGACGTTCCCCGGCCGGGTAAGTACGATGCGCGCCGCGAGCAGTCCGACCGACACGCGCCACCCGGCTCGAAAGAGCAGTCGGAGCCGTACTCGGGGTCCGTGTCGGACCCCCTGTACGCGTAGCTGCGCGAGTCTCACACAGGGGGACCCATGGGTCCCCCTACCTGTGCGTGTACGGCGCGAGTCGCTCGCCGCGTACACGCTGTAGGGGGCGCCCTTGTTCGCCTCGCACCCATTGAGGCAATGGGAGCCCGCGTACGCGTTGTACGACCGGCTCCCATTGACTTCAATGGGAGTCCGACCGACTCGAGTACGATAGCATACGGACGCATCGTACTCGTTCGGTCGGGCTGCACGGGTCCGATTCGGAGAGATTTCCGGCCCGAATCGGAATCGGCCCCTAAATGTCTTAAACCCAACCTTGTGAGAGGTTTCTAGTGCCCAGGTCTCCTGCAGGAGGCATATATCACTTTGTTCTATGTACTCCAACCATTCTACATCCCTGAGGTTCCTGTTGAGCCCCGCAATATTCCACGAAGTAAGTCGTATTTCCGACTGCTCCTTTTCCCCTGTGCCCGGGTTTAAACAATTGTCCCTTTTAGGCTGGGTTGCTTGTAACATATGGGGTTCAATCATCAAGTCAGGAGAGAGTTCTACAAAATTGTGTGGAAAAGCGTTTGGCCCAACTGCCCCCATTTGTTCATTAGGCTCAAATATCGCTCGGGCGTTTAAAACGTCCTGAAATTTAACTAGACCCTGTTTGTTTAAGGAACGTGCCTGGTCCATACTGCAATTAGCCTGAATGATAGCAAAAGGGTGTATTATGTGTTCTACAGGGAGTGGTTGTCGGTCCAAAGCGTCTAAGTCGGATAATGCCTGGAACCTATTTGATAGAGTAATCGAAGCACCATCGTAGGCAAAGTTCCTTGGTGGTGGTTTATAAAAATAGCCTAGAGGAAGAGCGCAGATACAAGTGCTTTGGGAAGATACCTGCTCTTGCATATTTAATAGGCTTCGAACCATCTGAGGCCAACGAAAATTAATCACTACACAATCGCCATCTATAGTCTTAGGGGATTGTCCAACCCATCCTACTCTGCGAACCATGAGGATATCTTTCATGTCCAGTGGGTGGAATTTTTTGTGCTTGGTCAACCAATCAACTGTCTTATTTCGTAAGTTGGACCAAGATTCATTCTGCTCGCCTTTAAGGGCAGGGACCCCAGCTAAAATTAGTACATAGGGACATGAAGCAGGTGGCAGGCCCAAAACATCAGTATTAGGTTTTGGACCGTTGACCTGTGGTCCATTTGTTGCGACCAAACCCATATTATTTACCGTTGAATTCAAAAGTGCTGGTTCAGAACACATATCATACACATCCCCTTGTTTATCATTGGGTTCCTGGACCCTTCCCTGTGTATTTCTCTCCCTGTTGTTTGGTTTTATTGTTGATTTTGTCACAGGAATGTCTTTCCCTCTATTACTCGTTCTTACTGGATTAGCAATTGATAGCCCCTCTACTAGGGTTGGTTGGCTCACCCCTTCTACAGCGTCAAAGTGTATAGATCCGTTACTACCTCTCAAGTTCTTCATAGCAATGTGCAACTGTTCTATCCTTTCATTCAACAAACAACATTTTTTGTCCATTAGTTCATTAATTTGGACTGACATAGATCCCAGAGCAGATTCTAGCTCCGAAGTTAAAACACGATCCAAATCCCTAATACTCTCTTTCATTGTTAGAAGGGAAGAGAAAAGATCTACATCTGTCTGTGTACTAACAGATTTTTGCAACAATACAACTTGATCATCTGCATGAGGTACTAGTTGGTCCGCAGGCCGAGAACCCCTTGTGCTCTTAATTTTAGACTTTTGGTGTCCAACAGCCCGCTTCCGTTTCGCTTGAAGGTCTTTCCCCTTAGTCTCATCCAGTATCTTCGGGGCTCGTGATCTAGCTGCTATACCCGGCCCATTGTGTTCACCCGATACTGTAATTGGAGATGTGAGAGGAATGTTCGAATTTAACACAGGGGAAGACATTGACTTGTTTTGCACTATAATTGATGGGCTTGATGGGAGCAGTTGTGGTGAGTCACCCAAGTTTAGAGAGCGTGTTTGCTGATGCGTCGGTAATTTCGAAGGGTCTAATGACAGGCGCCTCTCTGCCATTTGAATTTCATGTGACAGCAAGGATTCTGCCCTAATAATGAAGGCATCTAGAGTGCCCACGGCTCCTTTACGCTTGCTCATACTCTTTGATATACAGTGCTAGCAACACTCCAGATAATTTAGTAACTATAAGTCCAAATCCAGGCACATACAAAACCTAGAACAGTACCTGCGATCCCTGAAACGTGGTTTGAAAGTGTAGGCAACTCTCAGGGGGGTGGACCAGCCCAGCCTCTTCCCGTGGGATGGGCGTGGCCCATGTGCATCCCGCGCCGCGGGGTTTGTGGCGTGCTTAAGAGTGCTAGGCGACCAACGCGCTCCTCCCTCCTGGGAGAGCGCTGTTCTCTGAGGTGTGTAGTCTCCCCACTGGTGGCAACAACAGGTAGCAGCAGGTTTGTGGCGCGTCCCGTGCCGCAGCGTTTGTGGCGCGCTTAAGAGCGCTAGGCGACCAACGCGCTCCTCCCTCCTGGGAGAGCGCTGTACTCTGGGGTGTGTAGTCTCCTCACTGGTGGCAACAACAGGCAGCAGCAGGTTTGTGGCGCATCCCGCACCACAGGGTTTGTGGCGCGCTTAAGAGCGCTAGGCGACCAACGCGCTCCTCCCTCCTAGGAGAGCGCTGTACTCTGGGGTGTGTAGTCTCCCCACTGGTGGCAACAACAGGCAGCAGCAGGTTTGTGGCGCGTCCCGCGCCGCAGTGTTTGTGGCACACTTAAGAGCGCTAGGCGACCAACGCGCTCCTCCCTCCTGGGAGAGCGCTGTACTCTGGGGTGTGCAGTCTCCCCACTGGTGGCAACAACAGGCAGCAGCAGGTTTGTGGCGCATCCCTCGCCGCAGGGTTTGTGGCGCGCTTAACAGCGCTAGGCGACCAACGCGCTCCTCCCTCCTGGGAGAGCGCTGTACTCTGGGGTGTGTAGTCTCCCCACTGGTGGCAACAACAGGCAGCAGCAGGTTTGTCCACACTCTGGTGACCTCGCAACTTGATTACGGGAATGTCCTTTATCTGGGTGCGCCAAAAGACTGCGTGAAATGCCTCCAACGTATTCGAAGTGCAGCGGCACGCCTTGTTCTTAATCTACTGAGTCGTGCTTCAATGACAAAAGCTCTCGATCTTCTCCATTGGCTGCCAATCGAGAAAATAATTCTCTTCAAAGCCATGTGTTTCTGTCATAAGAGCCTACAGGAGAAAGGCCCCAGCTACCTGCACAATTTTCTCACCCCGTACAATCCTAGCCGCCAGCTAAGATCGACAGGAGCGCAGCTACTCAAAATTCCCAGGATAAGGAAAGCTAGGATGGCCGCTCGATCTTTTGGCTACCTAGCGGCCAAGAACTAGAACACACTCCCTTTCTGGTTACGCGCTGAGGAATCCGAACCAGTCATTCGCAGAGGACTAAAAACCTGGCTGTACAAACTTTAGTTTCAGTTTCTCTCCCACTCTTGCTGACGTGCTTCTAGCACGGGGACACACCTTTTGGGGTAGCCAGGCGCTCTACAAATGAACTATTATTATTATTATTATTATTATTAGTCAGTCACTTTTCATATTCTCCTGCAATTACCTAGTGACTAACCTTGCACTCATATAATCACCCAAGCACTACCCATGGAGTTATGCAATCACTCAAGCAGATCTATTAGATGTCTCAGTTTCTAGATTTCACTATATTCCAGAAATAGTGTATACATATTTTTTTTTGCTATGATGATGATTTGTAAAGGTAGAGTCATATGTATGTGTGCTTGTAACAATATGGAGAGACTTATAGTTGAGTCATGTAATAGTCTGCTGTTTTATATTTGGCTAGGCCCAACACTCATGCAGTTATAAAAACATCCAAGTACTCACCATGCAGTCTTCCAATGATGCAGGCACTACATATGCAGTGCTGTAATCACTCAGGCATTACTGCTGCACTGATGCAATCATCTAGGCACTATCAATGCACTCATGCACTCAGCAAGGTATTACCCATGCACTCTTTCAAACATGTAGCCACTACTCATGCACTTATATAATCACCCAGGCACTATTGTTGCAGTCCTTCAATCACAGAGGCACTACCCTTGTACTCATGTATTCACTCAGCCAGTAGTCATGGTGTTATGAAATCACCCAGGCACTACCTTTGCACTCTTTTATTCACTCAGGCAGTACCTCAGTAGTCCTGTAATCAGCCGAGAAGTACCCATGCACTTATAAAATCACCTAGTCACTTCCTATGTAGTCATGTAAAACCAACGCATTAGGTATACAGTGATTCAATCAGCCAGCCACTATCTTTCCACTCTTTCAATCACACAGGCACTACTCTTGTACTTATGTAATCACTCAGCGAGTACTCATGTATTTTTAAAATCACCCAGTCACTATCTTTGCACTCCTGTAACCACTCAGGTAGTATCTTAGTAGTTCAGTAATCACCCAGGCAGTTCTATTATATGTTTTAGTTTCTAATTTTCACTATATTCCAGAGATATTGTATATATATTTCTTTTAGATATGATGTTGGTTTGAAAACGTAGAGACATATGTATGCATGCTTCTAAGAATATGCAGAGACTTGTATTTCAGTAATGTAATAGTCTGCTGCTATATATTTTGCTAGGCCCAACAATTATGCAGTTATAAAAATAGCCAAGTACTACCCATGCACTCTTCTAATGATCCAGACACTACATATGCACTGTTGTAATCACTCAGGCTTTAGTGCTACATTCATGCAATCATCCACGCAATACCTATACACTCATACAATCACCATGGGATTACCCATGCACTCATTCAATCATGTAGCCACTACTCATGTACTTATATAATCACCCAGCCACTACCGTTGCACTATTTCAATTACGGAGGTACTACCCTTGTAATTATGTAATCACTCAGCCAGTAGTCATGCTGTTAAGAAATCACTCAGTCACTACCTTTGTACTCCTTTATTCATTCAGGCACTATCTGAGTAGTTCTGAAATCACCCAAGAAGTACCCATGTACTTATAAAATCACCCAGACACTTCCTATGTAGTCATGTAAATCCCCAGATATTACCCCTGTAGTCATGCAATCACCCAGGCGTTACCTATGTACTTCTTTAATCCCCCAGATGTTACCTCTGTACTCATGCAATCACCAATGCATTAGGTATACAGTGCTTCATTCAGCCAGCCACTACCTTTCCACTCTTTCAATCACGCAGGCACTACTCTTGTACTTATGTAATCACTCAGCCAGTACTCATGCACTTATAAAACTACCCAGGCACTACCTTTGCACTCCTGTAATCACTCAGGTAGTACCTTAGTACTTTTGTAATCACCCAGGCAGTACTCATGGACTTATAAAGTCACCCATTCACTTTCTATGTATTCCAGTAATCCCTCAGATATTACCCCTGCAGTTATGCAATCACCCAGGCACTACTTATGTACTATCCCTGCAGTCATGAAATCATGCAGGCTGTACCTATGTTGATAAGAATTCACCCAGGCAGTATGTTAACACTCCTTTGTTCACTCAGGCACTAACTCAGTAGTCGTGCAATCACCCAAGAAGTACTCATGCCCTTATAAAATCACCCAGGCATTACCTTTGCACTCCTGTAATCACTCAGGTAGTACTTTAGTACTTCTGTAATCACCTAGGCAGTACTCATAGAGTTATAAAATATTGTATACATATTTCTTTTAGATATGATGTTGGTTTGAAAACAACGTAGAGACATATGTATGCATGCTTCCAAGAATATGCAGAGACTTGTATTTCAGTAATGTAATAGTCTGCTGCTATATATTTTGCTACGCCCAACACTTATGCAGTTATAAAAATAGCCAAGTACTACCCATGCAGTCTTCTAATGATCCAGACACTACATATGCACTGGTGTAATCACTCAGGCTTTAGTGCTACACTCACGGAATCACCCAGGCACTACCTATGCACTCATACAATCACCATGGGATTACCCATGCACTCTTTCAATCATGTAGCCACTACTCATGCACTTATATAATCATCCAGCCACTACCGTTGCTCTATTTCAATCACGGAGGTACTACCCTTGTACATATGTAATCACTCAGCCAGTAGTTATGCTGTTAAGAAATCACTCATGCACTACCTTTGCACTCCTTTATTCTCTCAGGCAGTACCTGAGTAGTTCTGCAATCATCCAAGAAGTACCCATGCAGTTATAAAATCACCCAGTCACTTCCTATGTAGTCATGTAAATCCCCAGATATTACCCCTGTAGTCATGCAATCACCCAGGCGTTACCTATGTACTTCTTTAATCCCCTAGACGTTACCTCTGTACTCATGCAATCACCAATGCATTAACTATACAGTGCTTCATTCAGCCAGCCACTATTTTTCCACTCTTTCAATCATGCAGGCACTACTCTTGTACTTATGTAATCACTCAGCCAGTACTCATGCACTTATAAAATGACCTAGGCACTACCTTTGCACTCCTGTAATCACTCATGTAGTACTTTAGTACTTCTGTAATCACCCAGGCAGTACTCATAGAGTTATAAAATATTGTATACATATTTCTTTTAGATATGATGTTGGTTTGAAAACGTAGAGACATATGTATGCATGCTTCTTAGAATATGGAGAGACTTCTATTTGAGTGATGTAATAGTCTGCTGCTTTATATTTTGCTAGGCCCAACAGTTATGCAGTTATAAAAATACTCAAGTACTACCCATGCAGTCTTCTAATAATTCAGGCAGTACATATGCACTGTTGTAATGACTCAGGCATTACTGCTACACTCATGCAATCACCCAGGCAATACCTATACACTCATACAATCACCAAGGTATTACCCATGTACTCTTTCAATCATGTAGCCACAACTCATGCACTTATATAATCACCCAGCCACTAGTGTTGCACTATTTCAATCACAGAGGTACTACCCTTGTACTTATGTAATCACTCAGCCAGTAGTCATGCTGTTAAGAAATCCCTCAGGCACTACCTTTGCACTCCTTTATTAACTCAGGAACTACCTGAGTAGTCCTGCAATCATCCAAGAAGTACCCATGCAGTTATAAAATCACCCACTCACTTCCTATGTAGTCATGTAAATCCCCAGATATTACACCTGTAGTCATGCAATAACCCAGGTGTTACCTATGTACTTCTTTAATCCCCCAGATGTTACCCCTGTACTCATGCAATCACCAACGCATTAGGTATACAGTGCTTCATTCAACCAGCTACTATCTTTCCACTCTTTCAATCATGCAGGCACTACTCTTGTACTTATGTAATCATTCAGCCAGTACTCATGCACTTATGAAAATGCCCAACTACTATCCATGTAGTCTTCCAATGATGTAGGCACTACATATGAACTACTGTAATCACTCGGGCATTACTGCTGCACTCATGCAATCACCAAGGTATTAACAATGCAGTCTTTCAATCATGTATCCACTACTCATGCATTTATATAATCACCCAGCCACCACCGTTGCACTCCTGCAATTACCCTGGCATTATCCCTATAGTCATGGAATCACCTAGGCATTATTGCTGTAGTATACAATTGCACAGGCATTACCAAAGTGCTTCTTAAATCATCCAGCTAGTACATATGTACTTATGTAATGACCCAGGCACTACCGTTGCACTCTTCAAATCACCCAGGCACTAGGCCTGTACTCTTTGAATCACACAACCAGTATCTATGCACTTATAAAAATCACCCATGCACTATCTCTGCACTCCTCCAATCACCCAGGCACTACTACTACACTCATACAACCTCACACGCATTACTCCTGCACTCATGCAATCACCCATACTTTACTTATGCACTCCGCCAATCTCCTAGACATTACCACTGCACTTATGCAATCACCCTGGCATTACCCATGCACTCTTTCAATTACTTAGACAGAACACATGGACTCTGTTCCTCTGTTCTTTCTTTCTGCACTTCTTTTATGTCTTTCTGCTTGTGTTGCTTCTTTCTGTACTCCTTTTAGGTCTTTCTGCAGCCCTGTTTCCTCTTTCTGCATCCGTGTTACCTCTTTCTACACCTCTGTTCATTCTTTCTGCACTTTTTTTGTTTTTTTTCTTTTTCTGTACGTCTTGCCTCTTTCTGCACCTCTCCTCTCTTTTTGCACCCCTCTTGCCTCTTTCTACACCTCTGTTGCTTCTTTCTGCATTCCTCTTGCTTCTTTGTACATCTCTGTTGCTTCTTTTTGCACCCCTCATGTATCTTTCACACCGTCTTCGGTCTTTCTGCACCCCTCTTGCCTCTTTCTGGACCTTTGTCTGCAGTGTCTGACATACTTTTGGAATGCAAATAAAAATATTTTTTTATTTATATATGAGAATATTTGTATATAATTATTTTATTAATATTAAATGATTTAATGAAAGTATTTAAACTTTTCTTTTTTTCAGATACTCACCATTATTATTAATAAAGATTGAGTATGGCAAGAAAAAATCAAAAGAAAAGAAAGAAAAGAGTACTATTTAAAAGAAACAGAAAAGGAGAAATCAGACAAAGTACAATATGTGACATTGAAGAAAAAGGCTTCTGGTAAGAGAACTAAAGAATTTGTTAAAAAGAGTTTTAAAGAAGATTATGAATTTAGAAAATGGAGAAAAGAATAAGAAAAGTAGTACAACCATTCAGAAGGAAACAAAAAAAGGAGATACCAATGGTCGTTCTTATGAGGTCAAAAATGACTGTCCAATTGAAAAAGAAAAGACGGTTCCTAGAAATGTAGAAGAAGTAATAGATGAAGAAGTTCAAGTGAGACGTTCACAAGCTCCAGTGTATAGGTGGGATTGTAGTAGTATTTGTAGTATACGACAGGAATCTATTGATATTTTACGAAATTTCTTTCGAGAGTATGGTAAAACAAAGTGTTAAACAGAAGATTAAGATGTTGCAAGGACTAGATCCTTGTAAAGTGAGAAAATATACTGGCTTGCAGGGTCATTCTCTGGCTTGTCTTTCTAGAAAAGTTTGTCAAAGTACTTTTCATCATTTGAGAATGTTAGCAATACATCACTCAGAAATGCGGAAGTTAGTAAGAAGATTGTACTATGTAAAGAGTCCTGCATTATGTTTAAGTGAAATAAACACTGCTCTTTTGCATGGTTTAGTATTGGATGTAAAAAAGTTTGTGATGATATACAGTTTCGTTTCTTTGGTCCTGAAGAGGAGTGTAGGAAAAGTGAGAGTTTCATAAGTGTAGGTGTTGAAGAAGAGGTGGAAGATAGTAGTACTCAGAAGTTTGCAGAAGAAATTACAAAGTTTAAGGTAGTTTGTTGTGAAAAACCAAACTATGTTTGTATCTGTTGTCGACGTACCCACTATAGAAGTCAAACTAGGAATGTTGATATGTATTTAAAAAGTGAAAAGAAAAACAATGATAAGTGGGAGCAATTTGGTGCTTATTTGTTGGTGGAAGGTCGTTTTGAGTTGGGTAGTGATCAACGTATTTGTAAATATTGTTACAGCAAACTAGAAGAGAATAAAATACCAGCTAGAGCTGTACATAATAACCTAGAGTTGGTAGGTATTCCTTCAGAACTAGTAGATTTAAATACATATGAATCTATTCTTATTCAATCTGTGCACCCGTTACAGGCTATTGTTCGTATGGAGCCTAAAACCGGTAAGCTGCCTCCAACAGATTTACAAAGAGGTTTAAAAGGAAGAGTTGTGTATTTACCTTTAGATTTTAAGAAAAATATTGAAACTGTTGATGTAGAGAGAGAGGAAAGTGAACCTGTAGTTATTCTAGTTAATGGTGTACCAACAAAGAGTCGGAAAATATGGCAAGAGTTAGTAGATGGCACCAAACTTCAAAAAGCTACATTATATCTTATACAAAACAATATTTATTATAAAAATATACATGTGGACGAAAAAGAAATATCTTTAGGAGATGATAGAGAAAATTCAACTGGCCAAATCGAAAAAGTGGATGTCTCCAGGAGTGAAGAAATTTATGAACATTATAGTATACATCCTTTACATTCAAAAGAAGTGATCGGAAATACTATTGAATTATTTCAAATGAAGAAAGCGAAGGGAACTCCTATGAGTGTTTGGGAAAGAAGTTTAGAAGCCCGTTGTTTTCCACAGCTCTTCCCCACTGGAAAAGGTGGACGATTTGATGAACGACCCGTGCAGATTCCAGCTTCAGAATATCGTACAACAAAATTGTACTCAGAAGATCCAAGATTTCGACAATGTATTCCATATATATGTCATCTTCTGTTTGAAAGTGACTTGTCTGGACTTTCATATGCAGTGAACCACATATTAAAAACAGGAGTTCATCTTACACATGTTTCTGCAAAGGAATTCATGGACAAAGTACAACAAAGAGACGATCATTTAGAATCTCAGTTGATAATTTGATGGCGTGTCAACGTGGTACTAATGAGTATTGGTATCATCGTCACGGAGAACTTAAATGTATGTTAAGGAACTTAGTAACCCCTACGTGGTTTGTTACGCTAAGCTGTGCTGAATACGCATGGGATGATTTACGTGAATTTCTACGAGAAGCAAATTAAAATATTAAAAACATTGAATTGAAGGCAGCTGGAGAACTGTGTTCCTTGGATCCTGTAAATGTGTGCAGATATTTTAATCATAGGTTTCAAGCTATGATGTCTTTTATCTGCAATAAAAATAGCCCGACTCTTTGAGAAGTTATTGATTTCTTTTGGAGAAAGGAGTACCAAGCCAGAGGTGCTCCTCATATACATATGCTATTATGGATCAAGGATGCACCTAAATTTGGAACCGATTCTGATGAGACTGTTTTATCTTTCATGGAAGACTATGTTACCTGTGCTATTCCAAAAACAGGAGGAGAAACTACCTTAAGACAACAAGTTTTACGGTTTCAAAGTCATCGATGTGGGAAATATTGTCGACGGAAATACAAGTCAAAGGAAAACTTTTATACAAAATGTTATTTTGGATTCCCACGTCCAGTAATTTCCAAAAGGAAGAGTCAACAGTTTCATGTCAGCACTGAGGCATACTATAACTCGAAAATCTCCAAAGAATACTTACAATATAAAAAGAAGTGAAGATTCAAAGTATATTAATGATTACAATCCAGTGATTTTGATGATGTGGAATGCAAATATGGATATCCAGTATGTTGCAGATAATTCAATTGCTGTTGCTCGCTATGTTACATCATATATAACAAAATCTGAAAAGACAGAGTTGAAAGAAATGTGGGAAGAAATTTCACAAGAGAAGACTCTTAGTAACAAATTGTACAGCTTTAGTTTGAAGATGCTTTCCCATCGAGAGATTGGATCGCACTGAATGTTCGGATCGGTTGACATCTGCAAGTTTATATTCAAAGTCAAGAGGAATCATTTGAGTAAGTCTAGGTCTTGCTGCAACACAAAATCGAGTATTGAAATCTGTACAAGAAATTGAATACTTAGCATTAAATGAACCGGAAAGTACAGATATTGTTAAAACAAACATGTTGGATACGTACTATCCTAAAAGAAGTCCACATCTGGAAAACATATGTCTCTATGAATTACTGTAATATTACAGCTTTAAGAGAAATGTTACAGAAAATATAAATGAAGAAAAATATGCAGTATTTGGATGTGATGGATGTTTGGTAAGACATACCAAAGGAAATCTTATTAATCACAGGAAACTTAATTGTGATACTGTAGATAAACGGGAATTTTTCTATTTAGCACTTCTGCAACTCTTCAAGCCTTGGCGTACTGACATGGAATTACTTGGAGATTTTGAGTGCTATGAAGATTCTTTTAATGTATGTATAGATAGCATTGAATGCACAGTGTTTCCAAATTATCTACAAATGTTGAATGAAGAGATTGAACAAGAAACTAGTATTGCAGATGAAATTGCTAGAGGGATGCCGAAATACGAAAGTTGTGAATTGGTGGAGAAACTAAAACAACCCGAAGTACCGAAGATTGGACAAATGTATGCATTGTTAAACACCTTTATGAAAGATGATCTGGGAAAATGCTCAGTAAAGTGGCAAGAGTCGTTGGGAATAACAGATGGTGATTTTCAGGAAGCATATCTTAATTCATTAGAGATTTTAATGCCAGCCAATCTTCAGGCGCAATTTTATAAAACGTGTTTTGAACTTTACTATACGCCATATCGGATTGCCAAATGGGGAGAAGGGAAAGGCACGCATTGTCCAAGATGTGCGTTATATAAAGCAGATTCGATACATATGTTCGCCACATGCCGGGAACTTTCCCCGCTTATTCGAGAAATTGAACTCTTCCTACAGGAAAAGCTACAGATACAGGTGGAAATTACTCCCCAGGTAATAATGCTTGGAATACACAATCTGGGTCTAGAAGATGGTGGGGCTTTAATGTGTATAGCCATGGCGGTGTATCGAATTATTATAGCATCAGCATGGATAGACCCTAACCCACCGACTTTTCACCAGTGGTTAGCTCGGTTATTGAAAACTTATAGCCTTGAGAAAGTCATATATGATCGGCGGGGCATTAAAGCTAGAAAGAGAGGAGGGAAAATCTGGGAACACTTTTCTACTTGGAGGGAGCAGGTGGAGGAATAGCCCCCTCCTCATCCTTGGATTTAGTATTACGATGATATGAGTTTATAGAAACTGTGTATTTACTTTATGCTCTATTATACCAACTTGGCTGCTAGAAACTGATTTACGGATATATATATTTGCACATTTGTACATTTGTTCTTCGGAACATGGCACTTGCACTTTATCAAATTAAGCTGTTTTTTGCACAAATACGGGGTGACTGAACAAAATGAATTTAATAAAGATTAACTGCACGCACCATCATTCTAGAGCAAGAAGAAGGATAGGGTAGGAGGTTAGGTATCGGAGTTTTATGTAGTGCTATCTTTTCTTCTGATTTTTACTTGATTAGTGGATAAAGTATGTATTTTAGTTTTTTTTAAAATTTTGTAGATGATGTGTGTCACAAGAGAAGACTCTTAGTAACAAATTGTACAGCTTTAGTTTGAAGATGCTTTCCCATCGAGAGATTGGATCGAACGAATGTTCGGATCAGTTGACATCTGCAAGTTTATATTCAAAGTCAAGAGGAATCATTTGAGTAAGTCTAGGTCTTGCTGCAACACAAAATCGAGTATTGAAATCTGTACAAGAAATTGAATACTTAGCATTAAATGAACCGGAAAGTACAGATATTGTTAAAACAAACATGTTGGATACGTACTATCCTAAAAGAAGTCCACATCTGGAAAACATATGTCTCTATGAATTACTGTAATATTACAGCTTTAAGAGAAATGTTACAGAAAATATAAATGAAGAAAAATATGCAGTAATTGGATGTGATGGATGTTTGGTAAGACATACCAAAGGAAATCTTATTAATCACAGGAAACTTAATTGTGATACTGTAGATAAACGGGAATTTTTCTATTTAGCACTTCTGCAACTCTTCAAGCCTTGGCGTACTGACATGGAATTACTTGGAGATTTTGAGTGCTATGAAGATTCTTTTAATGTATGTATAGATAGCATTGAATGCACAGTGTTTCCAAATTATCTACAAATGTTGAATGAAGAGATTGAACAAGAAACTAGTATTGCAGATGAAATTGCTAGAGACAGTTCTCAAGATAGTCAAAGTTCTGCTCCAGTAAGTCAAGATCCACTAGTACAACCAATTCTTGCAAATGAAGCAGCAACAGCCATGAGTGAAGTAGAAACAGCAATGCAACAAGCACAACAGGATAATATGGAGTTGGGAAACTTGGAAGAACAACTAATTATTGAACAGAAAGAAATATATCAGCAAGTTACACAACAGATAGAGCATGGTTTACTTCATGAAAACAAAAATGCAACTGCATATCTTTTAAACCTATTCGAATGTATATCAGTGGTCAAGCTGGTACAGGAAAAAGTTTCTTAATTAAAGTTTTGACCAGTTATCTTCAGAAAACCACTGAATCACATTTATCTTGTGTTGTAACCGCTTGAACTGGGTTAGCAGGACACAACATTAAAGGGATTACATTACATCGTTTACTGATGCTACCAGTTGAACATGAAAATAAGTTGGAATATCACAAGCTATCTGGAGAAGCTTGTTATGAAGTTTCAAGAGTACTAAAGAAATTTAAACTTCTGATAATTGATGAGGTGAGCATGCTCTCAAATGTAATGCTTGCCTTTGGACATTTAAGAATGCAACAGATTTTAAAAACAGATTATGATGTTTTATTTAGAGGAGAACATGTAATTCTATTCGGCGATCTATTACAACTTACTCCTGTGAAAGGGCAACCAGTTTTTAAAACACTTGTCCATGAAGACACTAGGAAATCTTTGGGAAGTATTGGAAATGTGAACATTTGGTCTCTTTTTGAATATAAAGAACTTATTAAGAATATGCGACAAGCAAGTGAGGAACATTATGGAAACATTCTTCAAGATATTAGAATTGGTGTCTTGACAAAAGATGGTAAAGAAGCTTTACAAAGTCGACTACTAACAAACTTGTTTCCAAATGAAAATATTGCACCTGAAATAATGTACAAACAAATTGGAGAAAAGAAGTCTATAGTTTGTCTAATGCCAACACTGCAAGAGTGCTCTACATTCAATCAAGAACTTTTGAAACTTGAGAAACAACCAATGGTGAAAATGGAAGCCATTGATAAAATGGAACACGAAGGAGTTACTATTCTTCTGTCAGAGAAATTACAGTCAAAATTAGATTCTTTGGAAAAATCTGTATCTAAGACTGCTGGTTTGGAAAAGACTTTATATGTATGTGTAAACTGTCGGGTAATATTATGGCGTAATTTAGATGTTGAAAAAGGTCTAGTGAATGGAGCAATGGGAAAAGTTGTTGATTATGTAAATTTTCAGAACAGAGATGGAATTGAATTTTTGAAGATTAACTTTGATCAGATTGAAGAGGTAAAACAGATTGGACGTTGTGCTGTTCGTTTTTTGCTTGTTAAAGATTTGTATGTTCGTAGAAAACAGTTTCCTCTTTCTTTAGCATATGCGGTGACCATTCATAAATCTCAAGGTTTAAATGTAGACAGTGCTTTGGTAAATATTGGAAGTACAGTTTTTAAAGAGGGTACGGCATATGTTGCATTGTCTCGAGTAAGAACATTATCTGTATTGTATTTGATTGATTTTGATGAGAAAAAGGTTAGTCCAGATGAAAATTGTGTAAGAGAGTATAATCGGTTAAGAAGACTGCATGCTCCTAACTTAGGTGAATATCCCATATATGAAAAACGTGTAGTATGTCCAAAACGAAAATATGAGAAACACTCTAGTGAGATTGGAAAGAAGAAAACAATTCAAGAGAATGTTCAGGCTGTAAAGAAAATGAAAATGGACACTGTTGATGATATTGTAGGATACCAGTTAGAAAAATAGTTCAGGTATCAACTGCTATGCTAATGTAATTGTGAACGTCATGTTTTTTCTAGAAAATCTTCATCATCAAATTATGGAAAATCGAGAAAAAAGATTCTGTTCTTTGTTACATTATATTTTTGAAAAGTTGAACTGATAAAACTAAAATCCATACTGCTTCTGGCATTCGGCATCTTTTGGATACATGTTCTGGTTCTTCACAATTTACACTTAATGTACAACAAGATGCTCAAGAATTTCTTATGTTTATGCTTGCAGTATTGGAAGATGAAGGAATACAAATTGAAAATCTATTTGGTCTACGTTACAGATGGCATCATAAATGTGAAGACTGTTCATTTTCTTCTACCACTGAAATAGACACTGAACGATTCATATATTTGACAATACCAGATTGCAAAACAGTGTCTTTTAACAAATTAGTAAAATCAGCTAATCAAGATATGAAATGTACTCACTGCAAATCAGAAATGTTGTCAACATTATTTATAGAAAGATTTGGACAATATGTCATTTTAATGCTACAACGTTGTACAGCAGATGGAAGAAAATTGGAAACCAAAATTAAAACTTTTGTGGCAAGTCAAGTGTCAATTTCAGGAATAACTTTTAAAGCAGTGGCTATTATTTCCCATGATGGACCTAGTACAACATCTGGACACTATACTGTGTATTTAAGATGCAATAAAGGATGGACACATTGTAATGATGCCCATTTGGAATTCAAATGTTGGTTGCCTTACGAATTACCAAATTCATATCTGATATTTTTGATGCCAAAGTTTTGAAAACATCATTCGCCCTATTGGGAAGATGTAAACGTGAATCAACGAGTTTATTTTGGATATTTTCAATGCAAATGATTTCAGAAACATCATTCGGCCTATTGGGAAGATGTGAACAATTAGTGTTTGAATTATCGTTTCTGTTCTTTGATATTGCATTTGGAAAATTGTGTTTGAAAGAAGTAGTTCATATATTTGATCTTTGTATTATATGCAATGTAAATGAGTGTTTATTTTTGAAAATGTAAACAGATAGTTGAACTTGTTGTAAATATTTTGAAAAGAGATTTGGTTTTTTTTACAATCTTATTGATTGTATTTTTTTGCCCGCTCTTATATGATGATCAACATTGAAATCACTGTGTATGGTGAAATTCAATAGAATCTGAAAACAGCAAAAAAGAGAGCCTGAATATGTTATGTAATTCTAAAATTATGTTGTGTTCTTAAACCTATAATATTATTTGCAATAACAGTATTTTTTCTTCTCTTTTACAGAAAGTAAAACTAAAGTTTGAAAATATTTTACATTTACTTTACAATGAAACAACTGTAAAATAGTTTCAATGAGTTTGATATATACTTCAATATAGAAGGTAAGATGAAATAATATAATAAGCATAATAATATGAAATAATGTTTACAGTCACTTTTATTGCAGTTATTCATTTTTTCAAACTCAATCATCTCACTCCTCAAATCACCTCAGCAGTACTCATGCTCTCCTTCAATCACTGAAGCATAACCTATGTACTTACAAAATCACCCAGGCATTACTAATCCACACCATTAATCAGTTTGGCAGTACCCATACACCCCTGCAATCACCCAGACATTACTTCTACAGTCTTGCAATTACTCAAATATTACCTATGCACTCCTTCAATCATCCAGACATTACTCGTCCACTGATAGAATCACCCAAGCAGTAACCATGCACTCATGTAATCACCCAGGCATTACCTATGCACTTACAAAATCATCCAAACAATACCTATCCACTTACAAAATCACTCAGGCACTACCAATTCACTTCTGCAATCACCCAGGCACTACTCATCCACTAATTCAATAACCCAGGCACTACCCATGCACTGCTCCAATCACCCGTGCACTACCCATGCACTCCTCCAATCACCCAGCCAGTACCTATGCACTCCTCCAATCACCCAGTCACTACCCATGCACTTATAAAATCACCATGCACAATCTTTGTACTCCTCCAATCACGCAGGCAGTACCCATGCACTCTTGCAATCATCCAGGCACTACCCTTGCACTCATGCAATCATCCAGGCATTACCCATAAACTCATGCAATCACTCAGGCAAAACCTATGCACTTACAAAATCATCCAAACAATACCTATCCACTTACAAAATCACCCAGGCACTACCAATGCACTCCTGCAATCACCCAGGCACTACTCATCCACTCATATAATAATCCAGGCAGTACCCATGCACTGCTCCAATCACCCGTGCACTACCCATGCACTCTTCCAATCACCCAGCCAGTACCTATGCACTTATCCAGTCACTCCACCAATACCCAAGCACTTATAAAATTACCACACACTATCCTTGCACTCTTACAATCACCCAGGTACTACCAATACACTCATGCAATCATCCAGGCATTAACCAAGAGCTTACAAAATCACCTAGGCACTACCCATGCACTCCTCCAATCACCCAGGCACTACTAATCCACTCACGCAATAACCCAGGCACTACCCATGCACTGCTCCAATCACCTATGTACTACCCATGCACTCCTCTAATCACCCAGACACTACTTATTCACTCCTTCGATTACCCAGTCAGTAGCCATGCACTCCTCCAATAACCCAGTCACTACCCATGCACTTATAAAATCACCATGGACTATCCTTGCACTCCTCCAATCACGCAGGCAGTACCAATGCACTCATGCAATCATCCAGGCACTACCCTTGCACTCATGCAATCATCCAGGCGTTACCCATAAACTCATCCAATCACTCAGGCAAAGCCTATGCACTTACAAAAATCATCCAAACAATACCTATCCACTTACAAAATCACCCAGACACTAACAATGCACTCCTGCAATCACCCAGGCACTACTCATCCACTCATGCAATAACCCAAGCAGTACCCATGCACTGCTCCAATCACCAGTGCACTACCCCAATGACCCGTGCACTACCCATGCACTCTTCCAATAACCCAGCCAGTACCTATGCACTTATCCAGTCACTCCACCAATACCTAAGCACTTATAAAATTACCACGCACTACCCTTGCACTCTTTCAATCACCCAGGCACTACTAATCCACTCACGCAATAACCCAGGCACTACCCATGCACTGCTCCAATCACCTATGTACTACCCATGCACTCCTCTAATCACCCAGACACTACTTATTCACTCCTTCGATTACCCAGTCAGTAGCCATGCACTCCTCCAATAACCCAGTCACTACCCATGCACTTATAAAATCACCATGGACTATCCTTGCACTCCTCCAATCACGCAGGCAGTACCAATGCACTCATGCAATCATCCAGGCACTACCCTTGCACTCATGCAATCATCCAGGCGTTACCCATAAACTCATCCAATCACTCAGGCAAAGCCTATGCACTTACAAAATCATCCAAACAATACCTATCCACTTACAAAATCACCCAGACACTAACAATGCACTCCTGCAATCACCCAGGCACTACTCATCCACTCATGCAATAACCCAAGCAGTACCCATGCACTGCTCCAATCACCAGTGCACTACCCCAATGACCCGTGCACTACCCATGCACTCTTCCAATAACCCAGCCAGTACCTATGCACTTATCCAGTCACTCCACCAATACCTAAGCACTTATAAAATTACCACGCACTACCCTTGCACTCTTTCAATCACCCAGGTACTACCGATGCACTCATGCAATCATCCAGGCATTACCCATAAACTAATGTAATCAGTCAAGCTTTACCCATGCACTCTTCAATCACCCATACATTACCTGTGCACTCATGCAATCACCCAGGCAGTAACCAAGCACTTACAAAATCAGCCAGGCACTACCCATGCACTCCTCCAATCACCCAGGTACTACTCATCCACTCATGCAATAACCCAGGCACTACCCATGCACTCCTCCTATCACCCAGCCAGAACCCATGCACTTATCCAATCACTCCGCCAATACCCAAGCACTTATAAAATCACCATGCACTACCCTTGCACTCTTACAATCACCCAGGCACTAACCATATACTCATGCAATCATCCAGGTATTACCTATAAACTCATGCAATCAGTCAGGCATTACCCATACACTCTTACAATCACCCATACATTACCTCTGCACTCTTGCAATCACCCAGGCATTAACCAAGAACTTACAAAATCACCTAAGCACTACCCATGCACTCCTCTAATCACCCAGGCACTACTCATCCACTCATGCAATAACCCAGGCACTACCGATGCACTGCTCCAATCACCTATGCACTACCCATTCACTCTTCTAATCACCCAGACACTACTTATTCACTCCTTCGATTACCCAGCCAGTAGCCATGCACTCCTCCAATCACCCAGTCACTACCCATGCACTTATAAAATCACCATGCACTATCCTTGCACTCCTCCAATCACGCAGGCAGTACCCATGCACTCATGCAATCATCCAGGCACTACACTTGCACTCATGCAATCATCCAGGCACTACACTTGCACTCATGCAATCATCCAGGCATTACCCATAAACTCATGCAATCACTCAGGCAAAGCCTATGCACTTACAAAATCATCCAAACAATACCTATCCACTTACAAAATCACCCAGGCACTACCGATGCACTACTGCAATCACCCAGGCCCTACTCATCTACTCATGCAAAAACCCAGGCACTACTCATGCACTGCTCCAATCACCCGTGCACTACCCATGCACTCCTCCAATCACCCAGCAAGTACCTATGCACTTATCCGATCACTCTACCAATACCCAAGCACTTATAAAATTACCATGCACTATCCTTGCACTCTTACAATCACCCAGGTACTACCGATGCACTCATGCAATCATCCAGGCATTACCCATAAACTAATGTAATCAGTCAAGCATTACCCATGCACTCTTCAATCACCCATAGATTACCTGTGCACTCATGCAATCACCCAGGCAGTAACCAAGAACTTACAAAATCAGCCATGCACTACCCATGCACTCCTCTAATCACCCAGACACTACCATTGCAGTTATACAATCACTCAGCCATTATGCATGCACTCCTTCAATTAGTCACGCACCATAGGTTTCAGGGACGTTATACTTAGAAATTAGCATTTAAAAAACCTTAGAAATTCACTGAAAAAAACCATAGATTTCAGGGACGTTATAGTTAGAAATTAGCATTTTAAAACCTTAGAAATTCACTGAAAAAACCACGGGTTTCAGGGACGTTATAGTTAGTTGGACATATTACTCGTACAAAACCAGAGAAATTCGGCTGTTATAGTTAGTTGAGCTAACTATAACTCGCGCACCCGCAATGCACTGCTGATGACGTCACATATTACATCATTCATGACATGGTCAGTGACATCACTGATGACATCACTGATGGGCTGAGTGAATGGTCCAGTGAGCGTGACTTTCTTAAACAACTAGGTCTGGAAACTAGAGGAACAGTTCCTACAAAATTCAAACCCAAATCCAAGTTCAACCCTAACCTACCACACGATAACCTAGATACATTTCATGAAGTTGTAGTTCAGGATCTCATGAGAATTTGGAATAAAACCAAGAATGAACATGCACATAATCTGACCCCAGAACAGAGAGTAGCCTTAGGGACATTGAATAGTGACCTAAGCTTCTTTATCAAGCCATCTGACAAGGGGGGGAATGTGGTCTTATGGGACATAAACCTGTACAAAAAAGAGGCCTATAAACAACTCATCCTCTAAGAATTATGTCAAATCAAGTAAGGAAACATATGATGAGGCAACCAATGACTACTACACTAAACTTGGGTATTGGAAACAGGAGCTACTGGGTGAGAACGAATACAGGTTCCTTTACAACAAAAATCCAACGGCACCGTGTTTTTACATGCTGCCGAAGATTCATAAAGACAACGCCAACCCACCAGGTAGACCCATAGTATCCGCTAATGGGAGCCTCCTGGAAAATACATTCATTTTTCTGGATGCTTTCCTTTTTCCGTATAACCTCAACCTCTCATCCTATTGCAGGGACAGCACAGACTTCATCAATAGGATTGAGGGCATTACATGGCAGGTAAACTTTTGGTTAGTAACTATCGATGTAGTATCCCTTTACACATGCATTAAACATAGTGATGGGATTGAGGCATGTAAACATTTCTTCAGGGATAAATCCATCTTCGCATATGAGCACTCCAGGATGTTGATTGACATGTTAAGTTTCTGTCTTGAGAATAATTTTTTCCTTTTTGAAGACAAGTGGTACAAACAGGCGGTCGGAACTGCCATGGGAAGCTGCTTTGCACTGAGCTACGCCTGTTTGTTCATGGGATGGTGGGAGGAACAGATGGTTTGGATTGAGGCGAATGAACACATGACCAAGCACATTGTGTTCTGGACACGATTCATAGACGACATCTTTATGATATGGAGTGGCCATAGAAGTGATCTGGAATGTTTCTTAACCATGTTGGAAAGCAATAAGGTTAATCTCCTCTTCACACACAGGTTTGATCAGGAAGAGATGGATTTTTTAGATGTAACTGTGAGACCTGAAAAAGATGTTATCTTATTGGACCTACACAGAAAAGCCAGGGCAGGTAACAGCCTACTACACGCCAATAGTCACCATCCATGCAAGCTAAAGTGGAGTCTCCGTTATGGAGAACTAATAAGAGCCAGGCGAAACTGCAACACACAACAGGCATTTGAAAGGGAGCAGGACACTATGTTGGGTAGATTCAGGAGGAGAGGTTACCCCGAGAAGGTGCTGAGAATAGCTAGGGAGAAAGTTGCAACACAAAATAGATCAGCCCTTCTGGTGAAGAGACCAGAAACCAGGAAGGAAGACAGCGGCATCAGAATGATAACCACTTTCAATGTTGAGGCCACAACAATACGTGGCGCCCTTAATAAACACTGGCACATTGTTCAAAATGATCCGGTAATAGGGTCCCTGGTCAGTGCACACCCACAGATAACATACAGGAAGGCACAATCATTAAAAGACATGTTAGTCAACAATTACATGGGCACAACTAAACAACAAGGCTGGTTACAACAGCAGAAAGGTTTTTTTAAATGTGGAAAGTGCAAGGCCTGCAGCACCAGTAAGAACAGAAAAACATACCCCCTACCCACAGGGAAGACTGGGGAAATCAAGACGTTTATGAATTGTAACACTGACTTCGGTGTAGATGTGATAATTTGTCCTTGTGAAAAAATTTACATAGGGAGCACCATTTTCCCTATGAAAAAGAGGATTTTAGAGCACATGAGAGCGATCAGGAATGTCGACTTAAGTTATTTTACTGCACAACACTGGTTGAAGTACCACAACAAGAATGCTAACAGTCTGACTTTCTTTGGTGTTGACAGGATTGCAGCGAACCCCAGAGGGGGTGATTGTGAAAAACAACTGAGAGTCCTGGAATCAAAGTATATCATACTTCTCGATAGCAAGAGCCCTTTTGGGATAAATGAAGATGAGGAACTTTATGTCCTTATTAGATAAGTATCCTGGCTAGAGCTATGTTTTTGCTTTCATGGTGATTCGTGTTTTCCCTGTACATACTGTGTCTTGGGGAGGGCTCTCCGCCTTGACCCAGTGTTAGCAGTTATGAAAAACTTCACAGGAAGCGTAGCCTATTTTGATATAGACTTCTTCTGGCCCAATCTCCTTTCGTTAAGCTAGAACTATCCCGGTCAATCCTCTTTTCACTCGTCTGCAATTGCAATTACAATATGTGCAAGAGTATATGATAGATTCTTTGTATCTGTGATTTATGTACCGCTGGACGGAGGTTCATCGGATCTGTTTCCCTTTGACTTTTTTATTGTTTATTTTAGTTTTTCACCCCTGATCCACCCACCACCCCCAACCCTCCCCTTCACACTTTATTATTTGTTTATTTAGGGCAGACACTTAGTTGCACACGGTGGTCACCCTACTGTCCCCTTTGGGATGACCATTATTTGGACTAAAGTTGGGTTATGTCTTTTCATTGAATGTTAATGAGATGGTTCCACATCATGTTGATTAGGGCCACTTGGCCGTCATGGACCTGGCAATTTTACAGTGTTGACGCATTCAGTATTATATTGGTATGCTGTATTCAGAATTTGGAATACACGGCCACTTGGCCTATACTCTTTCTTTATATGAAATGAACGCAAAAAACGCAAAACGCGTGGGATTGCTAACATGTCGAAAAGCAGGACGCGCTCGTTTAGGGGGCATCTCATAAAGTATATGTATACATGACATGAGGTGGGGATCGCCAATGCCAGCATTTAATTTGTATTAATTTAATTCATTACTATTATTTGCATTCCTGCCTAAGACGGCAACATTTACAAAAGAAAAAAATCTTTCTTTTCTACTGAATTACACTGTATCACTAGGAACCTCATGAATGACATGGTGATAGTCTGTTTACGCTATCTATGAATGTAACCTATGCACTGTTGTCCTTCTTCGATGTTTTACACTTTAAATGGTGGATGTTAATTGTGATACTATGGCTTGTGATAAAGACTGTTCCGGTCGAAACGCGTTGCCGTTAATACACTTGGTTTCTTGAAGTGACCCTGGAGTGCGAGTTTTCTTTCGTGGAGTGACGATAGATAGATAGATAGATAGATAGATAGATAGATAGATAGATAGATAGATAGATAGATAGATAGATAGATAGATAGATAGATAGATAGATACTCAATATCAGTTCTGGTGAAAATAATTAAGCAAGCCCAACACTGCAGGTTCTTTGGATTGTAAAGAGGCATGTTTGGTTCATCACAACCCATCTTGCTCTGAAAGCAGCTCTGTAGCTTGTAGCCAACTGGGAAAACGCCAGAGTGGCTGTATAAACAGTTTGCTCTTGTGACAATTTGTCCTCTTGTCCATCTTTTAGGTATATGGTCAGTTTTTCAACACAGTAATAGCCACTGTGAGGTGAGTAGTTTCCAACTATTCATTATGTCAGTTCAATAGCTTTCCACATAGTAGACTAGCAAGCAGTCTTCAATGTCCAATTAAGAACCACATTGATACCGATGCTTAAATCCTTAAAATTTCTGATTCTTACATAATTCTGCTAAAATCAAAACCAAAGAGCCTATTTCTTCCCAAAGTCTAATGCCATATAGGTTCCCTCAAGGATGAATCCTTACCACATGTTTATTAACCATAACATTGAACCGCTCGGAGCACAAACTGGAAGTGTATGTACATAAAACTACAAATATGCGGATGATACCAAACTCTACCTCGATGTGTGGACTAAGCAATCATATCTATGGATACTTCAAATCCAAATCAAATTGGATGCTCCAGCACTTTCTAACATTAGCCCTTCATATCCCCATATCTTGTTATTGTGATAGAAGAGAAGTCTCCAGAACTGACGTGAACAACAGTATCCTTTGGATGTCTACTATGTCATACTTAGAACCTTGACCTAAAAATCAAAACATGACAGGAGGAGTATAATTGTAGCTCCTACTTCTAATCAACAGAATGAATGCACCACTTAAAGAGATCTAATAAAAGCCACACAAGTGCTTGTAGTGTTTACGAACAGACATGGACATTTCCGTCAGAGTACATGCCTGATGCAACAGATTTTTCTTCAAAAAGCAGTGCAAATCACAGCAACCATTGTGCACCCAACAATACAACCACATTATGCTGGTCTGGTTTTGTTTGTCTTGATTCCTAGAAGAAGCCTGGTGTGTTTTCAAGATTAAGTGCCTTAAGGTAATGTGTGGACCTAATACATAAATCTTTATTGTCTATGCATGCAAAGTACCAATCATTATCAGATGTGCCCTAAGACTACTTGCTCCCGACAGAGCTATGTCCAGCCTCAACCCTTGTCTCGCTCCGAAAAGGCTCAAATTCTCATGCTTGAAAGGTGCTTAGTCACTGAGGTTTAGTTCCTGGACAGTTATTTTTTTCATTGTACAATTGGTAGCACACACAAGTTCATGGGTCCCTGTAAATACATAGGGGCCTATTTATAAGAGCCCTGCATCACTTTTACACCACCTAAAGTGGTACATGATTGACAGGGCTCTGAATCTGATTTTTAAATCCACACAAAGCCACCCTGCTTGGCTATGATTGGCCTCATAAATCATGAGTAAGACAGTGCAGTGCAAATTGCTGCGTCGTCTTAATCTGCATCTTTTTTCATCTTACTATGTGTGCTGCGTTCTGCAGCACATACAGAAAGAGGAAAACAACTCTTAGGATTGTTTTTGTGGATGGAGTTTCCCCTTACTGCACAAAAACAACCCTGGATGCAAAGCAGGCACTCTTGCTCCATAGTGCAAAGGTGCCTAAGTTGGCGCTAGACTGCCAAAAATGCACCAATAAAGGGAGAAAGGACAGGAATGCACAGTAATGCATAAATAATTTGCATTCATTCCCTTTCTCTTTGGTATAGGGCAGCACAGCAAGGTGCCTTGCTGTGTTGCCCTACGCCAAAATCCCATAAATGAGGGCCATATGGTTTAGCCTTTACATGCATGTCTATTCACATAATCCACAAAATTATTTTAATCAAAGTAAATAACTATCTTCTTCTTCCAATGAGCAATTATGTCAACCCATACTATCCAAAATTGAGGGAATCACCTACTCATTTTCTATGTATTGGTGAGATCGTGCAATACCCACCCTACTGTACAGCATCGATTAAATGATGGTTCAAAATAAGCCTTTATGCAGTGACCTCTTCATAATGAGGTACCGTCTCTTACATGGTCTCACTTCTTTGTCGGTGATTGAAGTTAATATTGTGGCAAAATATTGTATGAAACAAATATTGTGAAAATACCAATATCGAGGGACACAATATTGCAGATTAGAATATCGTATTTAAGTGTTTAATATAGTTTTTTGTAACATCATAAAAAAATGCATTTTGTAATGAGTTATGATTTTGTGTGTTTTAGGATATTTATTTGTTATTGTTAGTTGAACTGTAATTCCATTTGTAGTTTTATTGTTTTGGTAATATTTGTGTATTGTTTTTGAGTTTATTTTAATTTTGTAAATTATTGGCATGGTGTTTGGTTTGGATGGGAGTAGGGTGGGTAGTTTAGTATTTATTTATTTTTATTTACAATTCTCAAAATGTAATTGGCTAATTAGACTGCTAATTATGTAAATTATTTAATTGTTAAATTATTTAATTAATACTTTTTAAATTGGTATTTAACTTTTTTATTTCAATTGCCTAATTACATTAGTTATATAAATTATGAAACTGATAAATTATTTTATTAACATTTTTTGGGAATTGTCAAATATGTTTTTACATTTTTTTATTGGATAATTACATATTTTTGATGAGTTAATTGATTGAAATAATTGATTTACTTTATGAGTTTGTATTATAAAGGTCCAGTTTTTTCAATCAATCGGTACTCGTTAAGCGCAACTTCTCTCCCATGAGGGTCTCAAGGCGCCGGGGGGCTGCAGGTCTGACTGGGCATTGTGGTACAGTCAAAGAGCCAGGTCTTGAGGTCCTTCCTGAATTGGGTCAGCGATGGGGATAGTCTGAGGTGGAGAGGTAGGGTGTTCCATGTTTTAGTGGTGAGGTAGGAGAAGGATCTTCCTCTGATCCTGGTCTTGCAGATCCGAGGGATGGTGGCAAGGGCCAGTTGGGCAGAGCAGAGGTGTCTGGTTAGTGTGTGGAATGAGAGGCGGTGGTTAAGGTATGCTGGATCAGCATCGTGGAGGGCTTTGTAGGCATGTGTGAGGAGCTTGAAGGTGACTCTTTTGTTGGCTTGGGAGTCAGTGGAGTTCTAGTAGGTGTTCGGAGATGTGGCTGCAGCAGGGGATATTGAGGACCAGTCTGGTTGCAGCGTTTTGAACAATCTGTTGTTTCCTGAGGAGTTTCTGGTTGATGCCTGCTTTGAGTGCATAGAGTTTTTGTAACTTTTATTATTTGTTGAGATTCATTTAATTCTTTTATTACTTTTTCTAAGTATTTTGCTGGTTGTGGGATTGTAAGGGAGATGGGTGTGAAGTTTTTCTACCATAGTTCATTTAGTACTTTTAGTTGGGAAATAATGTTTAAATTGATTATTTTTTCAGTGAGCAGATTGAAAGAAAATAGCTGTTCAAATACATTTTAAGAATATTTGGTTGTTTATAACAATTTGTAATTTTTATTTTTTTATGTATTTATAATTATTATTTTTACAATGTTTTATTTTGTAATTTTAAATATTTTATATTTATGATTCTTTTTTAATTTAAATTTGTATTGAGTTTTGTGGACACAGTCATAACAACAAAGACATTTCAGATATGATAATATATGTCATTAATGCAGTAAGGACTTAAACATCATATTACCAACACAGTAGCTAATATAGCAAGTTTGTCATTCAACTACAGGCCCCCCTAACACATGTCAAGAGATTAAAAATGGCCCTAGAAATTAAGGATGTAACAAGCAACAATGACTGCACATTTTGCAAGGATTGTAATGATGGATCTTCCAATGCAGAGTTTGAGGTTTGGACATTGTTAGTGCAGTTCAGTAGATACATTAGAAAAGGCACACATATGTCCTTGGGACGGGACTGTCTAGGCGGAAGCTCAGCATATATCTCAAGTTGTTTGTTAGAGTTCATGAGGTCAGCTATCCAAGCAGAGTGCATGGGCGATCTTCCCCTTCTCCAGTGTTGCTCCACTTGACGTTCCGCGAGTAGTAGTGAAAATGCCACAAATTTGCAAACCGATTTGGGAATCACATGCACCCAACCCAGTAAAGCCAACTAAGGTTCTGGTGTTATGGGTTCTCCCACCATATACGACAGGATATCTAGAACCTCAGCTCAAAATATTGAATATCTGGATGGCTCCAGGCCAGGTGGAGAAAGTTAGCTTCTGGAGATCTGCATCTTGCGCAATTAGAAGGGGGCCGCAATCGGCCACAATCCCTGCTTCCATAATGTGAGTGGCATGTGATATAGTTTGTGCAGATATAAGAAGTGGATTAAGTGAAGCCTACTGCTAGGTGATAGGACAGCTGTCTGCGTGCAGCAGATTTCCCATTTCCTATCCATTATGGGAGTCCAAATTTCCTCCTTCCAGTGGAGTCTCAATCGCAGTGTTGGGTGGTGTGCTCTCCGCTGCGCAGCATTGTATAGAGTGATTATCAGAAGCTTAGGGGACTTTGTGGTGCGCAAAAATTTCGGGGATTTCAAGGGTGTTGTCTCCTGCAGGAAGGATGGGGTAAGTGCCCTGACCATACCTCTCATACAGTAATAGAGAAATCTGTCTGGCAGTGTGTAGTCAGGCCTAGGCGTCAATAAGCTAATATCAAAGAATTCCTCATTGTGATACAGGTCCCCCACATTTGGTAGTGTTCCATGCTAGTAGTTATGCTTGAGCTTTTGCTTATTAGAGGCATGTCTGGGTGGCCTGCCAAGGGGATCAAGGACGACTACTGGAGTTCTAAACCCGTTCTACGCCTCAGGCCATCCAATACTCATGTAGTGCTATGTGAGATGGGTATTTCTGAGCAGTCAACACGTGTTTGCCGGAATAATGTCATGGTGAGTGGGGTAGGTGAGGCATTATGGGCTTCCACAGGGAGGTATGGTAGATATTCCTGAGGTTGATTCCAATAGAGAGAAAAATGTGATATTTTCTATTACATATTATACTTCTTTTCCTTACTGTTGCTTAGGTTGGAGTGAGAATAGTAAATCTGACCCCGCCAAGGTAAAGCACTTTCCTTACAGATGTTCAGTTGGTGTGGGAATAGTAAATCGGACCCCTCCAAAGTCCAATGCTTTTATTACTGCTTTTTAGGGTGGAGTGGTAAAAGTAAACTGCATCTTTCAAAACTGCAACACTTTCCCTAGTTAGTATAGTAAAAATTATTCTGGCAAATTTTAACTTTGTGCAACCTTTTTTTTTAAAGTTGGAATGTTAATTTTGCTTTATTTATTTTTTTGTTTTAATTTTTATTTTAGGGGAGTTTCTTTGATATTAATTTCAATTTTTTATGTTTATAAGTTTGATGTAGAACTGTAAATATGTTTTCCCTTTTAGTTAAGGCTGTATCTGTTTTCACTAATGTGTCTTGGATTTTTTTATATTGGTATTTTTGAATTTAGGTTATTTTTTTAATTTTGATTTGTTCTTTATAATTCATTTATTTGTTTGTGATTTTATATTACAGCATATTTTTATTGTAATTGTATATTTGTATTATATATTGTAACTTTTTTGAGTAATATAAATATTACTAATGTGTTTTAAAATTTTAATGTTGATTATTCATTAATTACAATGTATAATTCTATTTTTATTTACATTATAAATGTATGTATAGCTCTATATATATTGTTATTTCAATGTTTTTATTTGAAGCATTTATAACAATTATTTTAAATTGTCATTTTTTTATATTTTGTTTATAATATATTTGTATTAGTTTAAATTGTTTTTAAGTATTATATACATATATGTCATCCAGTATTATATTTAAGTTCATTCATTTTTCTAGAGTTATTCTTTTAAACATGTTAAATATTAAATATACATACTTACCTATGTAATCTTAATAATTTGGACCTCAATATATTGCAGACAATATTTTTGTCATTTATATTGAAAGTATGTAAACTCAACAGGACGGAAGTATTTTTTATGCAATAATTTGGATCTCAATATTTTTTTTAATATGTCATAGATCTATTATACAGGACATAGAATGCTTTATATTAGCTTATGCAAGAATAAAGGTTGAAACAGAGCATCCACCTGCTAAGTTATAAACATGTCTCTCAATGGGGACCAACCAATGTTTTTGTAAATACCCCTATGTGCATCAAGCTACCTCAATCAAGAAAGGATTGGTAAACATGCAGTTCTTTGTGCCTACTTTATAGCTTGTATGTATGCCTCTTATTGAGAACCATAGGTGTGAATAACCAGAATCAAAATCCAGTTGATCTCTATTCCTACACCACACCTTTAAAGTCCAAATGTTGCTTTCCACTGATGTCAAAGCACCAATGGAAACACTCCCTTTCCCTGGCGTTTCCCCTCCCTTGCCCACTTCTTGAGAGACCCGAGTGGAGCAGGGCCCATAACACCCATATCATTTAGATCTCCTCAGACCTGCGGGAGGCGGGCATGGGTGGTGTTCTAGTTTGCCCTTTGCCATTTTCCATGTCAACTGCAGGTCTCTGCAGACCCACTGTGAACATGAATCTGTGTTGACAAGGATCTCATGGATAGACAATTGTAAGCACGATATTGGGTGGCGTTTCTTTGAAACGAAACACGTGTCGGCTGCCGGTTCAACGCTATGTGGAAGGATTACATTATCCACCTTCTATCACTGAAATACTATGCTATTTGCTTTTAAAACATATGGTCGAAATCTGTTTGTTGGATGTGTTTATCTTACTTTTGATTTTTGGTACTATGAACTGCTCCACGAAACTCTTTTGTATGTTGATATTTTGAATCGCTTCAAGTTCTTTTTAAAAAAAAAAATATTAAAAAAATATTATTTTTGTATGAATCAAAATTGAACTGATTTGAGTGCCGAGGTTTATCTATATTCTTTGATATCACCACTGAGTTCGTATGAACCACAGTGGATAACACCTTAGGTAGTGGGGTGTAAACCTTTAACCTTGAGGGGCACCAATATTGCAAATAATTATTTAATGCACATAGAGAGTGATGTGCTACCAATAAGACCACCACTACCATTTGAAAATAAAATTGTTGCTAGGTAGCAGTCAGTGGCTCGTTCTCAGGGCTTCAAGTGATGTCATAGCAACTTGAACTTTGCTCTTATTGTTTTTTTGATGCCACTTGGAACCCCTCAGTGGAAAACAATCCTGTTTTTGACTTCTACCTATCGATAGTTCTATATGTTGTTTATGACAATCTCATCAGCATGTACAGTGGTCTCACACAGCCCTTAGATAAGGCAAGAAGACTAGGTGAAAGACTTCTTTGTCAACAGCAGGGCTGGCCAAAACAAATCCCCCATGCAACAAAAATTGACCCCCAAATAGGTAGTGGGGCATATGATTTAAGTTTTTCACTTTGAATGTGCTATGTGCCACAAATGGTATGATTTATTAATACGGAAAAACATTAATCTATATAGCAGGTGTTTCTACATAAAGTCAGTCAAAGTACAGAATCCTTAAATAAGACTATTCACTAAAAACCCAAGTTAGTGGTTGGTGCGGGTTGGTGGGGGTAGGTGGATGAACGGGGAAAAAGGATTTGTTGGGCATCAAGAAATTAAAATTTTTAAAAGTAGCAGTCAGTGACTCATTCTCAGGGCTTCAAGTGATGTCATAGCAACTTGAACTTTGCTCTTATTGTGTTTTTGATGCCACTTGGAACCCCTCAGTGGGAAGCAAGCCTGTTATTGGCTGCTGCCTATCGATAATTCTATATGTTGTTGTTAGACTTAGCATCTTTTGGCGTGTTTCCCCTGAGTTTTTGCTTTCTGACCTCCCGGTTTTGACTCTGTTTGTGCCGGCTTAGTGTTTCTGCGCACTTTTCTCACTGCTGATCAGTGGTAAAGTGCAAGTGCTTCTATGGTAAAATGTGTTATGGATTGGTGTTTCCATGATTGGCCTATTTGATTTACCTGTCAGTCCCTAGTAAAGTGCACTGCGTGTGCCAGGGCCTGTAAATCAAATGCTGTTGGTGGGCTGCAGCACTGGATTGTGCCACCCACCCAAACAGCCCGAAAGGTAACTCAGACCTGCCACTGCAGAGTCTGCGCGCAGTTTGTAACTGCCATGTTGACTTGGCCAGTGCACACACTTGCCAGTCCCTAACCTTCCCTTACATGTCAGCCACCCCTAAGGTAGGCCCAAGGTACCCCTGTGGGCAGGGTGCAGTGTATGTGAAAGGTAGGACATGCCCTGGTGTGTGCGTCATGTCCTGATAGTGAATTACTGCCAATTTCGTTTTTCACTATTGCAAGGCTACCTGTTCCCCATAGGACTGAATGGGAAGTTTGTTTATAACATCTTATAAACATAACTGGCCCTGGGAACTAGGTAGGAAAATAGAGTTTAGTATTTTTACATTCTGTGTTTGAAAATACCACTTTTAGAAAGTAGGTATTTTCTTGCTCAGTCATCCTGTGTGCCTCTGCTGGAATGTGGACTGCCTGTCTGGGTTTTGGATGATGACAGAAGGCTGGGGAGCAGGAGTGGCTCCAGATAGTCTAGGTGGGTCAGGAAAGGGCTGATTAGACCAATTGGGGAAGGGGGAGGAGATTTCCTTTCACCTCAAAGGGCCTGGTCTGCCTCTTACAATGTCGTCTCCACCTCCTGCCAGGAAGTCACACCAGAGAAGGCAGAACTGGTTCTGGCTGGGCACAGACACTCCCTGCCTAAGAGATCAAACGATTTTGGGATATAAGTATTGGGGCCCAGACCCCTGAACTTTAGAACTCTTTTGGATCAAGAAGACTGCCAAGAAGAAGAGCTGGAGAAGCTGTGAGGAGGAACTACCACTTTGCTGTGTGCTTTGCTGTGTTGGCCTGCAGTGGCTGCTTCTGTCTTGGGCAGTGAAAGGACTGGACTGAACTTTCTGCAATCTACTTTTGTGAGTTTCTCCAAGGGCTTGAGGTAGAGCTTGCCCCTGTTCAAGAAGTCTCAGGAACAGCAAAGACTTCAAGCTCTTCTGCCCTCAGCACTGGGGACTGTGTGTTTTGTGCTGCAACAGAAGAAAAAGCAACCCGACGTCGTCTACGACGCCGCTGCCGACTCCGTGTCCTGAAGGCACCGCAGAGGGCACCGCCGCAACGCCGCACTGTGACCCTGGTCTCACCAACAAAGCCTGCTGATGCCGCCACCGAGCCGCTGCTCGCACCGTGACCTGTGGGCACCGCACTCCGCATCGCCTCGCTTCACGACGGCGCCTTGGTATCCCCGACGATGCTGCCCCACGCCGAAATCTACACTGCTGCTTGCACCGTGGTTCGAGGGCACCGCTCGTAAAGTTACACGACGCACCGCCCTCATCCCGCACTGCAGCCTTGGCCTACCGACGCTGGCGCCATCGACTCCAGTTTGTCACACGACGACAGCGCTTCAGCAACGACAACACCGCTGCTTGCACCACGATCTGCCAGCACCGCGACGAGCACCGCCTTCACTTTGCACCGCGACCCTGGCCTCACCGACGACGCCATCTGGCGCTGCCACCCAGCCGCTGCTTGCACCGTGACCTGAGGGCACCGCACGCCACACTGCTGCACTTCGCACTGCAGCACCCGACGCCTGCCGACGCCAGTGCTCCTAACTTCAACAGAGAGGAGTTCAATCTGCAACGCGTGTGACTTTGAGGGCCCCGACGACCCCTGCACCGACCTCCGGAACCGACGCCTGCGGACGCCGTGCTTTCGGAAGCTCAACGAGAGGTCGCCGATGCCCTGCATTTCTAAAAGGTACTGTTTGCGGGTCTTCCCGACACCGTAGCTGGCCCGCGACGCCGCGGTCAGCCAGAACTGTTTGGATTTGTTTGTTTACGACGCCGTGATTGCCCCGGACGGAGCTATCGACATCAAGGAACTGTTTTTCAAGCATATTTTGATAACTGAAGATTTTTAAGTACTGTATTGTGAATTTTTATCGTTTTTGGTCTTGTCTTAAGTATATAAAAATATTGGATATTTTTCTAAACTGGTGTGGTGTCCTTTTGTAGTGCTTACACTGTATTACTATTGGTTATGTGCAAATGCTTTACACACTGCCTCTAAGATAAGCCTGACTGCTCGTGCCAAGCTACCAAGGGGGTGAGCAGGGGTTATTTTGGGAGAGTAACTCCCTTATCCTGACTAGAGTGGTGGTTTCTGCCTGGCTTTGGCACATGCCCTAGCCTACCAAAAATCCAATTTCCTACATTGGTTGTCAGCGGTGATGATAGGACTTGCGTTTGCACTTGACTCACAGTGATTGGTGTGCACTACTACCATATCACAGACCATTACGTGCCACATACTGGTTCTTTTTCTTTTTGGCCTATTTTTGATCTTGCCAGAGTTGAACTTGCTACTTCATCATGCCTGAATCAAGAGCATCATCTTTTGCATCCCTGGAAATTGCCTTTGAGGAGGATAGGTTGGAATCCTACAATGTTAGGGAATTGAAATCAATTTGCAAAAACCTAAAAGTCCAAGTCAGAGGCCTCACTAGGAAGGAGGAGCTACAAAAGGCGCTGAGGGCCTGGGTAGCAGCCAGACATGTCAGCGAGCAGTCTGGTGATCTCAGTGGAGAGGCGGAGGAGCCTATTCCTAGGGTGGATGTGCTTTTGGGAGGGGGGGAACCCTCCAGGCCAGACAGCAGTGGCCTGCCCCCAGAGGAGCTGGAGGACAGGCGGGAAGCAAGGAAGTTCGAGTTAGAGAAACTCAGGATGGAAAGTGAAAGGGAGGATAAAAGAATAGCCATGGAGGAAAGGAAGATGATCTTAGATCATGAGCGAAGTCTTAAAGAGCTGGAGCTAAGGAATAGAGCCAGTTCAGATGGTGGCAGCAACTCGTCAAGACAGGCAGACAGAATTGTGCACATCCCAAAGAATGTAGGCAAAGAATTCAAGAAGGGGGACGACATACAAAGGTGGTTTCAGTGTTACGAGGCAGCCATACACATGAATGGGGTCCCTGAGGAGAATTGGGGAGCAGGATTGTGGCCTCTCTTTCCGGAGAAGCCCGGGATACTTTAATAGCTTTGGGTAAGGGGTATCACCTCACCTAGCCCGACATGAAGGACGCCCTCCTCATTAAGTATGGTCTTACTCCTGAAAAGTACAGGGATCAGTTCAGGTCCAGTAAGAAGTCTGATGCCAACACTTGGTTGGAATGTGTGGATGTGTTTTGCCGGTCACTGGATGGCTGGGTGAAGGGCAGTAATGTGACAGATTATCAGGGGCTCTACAATTTGATTGCATGGGAGCACTTGTCTAGTCTATGTTTTGCAGATCTGTGCCAGCACCTAGTTGATAGTAAGCTGACTGACCCCAGGAAGCGTGCTATGGAGGCGGACCTCTGGGTGAGTACCTGGGTCCACAAGAAAGCGTTTGGGGGAGACTCAGTCAAAGGTGGGCAGGGTCCCCAGCAGAAAAGTGGGGGGACAAGGGTAAAACACAGGAGTTCTCTAAAGGGCCCCAAACTAACACCCAGGGTAAAGGTTCTCATCCCCCAGGAGATAAGAAACAAGGGGTCTCTTCAGGAAAGCTTGCTGGGACCGGCCCCCGCAAGTGTTTTTCATGTGACCAGGTGGGTCACATGAAGGGGGACCCCAAGTGCCCTAAGGGGGCACAGCCACCCACCGGTGGGCAGTCCAAGGTGTTGGCTAGTGTAGCACTTGGGGAGGAAGAGTACCCACAGGAGGGTGGGGATCCCGCAGAAATGATCCTCATCTCACTAGGGGACAGTGAGATGGTCCCAGGAAACCAGGTGCCCCCTAACACAAAGAAATACAGCACCTCGGTGACCATCAATGGGAAAAGGGTAGAAGCTCAGAGATACTGGAGCCAGTGTGACCTCAGTCCGGTGTCACCTGGTCTCTGAGAAGCAGGTAGTCCCAGGGGCATTCCACCAAGTAATTGCTGTAGACAATTCAGAGCGCCAGTGTCTGGTGGCGCAGGTTCCCTTCGAGTGGGGGGGTCTCAGGTCCCTTGAGGGTGGTTGTGAGCCCTTCCATGCCTGTAGATTGTCTGCTAGGTAATGACCTGGAGCAGTCCTTATGGAAGGATGTTGAGCTCAGGTCTCACTTGGAGAGTCTGGGGTTGCCAGAGTGGGCATGCATGTCTACTCGGTCAATGGTGGCCAGAGAGGGTGATCAAGAGGACTTGGAGCCTGAAACAGTGGCCCAAGTCCCTGCCAAGAGAAAGGGCAAAGGGCACGGGAAACCGGCCCCTGAAGTTCCCACAGACCAGGAGGAGGCGGACCTTGAGGGGGACGCCCCGGTGCCTACAGGGGAGCAGGTAGCTGAACTGGGGGACATCTCTGAGCTGACCCATTGGCAGCAAGAAGGGGGTCCCACCAGGGAGGAATTCTGCAAGGAGCAGAAGGAGTGCCCTTCTCTGGAGGGTCTGCCACGGCAGGCTGCAGACCAGGCAGCTGGTGATCAGTCCGGATCACATTGGATCTACTGGGAGAATGATCTCCTGTACAGCAAGCCTAAGGTCGCTGAGCCTGGTTCAGCCCGTGTGCTGGTGGTACCCCAGCGCTTCAGGACCTTCCAACTGGGTCTGGCTCATGACGTGCCTTTGGCAGGACATTTGGGGCAGGACAAGACCTTTGACAGGCTTGTCACCCACTTCTTCTGGCCCCAAATGCGAAGGCAGTCAGATGGACATTGCAGGTCTTGCCCAACTTGCCAGGCAAGTGGTAAGAGTGGGAGGAAGGTCAAAGCTCCTCTCCAACCTTTTCCAGTGGTTGGAACACCCTTTGAAAGGGTAGGGATGGACATTGTGGGGCCACTGGATCCCAAGACAGCCATGGGCAACAGGTACATCCTGGTCTTGGTGGACCATGCCACCCGGTACCCGGAGGCCATCCCTCTCAGGACAACGACGGCGCCAGTGGTGGGCCGTGCATTAATGGGGATCTTTTCCCGAGTGGGGTTCCCCAGAGAGGTGGTTTCTGACAGGGGGACCAATTTCATATCCAAGGATATGACGTCCCTGTGGAAGGAGTTTGGTGTAACCTACAAGTTCACCACCCCTTACCACCCACAAGGTAACGGTCTGGTGGAGAGATTCAACCAGACCTTGAAGGGCATGATTAAGGGTCTAACAGAACCCATGAGGCATAAGTGGGACGTCCTCTTGCTGTGCCTTCTCTTTGCGTACAGGGAGGTACCACAGAAGTCTCTTGGGTTCAGTCCCTTTGAGCTTCTGTATGGTCACCCTGTGAGGGGACCTCTGAGTTTGGTGAAGGAAGGCTGGGAGGCAGCTCCCAGGAAAACTCCCCAGGATGTGTTTAGTTACATGCTGGCCTTCAGGAACCAAACTGCCCGCTTCAGGAAACTCGCTCAGGCGAACCTGGAAGCAAGCCAGGAAGAAATGAAGAAGTGGTATGACCAGAATGCCACTCTGGTCGAATTTCAACCTGGGCAAAAAGTGTGGGTCATGGCCCCAGTGGAACCTTGTGCCTTGCAGGACAGGTGGACTGGGCCATTTGAGGTGGTGGAGCGCAAAAGTGATGTCACCTACCTGGTGGATTTTTGGGCTCCCAGGAACCCTCTGAGGGTCCTCCACGTGAACCGCCTCAAACCCCACTTCGAGAGGTCCGAAGTGAGCATGCTCTTGGCGACAGATGATGGGACGAAAGAGGAGAGTGAACCTCTCCCTGACCTCCTGTCTACCAAGGAGCACGATGGGTCAGTGGAAGGTGTGATCCTCTCCCCTACACTGAGCCCAGAACAGAAGAGCGATTGTCACCAGTTGTTGGGACGGTTTGCCCCCCTGTTCTCTCTGACCCCAGCTGATACTCACTGGTGTACCCATGACGTGGACACCGGTGACAGCCCTCCTGTGAAGCACAAGATTTACAGGTTGACTGACCGGGTCAAGGCCAGCATTAAAGAGGAGGTCTCTAAGATGTTGGTGTTAGGGGTGATCGAGCCTTCCAACAGTCCTTGGGCCAGTCCAGTGGTCTTGGTCCCAGAGGCTGCTGTACCCGGTGCCACTCCAGAACTGCGGTTTTGTGTGGACTACCGTGGGCTCAATGCCATCACCAGTACTGACGCACACCCCATCCCCAGAGCTGATGAGCTCATTGATCGGTTGGGAGCTGCCAAGTTCCTCAGCACATTTGATTTAACGTCTGGGTACTGGCAGATTGCCTTAACCGATGGGGCCAAGGAGAGGTCAGCATTTTCAACCCCAGAAGGACATTACCAGTTCTGGGTGATGCCCTTTGGGTTGAAGAATGCCCCTGCCACCTTTCAGAGGTTGGTCAACCAGGTGTTGGCTGGGCTGGAGGATTTCAGTGCCGCCTACCTGGATGATATTGCAGTGTTCAGTTCCAGCTGGGAAGAACACTTGCAGCACCTCGGTGAAGTATTGAAGGCGCTGCAGAGAGCATGCCTCACGATCAAGGCCAGTAAGTGCCAGATCGGGCAGGGTTCGGTGGTGTACTTGGGACACCAGGTAGGAAGCAGCCAGGTGGCACCACTACAACCCAAGATTGACACCATTCTGGCTTGGGAGCCCCCCAAGACCCAGACAGAGGTGAGGGCCTTCTTAGGACTCACCGGGTACTACAGGAGGTTTGTTAAGGGGTATGGCACCATTGTTGCCCCCTTAACAGAGCTGACTTCCAGGAAGCAGCCCAAGAAGGTGATCTGGACTGAGTCCTGCCAGAAGGCTTTTGATGCCATGAAGGCCGCCATGTGCACGGCACCCGTGCTCAAGGCACCCGACTTCTCCAAGGAATTCATCGTGCAGACTGATGCTTCAGAGCATGGAGTGGGAGCGGTGCTCTCACAACTGAACGAAGAGGGCCTAGACCAGCCTGTAGTCTTCCTTAGCCGGAGACTACTCCCCAGGGAACAGCGGTGGAGTGCCATAGAAAGGGAAGCTTTCGCTGTGGTCTGGGCACTGAAGAAGCTGAGGCCCTACCTGTTTGGGACTCACTTTCGGGTTCAGACAGACCACAGGCCCCTCAGATGGTTGATGTAAATGAGGTGTGAGAATCCAAAACTGCTGAGGTGGTCCATCTCCCTACAGGGAATGGACTTTACGGTGGAACACCGCCCTGGCACAGAACACGCCAATGCAGATGGTCTGTCCAGGTTCTTCCGCTTTAGTGAAGAGAACTCCCAGGAGGTTGGGTAGTTCTCCCTACTTTCAGCTGGAGGGGACATGTGTTAGACTTGGCATCTTTTGGCGTCTTTCCCTTGAGTTTTTGCTTTCTGACCTCCCGGTTTTGACTCTGTTTGTGCTGGCTTAAAGTTTCTGCGCACTTTTCTCACTGCTGATCAGTGGTAAAGTGCAAGTGCTCCTATGGTAAAATGTGTTATGGATTGGTGTTTCCATGATTGGCCTATTTGATTTATGTGTCAGTCCCTGGTAAAGTGAACTGCGTGTGCCAGGGCCTGTAAATTAAATGCTGTTGGTGGACTGCAGCACTGGATTGTGCCACCCACCCAAACAGCCCGAAAAGGTAACTCAGCCCTGCCATTGCAGAGTCTGCGCGCAGTTTGTAACTGCCATGTCAACTTGGCCAGTGCACACACTTGCCAGTCCCTAACCTTCCCTTTTCTTACATGTCAGCCACCCCTAAGGTAGGCCCAAGGTACCCCTGTGGGCAGGGTGCAGTGTATGTGAAAGGTAGGACATGCCCTGGTGTGTGTGGCATGTCCTGATAGTGAATTACTGTCAATTTCTTTTTTCACTATTGCAAGGCTACATGTTCCCCATAGGACAGAATGGGAAGTTTGTTTATAACATCTTATAAACATAACTGGCCCTGGGAACTAGGTAGGAAAATAAAGTTTAGTATGCCTGAACTCAGAATCTAAAGATGCATCTTTTAGTGAAGGTGATTTTTACATTTCTGTGTTTGAAAATACCACTTTTAGAAAGTAGGTATTTTCTTGCTCAGTCATCCTGTGTGCCTCTGCTGGAATGTGGATTGCCTGTCTGGGTTTTGGATGACAGAAGGCTGGGGAGCAGGAGTGGCTCCAGATAGTCTAGGTGGGTCAGGAAAGGGCTGATTAGACCTGGGCTGCAATTGGGGAAGGGGGAGGAGATTTCCTTGCACCTCAAAGGGCCTGGTCTGCCTCTGACAATGCCTTCTCCACCTCCTGCCAGGAAGACACACCAGAGAAGGCAGAACTGGTTCTGGCTGGGCACAGACACTCTCTGCCTAAGAGATCAAAGGATTTTGGGATGTAAGTATTGGGGCCCAGACCCCTGTACTTTTGAACTCTTTTGGATCAAGAAGACTGTCAAGACGAAGAGCTGGAGAAGCTGTGAGGAGGAACTACCACTTTGCTGTGTGCTTTGCTGTGTTGGCCTGCAGTGGCTGCTTCTGTCTTGGGCGGTGAAAGGACTGGACTGAACTTTCTGCAATCTACTTTTGTGAGTTTCTGCAAGGGCTTGAGGTAGAGCTTGCCCCCTGTTCAAGAAGTCTCAGGAACAGCAAAGACTTCAAGCTCTTCTGCCCTCAGCACTGGGGACTGTGTGTTTTGTGCTGCAACAGAAGAAAAAGCAACCCGACGTCGTCTACGACGCCGCTGCCGACTCCGTGTCCTGAAGGCACCGCAGAGGGCACCGCCGCAACGCCGCACCGTGACCTTGGTCTTACCAATGACGCCTGCTGATGCCGCCACCAAGCCGCTGCTCGCACCGCAACCTGTGGGCACCGCACTCCGCATCGCCTCGCTTCACGACAACGCCTTGGTATCCCAGTCGACGACGCCCCACGCCAAAATCTACACCGCTGCTTGCACCAAGGTTCGAGGGCACTGCTCGTAAAGTTACACGATGCACCGCCTTCATCCCGCACCGCAGCCTTGGCCTACCGTCGCCGGCGCCATCGACTCCAGTTCGTCAGCCGACGACAGCGCTTCAGCAACGACGACGCCGCTGCTTGCACCACGACCTGCCAGCACCGCGACGAGCACCGCCTTCACTTCGCACCGCGACCCTGGCCTCACCGACGACGCCATCTGGTGCCGCCACCGAGCCGCTGCTGGCACCGTGAGCTAAGGGCACCGCACGCCGCACCGCTGCACTTCGCACCACAGCACCCGACGCCTGCCGACGCCTGCGTTCCTAACTTCAACAGAGAGGAGTTCAATCTGCAATGTGTGTGACTTTGAGGGTCCCCGACGACCCCTGCACCAACCTCCGGAACCGACGCCTGCGGACGCCGTGCTTTCGGAAGCTCAACGGGAGGTCGCCGGCGCCCTGCATTTCTAAAAGGTACTGTTTGCGGGTCTTCCCAACACCGTAGCTGGCCCGCGACGCCGCGGTCAGCCAGAACTGTTTGGATTTGTTTGTTCACAATGCCGTGATTGCCCCGGACGGAGCTTTCGACATCAAGGAACTGTTTTTCAAGCATATTTTGATAACTGAAGATTTTTAAGTACTGTATTGTGGATTTTTATCGTTTTTGGTCTGGGCTTAAGTATATAAAAATATTGGATATTTTTCTAAACTGGTGTGGTGTCCTTTTGTAGTGCTTACACTGCATTACTGTTGGTTATGTGCAAATGCTTTACACACTGCCTCTAAGATAAGCCTGACTGCTCGTGCCAAGCTACCAAGGGGGTGAGCAGGGGTTATTTTAGGAGTGTAACTCCCTTACTAGAGTGGTGGTTTCTGCCTGGCTTTGGCACATGCCCTAACCTACCAAAAATCCCATTTCTAACAGTTGTCTATGGCAATCTCATCGGCATGTACAGTGGTCCCAAACAGCCCATGGATAAGGCAAGACTCAGTAAAAGACTTCTGTGCCAACCGCAGGCCTGGCCAGAACGAAACCCCCAAGCAACAATTGACCGTCAAATAGGCCGTGGGTCATATGATTCAAGTTTTTCACTCTGAATGTGCTAAGTGCCACAAACAGGGTATGATTTATTAATACAAAAAAATGAACCCATGTAACAGGTGTTTGTAGATAAAGCCAGTTAAAGTACAGAATCCTTATATAGCACAATTCACTAAAAGCCCAAATTAATGGTTGTGTTAGCCTGTGAAGATATGATTGTGTTATATTAAGGATGTGTTAAACTGTGAATGAAGGGACGGTGCTTTATTGACTCCCACAGGGTTGTAGCTGGTCATCCTCCTTTGAGAATGTGTGCGGAATATATGCCGCGTGACAGAGCTTCCACACACTCACTGAAACCGGCATTTTACCTAAAGTGCTGAAAATATCCGTCTAAGCCGAGGCAGCGTTGTGCAAGGCGCTGAAACTGGTAAGGACACGGGGGTGAGGCGAGCCTGGGTTCTGCTGTTTCCTACTTTGACTGATATAGCAAATCCAGGACATTTTATAAAAGCGTCATCCATGTTTTTGAGTAAATCTGTAAGTTGTTTATTTTCTAAAGGCTTTAGCAAACGCAGGTGCATTTCGGAGGAAACCACTGAGAGGGCTACAATGAAGTTAGTATGATACCTGTAAATAGAGCAGTAAGCTCTGAAAGAGCGCCCCACACCAGCACTCCTCCCACAGAGGCCACACTACAGTTCACCACTCCCCCGGCCAGGAGGTGGTGGGGGTGGGTGGCAGGACTCCAGGCGCTACATGTGTCACGAGTTGAGGCCGTGTTATGAAAGGCTCCTCAATGACTGCCCTATCCATACATAGCTGTTGAAAGCAGGGCCGGTGATGTGGGTGGGCATACACAGCATAAAATCATAAATAGGTGACAGGGAATAACCGGAATGTTTTCACCTCCGGATTCTGAGTGACATCATAGACTCCTCGAGGTTTGTTCCCGGAGTCTATTTGACATCACTCTGGACCCCTTGATGAAAAACAATTCCTGTTATTCATTTTCAACCATCTATATTTGTATATGCAATGACAATCATATCAGCGAGTACGGTGGTCTTAAGGCTCCAATTAGAGCAGCGCTAGGATAAGTCAAGACTTAGTTAAAGAACTGTGTGAAACGAGGTCAAAAATGGCTGTGCCAGAAACACAAAAGCAACAACGCCGTCTCCAATTAGAGCGTCGGGCATGTGATTTGAATTTTTCACTTTCACATTTAAATAAAGAATGTCAGTCAAAGAAGAGGACGTTAATTCACCATTATTCACTAAAACCCCAAAATAATGTTGTGTGCGTTCTGGGATGTCTATAACAAGCTTGAAAACATCTCTATTCGCCAGTAAAGAGATGATTGTGTTATATGAAGTATGTGTTAAACTGTGAATGAAGGGGAGGCGTCTTGAATTCCTCACAGTTGTGGCTCGTGGGCCCCCTTCGAGACTGTGTGCGGCATATACTCGGCATGGCAGAGAGTCCACACACGCACTGAAAAGTGCATTTTAACCGAAAGCTCTGCAAGGATCTGTCCGACCCAGAGACAGCATTGTGCAAGGCGATTAAACTGGTAATGACACGGGAGTCGCGTGAGGCTGTTTTTGCTGTTTCCCACTTTGACTAATTTAGAGAAAGCAGGAAATGTTATAAGAGCTTCTTCCACGCTTTTGAGTGATTCTGCAACATTACAGTTGTTTATTTTCTAAAGACTTTAGCAAACTCGGGCATATTTCGGGGGAAACCAATGCGAGTGCTGCAATGAAGTCAATATGAGACCTGATAAATCCAGTACCAATGTCTTAAAGACGGTTGGTTCAATCCAGGAGCGACCACACTAACACTCTTCCACACAGGTCGCTCTACAGTACAACACTCTCCCAGCCGAGCATCTCTCTCAAGCTGGAGCAGGCCTCCTGACCGCTAATGAGCTGTGGCTCCCTGTCAGGGGGATAAAACTCCATATAAATGGAATTAAAATACAATAACGTTGATGCAATTCTCCTGGCGTATTCTGGATTCATTCAGAATTAGCTGCACAACTATTAACATTATAGGACGGTAGTATACCTTTCTGTTTTGTATCATCCATATCTAAAATTCAGTGGAAACGTGAGCTTTGCCTGAAATGCTAGTAGCCACCGTTTTGGAATAATATCTCAGTGTCCTTAACGTTTACTACATAAATGTTTATTGCTTGTATATTCTGTTCATTACGAACACGATATTATACTTAGAGAAATTGCAAATTTCGATGCATGACAGTTCCTGAGCAATTGAAGACCACAGTGGGGAGTGGTAAATATGTCCACAATACAGAATACGAGAACAATTCCAGCATCATTTGTATTTTAACTAAAAAGCATCCTGACTGTCGATCACCTTGTATGTAGGACATTGAACTTTAGGATACTGTCTAGCACGGTGCGTCCTTTCTGTGTAGAATACACTTTGCTGCATGGCTTTAAGTGAAGAATGTCCTGCCAGGCCACCAACACCGCAGTAATTAAAATCTGACTTTGAATAAGAGTTCCTACCAGGCCTAATGTTCACATCCTTAACTTAGCAGGCAAAACACGTTGATCAAGTTCATTACAATATCCCACGTCAGCCGTACAATTCCTGTTTACATTGCACATATTTAACTTCATCTCAGATTCCTTAAGATTATTTCCTTTTTTCCACACGTTTCTATTTTTTTGTCTTGCAACATATGACTCTTGCATAGTACATACTGTGAACTGAGTTACCTCCAGGTATGTGGATGAGTGCAAGTTGCGGGGGATTGTTTATGATGGTGAATGAATGAGAGCCTTGGAGTTGAAGCTGAAGCCAGTGTGTGTCTTGCCTTGCCTGTCACTGGATCATAAAGGTGTTTAGGCTGCTCTTCCAGTCACTGGCCTCTGTGCAGAACCCGCAGAGTGATGGTGACATATTTACCAACTGTAATGACTATATTTTGTGAAAGTGAACGAAGGCAATATACACATCAGCTTAAAGATTGACACCACCAATAGAAAGAAAATTGAAACATTATTAATTCTAATTTGTTGTCACTCATTTATTTTATACTGCTAACAAACCCTGGCTAAGTCATCAGCTATGATTTGTTTTGGGTGTAGGTTCATTGTTGTGTGATGTGTCTGGATGCAATAACAGAAAACTCGCACACAGGCACAAAACTACTTGTTTTCTTGCAGTGTTTACTTAAAAAAGAAAGACTTTTGCTTTGAAGGCTGCATCCCCTATCCTTTAAAAAACACAGGGACTTATTTATGAGAGCCCTGCATCACTTTTGTACCATGTAAACTGGTACATGCATGATGCAGGACTCTCATAAAGATTTATGGAGCCACTCAAAGCCACCCTGCTTGGCTTTGACTGGCCTCATAAATCATGAGTAAGGTGACGCAGTGCAAATCACTATGCTGTCTTACTCTGCACCTGGGAGGCATTCCATGGGCACTGCGGTGGGTTTTCCCATGCAACACTCATGGAATTTGACACTGTCCCAGATTTACAAAGTGATGTGAACCTGGGGACGCGTCAAATCCATGCACCTCCCGAGGTGAGGTGTAACGAGGAGAAATATGTTTATTTCTCCTTGTTTTTTCATCTTTCCATGTGTCCTCATTCTGCAGCACACATAGAAAAAGAAACACAATCCTGCCTGCAACAGAGGCACCCTTGCAAGGGTGCCTACGTTGGCGCTAGGTTGCCAAAAGATGCCAGCGCAGGCAGAAAGGACAGGAATGCACTATATTGCTTCACTTTGACGTAGGGCAGAGCAGAAAGGTGCATTGCTGTGCTACCCTACGCCAAAATGCCATAAATGAGGGACCTAGTGTGCAAACTATAGAAAAGTGGCTAGAGAGAAGGTGGATTTAATCATCTGAACATTATATTGCGATAGATATGAATATTACAATTTAAAAAAAGCAATATTTAGAGACTGGGAGGGAATAGATATGCCCTTACGTAGGTGTTCCAAATTACAGAAGCTATTACCCCTAACACATTTTCAGTTTTATTCCTGTGATAATTCTATGCACAAATATTGAGACAATAGAACACAGTGTTTAACTTAAACCTACAAATCCCTTCCCGACAAGCACTTTTTGCATTTAGTTAAGCATAGTATGTAAAGGTAACAAAAGGGGAAAACACAAAGCTTATTCAACACCCTGTTAATACTTCCTGCTATGATGTAAAATACAAGACAAAATTCACCTGCTCCACATCATGGAGGTATTCGTATCAGCTGAAACATAAGAGGGAACAATGATAGCACTTCCAAAAAACAGATTTTGAGGAATAAAGGGAAATTAATAAGGGCAATTTGATTGCCATCAATTCGCGCAGCACCACCACATTGTGGCGTGACAAATGTATCACATAAATTACCATATGCAGCATCCAAGCTTTTCCATCAGTACAGGCAAAAAGCTTCCCTGTCATCATGTGGTTATTCCTCATTAATAAGCATGCTTCTAGGAATGCACACTAGGGAGAACCAACGCATTCTTCTTACCTCTTTCTTTATGTCTAAAAGACCAGAAGAAGAGCAAAGTTAGGGGGAGAAAGGAAAAAATGGAGGGAGGGAGGTACTATGGTCTCTCCGTCCTTTCTCCTTGCAAAAGGAGATTGGGGTTTCTGTGTTGAGGATCCTGGTGGCATTGCTTACATGTGTGCCATTGTGAACCCAGCTTGCCAGGGTCTTAAAGAGAATGACTTCAAAAAGGTTCAAAACTACATTGAAGGCAGATACACAATTAGCAAAACAATGGGGTCCCAGAGTCCCTGAATTACAGCAGTGGCCTAACACAAAATGATGGGACCCACCCTGCAGAATGTGCTAAGGCGCCAGTTAGTCTCCCATATCTCACAGATATTAATTTGAATTAGACTGAATGGGGCATCCTGAAAAGTTGAGGGGTCCCATGAAGTGTTGGGGCCCCCCTGCTTTGCAGGGCCTGTGTTACACCCCTGAGTTGCAAGCCTTCATTGAGACAAAAGTAAAATGCAGCGCTACAATGGCTTCATCCAGACTTCATACAGAGCTCAAACTTTGCTTTTTGAGTTATTGGGGGAAGTGAGGGCAGAGAGGGTGTGAGAGGCGTGGTTGGTGGTTCACTTCAGATGGGCTGATTGTGAAGACACTGTTGAGTGTAGTGAAAGTGCTTGGAGAAGGCTATGACCCTGTTTAAAAATTCACTAGCATAACATCCCTTTCTGAGCACGTTCACACCATTTCACAGTGTCTAAATGATCAGCCCATTTAAATCTACGCTCATGTGAAAGCGCTGGGCAGTAGATACATAATGGCCTGGCTCGTTTTTGGGTCAATGTTCTAAGATGATCTCAAACTGATCTAGAGACAGGCATTTGATTCGAGCCTTGCCCATGCCTTCAGTGGCTTGCTCTTAGTGCCTGAATAGTTGGACATGCAGTCTCTCACTGCAGTGCCTTCTTAACGCATGGGCACGCTGGGCAGTTCCCCAGGGGCCCCACGAGCATAAGGGACCCATGCAGACCACAATTTAACAATCATTTACCTGTTGAACATTTTTATTCCTGTGAGTGGTTGTGTAGGCAGGGCCCGGTGCGCTGATTTGGCCGTGGGCCTAATATGCTGTTAAGACAGTCCTGGCTCACTGTGTCCCATATTCAGGAGCGTGCATAGTGTAGAAAGTAAAAGCATGCGGAAATTTATCCATCTTAACGGACAGTGGAAAGATGACACTGAGCACTCATGTCTTTTCACAAATAAGAAAATTCACAACTTTAAATGAGATTGCACCTTTACATTTCACAATTCTATGGCTTTCTCAACCAACTTGCTCACTGAGTCGCATTTTACAAAGTTTGGTGACACCCCCACAATACTTTTCATTGAGCAAACATAGGAGGACATTTATTAAAATGTGACACAATGCAGCACAACATCCAAAGTTGCGACATTACATCAAAAGGAGAGAGAAAAGCAGTGCCATATCTACTAAGATTTGTGCTGATTTTCATTGGTATCGCTTTGTTCGCCCTAAGTTGGCAGGGTATGCCCAGACGTGGGTCCCTTGCTCACTTTGCCACTGGATTCAAGATAGCCTGGCTGATGAGGATTTTGAACCCGAAACCGGTCCCAGGATGCTTGTTTCCGGTCCAGGGAAGACATGGCTTGGCAGTTCGAGCTGGACTGTTCCCATGAGGCACAGGGTCAGACTGATTTGCATATGGCCATGTCTGAACTGGGGTGGTGGAGTGAGCTAAAGAATGATGATGGATTAAACCCAGATCAGTTGACTGGGGGTGAGTGTTTGATTTCCTCTAACGCTCCGTCCATCATCCCCTTTGGTATCGCTTTGTTCGCCCTAAGTTGGCAGGGTATGCCCAGACGTGGGTCCCTTGCTCACTTTGCCACTGGATTCAAGATAACCTGGCTGATGAGGGTTTTGAACCCGAAACCGGTCCCAGGATGCTTGTTTCCGGTCCAGGGAAAACATGGCTTGGCAGTTCGGGCTGGACTGTTCCCATGAGGCACAGGGTCAGACTGATTTGCATATGGCCATGTCTGAACTGGGGTGGTGGAGTGAGCTAAAGAATGATGATGGATTAAACCCAGATCAGTTGACTGGGGGTGAGTGTTTGATTTGCTCAAACGCTCCGTCCATCATCCCCTTTGGTATCGCTTTGTTCGCCCTAAGTTGGCAGGGTATGCCCAGACGTGGGTCCCTTGCTCACTTTGCCACTGGATTCAAGATAGCCTGGCTGATGAGGGTTTTGAACCTGAAACCGGTCCCAGGATGCTTGTTTCCGGTCCAGGGAAGACATGGCTTGGCAGTTCGGGCTGGACTGTTCCCATGAGGCACAGGGTCAGACTGATTTGCATATGGCCATGTCTGAACTGGGGTGGTGGAGTGAGCTAAAGAATGATGATGGATTAAACCCAGATCAGTTGACTGGGGGTGAGTGTTTAATTTGCTCTAACGCTCCGTCCATCATCCCCTTTGGTATCGCTTTGTTCGCCCTAAGTTGGCAGGGTATGCCCAGACGTGGGTCCCTTGCTCACTTTGCCACTGGATTCAAGATAGCCTGGCTGATGAGGGTTTTGAACCCGAAACCGGTCCCAGGATGCTTGTTTCCGGTCCAGGGAAGACATGGCTTGGCAGTTCGGGCTGGACTGTTCCCATGAGGCACAGGGTCAGACTGATTTGCATATGGCCATGTCTGAACTGGGGTGGTGGAGTGAGCTAAAGAATGATGATGGATTAAACCCAGATCAGTTGACTGGGGGTGAGTGTTTGATTTGCTCTAACGCTCCGTCCATCATCCCCTTTGGTATCGCTTTGTTCGCCCTAAGTTGGCAGGGTATGCCCAGACGTGGGTCCCTTGCTCACTTTGCCACTGGATTCAAGATAGCCTGGCTGATGAGGGTTTTGAACCCGAAACCGGTCCCAGGATGCTTGTTTCCGGTCCAGGGAAGACATGGCTTGGCAGTTCGGGCTGGACTGTTCCCATGAGGCACAGGGTCAGACTGATTTGCATATGGCCATGTCTGAACTGGGGTGGTGGAGTGAGCTAAAGAATGATGATGGATTAAACCCAGATCAGTTGACTGGGGGTGAGTGTTTGATTTGCTCTAACGCTCCGTCCATCATCCCCTTTGGTATCGTGATTTTCATTCCCCAGCACAGGTGCACTTTAGGTTGCCATACACACACACACACACACACACACACACACGAACGCACGCACGCACGCACGCGCGCACACACACACACACACACACACACACAATAATCCAAGCATAAGTGCATTCTGCCACGCATATATTTTGTGTGCCATGTGCAATGCAGCACCATGTAGAGTTTGAAAAGTATAAAGAAATTAAAATATCCTCAAGGTGGCGTACATTTTTGGTACAAATACCTCCTGTTGGAAAACGAGGCAGTATCTGTGAGGCCTGCACAAACAACATGTCACACTTATCCTTCACTGGGAACCAAACACCCTATTGTAGGGCTTGACTCTCAGAGGGTAGCGTTGCAGAGCAGTCTAAGGCTTACTAAAGGGAGGTGGTGTGGGCTAGTAATCGCCATTACAGGTGCGCAAAAATAACACTCAATAATTGATTGTCCAGTCTGTACTTTGCTTTATAAAAGTAAGAGTACATTTATTAAACACACACACTACTTAATACTATGCAACAATTTACAAATATACATAAGCTGTTGGAATTACTTCGTGACATTGCATAACATTTCCACCCCTCCCAAAGGGGGGTGGGGTCTAGTACCACCACTCCCATGTATGCACATCATCTTGCCCCCTAATACAGTTAGTCGAACATAACCTGGAGCGAGGGCCCTGCGCACTGGCACCATCCCAGTGGCGACCCACCCCATTATCTCAACAAGCATTTAAACTAGGCACACCTGCCCTGGTGACACATAACCCTGACTGAACCTGTCATACTGACCATATACTATACACCTCTACATCTTAGGGGCTAACAGTCTGGGTTGTTCTTCACCTAACAGAGCCGCAAGAATACATGTTTGGGCATCACTTTAAATGAGGTACTTATCATAGAGGATAACAATTATAATGCATTGCAATCACAGCCTCTAAAAGGCATCACAGGCAAAATCACAGGATTACGCAAATACAGCCAGACACCCTAGCAGGAATGTCCAGCAACATAACCCCATTTGGTTTATGGCATCACCTTACACAGGTACTTCACATAACACATGTGACTTTCAGTTCCTCTAAAAGAGATAACATTAGTAAATGCATTTGTGGTGCAATTACAACTCTTCACCTCCAGGGGATGCCCTTCTCCAGACATCCCCACCTCAGCCCTTCACACCTTGAGGCAGTTCCTAAGGCACCCCCAGCTGCAGAGCAAAAGTTCCAGCCATGGGGATGCTGATGACGCCTGGCTGAGCCCTTGAGGGGTTATTCTTTTGAGTCCCCATGAGACTTAGGGAGGGACGTTCCATTTTCATGCTGGGGAGACTGCATTGCTCCTGCAGCTCCCCCTGCACATTGGCACACATGTCGTGGTGACCCCGTCCTCCTGGGGCCACCACACGCAGAAAACCAGGCATTTTCCTGCAGGCCAGCTCGGTCCTGCAAAGTATTATGGGGCGAGATGCTCCGGCACCCTGAATATTATAGCAGCGGCTCTCCCGCTGCGTCGGGGAGAGCTGCGATGTATGCCTCCGGCCGTGTCTGCTCCCTGTGGGGGGGCCCGGTCCCAGCCGGACCCCCAGGTGAGTGCTACAGTTCGGGGAACCCACCCCCGGCTGCTCCTGCGGTTTTCGGGGCCCGGTCCCACCCGGGCCCCTCGCATGTCCGGCACCTGGGGAGGTGAGTGCAGCCTGGGGAGCCCACCCCCGGCTGCTCAGGCTGGCTCCCGGTCCGGCCCGCACCTCCGTGTGCGGCTGCGGGAGCCAGCGCTGCTCTTCTGGTCTGCCCGCTCCGGCGGGCAGACACAAGGCTTCTTCCAGCCTGACGGGTCTTCGGTGGAGTGCGACGGCACTCCCCCTGCCTTCCCGCTGCTGCAGGGGCTCCTCATCACTCCGGGGTCCGGGGATGGGGTCCCGGCCCCCTTACAGGGACTTCTTCACAGGGAGCGCGACGGCGCTCCCCGGCTTTGCTTCTGGGGGTTGGGGCCCGGAGTTGGGATCCCGGGCCCCAGAGACATCGTTGCGGGGGGCGCGATGGTGCTCCCTGCCCTCTGTGGATGCCGGGGGCCAGGGTGGGCTCCTGGCACCACGATTAAGCCCCTTTACGGGGAGCGCGACGGCGCTCCCCGACTTCCGTTTTCGCGGGGGGGCGACGGCGCTCCTCTGCCTTCAGCGGGTCCCGGAGTTGGGATCCCGGGCCCCTTTTCACCACCTTCACGGGGAGCGCGACTGCGCTCCCCGACTTGTCTTCTGTTGGGGGCAGCCCCCGGGACCTGACCCACCCCGGGGGCATTTTCTGGACCGGCGGCGGAGCCCCACGCGCTTCGTCGTCGGTCGGCCAAAGGTCGCATACCTTCTGGGGGGCCTATCTCAGCCCCCAGGGGACCGATCTTCATGATTTTGGCCTCCTCTTGCTCCTGGTGGCGCACCCCAGCCACTGGGAGTGCTCTCCTTCGCCCTCTTGATCTCCAGGAAGGTGAATGCAGCAGGGAGCGGTCTTCACTGGCTCCCTGCGCCAGCCTTTCACCTGGCTCTCTTCCTGGGCCTCTCTTCTCCTTGCGCAGAGGCCCTGGCTCCTGCTCACTGGTCCTGGACTCCTCTCCTGGCGCTATTCAGGATCCTGGGAAAGTCAGGGGGTTCCTCCTTCCAACTGCCCATGGCGCCAGGCTCCAGCACCCTCTGCCTCAGCAGACCACACCCCAGAGAGAGCTCCTCTTCCTGTGCAAACTCTTTTAAAAGAATTGGGGAGGGGGCTGGCAGGAAGTCTCTGCTGGCCCTATCACACAGCGACACATCACTTCTCTGCCCCTGCTCCCTCCTTCCTGCCCAGGCCTCTGGGTTTGTTCAAAATGGCATCATCCAGGGATCTCATGCCACATGGTCTCTGAGAGCCCCTTCCCCCCTCGCTGCCTTCTGTCCAGAGCAGCTTGGTGCCTGGCACCAGGTGACAGCTGCTGATAGATGAACCTGTAGCTCCACCCATCTTCTCTTCTTGGAGTGGAGGCCTTCACCCTTGGAATGCTTGTCGTGCAGGGCTGGCTGGGGGAGGAAGGTCATTAATTCAGCCTGGCCGGGTCAGTCCCAGCCACGCCCAGGTTATGAGCTGACTCAGAGAAATATAACATTTCTGGATGACCCAAAAGCAGTACAAATATGACTTTGGGCTCTGCAGAATACTTCTTCTCACATAAGTTACAGTGGACTTTGGTGCGTGTCTGGAATTTGTAGGCCCTAGGAAAGTAAAACTAGCCCATGTGCTCCCCATCCTCATAAGAGAATAATGGAATAAAAACAGTAAAGCACACTGACTTTCCCTCAAATGTTTCTTCCCATTGTAGAAAGCCCATTCCATGTCACCACCCAGTTCTGCATAAGTCCTGCCACACCATTCACTTTGTAGCTGCTCCTGGGCTGCGAACGCCAGGAATCTCCCCTGCGCAGCCCTTACACTTGTGCACACGCATGTACACACGTGTTTGCATGTAACCAGCCCAGTGCCCCTTACTCTGGCTGCAGCGCAGTGGCCTACTCGCGCCAGGTGGACACCGGTAAAATACACATGCAGTCCCTTTCATCATGAGTTCACTGTGGGTGAGTCCCAACTTATGAGGCTTTCCCACAGTAAAAGCTCAACAAATAGGTGTTCAAAAAGCGAAAAATCTGGGCGGCTCAGATGGCCAGAACCACCTTCTAACACCTCCCTACAAATATTAATACGTAGGGATTTGCGTCAAAAACCCATGAGTGGCTCCATGCATGCACCCATGTGTCATCCATGGAATGACCCATTGAGGCAAAGTAGTACAAAATCAAGCTACTCTGTTTTATTTTGGTCAACTTACCAACGCAAATCCTGATTTGAGTTGGAAAATAAATACCACCAGAACACTTTGCACAGGCCATTGTAAAGTAATACCCTGGCGCACAGTGTTACTAAGTCTTGACCCACAATGCCTTGGTCCATTTTTGGACTCTCCCTGGGTAGGCTTAATTTTGCATAATTCATGAATAGGTTGCCACATGCAGCTTACAATTACACATACAAACTGCATTTCTATTTGTTAACCCAGGTGCATTTTACTCATGCTTGGATCTTGCACCAAATTTAAATTTCTGTTTTAAAGAAATGCAACACAAAAATTAAATGTTTTACCTAGTGATTCTAATGAGCTAATTTAGTTGCTGATACAAAAATGAATGCCAGTCACAAACAAATACAGCTCACATCTCTAACAAGCACTGGCAAAGCTAATAGATCTGGCCTATAAATGTAAAGAGTTTTGCCAAATCAAACGGTGCAACCAGGTGTCACACATTATCAGCACTCATCATAGGGTCACTGGGTGAAGTGCCTATATCATATGGTGAAGACAGTGGGGCATATTATCAAGAGAATTATCGCCGCTTTAGCGGCCGTTTTCGGCCGAAAAGCGGCGATAATTCTAACGCATTATTAACAAGGAGACGCTAGCGCTGACTCCCGTTTCTGTCACCACTCGCTACGCATCGATAATGAGATGCAAAGTAGGTGTGGCTGACAGAAACAACATGGGACAATATCGCGAAGGCAGCTTCGCGATATTAGCAAGGAGGGGTAGCGATGATAATAATCGCGCTACCTCTGGCCTAACGCAGGAATTTAACGTCTGCTAAATTCCTGTGTTAGGCATACCTAACATGGGAGGTGGATTATGGGGTTAAGGCCACAGGGCCTTATCACCAAGATCATCGCCGTTTTTGGAGGGACATCGCTGTTTTTTAGGCGATGTTTGGCCATTTGCCTGCTATCGCTGGAATATTTATCGCCATAGCGCTGAGCGTTGGTAATACAGCGCTAGCTTGGCGAGATATTCCAGCGATAGCCGGCGATAAAGAAAAGCGCGCTCGGCGATAATTATCGCCAACCCTAGATAATATGCCCCAGTGTGAGCAGGACACTCTTACATTGAGCGGGTTTCCAGCTCGTGCCTGAAGGCCCTTCAGAGTTAAGTTACATTTCCAAGTTTTAATACCTTCCCAGGAAATAAAAGGTGGTATTTTGTAGCAGGGCGGAGGTGGTTGCCTTTGCCAGTGATTGGCACAAAGCTCAGCCCCATCACCATGATCACTCCCTTCCAATGTCTATCTATAGCTACTCATGCACTAAACAACTCTAATCCCCACCTCTCTTAACATACTGCCTTCTGCAAGCCACCACCTCATCACTCACAATGTGAAAATCTTTTTCAAGTTGGCAAGTTTGTGAATGTGCATGTTCAGTCATTAATGAATGGGTTTAGGTGCTCGATAAGTTATCATACATGCACTGATGCATTCATTCACTTGCCCACTGACTCATGTTTGCATTCATCCAGTTACACAGCCATAATAAAACCCACAAAACCCAAACAACATATGAAAGAAAAATTAAAAGAATAAAAGTAAAGAAAACACGTTTCCCCATAAACATGGCTGTCATAAGATTGCAATACCAAATGAAATTAAACAAAGCAGCCAGTTGCCATCGTACATGGTGTTGTATATAGTGTTGTGTTTTAAAATTCCTACCTAAATGCAACTTTTAGAACCAACGTGTTGGCGATCTTGGAATGGTATAACAATGTTACTCTATGGACAGTGCCATTCCATGAAGATTGTGGGTTTCAGATTAAGCACGCAGTTATCAAAAAAGACCCGTGGCATAGTTGTGTTTTCACAAGGATTGGGTTTGGGTTGGCACTGGTAAAAGCAGATAATGCAGTTGTCAAGAGTCAGTGCATGTCTAGCTGCACCCCCACGCGTTCTCTTTGTGAATTAACACCATGTGCATTTGAGACCTCTTTCACTTGGATAAGCACAACAAATTTTCACTTCAGAGGAAACAAAAATATAATTTTGAAAATTAGGCCCTGCTTGTAGAATGAAAGTTACTCTCTCCTAAAAACAAGCTGATAATAAAAATTAATAAGCTGAGAAATGCAAATACGTATCTTATTATTTATAGTATTTGCTATAGCTCAAGATATTTAAACAATGATTTCTAAATCTAATGTCATTATTTCGTACAAGTTATCTAGATATTTGAATGAACATGGGGCAGACTGCACAAAAACAATCATAGATTACATTTGATGGGCAAGGTTGCACCTAGCAAGTAACTAAAACGAGAAAGCCTGAGAATTTCAGCAAGCGTTGTTTTAAAATAGCGCTTCTTACGTTTTGGGCAGCGGACTCCTAGGGGTCCGTGTCACCTTTTTAGGGTGTACACAGAAGCATATGACCTCTAACCATAATTTAATCAGAAGCATTTCCGGCTAAATAAATATATGAAGGTCGTTTCTGCTATGAGGGTAACATTTTCTTGAAGTAATAATAATACTTACTTGAAGTCTAGTGTATTGCCTCCACAATTTATTTGATTTATATATTGTGTTATGAAATGTATTAATAGAATCAAAACATTTTAAAAACGATTCCTAGTTTAGGACAGAGTATTATGAATGCAGTGAATTGCTTAAGGTGGGCAGGTAGGTGCAATTTTATTTCCGTTAATTAAAACCATAAAACTTTTTACATGGAAAATAAATAATAGCAAAAAGAGCTTTATGCACATTTTTTATCCTTAAAACACTCACATGGCTATGTGCCAAGCAGGGACAACTTATTAAAACATTTTTAAATCGATACTACAAATCTAATACCTCATACAGGTAAAATTTAATCACCAATAAAAAACAAGGATAGAATAATTTGGCCTTTCTATGCCATTCAACTATGTGCTAGCAGTGGCGGCTCACCGAGGGAGTGGTGCGGGGCGGTGGCGCGGGGCGGGGGAGGGGCAGGGTGGGGGTTAGTGAACTCAGACATACAACGGACAGAACTCAGAGGGAGTTCTGTCTGTTGTAAGTCTGAGTCCACTACCCCCCACCCTGCCCCTCCCCCACCCCGCCCCTTCCCCACCCCGACTCACCGCCCCGCACCACTCCCTCGGCGAGCCGCCACTGTGTGCTAGGTGTCAGACCTGGCATCCTTGGCATGGTTTCCCCTGTCTTTTTGTCTCTATCTCCTGTGTTTTTGACTGTTATGCTGGACTTCTTTTTTGCTGGTTTAGGTGCTCTGGGCACTTTACCACTGCTGATCAGTGCTAAAGTGCAAGCGCTCCCTGTGTAAATTGTAATTCTGATTGGTTCACCATGATTGACATATTTGATTTACTGGTAAGTCGTTAGTAAAGTGCACTATGTGTGCACAGGGCCTGTAATTCAAATGCTACTAGTGGGCCTGCAGCACTGGGCGTGTCACCCTCATGAGTAGCCCAGTAAACTTGTCTCAGGCCTGCCCTTGCAGTGTCTGTGAGTGCAGTTTTCAACGGGCATGTCGTTGAGGTGGTCCATTTCCCTAAAGGGGATGGACTTCAGGGTGGAACACCGCTCTGATACAGAACACGCCAATGCTGATAGTCTGTCCAGAGTCTTCCGCCTTAGTGATGAGAACTCCCAGGAGGTTGGGTAGTTATCCCTACTTTCAGCTGGAGCGGGCACATGTTAGACCTGGCATCCTTGGTGTAGGTTCCCCTGTCTTTTTGCCTTTACCTCTGGTATTTTTGATTGGGTGCTGGACTTCGTTTTTGCGGGTGTGTCTTGTCTGGGCACTTTACCACAGCTGATCAGTGCTAAAGTGCAAGTGCTTGCTGTGTAAATTGTGATTATGATTGGTTATCCATGTTTGGTATATTTGATTTCCTAGTTAGTCCCTAGTAAAGTGCACTGTGGGTGTCCAGGGCCTGTAAATCAAATGCTACTTGTAGGCCTGCAGCCCTGGTTGTGCCACCCACATGAGTAGCCCTGTAAACTTGTCTCTGACCTGCCATTGCAGTGTCTGTGAGTGCAGTTTTAAATTGCCATGTGGACCTGGCAGGTGCACCCACTTGCCAGTCCCCCACCTTCCCTTTTACTACATGTAAACAACTCCTAAGGTAGGCCCAAGGTACCCCCAGGGGCAGGGTGCAGTGAATGTGAAAGGTAGGTCATGAACTGATGTGTTTTACATGTCCTGATAGTGAAATACTGCCAATTTAGTTTTTCACTATTGCAAGGACTAGCTCTCCCATAGGCTAGCATTGGAGCTGCCTTGTAACACTGTACAAGTGTAACTTTCAACTGGCAACAGCTAGAGATTTGAGTTTGGACTCTCTGAGCTCAGAATTTAATAACACATCTTTTAGTAAAGGTGGTTTTTAAATTGTGTGTTTGAAAACACACTTTTAGAAAGTGGGCATTTTCTTGGTTAACCCTCCTGTGCCTCTGTCTGCCTGAGGACTCAACGTCTGGTTTAGACTGACAAGGGCCTGTTTGCGCATTCACTCTAGACAGCCACAAAAAGGGAGGTGAGTTGTGCCCTGCATATCCTGATGGCCCATCACCAGGCTGATAAGTCTTCCTGAGCTACTGTGGTGGGAGGAGCTGCCACCTGCACCTGAGCAGGGCTGTGCCAGGCCTCTCACAATGCTGTCTCCACCCCTCTGGAGTGTGTCTGGAGCCAAGACCAGGCAGAACAACAACATGTGCCCTACAAAGATAATCCTTTGCAGAATGCCTACTTCAAAGGCCAAAAGGGGTATACGTATTGGACCTAAAACCCCAGACTTTTAGAACACTTCTGGATCCTCTGCAGGGAGAAGAGCTGAAGAGATGTGAGGAGGAGTACTGCGTGTTGCTTTGCTGGGTGGGCCAGCAGTTGCTGCTTCTGCTTTGGAGAGGCAAAGGAATGGACTTTTGCTTTGTCTCCTGCTTGTGAAGTTTCACCAGGGCTTGTATGTGCTTGCCTCCTGTTTGAAGTCTCAGAGCCATCAAAGACTTCATCTGTAGCATCCCAGAACTCAACTGCTGGGAGTCCTGACCTGCCTTGTGGAGCAAAATCCATGTCTAGGTCCTTGGAGGTTGTTCCTGCTGCAAAAACCTGCTTGAAACCATCAAAATCAACACATCGTCCTTCCAGCACCTGTTTTTCCAATGTAGCACCGCTGAGTGGGAGAAAGTTCCATGCACCGCTGCCCTGCGAACAAAGAAATCAATGCAGCACCTGTCAGCAGCCGAAGAAATCGCTGCAGCCCAAGTTTAGCGCACCATGTCTCCGAAGTCCAAGACCCCCGCACGGACTCAGAAACAGGCCCTGGTGTGCAGCTGAAAGAATTGACGCATCGTGGGACCGCGGCTGAAGAAATCGATGCAACGCCTGTTTGGCACTGCTGCCACATTGACCTCCAGCGCATCCAGATTTCCATGCATCGCACCTGTGCACCAAGTTTTTCAGACGCAGCACCCGCAGACCAGAACCGTCTTGGATTTTGATGTATCACTTCTCCCTACAGTCCAGATTCGACAAAACACTTCTCCTGCGTGCAGCAGAACTGATGCATCACCTCCCCATGGACTCAGGAACCGATGCGTCACTGTATTTTCCGAAGCTTCCCTCCTCTGCGGCTGTTTTGCCTTGTTGATTTTTATGCATCTGAGGTACTTTGTGTAAAATCACCGTACCCATAGAGTTCTATTGACAGAATTGCTTGAAACCTTTTAAAAGTCATATTTTGAGTTGGTATGTTGGATTTTTGTCATTTTGGTCTTGTTTGGTTCAGATAAAGATGCCTTGATTTTCTAAACTGGTGTGGTCTCCATTTGTAGGGTTTTCACTGGTTTACTGTGTGTGTTATGTACAAATACTTTACACATTGCCTCTGAGATAAGCCTGACTGCTCATGCTAAGCTACCAAGGGGGTGAACAGGGGTTATCTGGGTGTGTAACTCCCTTATCCTGACTAGAAGGAAGGGTCCCTATTTAGACAGAGTGCAGACCATTACACAACCACATACTGCTTTTGCTGATTTTTCCTATTTTTGTGATAACGCTTGAAGTATCTACCTACCATGTCTCTGTCTGGTGAGCCAGCAAGTGAGGCTACAAATATGGTGTTTAAGATTGAGAAGCTGCAGTCTTACAAAGTGGATCAACTCAAACAGTTTTGAAAGGATTTTGGATGTCCCATTAGAAGCTCCGCTAGGAAGGAGGAGCTGCAAAAGGTGGTGAGGGCCTGATGGCCAGCCAGAGAAGGGCCGGAGGCTGAGAATGGGAATGTGGATCTGGATGCACAGAGCCAGCAAGTGGATTTTGGAGCTCAGGATCTGCCTGTGTGTCTCTCTTCCAGCGGTGGAAGCAGTGTGCCATCTAGGAGTGTGTCCCCAAAGGAACTGGAGGACAGGCAGAGGGCCAGGTATCATGAGCTGGAGCTTGAAAAGCTCAGGATGGAAAGGTAAAAGTTTGAGTGGGAGCAAAAGCTACAAGCTAAGGACAAGGTCCTTGCTTTGGAGGAAAAGAAATTGCTTTTAGCCCATGAGTTGAATTTGAAGATGCACATTCCAAAGGATCTGGTAAATGAGTATAAAAGGGGGATGGCATGCATGCTTGGTTTTTGGATTATGAGGCAACACTCCAAATGGATGAGGTCCCTAACACCCAGCGAGGAGTGGGTCTGTGGAAACACTTAGCGGTAGAGGGGTGGGACACTTTGACATTTCTAGGGGCCACTCGGGTTCTCTCCTACCCTATCATGAAGGATGCCTTGATCACCTGGTATGGTCTCACCCCAGAGCAGTATAAGGAGAAGTTTAGATCTTTTAAGAAAGCTTATTCTCATAGTTGGTTGGAATGTGTTGATCATTTTTGCACAGCACTGGATGGTTGGATAGAGGGCAGCCAGGTAACAGATTATCAGGGTCTGTATAATTTGATTGCATGGGAGCACTTGTATAATCTCTGTTTTCCAGAGCTGCATCAGCATCTCATTGACAGTAAGCTGACTAACACCAGAAAGCTTGCCCAGGAGGCAGACCTCTGCAAAAGTACCATGGTCCACAAGAGGTATTGGGGAGATCTCAGCCAAAGGTGGGCAGGGTCCCCAGCAGAAGAGTGCGAGGGCAAGGGTAAACAGAGGGAGTTCTCTAAAGGGCCCCAATCTAGTTCCCATGGTAAAGATTCCCATCCCCCAGGTGAGAAAAAGCCATGGATCTCTACAGGGAAGCCTGCAGAGAAAGGACCCCGCAAGTATTATGCATTTGGTCAGGAGGGTCACATGAGGGGGGATCCCAAGTGTCCCAAGTGGACACCGGCACCCACTGGTGCGCAGTCACAGGGTTTGGTCAGTGTAGCGCTTGGGAAGCAGTTGGTTCCAGGTGAAGGGTGGTAGCCAGCTAAGATGACCCTTGTCTCACTAGGGGACAGTGATATGGTCCAGAGGACCTTTGTGCCTTTAAACACTAAGAAATGCAGGCAATGGGAGACCATCAATGGACAGAGGGTGGAGGCTCTGAGAGACACTGGAGCCAGTGTCACTACGGTGAGGTGTCACCTGGTGTCTGAAGAGCAAGTAGTTCCCTATGCTCACCACCAAGTAGTTGTCATAGACAACTCTGAGCGCCTGTACAAGGTGGCGCAGGTCCCTTTGAGTGGAGGGGTCTCAGGTTCCTTGAGAGTATTTGTGAGCCCATCCATGCCTGTTGTTTGTCTGCTGGGTAATGACCTGGAGGATTCCCCTTGGGGTGAGGTGGAACGCCGGTCACACTTAGAGATGGTGGGGTTTCCTGAGTGGGCATGTGTGAACACTTGGTCAATGGCAGCAAGTCAGGGTGAACAGAAGGAGCTGGGGTCTGAAAGAGTGGTCCAGGTCCCTACCAGAAAGAGGAGGGGCAGGGGGCATGGCAAACCAGCCCCAGAAGTTTCCACAGTCCAAGAGGAGGCTGAACCTGAAGGGGACGCCCTGGAATCTACACGGAAGCAAGTGGCCGAGCTGGGAGACTTTTCCGAGCTGACCCATTGGCAACAAGAAGGGGGTCCCACCAGGAAGGAATTCGGCCGGGAGCAGAAGGAATGCCCATCTCTTGCGGGTTACTGGGAGAATAGTCTTCTTTATAGCGAGTCTAAGGTTGCTGAGCCTGGGGCAGCCCATGTGTTGGTGGTACCCCTGCGCTTCAGAACCTTTCTATTAGGTTTGGCTCATGATGTGCCTTTGGCATGACATTTGGGGCAGGGCAAGATCTTTTAATGGCTTGTCTCCTACTTTTACTAGTCCCAAATACAAAGGCAATCAGATGCTTTTTGTAGGTCTTGTCAGACTTGCAAGGCAAGTGGCAAGAGTAGGGGGGAAGTGTAAGGCTCCCCCAACCATTCCCTGTCATGAGCACCCCTTTCGAGCGGGTGGACATTTACATTGTGGGGCCTCTGGTTCCCAAGACAGCCTTGGGCAACAGGTTTAGCCTGGTCTTGGTGGACCATGCCATCCGGTACCCAGAAGCTATCCCTCTGAGGACAGTGACAGCATCTGTCATGGCCCAGGCACTGATGGGGATCTTTACCCATGTGGGTTTCTTCAAGGAGGTGATATCTGACTGGGGTACCAACTTCATGCTGTTGTACATGAAGGCCATGTGGAAGGAGTGTGGGTGAACTATAAATTCACCACTCCTTACCACCCCCAGAGTAATGGGTTGGTTGAGAGAGTTAACCTTACCCTTAAAGGCATGATTGGGGGTCTGTCATAAACAATGAGGTGTAAGTGGGACTCCATCTTGCCATGCCTTCCCTTTGCTTACAAGAGTTATAACAATGGGGCGACCCAAAAGCCACTGGGCCTGGGTAGATAATGGTACAAAACGATTATGTCCCAGTGGAAATCAAATGAAACAGAAAAATCGATAAAGCGTATTAATCAATAGAATCTAATCAAAGTCAAACACCACCATTAATTCCTTCCAAGCAATGGGTCTACTTTAATTGAATCATAATATTTGAATAAATCAATACATACAATGGAAAACAAATCCTAAATGGATATATTCTTTAAAAACAGGTGCACAGAGGAGTGAAGTGATAGGTGTATAGGAAGGATTGTGAAAAAGGACAGTGGTGCATACATATATACATCAATCAGATAATTGTAAACTATCCCGACAGTGTTACTGTCCAATCATTAAATGTCAAGTCATAACATATTTACAGATAAACATTCTCTGTCATATATGTCTGACATAAAAATACAGAAGTGTCGACGTTTCGACCCCTAAACGGAACAGCCAATTTCACGCATTGTGGGCGGGGTCTTCATCAGGACAATGGTGAGGGTGGGGAGGGGTTTTGGCACCTACGGACAATGACATAAGATTATTTGGGTGGTGCGTGCATAAAAGAGAAAAGATTTTTATATATACAAATGTCATGGTGATTTACCAGTAGAGACAGCTCTATTGCTTCGGGCTGTATTTGAGAAAGGCTGGGCTCTTAGGCTCCTGTAAAAAGAGAGAGGAGACAGGATACTAGGACCTGTGTTCCTAGAGCTACTGAGGGGTAACAAATATAAATTATATAAAGATTCCAAGACAACGAACTTACTCAGACTTCTTAAAGATGATCGAGGTATTCAAAAAGTAAGGGCCCAGGTTGATGAGTAACCTGTGGCTGAAAAAGGTAATACCTATGTCACAAAATAGCCCTCTAAAATAGGTCGAGTTTTAAAGCGACATATTACATGCCAGAGCAAGGTGGCACATTTACAAAAAACAGTACCAGTGATGTGTGTAATAGCGTATAATAACTGCCTTGCCAACATTAATATGCAATGTGCTTGTAACCACTGTTATCAGCTTAAGGAAACCAAAATGTCAGCTTAGGAAGACAAAACCCGGGCATCTGTATGTGACACCGACGGAGTTACTTGTGTGAAAGGGAAAGCACCAACTGGTTCTCAATACATGAACACATGCATGAGTGCGAGTTCATCTTTAGAAGGCATATCGCGCCTAATGGGGGCGGTATAAGCAAGATACTTGCACTAGACTCCTGCTTAAGTTAAATAACCTTGTGACGCTTGTGCATAAAAACTGCGTGTGCTAGATGAGAATTATGAAAGAAAGCACTCGTTGAATGCAAATACATTGAAAATATGTGCAAAATATTACATCTCCGCTCTGTACAGATGCACCAAATGTCAAGAAGCGCGCTGTGTTGCATGCCCCAATTAAGCTGGAAAAGTTTTAATTAGTTAAGTGATTGTCCCAAATAAACTTTGCGGTATGAGCAAGGTGAAAAAAGCACTTCACTCGTGCTTCAGTAAATGCCATTATTTCAAAAATATGCCAAAGATATGTGAAATGTATTACATTCCCGCTCCGTTGTGAGTAACAATGCATGAAAAGTCACGAAGCGTGCTGATTTGACTAGAAAAGTTGTTAACTAATGCGGTATGAATCATCCTCAAAACAGTGCATCATTTAAAAAAGAGAGAGAAGAGGTTAAATCTCCTGACAATCAAGACGGTGACTGGTTACATACCTCCCGGCTACTAGCAAGAACGGTGATCAGCTAACACCGTGAACTTGTCAGCTGAGAGATTTAAATACAGGCCGGAGACGTGCACGTTCTGCACGTTAAAGCATGACTTGTTATTTTTAAGCCTGGGCGTAGTTCGCGAAGTAGCGCTACGCGAAGCTACGCAAAGTGCAGTTCGCACTACGCGAGCTACGCGTAGCACTACGCGAACTGCGTAGTGCACTGTTCGCAATGATTGCAGAGTGCCGGATGCTTGTCCGCACTGTGCAATAATTGAAAACGGCATCTTGCACAGTGCGAGCTGCCTTTTACTGCTGCTCGAGTAGATTTTTACTCGAGCAGCAGCTTTCTCAACGCAAACTGGTAGTTTCTCATTGCGAGCGGTCGCGAGCATACGCGACCACTCGCAATGAGAAACCTGACCTCCCCGCATTGAGAATCTCGCCGGGAGGTTTATTTTCCACGCTCGCGATCGGCAACTTGATGTTGCTGATCGCGAACGAGGAAAAAGTCTCGCAGGGATGTCATTTTGCTTGCTCGCGGTCGCCAACTTGACGTTGAGGACCGCGAGAAAGCAAAAAATGACCGCTACGCGTGTTTGCACTGTGCTACGTGCAATTCGCGTTGTGCGAAGTAGCGCAAACTTCGCAAACTACGCGAGCGTAGCGTAGTGCTTTGCCCAGGGTTAGTTATTTTACGACCCAGATGCTCCGGGGTCCACAAGAGAAAGGGAAGAAATAAATCCTACATGTCAAAAACCAACCTCATTACGAAAGAATTAGTTGGTTGGTATTTAGAAATCTACTGACTGCATCCCTTAATAATTCTCTTAAATAGAAGGTGCACTGACATTACGTAAAAAAGGAGGAAAAAGAAGAATTATATATTCCTCTTAGTGGCAGATGGTTGAAAGTCTGCGTGGTGCAGCGCAATTGAAATAGAAGTTCCAATGCCGGAGCCCAACATGGGGGGTGATAACTTTCTTGGTTTTGGGAACAATTAATAGCTGTAATATTGGCAGCACATTAATCAGCTTCTCACATCTAAAATGTTAAACAAAATGAGCGCTACCATTAAAATCCATCGCATGGTAAAGGATTTTTCTGTCTGCATGTCGCAGCGCACATTATAGGTAGAGCATCAATGGATAATCCTGACACATAAACCGATTTATAAACAATTATAGTTTTGGAACAATAAATAGATGTAATATAGCGGTACAATCTGCTTCTTGCACTTAAATTGTTCAACAAAATTAGGCCTACCATTAAGGTCCTTCGCATTGTCAAGGGTTTTACTGTCTGCATGTCGCAGCGCACATTATAGGTAGGGCATAAATAGATAATCCTAACATATAAATTAATTAAGAGCAAAACGGATCATAGTGGGGCAACGTAATACATGATTGGGGTTACAAATCTTAATGTGCTAAACACACTTTTGTATAATGGTAAAGATGCTTAGACTTTTATTTTAAATATATAGCATGTATGGGACAAAGAGCTTCATGGATGCGGAGTGAGCAAAGTTGAAGTGTACAATTTTCACAGGGAGAGTACCCAAGTCTTACAAACATTATATTCATGATCATGTGTGTTACACAGAGAGCACAAAATGGGGACACAATGGCACACATATTGTATTGGTAATTCCAAATATCGTACTATAGTGTTGAATGTGGTCAAACACCTCATGGGCCCTCGTATGGTGTTGCTTAAGGATTAAAACTAGCATGTACCCACTAGGTCAAACACCCAATGGGCCCTCGTATGGTGTTGCTCAAGGATTAAAACTAACATGTACCCATTAGGGGGTTCCAGGCCCTAGTCGTTGTTTAGAGTGGACAGTTGGGCATAAGTTGCATCCATCTCGTTCAAGCCATCATGAACTGCGTTGAAATGGTCCATCCATTTGCATTCACGGATGTTCAGAATGGAGCTCAAGTCGCCACCTCTTATTCCTAGTTTGATTTCCTCAATAACCACCCACTTCAGGGATTCAGGACGGTGTTCAAAGGTTTGAAAATGTTCAACAAGTGGAGCCCCTGGTGTCTTACATCGTATCCTGCTGCAATGTTGCAGTATTCGGGCCTTGACCTTCTGCGTAGTTTGACCTATATAGATCTTGTCGCAAGGGCAGAGTATCGCGTAAATCACATTAAGCGTGTTGCAATTGGTATGTGTTTTGAGGGTGATAGACCAGTCCTTGTACTTGAAATGTTTCATTTCGGTAGTTAGACAGCAGGCTTTGCAGCTCCCACATTTGTAGTGGCCAACTATTGAGGGTAGTTGCCACAGAGATTGAATGGTGGGTGGAGAAGGAGGTTCCAGGAATGACCGAACTACCTGATCCTTGATATTTTTACCCTTTTTGAAGGAATGCATTGGGGGCGTAGACATTTGCAGATCATCTGCCACCAGAGGCCAATGTTTGTTAACGATGTCCCTGATTTCATTGCTTCTTGTATTAAAATTTGTTACGCAGATCAATCTGTTCAACGGTTCATTTGAGCGATCTTTCGGTGTTAGGAGTGACTCCCTAGGATTGTGCCACGCTCTTTTTCTGGCACGTTTCACCATCCGTTTAGGGTACCCACGTTCCACCAGACGTTCTATGAGGTCGTCTGATTCCATGAAGAAGTCCTCCTTTAATGTGCAATTCCTCCTGATCCTGAGGAATTGCCCAAAGGGCAAATTGTCACGCAAACCCCTTGGGTGGTGGCTGCCGTAGCGTAGCAATGTGTTCCTTTCTGCTGGTTTTCTGTATAATGTAGTATATAGACAGTTATTTGCAGTTTTTATCGATATGTCCAGGAAATCAATGCTTTATCCATGTGGATGGTAAACTTGATGTCAGCAGACCATTCGTTCAACTAACCAAAGAACAACTGGAGGTCCGATTCTTCTCCGGTCCATATCAGGAAAACGTCGTCTATATATTGCTTCCAGTAGGTAACCTGATGTCTGTAAGGGTTACAATCATTATAAATGAACTGGTCCTCGTAGTCATCCATGTACAGAATTGCCAAATCTGGGGCGAAACTTGCCCCCATTGCGACTGCCCGGGTCTGTATATAATGGTCCCCTTGAAAATAGAAGAAATTCTGTGTCATTGCTATCTCCAATAGTTGCAGGATGAATTTAGTGGGCACAAAGGCTGGTTGAGGTCTTCTAGCCAAGGCTTTTTCCATAACCTCAAGGGCATGTTGTTGAGGGATGCTCGTATACAGAGATACGATGTCCATTGTGACCAGAATTTGGGATTGGGGCTCGAAAGGCATTCCATCCACCAAATTGATTACCTGCATGGTGTCACGAAGGTAGGATAAAGTCATTTCTGCCAGAGGTTTAAGAAAAAAGTCCACATATTTGCAGAGTGGTTCGAGGACAGAACCACAGCCAGAAACAATAGGTCGGCCAGGGGTTTGCTCCATGTTCTTGTGCACTTTAGGTAGAGTGTACACAGTAGGTAGACGTGGTTGCTTTTGATTAAGGTATAGAAACTCCAAGTCAGACAGGAATCCCATCTCCTTTCCCTTCTCAGTAGTTTTCAGGATAATAGTGCTGATCTTCTTCGTGGGGTTGCTCCTCAGTTTTGCATAGCTCACCCCGTCATCCAATTGGGAGTAGATTTCTCTTTTATAATCATTCACATTTTGGACCACAATTGCCCCACCCTTATCGGTGGGTTTGATCACTATGGAATGGTTATTCTTCAATCCATCTAGTGCCCGTCGTTCTGCAGACGTCACGTTATGTTTCACATACCACCTGGATGAACTGATCTTCATAGCCTCACGTAAGACCATACTTTCATAGGTCAGGATTCGATGGGTTACCATCTGGGAGGTAGGGGTAAAGGTCGATGCAACACGTAGTCCTGTGTGTGATGGTTTCGGCATGGGCGGCGAGTTCCTCAAGTGGTACCTCAAGCGAATCTTCCTAAAGAAGCGATGTAGTTCTGTTTGGACAGTGAACTTGTTGTGATACATTGTCGGTATGAATGACAGACCTTTATCCGGATCCGTGTCTCATCCTGGGTGAGTTCATGCGAGGATAGATTGATAATCGGATCTCTTTGGTGGATTACCATCTGTACACTCGTCGTCTCGTTTGGATTTTGCTGTGTTGTTCCTCTGGGAACCTGACCTGTTTCTGTGCCTGGTTCTGTCCCCGTTGTCTGCCTCCGTCCCAGTCTTGGTTCTGCTGAGGCGACCCTCGTGTCAGACCCCTGTTCCAATTCGTCCTGATGAAGACCCCGCCCACAATGCGTGAAATTGGCTGTTCCGTTTAGGGGTCGAAACGTCGACACTTCTGTATTTTTATGTCAGACATATATGACAGAGAATGTTTATCTGTAAATATGTTATGACTTGACATTTAATGATTGGACAGTAACACTGTCGGGATAGTTTACAATTATCTGATTGATGTATATATGTATGCACCACTGTCCTTTTTCACAATCCTTCCTATACACCTATCACTTCACTCCTCTGTGCACCTGTTTTTAAAGAATATATCCATTTAGGATTTGTTTTCCATTGTATGTATTGATTTATTCAAATATTATGATTCAATTAAAGTAGACCCATTGCTTGGAAGGAATTAATGGTGGTGTTTGACTTTGATTAGATTCTATTGATTAATACGCTTTATCGATTTTTCTGTTTCATTTGATTTCCCTTTGCTTACAGGCAGGTACTACAGAATGGGGTTGGCTTTAGCCCCTTTGAGCTGTTGTATGGGTACCCTGTGAGAGGAACTCTCAGTTTGGTCAAGGAGGGCTGGGACAAAGCTCCTAGGAAGCCACCCCATGATGTATTTAGCTACATGCTGACCTTCCGAAACCAGACACCCAGCTTCAGGAAATGCGCTCAGGCAAACCTGGAAACAAGCCAGGAGGACATGAAATATTGGTATGACCAGAACGCCACTCTTGTTGAGTTTCTGCCTGGTCTGAAGGTGTGAGTGATGGAGCCAGAGGAGTCCCATGCTCTACAAGGCACGTGGTCTGGCCCCTATGAGGTGAAGGAATGCAAAAGTGATTTCACCTGCCTGGTGGACTTGCAGAATCCTAGGAACCCCTTGAGGGTCCTGCATAGGAACTGCCTCAAACCCCACTATAAGAGGTATGAGCTAACCATGCTCTTGGCTACTGATGATGGGGTGGAAGAGAAGAGTGAACCTCTCCCCGGCCTCTTGTCTGCCAAGGAGCAGGATGAGTCAGTGGAAGGTGTGGTCCTCTCCCCTACACTGACCCTGGAGCAGCGAAGTCACTGTTTCCAGTTGCTGTTCTCACTCACCCCAGGAGTCACCCATTGGTGCACTCACAATATTGACACTGGGGACAGTCAACCTGTGCAGCACTAGATTTATAGGCTGGTAGACAGAGTGAAGGCTAACATCAAGGAGGAGGTGTACAAGATGTTAGGTTTAGGAGTCATTGAGCCCTCCAGCAGTCCTTGGTCCAGCCCAGTAGTCTTGGTTCCCAAAGCTGCTGCACCCATTGCCACCCCAGAACTGCAGTGTGGACTACAGTGGGCTCAATGCTGTCACCAATACGGACGCACACCTAATCCCCCGAGCTGATAAGCTCATTAATCGGCTGGGAGTTGCTAAGTTCCTCAGTACATTTGATCTAACATCTGGATACTGGCAGATTGCCTTGACCGAGGGGGCACAGGAGAAATCAGGGCTCTCAACACCAGAAGGGCACTATCAGTTCCGGGTCTTGCCACCTTTCAGAGGTTGGTCAACCAGGTCCTGGCTGGGCTAGAGGATTTCAGTGCTGCCTACCTGGATGATATGGCAGTGTTCAGCTCCAGTTGGGAGGACCACTTGCCCCACCTCTGGGAAGTGTTGAAGGCCCTGCAGAAAGCAGGCCTGTCAAGCCCAGCAAATTCCATATAGGGCAGGGGTCTATGGTGTACTTGGGGCACCAGGTACAAAGCTGCCAGGTGGTGCCCCTACAACCCAAGACTGACACCATTCTTGCTTGGGCACCCCCAAGACCCAAACAGAAGTGAGAGCCTACTTAGGTCTCACTGTGTATTACAGCAGGTTTGTCAAGGGGTATGGCACCATTACTTTCCCCTTGACTGAGCTGACTTCGAGGAAGCAGCCACATCAAGTGATCTGGACTGAGGCATGCCAGACTGCTTTTGATAACCTGAAGGATTCAATGTGCATGGCGCCCGTGCTCAAGACTCCTGACTTCTCCAAGGAGTTTGTAGTGCAGACTGATGCCTCAAGCATGGTGTGGAAGCTGTGCTTTCACAGCTAAATAAAGAGGACCTAGATCAACTTGTAGCTTTCATTGGTAGGAGGCTACTTCCCCAGGAACAGAGGTGGAGTGCAACTGAAAGGGAAGCCTTTGCAGTGATCTGGGTGCTGAAGAAACTAAGACCCTACTTGTTTGGGGCTCACTTCTGGGTTCAGACAGACCACAGACCCCTCACATGGTTAATGCAGATGAGGGGTTGGAACCCCAAACTGTTGAGGTGGTCCATCTCATTACAGGGAACGGACTTCATGGTTGAACACCTCCCTGGCACAGAACAAGCCAATGCTGATGGTCTGTCCAGGTTCTTCCACCTTAGTGAAGAGAATTCCCATGAGATTGGGTAGTTCTCCCCACTTTCAGCTGGGGGGGACACGTGTTATAACTGGCATCTTTGGCATGCTTTTCCCCTGTCTTTTTGCTTCTGACCACCTGACCACGGCGTAAGAGACGATAGAGATGCTTTGTGATCGGATGATGTTGGCAAGCGGTGTCATGTATATGTTGAAAAGGGTGGGGCTAGGGGACGATCCCTGTGGTACTCCGTATATCAATTTCTTGGTCTCTTATGTTAAGGGTAGTAGCCTGACCCTTTGGGTTCTTCCCATGATGAAGGAACAGATCCATTTGAGAGCGAATCTTTGTATGCCAATCTTGTGGAGTGTTCTGTTGAGGGTGTTATGGGAGACAGTGTCGAAGGCCGCAGAGAGGTCGAGCAGAATGAGGACCACTGTTTCTCCTCGGGCCAGTATCATTCGAATACCATTGGTGGCCGTGATGAGTGCTATTTTGGAGCTGTGGTTCATTTTCAAACCTGACTGAGTGTTGTCTAGAGGATGGTGAAGCTCGAGGTGGGTTGTGAGTTGCTTGTTGATGGCCTTCTGAATCATTTTGGTGGATAGGGGAGCGGGGAGATGGGCCGCAAGTTGCCCAGTTGATTCGGCTCAGCTAGCGTCTTGTTGTGAAGTATGTTGATTTCTGCAAGTTACCATTTATATGGGAAAATGGCCGACGTGATTGATGTGTTGATGATGTGGGTCAGGGTGGTGCTGTTTGTTGATGTTCCCAGGTTGCAGATGTAGTGGGTGCATGGGTCCATTGGGGTCCCTCAGTGGATGGTCCACATGATTGCTGCTGTGCCATTTCTAGTGAGGGTTATCCACTCGGTCAGGTGGCTGTCTTAGGTGGCAGTGGGTAGGTTAGCAATGCGTTCTTTGGGGTTGGGTTGTTGTGAGAAGATTCTCTAGATGTTTGTAATTTTGCTGTGGAAGAAGTTGCATAGGTTGTCACAGAGTTGTTGAGAGGCAGTGATGCAGTTGACAGTGGCTGAGGGAGAGATGAAATACTTAACAATCGAGAAGATATCCCTGCAACTCTTGGAACTTCCTTCAATGTGACCCACTAGTGCTCTTTCTTATTTGCTGGTTATAGCGTCTGAGTGCAGCCTTGTTGGTAATTCTGTTGGTGGCGTTGTGGCTGGCTCTCCATTTCATTTCTAGCTGTTTACAGTGTCGTTTAATTGTCTCAGCTGTTTTCTGTGTACCAACTGACCTGCTTGTTTGATACACTATGCTTGGTGGATTTGATGGGTGCGAGGGAGTCTGTGCAGTTCTTGATCCAGTTGTTGAAGTTGTTGATGTCCTTATCGAGGTAGTCTGTGGGGCTAGGTTGATCCATGCTGAGGATGCTGAGCCAGTCTGCTTCTGTGATTTTGCCCCAGCTGTGAATTGAAATGCTGAACCTGGTAGGGGTGTTGAATTGAGGTGTGTTGATTTGGCAGTGGATGATGGAGTGGTCGGTCCATGTGAGCGGTGTGGTGGAGTTGTATTTGATGCTGCCGCTTGTGGTGAAGATAGGGTCCAGTGTGTGTCCTGCAATGTGTGTTGGTTATGGGACAAGCTCGGTGAGTCCGATGTTGCTCAGGCTTTAGAGGAATGCTGTGGGTCAGGGGTTGTTCTGGTCTTCCAGGTGAAAGTTGAAGACACCGACGAGAATGTATGCTCCGGAGTTGATGGTGAGCGGAGCGACAAAGTTAGTGATGAGATTGCTAAAGGTGGCTCATGGTCCGAGTGGCCAGTAGGCGAAGGTTCCGTTTAGTGTGATGTTTTCAGAGATTTGTAACTTGAAGTGCAGGTGTTCCATGCATGGGGTGGAGTTCTCTGTGGATGTTGTGCATTTGATGGATTCCTTGTAGATGATAGTGAGTCTTCCTCCTGGCTTGTGAAGGATGCCCTGTCGAGCAATCTTGTAGTCCGCTGGGATTGCCGTGGAGATGTTGGGAGCCAGAGAAGGGTTGAGGCAGGTCTCTGTGATGAAGAGGATGTCGGGTGTGCCGCTATTCAGATGGTCCCATATTTCAGGTGTGTGTTTGCTGAGTGAACGTTTGTTGAGAAGTATGCATTTCAGTGGGTGTTGATGTGCGTGTTCCTGTGGCACATTGTATAGGGTGGGGGTGTAGGCATTGTTGAGGGTGTTGTTGATATTTGCATGGAGGGTGTGGGTGGGTGGCTGCTAGAGAACTGGCAGTGGGTGCAGGTGAAAGTTCCTACCGTGGTGTAGGGGTATTGGGTGGTAAGGGTATTTTTAGGGTTTAGGGTGGGTAGGCGTATTGGGTAGTAAGGGTATATTTAGGGTTTAGGGTGGGTTGGGGTATTGGGTGCTAAGGGTGTTTTTAGGGTTTATGGGCAGTAGGGGTATTGTGTGGTAGGGTAACATTAACCATTTGGGGTGGTTGAGTTTAGGGGTGGGGATCAACAAAGGTTCACCATGTTGCACCAATATATACAATTTCATTGGCTCTTTTTCTAATCATATGACATTTAGTACATTCAACAAGGGACTTCTCTCTTAAATTCATATATTGATTGCATTAGTGTCGCTGCTATTTTAAAGAGTTCCGCGATCCTAATATGTTCATTTCTAAAACAGTTTATGGTTTCATATTTTACATCTACATTCATTCATTGCTTTTTTTTTGTTGATCATAGAACTACATTGCAAGATATATTATGAAATGTCATTCATATGCATTCATTATATATAAATCATTATGGGATCTCTTTCCACTCTCTTATTGATGGCATCTGCTGGGGAATCTGATAAAGCGGTTGCATTTATATCAAGGGTGGGCGGAGTTGGTGGAGTGGCACTACGCGGAAGTCCACAGAGTTGCCTAAAACTCTGTGGAATTCCGCTTTGCCCTATGCACGCAAACCTGGAGTGTTCCTGACCCCCAGACCGCCACCTGCTTTACCAGCTGAGCTTACCTCTACTGTCAATCATGGCTGTGATCCCGGTGTTTCCTCTCCACTCCTTCCTGACTCCTGGCTGGGCCTTGGCGGTGCAAGAATCTTCTTCTTCTCCAGTCCTGGGTTGTAATGAAACCCCTTCGCTGCAGGAGTCGCGAGGACCGCGCATGCCGCGCATGGAGAGTGGAGACCTTAACCCGGTCTCCACTCTCCATGCGCAGGAATAGGGCACAACGAGCACGTGAATTACTAAATGACGATATAGCAGCATCAACCAGCTCTAATACTAAGGAAACCCATGGAGAAGGGAGAAAGAGGACAATCCAATGTGTCATCAGGGAACTACAACAAAACCGCATCATTGAAGTAAATAAATGGTGGGAAAAAAACACCCTAGAAAAATACATCGAATTTAAAAGAGTGCCGAGAGGCTAAGAATTTTAATAATGCCGACCTTGAACGATCTGGATGTAGACCTGATAAAACAATGGCAATCTGACACAAATGATTGGTCCTTTAAACTAATGAAAACTTTGATCATACATGCGGAAAGGAAACTGGAGAAAATAACTGCAAAAATTAAAGATTTAGAGGAAGAAATGGACAAATACCCTACAAATGAGGAAAATCAAACTAATCGAGACAATGGAGAAGAAAATAAATAAACATGAAGTGGATGTAGAAAAAAGTAAGGCGAACAAGTTTAACAGAGATAGAATAGACTATGGAAGCGGGCGGATATACACATTCGCTAGGAAGTATGACATGTACAGGAATAGAGCGGTGATGGACAAATGTGCTGGCTATGAAACAACCGGAACTGTGGATAGTACAGACATAAGTTCTGCAGATGAAGAACCGAACACATCAAACCTGGATTTTTTGGGGGAGATGCGACTAGTTCAGATGATAACGCAGCAAAGAGGAAGAGCAAGAGGAACAACGTGGGGGAGAGGACAAAGCAAACTACAACCAGAAGAAGTAGAAAACACAGTAAAAAATAAAAAAGGAAGAGAAAAGAAAAAGCAAACCTAAAGAAGAAATTGGTCAAGAAGGACTTAGTGATCAACATCTCTAATAAAATCTTAAGTCCTGATCAGATTAAACTGCTGAATAAAGGATTGACCTTTTTCCCCAACAAGGACATCAACCTACCCAACTTCTTCATTGACTTATACAAATTTTGCCGCAAACTAAAACATAAAAAACATTTTGAAAACAAACCCCAGAATCCAATACAAACAACAATGGCCAGCACGGATATATCACCCTTAAATCAGAAGGACATACCTACCCTAATAACACTAACATCATTAGGGGAAGATCAAGAACCCAGGTCTCTGGAACTGGAACAACTCCTGGAATCAGATAAACAATTTTGCCAAAATATGGGCATCTCCACATGGAGAGGAGGAGACGGTGGGCTGAGAGCACAATCAACCTTCTGCCCACAGCTCCCACCGGGCAACAAGATTGACTTATTCCATGAAATCATGGTAGAGGACATCAATCAAGCAATACTGAGCAACTCCCAAACTAAGAAAAACAAAAAGACATGGAATCTTACACGGGAGAATACAGAGCCCTTAAAGAATTAAGAGATGATCCTCAGATTATCATCAAAGCCTCAGACAAAGACGGAAATATTGTTATTCAAAATCTTAACCAATATATAGATGAAGCCAATAGACAACTGAGGAATGAAGATCACTACGAAAGACTAAAAGACAATCCAGTGGAGGCCTGGACTCGAGAATATCATCTCATGTTACAGGGATGGAAAAATCATGGTCTAATTGATTTTGAAGAGTACATGTACCTAAAGGTTGACCACCCTACCACTGCAACGATATACTTTCTACCGAAAGTGCATAAATCAATTACTAGCCCACCGGGAAGACCAATTGTAAGCTCCATCGGCTCTCTTCTTGAAAAAACATCTCGTTTCATTGACATTTTCTTAATGAAGTACGTTACATCTTTACCATCATATCTGAGAGATACGATGGATTTCCTCAATAAAATACAGAAAATCCCATGGAAAGAAGGTTTCATCATGGCAACAATAGATGTAATATATATATTTATATATATATATATATATTTACTGAAAAAGCCACAGGTTTCAGGGACTTTATAGTTAGTTGGACATTTCACTCGTACAAAACCAGAGAAATTCGGCCGTTATAGTTAGTTGAGCTAACTATAACTCACGCCCCCGCAATGCACTGCTGATGACGTCACATATTACATCATTCATGACATGGTCAGTGACATCACTGATGACATCACTGATGACATCTCAAATGACATCACTGATGATATCATCCAGTGACTGTGTTTCTGTAAAGTTTAAATATGTTTTATATATATATATATATATATGCCAAGATGTATTGAAGAAAGAGTGGGTGTATGAGTGTCTGTATGGATGATTTTGTAGGTGCGTGACTGACTGTATAAGTGAGTGATTAAACGTGTCTTACTGAATGCATGGGTTAGTGACTAAGCTATGGAAATGTCTGTATCAGTCTGTCAGTTGGTGTGTAAGCGGCTGCATGGGTTAGTGAGTAGCTACTTGACTATCTATATAGGTTATTAATTGGTTGTCTGTGTATCTGTATGGGTGCCTGAGTGTCTGTGTGGGTGGGTGGGGGGCTGACTCCGTGCATAGATGTGTGAATGGGTGATTCACTGGGTGTATGGGTTCAACAGTGCGTCTGTGAAGGGCTGTATGGGTGGGTGAGTGTGTATGGGTGTGTTGGTGAGTGAATGGATGTCTCAGTGGCACATGTGTGAGTAACTACATATGTGAAAGGCAGTATATGTGAGTGTTGGAGTATATAAATGACTATATGTGAGAGAGTGATTGTGAGAGTGGCTGTATGGATGAGTGTGTGCTTGTATCAGTGATTCTATAAGAGAGTATGTGTTAGTATCTGTATGAATAAGTGAGGTGGTGTGTGTATAACTGTATAGGTGAGTAAATGGGAGTGTGATTGATTCTTTGTATGACTGACTAGGTGTGTGAGTAACTCTATGGATGAGTGGCGGTGTGTGAGTGTCTGTATAGGTGTATGAGTGCATATGATAGTGCTGTATTGATGAGTGACTGCATGTATGAGTGACTGTGTGGGTGAATGAGTGGATGTGTGTGTAGACCTAGGAATCAGTGAGTGGGTATGTAGTAACTGGTATTGGTGTGTCTATGGTTTCGAGAATGGCAGTCTGTATTTTATAGTGGGCGTATCAAAGGTTATATTAGGGTGTGAGGAGGTGCATCAGATTATCACATGGATGATGTCATCAGTGATGTCATCAGTGATGTCATCAGTGATGTCACTGACCATGTCATGAATGATGTAATATGTGACGTCATCAGCAGTGCATTGCAGGGGCGCGAGTTATAGTTAGCTCAACTAACTACATATGTGAAAGGCAGAATATGTGAGTGTTGGACTATATAAATGACTATATGTGAGAGTGAGTGATTGTGAGAGTGGCTGTATGGATGAGTATGTGCATGTGTCATTGATTGTATAAGAGAGTAAGTATGTGTTAGTATCTGTATGAATAAGTGAGGAGGTGTGTGTATAACTGTGTAGGTGAGAAAAATGGCAGTGTGATTGATTATTTGCATGACTATGTGTGTGAGTAACTCTATGGGTGAGTGGTGTTGTGTGAGTATCTGTATAGGTATATGAGTACATATGATGGGGCTGTATTGATGAGTAACTGCATGTATGCCTGACTGTATGGCTGAATGAGTTGATGTGTGTATAGTCCTAGGAATTAGTGAGTGGGTATGTAGTAACTGGTATTGGTGTGTCTATGGTTTCGAGAATGACAGTCTGTATTTTATAGTGGGCGAATCAAAGGTTATATTAGGGTGTGAGGAGGTGCATCAGATTATCACATGGATGGTGTCATCAGTGATGTCATCAGTGATGTAATTTGAGATGTCATCAGTGATGTCACTGACCATGTCATGAATGATGTAATATGTGACGTCATCAGCAGTGCATTGCGGGGGCGCGAGTTATAGTTAGCTCAACTAACTATAACGGACGAATTTCTCTGGTTTTGTACGAGTGAAATGTCCAACTAACTATAACGTCCCTGAAACCTGTGGTTTTTTCAGTAAATCTCAAAGGTTTTTTAAATGCTAATTTGTAACTATAACGTCCCTGAAACCTATGGTTTTTCCAATGAATATATATATATATATATGAATATATATTACTTTTACTGAGTGGTCTTTGTTGTGACATTTCACGCGCATGCCAGGAGCGCGTTAAGAGGACCCGTCCTTTAAGTGTCCGTGGCATTGCTGGCTAAAACTGCGGTTTTCTTTCTCTTTCCAAGGTATTGGAACAGCCACGGACCACCTTGAGTTTGGGCCAAGCAAGCGGCCACTGCCAGGAGCAGCCCGTGACTGCATGGGGAGACAAGATCATTGCATCGGAGTTTCATGGCCCGGCTGACACTCATATTTGGGGCAGGATGTTGGGGACCCAAGGAATTCCGGGTCACTCCTTCAACCGGGCTTTACCATCGACACGAAGCCCTACTTTGCCAGGAATAAACAGCGCCCAGTTAGGGAATATTGGGCCCTGCCACTAGCACTTACCTGGCCGAACTGTATGCTGGGTGCTGTAGTCGATGGACTTGGACTACAGCTGGGGCTTTGAACAACGAGGTGGAGCCAGCTGAACTCCCACCAATGGGAGTGCTACAGGACTTACATAGCAGGGCGGGGGCGTAACCCCGGAGTTAATGGCATCTGAGGAAGGCTTGTTACGCCGAAATGCATTATGCCGAGAGTGATCAATTAAAGGGATTCCGTGTATTTCCCCGCTGTGTCCTCTGATTACTTTTACTGAGTGGTCTTCGTTGTGACATTTCACGCGCATGCCAGGAGCGCGTTAAGAGGACCCGTCCTTTAAGTGTCCGTGGCATTGCTGGCTAAAACTGCGGTTTTCTTTCTCTTTCCAAGGTATTGGAACAGCCACGGACCACCTTGAGTTTGGGTCAAGCAAGCGGCCACTGCCAGGAGCAGCCCGTGACTGCACGGGGAGACGAGATCATTGCATCAGAGCTTCATGGCCCGGCTGACACTCATATTTGGGGCAGGACGTTGGGGACCCAAGGAATTCCGGGTCACTACTTCAACCGGGCTTTACCATCGACACAAAGCCCTACTTTGCCCGGAATAAACAGCGCCCAGTTAGGGAATATTGGGCCCCACCACTAGCACTTACCCGGCCGAACTGTATGCTGTGAGCTGTAGTCGATGGACTTGGACTACAGCTGGGGCTTTGAACAACGAGGTGGAGCCAGCTGAACTCCCACCAATGGGAGTGCTACAGGACTTACATAGCAGGGCGGGGGCGTAACCCCGGAGTTAATGGCATCTGAGGAAGGCTTGTTACGCCGAAATGCATTATGCTGAGAGTGATCAATTAAAGGGATTCCGTGTATTTCCCCGCTGTGTCCTCTGATTACTTTTACTGAGTGGTCTTCGTTGTGATATATATATATATATATATATATATATATATATATATATCTACTGGCGGTCGCCAGTAGATAGTTATAGTTACAACCTATTATCCATAGGAAATCCGCGACATTCTATTTGAAATAACTCTCTTGCCGGTTGACGTATCTTCGCAAAATTTTCAAACTTTGTGGCCCGCTCCGGTCCGCTCCTACCCTGAAAGTCTCGGGGGGATTCGTCAAGCGGGGGCCGAGAAAAAAGGGGGGTCCCAAAACGCGTTTTCCCCATGCAATTTTCCATAGGAAACTTTAGACACGGCTACAGCCCGAACTGCTGAACGGAATTACACAAAATTTGGCAAAGAGGTAGTTCTTAGTTCAGAAAGAACCCTTTTTGTTAAATGGTGTAAATCCGTTCAGTAGTTGCTGAGAAAATCAAAAGTAAAAAGATAGTGATATCTATGGCCGAGTAGGGTCCGCGTACCCTCTCGATCACGAGCTGCATGTTAATTGGCTGTCAGCTGGCTGTCAACATTCCGATTCAGGAAATGTTGGCAGCCATTTTGTCCCTCGGTAGAACCGAGGGACAGAAACAAGTGCGCAAAGCGCACAAAGGGGGCAGGGTAGAAACACCCTGACCCCTAGGTTTGCTCAGGGGGTCCCACAAGGACCCCTGGGCAAAAAAAAAATATTTTTTTTTAAAAATCGGCAGGATGCGCTCAGGGTGCGCGAATCCTGCCGAGAAATCGAAGCGCGGTCTCCCGCGCTTCGATTGTATTTTGCCCCTGGGTGGCCCAAGTCCCGGGGGCATGGTGGGGGGTTAATTTTATGTGTGGGGGCCTCAAAGGGCCCCCAAGCCCCGGGGACCGCCACCCCCTGGGGCCTTTTTTAAATGGTGCGGGAGGGCTCTGAGCCCTCCCGCAGCCCCGGGGACCACCACCTCCCGGGGCTTTTTTTAAAAATTGAAAAACCTGTGTGGGGGGCTCCAGCCCCCCACACGCCCGGGGACCGCCACCTCCCTGGGCACTAAACATTTAAATATGGGGGTCCGTTACGGACCCCCAGAGCCCCGGGGACCACCACCTCCCCGGGGCTGTGCAATTTAAGGGAGGGGGGCCACGCGGCCCCCCTCCTGGAGCCCTTGATGGCCCTGGGGACCGCCACCCCCCAGGGCCGGCTCCTGCAGTGTCCCGGGGTGCCTACCCCCGGGACACTGTAGTTTGCTATGGCAGGACGGGAGCCTCGCGGCTCCCGTCCTGCCATAGCAAACTGCTTTGGATATTGGAAGAGAGAGCAGGGAAACCTGCTCTCTCTTCCAATATCCAAAGCCGATTGCTTTCCACATGGGGAGCTGCATCTTAGCAGCTCCCCATGTGTAAGCAATGCCGGCTCCCAAGGGACGCGGGGAGCCGGCGGGACTGTGGGGGCTTGGGGACCCCCACAGTCCCCAATGGAGAGGGCCAGCCCCGGGGATGGGGTCCCCGGGGCAAGTAGGGCTCGGGAGGGGGGCCACGCGGCCCCCTCCCCAAAGTTTAAAAAAATTAAAAAAATTAAAAAAAGGGTATGGCCGGCCCCGGGGATGGGGTCCCCGGGGACTTAAATGGCCAGAGGAGGGGGGCCACGCAGCCCCCTCCAAAGAATAAAAATAAAAATAGAGGCCATGCCCCGGGGATGGGGTCCCCGGGCCAATACAGGCCCAGGGAAGGGGAGCCACGCGGCCCCCTTCCCGTTTTTTTTAAACTTTTAATTTGAAAAAGGGGTAAGGCCCTGGGGGATGGGGTCCCCAGGGCCCAAAAACAGGAAAAAGTAAGGGGGCTACACAGCCCCCCTTCAGGGGACAAAAAAAAACGATCGGGCCCGCAGGCCCCGCCCCTTCCTTCACCACTCTGTAAACGCGTCCCCTGGCGCGTTAGCAGAGGGGGAACGATCCCCTTGAATACTGGGGTCCTGGGGCCAACTAGCCCACCAGGAACCTTCCAGTATGCGCCAGGGGCTGCGTTGCAGAGAGGTGTACAGAGGCCACGCCCCTTTTACACCTCTCTGCAACGCAGCTCTGTGGCGCTTTTGGATATACCTGTTGGGCTAGTTGGCCCCCAGGGACCGTCAGGATTCAAGGGGAGTTAATCCCCCGACTTAAAACGCGCCACGGGGCGCGTTTGCACAGTGGTGAAGGGAGGGGCGGGGCTTCAGGTGACATCTGTGCAAACGCGCCCGTGGCGCGTTTTAGGCTGGGGGATTAAATTCCTTCAATCCTGAGGGTCCCTGGGGCCAACTAGCCCAACAGGTACATCCAGAAAGCGCCACAGAGCTGCGTTGCAGAGAGGTGTAAAAGGGGTGTGGCCTCTCTACACGTCTCTGCAACGCAGCCCCTGGCGCATATTGGAGGTTCCTGGTGGGCTAGTTGGCCCCTAGGGACCCTCAGGATTCAAGGGGACTTAATCCCCAACTTAAAACGCGCCACGGGGCGCGTTTGCACAGATGTCACCTCAGGCCCCGCCCCTCCCTTCACCATTGTGCAAATATTCTTCTAAAATCATCCGAAATACGAATTCCGATTTACTCACCTGTTATCAGGAGAGACCTCAGTGCTGCATCTTTCAGCCCAGTACTAATCCTGAAAAGTAATTTTAACCGTACTTACCAGTAACTTGAATTTCCTTCCATAGGATATCATTGCCTGCTTTTTGCTGAAAAAGTTTCTAAGTGTTGATTTTTGAAACATACAAATATTCCTCTAAAATCAGCCGAAATCCGAATTCTGATTTACTCAGCTGTTATCAGGAGAGACCTCAGTGCTGCATCTTTCAGCCCAGTACTGGTCCTGAAAAGTAATTTTAACCGTACTTACCGGTAACTTGAATTTCCTTCATAGGCTAACATTGACTGGTTTCACTTGGAAATTCTTCAAAGTGTGGAGTTTTGGAACTTTAAAATATTCCTCTAAAATCAGCCGAAATACGAATTCCGATTTACTCACCTGTTATCAGGAGAGACCTCAGGCTGCATCTTTCAGCCCAGTACTAATCCTGAAAAGTAATTTTAACCGTACTTACCAGTAACTTGAATTTCCTTCCATAGGATATCATTGCCTGCTTTTTGCTGAAAAAGTTTCTAAGTGTTGATTTTTGAAACATACAAATATTCCTCTAAAATCAGCCGAAATCCGAATTCTGATTTACTCAGCTGTTATCAGGAGAGACCTCAGTGCTGCATCTTTCAGCCCAGTACTGGTCCTGAAAAGTAATTTTAACCGTACTTACCGGTAACTTGAATTTCCTTCATAGGCTAACATTGACTGGTTTCACTTGGAAATTCTTCTAAGTGTGGAGTTTTGGAACTTTAAAATATTCCTCTAAAATCAGCCGAAATACGAATTCCGATTTACTCACCTGTTATCAGGAGAGACCTCAGTGCTGCATCTTTCAGCCCAGTACTGATCCTCAAAAGTAATTTTAACCGTACTTACCAGTAACTTGAATTTCCTTCCATAGGATATCATTGCCTGCTTTTTGCTGAAAAAGTTTCTAAGTGTTGATTTTTGAAACATACAAATATTCCTCTAAAATCAGCCGAAATCCGAATTCTGATTTACTCACCTGTTATCAGGAGAGACCTCAGTGCTGCATCTTTCAGCCCAGTACTGGTCCTGAAAAGTAATTTTAACCGTACTTACCAGTAACTTGAATTTCCTTCCATAGGCTAACATTGACTGGTTTCACTTGGAAATTCTTCTAAGTGTGGAGTTTTGGAACTTTATAATATTCCTCTAAAATCAACCAAAGTAAGAATTCCAATTTACTCACCTGTTATCAGGAGAGAACCCAGTGCTGCATCTTTTAGCCCAGCACTGACCCTGAAAAGTAATTTTAACCGTACTTACCAGTAACTTATATTTTCTTCCATAGGAATCCATTGTCTGGTTTTTAGCAGAAAAGTTTCAAAGTGTCGATTTTCACAAACTACAAATATTCCTAAAAAATCGCCTGTATGACTTAAACGCATTCTTTCAACTGTTTACAGGAGATGCACCAGTGCTGGATCCAGGATCCAACACTGAGTAAGAAAAAGTAACGATAACAGTTTTTACCTTCTAAGTGAATTTCCTTCCATAGGATAACATTGGTGATTCTATGAGAAAAAGTTTCTAAGTGTCAACTTTTAAAGTACAATAATATTCCTTAAAAATCACGACTGTAACCAAAACGCTTTTACTCAACTGTTTACAGGAGATGTCCCAGGACTGAATCTAGGATCCAGTCCTGTGGTTAGAAAAGTAATCCATAAAGTAACTAATTGCATTTAACTAGAAATTCACATTGAGCTGAATGTTGCATTGTGTTTGAAAATGTGTTGCCCATTGCAACAACTGTAACTACTGTACTTAAAAGTCTATTGCCTATGTGCAAAGTATTTAAACTAAAGTAATTCATTCTGAGAAAGTATTTTTTGTAATGTAATGTATAATGTAATTACAATGTAATTTAAAAAATAAAATATGTAAAAAAAATTGTTTCTAAAAATGTAGTAAATCAGTATGAAAAAAATTTATATAACAATTAATACATTTAAAAATTGTCATTTACAAAACCTTTGAAATTCACTGAAAAAACCGTAGGTTTCAGAAATGTTATAGTTACAAATTAGCATTTAAAAACCTTTGAAATTCACTGAAAAAACCATAGGTTTCAGGGACGTTATAGTTACAAATTAGCATTTAAAAACCTTTGAAATTCACTGAAAAAACCATAGGTTTTAGGGACAGTTATAGTTAGTTGGACATTGCACTCGCTCAAAACCCGTGAAATTCCCCCGTTATAGTTAGTCCAGCTAACTATAACTCGCGCCCCCGCAATGCACTGCTGATGACGTCACATATTACATCACTCATGACATGGTCAGTGACATCACTGATGACATCTCAAATGACATCACTGATGACATCACTGATGACATCATCCATGTGATAATTTCATGCATCTTCTCACACCCTAATATAACCTTTGATACACCCACTCTAAATTACAGACTGCCATTCGCAAAACCATAGACACTCCAACACCAATAGCTACATACCCACTCACTGATTCTTAGGTCTACACACACACATCCACTCACTCACCCGTACAGTCACTCATACTTATGGTCACTCAGTACAGGACTATCATATGCACTCATACTCCTATATAGACACTCAAACACCGCCACTCATCCATAGAGGTACTCACACACCTAGTCAGTCATGCAAATAATTAAACACACTACCATTTACTCACCTATACAGTTATACACACACCAGCTCACTTACTCATACAAATACTAGCACATTCTTACGCTCTTATACAATCACTGATACAAGCACACACTCATCCATACAGCCACTATCACAATCACTCACTCTCGCTTATAGCTATTTATATACTCCAACACACATATATACTGCCTTTCACATATGTAGTTACTCACACATGTACCACTGGGACATACATTCACTCACTAACACACTCTTACACACACTTACCCACCCATACAGTCTATCACAGATGCACTCTTGAAACCATCCACCCAGTGAATCACCCACTCACACATCTATGCACAGAGTCGCACACACCCCTCCCACACAAACACTCAGGCACCCATACAGATACTCACACAAGCATTCAATAACTCATATAGACACTCATGTAGCTATTCACAAACACATGCAGCCACTTACACAGCAACAGACAGACGGATACAGACATTCACCCAGTTTAGTCACTAACCCATGCATTCAGTAAGATACGTTAAATCACTCACTTATACAGTCAGTCATGCACCTACTAATTCATCCATACAGACACTTACACACCCACTCATTCTTCAATACGTCTTTTCCTATATATATTAAAAATATTTAAACTTTACAGAAACACAGTCACTGGATGATGTCATCAGTGATGTCATTTGAGATGTCATCAGTGATGTCATCAGTGATGTCACTGACCATGTCATGAGTGATGTAATATGTGACGTCATCAGCAGTGCATTGCGGGGGCGCGAGTTATAGTTAGCTGGACTAACTATAACGGGGGAATTTCACGGGTTTTGTACGAGTGCAATGTCCAACTAACTATAACTGTCCCTAAAACCTATGGTTTTTTCAGTGAATATATATATATATATATATATATATATATATATATATATATACTCGAGGGAGCTGTGTATTGGCCCATGCAATGAGCTGTGTGGGAGTTGTGGGAGTATGTAAACAGATTTACTGCTGCAAAACCAGAAACGGCTCGCCTGCGTTTTTCATAGGATGGGGGTGTCAGGTTTCCCGGCTGTAAACAGCTTGTCAAGCAGGGCTTTTCTCTGTTGCCTTTACTACTCGCGTGAAATATACCCCCTGGCTAAATGTATATCCATATACGCTGCGTGGTACATGAAAATAAAAAAAAGTTAAACATTTTAAAGAGGGATGTTGTACTGCAATGTGGAAAATTCCTCAGCAATGGGCTTGTGTGCAATTAAATGCAGTATTTCGGCTGAATTAAATCTGCCACAATAATGTGCATGTTGGCTATCTCTTCCCTAAATACGGCTCTTTGAGGTATGAGGGAGGGGCAGGCACGGGCTGGAACGGCTGCACCGTTTTGCCCCGCGAGACTAACGGGTTCGAAAACTCCAGTGGGGGAGCGATGCAGCTTTGCACGTCCCTTTCTGCACAGTGCTGCCTCGGAAAGAGCGAGCCAGATTATGCTAAAATGGGGGGTTCTCTCTCCTCCCTGGCTGGGCTCTCCTCGCTCCCTCATCTGCATTGACTTGGCCCAGTGCACGTCCTGATTGGCTGAATTCGTAATTGAGTGAATCCTCACTGCAAGTCCTTTAATCGAGCCTTTTAAATAAGCCCTGAGACCGTGGGCTTTTATTTATAAAAAGAAATGTTGAAGAGAATGTGTGATTTTTTTTCTGGGGGTGGGTATGTATGGGTGGACAGCGTGGGGATGCTGTCTGCACCAACCTGCACAAGACGAAGATGATGAAGAGACGATTGACTCGGAAAACGGGACGCTGGCGATCCGTGATGCCTGCAAAAAAAAAATGTAATTCTTTTAAACAAAAAAGAAAATTATGGCTCTGAGACATCGTCATTAACATGCACATCAATAGATTTTGTACAGAAATTATTCTCTGGGCTACACCGGGACAACAGCAACTTTTTTGCTCTGCACTTTGACAGGTAAGTGGCTCGACTCGTTTGTGCCTGATTGCGCAGTGCCTGCTGCCTGAAGCTCTTCCCTGTGCATCCAGCCTGCGAGTGCACAGTGACAGGCTGGTTTGCTTCTCAAAGAGGACGGATTTCCAATTGTTGGCAGACAATGGATGATTGTAGGGGAGGCGGATGGGACAGGCACAGGACAGTGGGGCCCCTGGTAGAGTCAGCGAGGGGCGTTGGAGCCACATGCGTCATTTTGTCTCTTCTCTGCCTCGCGCACAAAGCGCCCTGCGTGGCGCACCACCTGCCCTACACTGACGCCCTCCTGGGTATGTAAACGAGTCCACGAGCCATGCTTTGGAAATTTCACGTTTGGTATAAACTTGAAAGGCACTGTTAATGTGTTTTACTGTCATAATTCACTGAGTACCCGCCACCAGCCCCTGATGTTTCCAATGTTTCACTTATTTGCAGCACAGCAATCCAGTGGGTCGGGTGCGCAGGACGTTGGATGTTACCGCCTCCCCTGAGAGTTGTAATACGTGGTGTGTGGTGTTCAGTCATTCTGTGGACATTAAGGTTTGAAGGCGCTCGCGGGACAGATGCAGAAGCGCTGTGTTCAGCAGTGCTTAACACGGGCATGTGCCGTCAGGCTCCAAGTGTCTTCACTTCTGTAAGCGGGAGCTCGGCTGCACTTTCTTCTTCTGAAATAGAGAGCAAAGGCACTTTCTAGCTTTGACGATAGAGAACGTGCGCTTTTCAGCTGATTTGCAATACTTTTTAAAGGGACAGTGCCAACCCATATGAAATTTGCAGCAAATACTGTATTATATGTGAGCACTCTCACCTTCCCGCTTCAACTACCTGACTTTTCGGCCATTTTCTGCCCAGCGTTTCTTGGGGCATGCATGACACGGGACACGTGCATTGTAAGGCGGGAGCAATGTGGGAGTGTTCAGCTATTCTGATAACATAATCGGAAGGGATTATACGCTGTGCCTTGCATTAAAAGGCAGGAACGTTGCGTGCGTCTTCAGACATATACTCTGGTGCGTTAAGGGGCTTGTTCAGACCACAGTGTTTTTTTTTTTTTTGCACTGCCACAAAGGAAGGGCTCATGTCTTACCACTCAGGGACGTTGCACGCGTCTTCGGCTATATATTGAGGGCATTTGGGGTTTTGTTGAGAACACAGGTTTGATATACTACTGCCACAGTGGAAGGGCTTAGGTATTACCACAAAGGTACTCTGCGTGCGTCGTCAGCCAAATGTTGAGAGCATTAGAGGTGCGCATGGAGGGACTGACTGAGACCAGGGGACACGTGTTGCACTGTTTTCAGAGTATCTAAAGGCGTAATATATCGAATGGCTCCCCTCTACCTACGCATTAGGACCAAGGGAAGGGTGTGCGTGTTTAACCATTCTGGGGGCGTTGTGTTGTGACACGAGACTGGTTTACAAGAAAAGGCTGCTGCGTGCCGTTCTGTGTTCGCGAAACATACGGGGTTGCATGAAGGCCTGAGACGCACAGGTTAAAAGTTATGGGCAACGTGTGAGCGACCAGTCTTTCTGAAAACATGAAACTTTAAGGTTTCAGGACACATGCTTTGCAAGTCAGGGGTAAAGGGGTATTAAAGGCCCATGAACAAGTATTTTACATTCCACAACTATACCATACCGACACAATTATAATAAAGCCCCAGGAAGGCGGCAGTCCCCGGTGCTGCGGGAGGGCTGCGTACCCCCTGCTTATAATTAACTAAGCCCCAGGGAGGTGGCGGTCCCCCGCTAATTAATTAGGCATTGCCCCCGGGACCTGGCCCACCCGGGGGCTTATAGAAAATGAAGCGCGGGAGTCCGCGCTTCATTTTGTAAAAAGTTTTCAGCCGGATTCGTGCACCCAGCGCGAATTCAGCCGTTTAAAAAAAAAAATGCTTTTTTTTGGCCTTGGGGTCCTTGTGGGACCCCCTGAGCAGGCCTAGGGGATCATGGTGTTTTTACAATGCCCCTTTTCTTGTTTTTAATCTTTTTTCCACTGTTTTCTTGTGACTCGGTTACCGAGTCACAAGATGGCTGCCAACACTTCCTGGTTTGGAGTGTTGACAGCCAATCAGAGTGAAGCTTGTGCCCGGGAGGGTGCGCGAATCCTCCTCGGTGCTCAGATATCGATATTTTTATTTTTTGAATTTCTCAGGAACTACTGAACGGATTTAAAAAAAGGGTGCTTTCTGAACCAAGAGCTACCTGTTTGCCAAATTTGGTGTAATTCCGTTCAGCAGTTTGGGCTGTAGCTGTGTCTAAAGTTCCTATGGAAATTAACATAGGAAAAACGTGTTTTGGGACACCTCTTTTTTCTCGGCCCCCACTTGTTAAATGGTGTAAATCCGTTCAGTAGTTCCTGAGAAATTAGAAAAAGAAAAAGTTTCGATATCTGGGGCAGCGGTTGGTTCGCGAACCCTCCCAAGCACGAGCTTCACTCTGATTGGCTGCCAACACTCCAAACCAGGAACTGTTGGCAGCCATCTTGTGACTCGGTAGAACCGTGTCACAAGAAAACAGTAGAAAAAACATTAAAAAACAAGAAAAGGGGGCAGGGTAGAAACACCCTGACCCACTAGGCCTGCTCAGGGCCAAAAAAAGAATTTAAAAAAAATAATTTTGGCCGAAATCGCAATGGGGTCGCGAATCCCGCTGAAATTACAAAAAAAAACGAAGCGCGGGCTCCCGTGATTCATTTAAAAGAAGCCCCCGGGTGGGCCAGGTCCCGGGGGCACTGCCAAATTATTAGTGGGGGCCCACGGGGGCCCCCGCAGCCCAGGGGACCGCCATCTCCCCGGGGCTGTTAAAAAAAAAGCATGGGGGGGCCCAATCCCCCCCACGCTGCCCCGGGGACCGCCACCTCCCCGGGGCTCTTTTATTCATTAAAATCTGTGTGGGGGGCTCCAGCCCCCCCACATGCCCCGGGGACCACCACCTCCCCGGGGCACTAAATATGTAAATGCGGGGGTCCGTTACGGACCCCCGAGCCCCGGGGACCACCACCTCCCCGGGGCTTTGTAATGGTAGGGAGGGGGGCCGCGCGGCCCACCTACTGGAGCCCTTCATGGCCCTGGGGACCGCCACCCCCCAGGGCCGGCTCCTGCAATGTCCCGGGGTGCCCAGCCCCGGGACATTGCTGTTTGCTATGACAGGGCGGGAGCACGGCTTCCGCCCTGTCATAGCAAACTCTGCTTTCCTTGATTGAAGCGAGAGCAGGGAAACCTGCTCTTGCTTCAATGAAGGAAAGCAGGATTGCTTTTGGGCAAGGGGAGCTGCATATTAGCAGCTCCCCTTGCTAAAAAGCAATGCCGGCTTCCGCAGGAGGCAGGGAGTCGGCGGGACCGTGGGGGCATTGGGGCTCCCCCCACGGTCCCCAACCATGAGGCCCGGGAGGCGGGTTGCGCGGTCCCCACTCCTCATTTAAAAAAAATTAAAAATAACTAGATTTGGGCATGCCCCGGGGGATGGGGTCCCGGGGGAAAATGTAAATTAATGGAAGTGGACGGTATTTTTTTTCACCAAAATTTGGAGTCGCGACCCTAGTGCGGCGCTCAGCGTGACCCCCTGGTGTGAACGCGAGGGGTGCGCGGCTCCCAGCGCGGCCCCATGGTGTGAACACGAGGGGTGCGCGGCGCTCAGCGCGGCCCCTAGTGTGAACGCGATGGGTGCGCGGCTCTCAGCGCGGCCCCCTAGTGTGAAAGCGATGGGTGCGCGGCTCCAAGCAAAAATAATTAAGATTTTTTTTTATATAAACCTAGGTTATATGTTGTGTTATTGAGTGGCTCTAAAAAGAGCTCTTGTTTTCATTGGGAGATTGTTGTAGCTACATGTAAGTGCGGATGCAGAGCTTCAGGTTGTTGAGAAACACTCTGTTGCCTTCATCAGTGAAGTGTACTCCGTCACATCTGTAGATGCCATCCATATTGAAATGAAGATTGTTGTTATAGATGGAGCCCATACTATGGTCTCTGAGGTAAGCAGAAACAGCTTTATTGACATTTTTTCTAGCTTTCTCAATCTGAGGACAAAATCGATTGGACCAGTTCCATTTCTGTCTTTGGCATATGTTAGAGTATATAAAGAGTGTTTGGGGGAAAAGCAACATCAATTCTGCAAAGGTGTCCTTCATTAGCAATTCCAGACCTACCCCAGTCAATGTGCCTAGGTCATTGCCACCACAGTGCACAATAATGAGGTCAGGGGCTTGGAGATGCAAAAAGGTTTTAACCAAAGGCATCCATTGCTGCCACTTTAATCCTCTCTGCCCAATCCATTTTATGTCTACATTTTGCAATGCTAGGTCTTTGTCAATACCTCTGTGTTCAGCATACCTTTTGCACCAGAATACATAGCTGTGCCAAACAATCCACACAGAAAGCATATTGAAGAGATGTCTGTAGGTAATCAAAAGATGTCTGTAGCTGAGGTGGTCAGTTGGTAGAATCAGAGGTATCTAAAATGGTGGCGAAGATGCTGTTTTTAAGAAAGAAGAGAATTGATTGGCTGTTTAAGATCATTGTACATTCAAAAATAGGGTGCATTTTACTTTCTTTAAAAAGCAAGTTTCTTATTGGTTAGTAAAAAATGTTTGAAAAGTACAGTAGAAAGGATAAGGTCATGTTCTGCAAAGGCAACCACACCTGCTGTTTCCATTTGCAACATTGTGTGGTGAACTTGAAAATATGGTGAACTTGTGACCTGTCAGTTAAGTTGAATGTTGCATGAGCTGTTGCTATGGAAACTGGCATTAGGCAGAAGGGGTGAAGAAGTCAGTTGATAAGAGTTATTATCTGTAACCAATGGAAATGTGTTTTACAATTTGAAAAACTCTGGGAAGCAATGTCATTTGTTGCTTATGTGTATTTGTATGGAAAAGGAGAGGGAAACCTTGCCATTTCTGGTTTTACCTTGCTGAGTCTGGTACATTATATTGAAAATCCCGTCTGAGTGTGTGAGATTTTTCATTCAACAGATTTATTTGCAAGGTGGGTTATACATTTTTGAGGTTTATTTAAAAAAGATTTGACATCATTCTAAAACTGAGTTATTTGAAATATATTATTAAATGTAGAGATGTATATTGGAATTAGTTTCATTGTGCTTGAATATTGTTTAAAAAAGAGTCTGTACAGTAATATGTGTATTTTTTAAGATGATTACTGATGTTATTAATTAAGCTTGTTTTTTAAGTCTGTTCAAAGGTATAGTTGAATGATGCCGCATATTTTTTTAGATAGTTGGATGAAGATGCAGTACAAAAGTGTAGTTTGAAAGATGTTCATATAAGGTGTACTTTATTAGCCTTCATTTTTTCTTCTCTCTACAAAAGGAATAGTTGAATGATACTGCATAATTATAGATACTTTGGTAAATATGCAGCACAACTGTGCTGTTTGAAAGATGATCATATAAGGTGTTAATAATTAGGTTTCTGTTATTAGTTTGTACAGAAGGTAAAGTTAAATGATGCCATATGTTTTAAGATAGAATGGTGAAAAAAGGTGTTGTTAATTAGGCTTCTTTTTGTAGTCTGAGCAAAGGTATAGTTGAATGAAGCCACATCATTTTAGATACAAAGGTGAAGATGTATAATAAAAGTGTGGTTTTAGAAATGCTCATAAAAGGTGTTGTAAATTACCCTTCTTTCTTAAGTCTGTTGAGAGGTATAGTTTAATGATGTCGCATATTTGTAGATTGAATAGTCAAGATGTAGCTCAAAAGTAAACCACCACATATTACCCTTTCTGGTATGTTGTACTTATCTACTTAACTAGATAGTATGTAATGACTCATCTATGTGTTCAGATTCTATTTATACAGTTGTATGTATGTTTACTGAACTATTGAGAGGTGCCTGACTGATTACAGGAGTGCAAAGGTAGTGAATATGTGATTTTAAAACTACATGAGTAATGATTTACTGATTCCATATTGTGCAATCACCCAGTTAGTATCCAAGCACTACCCATGCACTCATGCAATGACTCACGCACTAACTCATGCAGTGCTACAATCCCCAGAGCACTACCTATGCCCTCCAGCAATCCCCCTGTCACTCCCTATGCACTCTTCCAATCACCCTGCCAGCACCATATACTTATCTAATCAGTTCGCCAAAACCCAAGCACTTATAAATTCACCATGCACTCTCTTTGCAGTACTCTAATCATGCAGTCACTACCCATGTACTCATGCAATGACCCAGGCACTAACACATGCACTGCTACAATACCCTGAGCACTACCTATGCAGTCCAGTAATCTCCCTCTCACTACCTATGCACTCCTCCAATCACCCAGCCAGCACCATGTACTTATCCAATCACTCCGCCAAAACCCAAGCACTTATAAATTCACCATGTACTCTCCTTACAGTACTCTAATCATCCAGTCACTACCCATGTACTCATGCAATGGCCCAGGCACTAACACATGCACTGCTACAATCCCCAGAGCACTACCTATGCACTCCAGCGCTCCCCCTGTCACTCCCTGAGCACTCTTCCAATCACCCTGCCAGCACCATGTACTTATCCAATCACTGTGCCAATACCCAAGCACTTATAAATTCCCAATGTACTCTCTTTGCAGCACTCTAATCATCAAGTCACTACCATGTACTTATGCAATGACCCAGGCACTAACAGATGCAGTGCTACAATCCCCTGAGGACTAGCTATGCACCCCAGTAATCTCACTGTCACTACCTATGCACTCCTCCAATCACCTAGCCAGCAGTATGTACTTATCCAATCACTCCGCCAAAACCCAAGCACTTATAAATTCACCATGCACTCTCCTTGCAGCACTGTAATCATCCAGTCACTACCCATGTACTCATGCAATGGCCCAGGCACTAACTTATGCAGTGCTACAATCTCCAGAACACTACACATGCAGTCCGGCAATCCCCCTGTCACTCCCTGTGCACTCTTCCAATCACCCCGCCAGCACCATATACTTATCTAATAAGTTCACCAAAACCAAAGCACTTATAAATTCACCATGCACTCTCTTTGCAGTACTCTAATCATGCAGTCACTACCCATGTACTCATGCAATGGCCCAGGCACTAACACATGCACTGCTACAATCCCCTGAGCACTACCCATGCAGTCCTCTAACCACCTACACACTACTGATTTACTCCTTCAATTACCCCGGTAGTACCCATACAGTCCAGCAATCCCCCTGTCACTCCCTGTGCAGTCTTCCAGTCACCCAGACAGTACCATGTCCTCATCCAATCACTCCGCCAAAACCCAAGCACTTATAAAATCACCCTCACCACTTATATCACCACTTATAAAACCACCACGTATCACCACTTATAAAAAGCACTCTCTTTGCAGCACTCTAATCATTATTACCCATGTACTCATGTAATGACTCAGGCACTAACTCATGCAGTGCTACAATCTCCAGAGCACTATGCACTCTCTTTGCAGCACTCTAATCATGCAGTCACTACCCATGTACTCATGCAATGGCCCAGGCACTAACACATGCACTGCTACAATCCCCAGAGCACTACCTATGCACTTTATTACCCATATACTCATGTAATGACTCAGGCACTAACTCATGCAGTGCTACAATCTCCAGAGCACTACCCATGCAGTACAGCAATCCCCCTGTCACTCCCTATGCACTCTTCCAATCACCCTGCCAGCACCAAATACTTATCTAATCAGTTCGCCAAAACCCAAGCACTTACAAATTCACCATGCACTCTCTTTGCAGCACTCTAATAATCCAGTCACTACCCATGTACTCCTGCAATGACCCAGGCACTAACTCATGCAGTGCTAGAATCCCCAGAGCACTACCTATGCACCCCAGTAATCCCCCTGTCACTCCCTGTGCACTCTTCCAATCACCCCGCCTGCACCATATACTTATCTAATCACTTCACCAAAACCAAAGCACTTGTAAATTCACTATGCACTCTCTTTGCAGTACTCTAATCATGCAGTCACTACCCATGTACTCATGCAATGGCCCAGGCACTAACACATGCACTGCTACAATCCCCAGAGCACTACCTATGCACTCCAGCAATCCCCCTGTTACTCCCTGAGCACTCTTCCAGTCACCCAGACAGTACCATGTCCTTATCCAATCACTCCGCCAAAACCCAAGCACCTATAAAATCACTGTGCACTCTCTTTGCAGCACTCTAATCATGCAGGTATTACCCATGTACTCATGTAATGACTCAGGCACTAACTCATGCAGTGCTACACTCTCCAGAGCACTACCCATGCAGTACAGCAATCCCCCTGTCACTCCCTATGCACTCTTCCAATCACTCTGCCAGCACCATATACTTATGTAATCAGTTCGTCAAAACCCAAGCACTTAAAAATTCACCATGCACTCTCTTTGCAGCACTCTAATCATCCAGTCACTACCCATGTACTCCTGCAATGACCCAGGCACTAACTCATGCAGTGCTACAATCCCCATAGCACTACCTATGCACCCCAGTAATCCCCCTGTCACTCTCTGTGCAGTCTTCCAGTCACCCAGCCAGCAGCATGTACTTATCCAATCACTGCACCACAACCCAAGCACTTATAAATTGACCATGCACTCTCCTTGCAGCACTCTAACTATCCAGTCACTACCCATGCACTCATGTAATGACCCAGGCACTAACTCGTGCAGTGCTACAATCTCCAGAGCACTACCCATGCACTCCAACAACCCCCCTGTCACTCCCTGTGCACTCTTACATTCACCCAGCCAGCACCATGTACTTATCCAATCACTGCGCCAAAACCCAAGCACTTATAAATTCATCATGCCTCTCCTTGCAGCACTCTAATCATCCAGTCACTACCCATGTACTCATGCAATCACCCAGGCACTAACACATGCACTGCAACAATCCCCTGAGCACTACCTATGCAGTCCACTAATCTCCCTGTCACTACCTATGCACTCTTCCAATCACCCAGCCAGCAGCATGTACTTATCCAATCACTCCGTCAAAACACAATGTAGAAAATAGAAAGAATACCTCAAGAACAAAGCAGAATGAAATGAAAAAAGGACAAATTAATGGCAAATCACGTTCTGAAAAAACAATCTATGGTAAAAGAAGAAAGAATCAATTTGATGAAATAAGGAAAAGAATGTTTCACAATAGAGTAGTACTAAATTTATTAAAAGATGGCAAGAAATATAAAAAAAGATCAGCATTCTATAAAAAGAAGAAACAGATTGAAACTATTGTTGAAAAGGCTTTTGAATTAAAAAGGAAATTTTTCAATTTAGTTTTAAACAGAATTTGCTCATTAGATAAGCCAATACGTTTTATGAAGGCCAAAAGTGAAAAGAAGAGGCTAATTAACAGAACTAACTTTTGTGATATTTTTTGGGGTGAATGGAAGCACACTTCAAGTTCAGAGCCTTTTTTAATGAAGAGAGCTATTTTCAAACCAATACATTAGTTCACGCAGTTGATAACAATGGTCGTGCTTATGAAGTGAAGAACGGTTGTGCAATTGAAAAAGAAAAGATGGTTCCTAGAAATGTAGAAGAAGTGATAGCTGATGAAGTTCTAGGGAGACGTACTAAAACCCCAGTGTATACTTGGGATTGTAGTAGTATTTGTAGTATACGACAGGAGTCTATTGATATTTTACGAAATTTCTTACGAGCATACAGTAACAAAAGTGTTAAACACAAGATTAAGATGCTGCAAGGACTAGATCCTTGCAAAGTGAGAAAAAATACTGGTTTGCAAGGTCATTCTCTGGCTTGTCTTTCTAGAAAAGTGTGTAAAAGTGTTTTTCATCATTTCAGAATGTTAGCAGTACATCACTCTCAAATGCGGAAGTTAGTAAGAAGATTGTACTATGCAAAAAGTCCAGCAATAATTTTAAGTGATTTAAATAGTGCTCTTTTGCATGGGTCAGTATCAGATGTAAAAAAAGTTTGTGATGAAATAGATTTTCGTTACTTTGGTCCTGAACAAGAGTGTAGAGAAAGTGAGACATTGATAGAAGTAGGTGTTGAAGAAGACGTGGAAGATAGTAGTACTGAGAAGTTTGAAGAAGAAATTACGAAGTTTAAGGTAATTTGTTGTGAAAGACCAAATTATGTTTGTATTTGTTGTCGACGAACTCACTATAAAAATCAAATTAGAAATGTTGATCTGTATTTAAAAAGTGAAAAAGAAAACAATGATAAGTGGAAGGAATTTGCAACTTATTTGTTGGTAGAAGATTGCTTTGATTTGGGTAGTGATCAACGTATTTGTAAATATTGTTATACCAAATTAGAGGATAACAAAATGCCAGCTAGAGCTGTACATAATAACCTAGAGTTGGTAGGTATTCCTCCAGAGCTGGTAGATTTAAATACTTATGAGTCCATTCTAATTCAATCTGTGCACCCGTTTCAGGCTATTGTTCGTATGGAGCCTAAAACAGGTAAGTTGCCTCCCACAGATTTACAAAGAGGATTAAAAGGAAGAGTTGTGTATTTACCTTTAGATTTAAAGAAAAATATTGAAACTATTGGTGTAGAGAAAGAGGGAACTGAACCTGTAGTTATTCTAGTTAATGGTGTTCCTACGAAGAGTCGGAAAATATGGCAAGAATTAGTAGATGTGAGCAAAGTGCAAAAGGCTACGTTTTATATCTCATAAAAAATAATGATTACTACAAAAATTTGTATGTGGAAGAAGAAGAAATAGTTTTAGGAGAAGATAGCGAAATTTCAAGTGGCCAAATTGAAAAAGTGGACATGTCCAAAAGTGAAGAAATTTATGAACATTATAGTGTACACCCTTTACATTCCAAAGAAGTGATGGGAAATACTATTGAATTATTCCAAATTAAGAAAGCGAAGGGGACTCCCATGAGTGTTTGGGAAAAAAGTTTGGAAGCTCGTTGTTTTCCACAGCTCTTCCCCACTGGAAAGGGTGGACGATATGACGAACGACCAGTACAGATTCCCGCATCAGAATATCGGACAACAAGATTATACTCAAAAGATCCAAGATTTCGACAATGTATCCCATATATATTTCATCTTTTGTTTGAAAGTGACTTGTCTGAACTTTCATATGCAGTCAACCACATATTAAAAACAGGAGTTCATCTTCAAAATGTTTCTGCAAAGGAACTCATTGACAAAATACATCAGAGAGATGATCATTTAGAATCTCAATTGATTAATTTGATGGCGTGTCAACGTGGTACTAATGAGTATTGGTATCGTCGTCATGGAGAACTTAAATGTATGTTAAGGAACTTAGGAACTCCTACGTGGTTTGTTACGCTAAGCTGTGCTGAATACGCATGGGACGATTTACTTGAATTTCTTCGAGAAGCAAATTCAACTATTAAAAACATTGAATTCAAGACACCTGGAGAACTGTGTTCCTTGGATCCTGTAAATGTGTGCAGATATTTTAATCATAGGTTTCAAGCTATGATGTCTTTTATCTGCAATAAAAACAATCCTCCTCTTGGAGAAGTTATTGATTTCTTTTGGAGAAAGGAGTATCAAGCTAGAGGTGCTCCTCATATACATATGCTTTTATGAATCAAGGATGCACCCAAATTTGGAACTGATTTAGATGAGACTGTTTTATCTTTTATTTAAGACTATGTTACATGTGCTATATCAAAAATAAAAGAAGAAAACAGCTTAAGACAACAAGTTTTATGGTTTCAAACTCATCGATGTGGCAAATACTGTCGACGGAAATGCAAGTCAAAGGAAAAGTTTTATACCAAATGTCGTTTTGGATTTCCACGTCCAGTAATATCCAAAGGAAGAGTCAACAGTTTCATGTCAGCAGTGAGGCATACTATCACTAGAAAATCTCCAAAAAACACTTACAATTTAAAAAGAAGTGAACAATCAAAATATATTAATGATTATAATCCAATTATTTTGTCGATGTGGAATGCTAATATGGATATCCAGTATGTTGCGGATAATTCAATTGCTGTTGCTCGGTATGTAACGTCATACATAACAAAATCTGAAAAGATGGAGTTGAAAGAAATGTGAGAAGAAATTTCCCAAGGGAAGACTCTTAGTAAGAAATTGTACAGCTTTAGTTTGAAGATGCTGCCCCATCGAGAAATTGGACCCTACGAATGTTCGGATCGGTTGTCGTCTGCAAGTTTATATTCAAAGTCAAAAGGAATCATTTGGGTTAGTCTAGGTCTTGCTGCAACCCAAAATTGAGTACTTAAATCTATACAAGAAATATTTAGCATTACATGAACCGGAAAGCACAGATATTGTTAAAACAAACATGTTGGATACGTACTATCCAAATAGAAGTCCCCATTTTGAAAACATATGTCTCTATGAAGTACTGCAATATTACAGCTTTAAGAGAAATATTACAGAGAACATAAATGAAGAAAAATATGCAGTGATTGGTTCAGAAGGATGTTTGGTGAAACATAGTAAAGGAAATCTGATTAATCACAGGAAACTGAGTTGCGATACACCTGATAAAAGGGAATTTTACTATTTAGCACTTCTGCAACTCTTCAAGCCTTGGCGTACTGAAATGGAATTACTTGGAGATTTTCAGTGCTATGAAGATTCTTTTAATGCATGTAAAGATAGCATTGAATGTACAGTTTTTCCAAATTATCTCCAAATGTTGAATGAAGAAATTGAACAGGAAGCTAGTATTGCAGTTGAGATTGCTAGAGACAGTTCTCAAGATAGTCAAAGTTCTGCTCCACTGAGTGAAGATCCACTAGGACAACCAATTCTTGAAAATGAAGATGCAATAGCCATGAGTGAAGTGGAAACAGCAATGCATCAAGCTCAACACGATATTATGGACTTAGGAAATTTGGAAGAGCAACTAAATATTGAACAGAAAGAAATATATCAGCAAGTGACACAACAGATCGACCATGGTTTTCTTCATGAAAAAAAGAATGCACATGCACTTCTTTTAAACCTATTCAAATGTATATCACTGGTCAAGCTGGTACAGGAAAAAGTTTCTTAATTAAAGGTTTGACCAGTTATTTACAGAAAACCACTGAATCACATTTATTTTGTGTTGTAACCGCTCCAACTGGGTTAGCAGCACACAACATTAAAGGAATTACATTACATCACTTACTAATGCTACCCGTTGAACATGAAAACAAGTTGGAATATCACAAGCTTTCTGGAGAAGCTTGTTTGGAAGTTTCAAGAGTATTAAAGAAAATGAAACTTCTGATTATTGATGAGGTGAGCATGGTCTCAAACTTAATGCTTGCCTTTGTGCATTTAAGAATGCAGCAAATTTTAAAAACAGAATACGATGTCTTATTTAGAGGAAAACATGTGATAGTTTTCGGTGATCTACTGCGCTTACTCCTGTAAAAGGGCAACCAGTATTTAAAACACTTGTGCATGAAGACACCAGAAAATCTTTGGGAAGTATTGGAAATGTGAACATTTGGTCATATTTTGAATACAAAGAACTTATTAAAAATATGCGACAGGCAAGTGATGAAGATTATGGAAGCATTCTTCAAGATATAAGAATTGGTGTATTGACAGAACATGGTAAAGAAGCTTTGCAAAGTCGGCTACTTACAAACTTGTTTCCAAATGAAAATGTTGCTCTGGAAATAATATACAAAACAATTGGAGAAAATAAATCTATAATCTGCCTAATGCCAACACTGCGAGAGTGTTCTACATTCAATGAATAACTTTTAAAGCTGGAAAAACAACAAATAATAAAAATGGAAGCCATTGATAAAATAGAGCACAAAGGTATTACTATTATTTTGACAGAAAAATTAAAAACAAAATTGGATTCATTGGAAAAATCTATATCTAAGACTGCTGGTTTAGAAAAGAATTTATATGTATGTGAAAACTGTCGGGCAATTTTACAGCGTCATTTGGATGTGGAAAAAGGTTTAGTAAATGGAGCAATGGGAAAAGTTGTTGATTTCGTTAATTATCAAAATAGAGATGGAATTGAACTTTTAAAGTTTAAATTTGATCAGATTGAAGAAGTAAAACAGATTAGACGTTGTTCTGTTCGTTTTTTGCTTGTTAAAGATTTGTATGTTCGTAGAAAACAGTTTCCTCTTTCTTTAGCATATGCGGTGACCATTTATAAATCTCAAGGTTTAAGTGTAGACAGTGCTTTGGTAAACATTGGAAGTACCGTGTTTAAAGAGGGAATGGTATATGTTGCATTGTCACGAGTCAGAACTTTAGCTGGATTGTATTTTGATTGATTTTGATGAGAGAAAGATTAGTGCAGATGCAAATTGTGTAAGAGAGTATAATCGGTTAAGAAGACTGTATGCTCCCAACTTAGGTGAATATCCTGTATTTGAAAAGCATGCAGTATGTCGAAAACGAACATATGAGAAACTCTGTAGTGAGGTTGGAAAGAAGAAAAAAATCTAGAGAATGTTGAGATTCCAAACAAAAAGAAAAAGGACAGTGTTGAAGAGATTGTAGGATATCAGTTAGAAAATAGTTCAGGTATCAACTGCTATGCTAATGTAGTAGTGAATGTCGTATTTTTTCTAGAAAATCTACAACAACAAATAATGGAGAATCGAGAAAAAAGGTTTTGTTCCTTGTTGCATTCTATTTTTGAAAGCTTGAGAACTGATAAAACTAAAATCCAAAGTGTTTCTGGCATTCGGAATCTTCTGGATATATGTTCTGGTTCTTCACAATTTACACAGAATGTACAGCAAGATGCTCAGGAATTTCTTATGTTTATGCTTGCAGTATTGGAAGATGAAGGAATAGAAATTGAAAATCTGTTTGGACTTCGTTACAGATGGGAACATGGATGTGAAGATTGTACATTTACTTCTACCACTAACATAGACACTGAAAGATTCATATATTTGACAATACCAGATTGTAAAACAGTGTCTTTTAACAAATTAGTTAAATCAGCTAATCAAAATATGGAGTGTAGTCACTGCAAATCAGAAATGTTATCAACATTATTTATAGAAAGATTTGGACAATATATCATTTTAATGATACAACGTTGTAGAACAGATGGAAGAAAATTGGAAACTTTAATTAAATTTTTTGTTGCAAGTCAACTATCAATATCAGGAAAACTTTCAAAGCAGTAGCAATTATTTTCCACGATGGATCTTCTACAACATCTGGACACTACACTGTGTATTTAAAGTGCAATAAAGGATGGACACATTGGGGTCGATTCCGATTCGGGCCGGAAAAAGCACCGACCGACTCGGATCCGGAAAAAATACCGACCGACACGTACCAGTGGCGCCCGACACGCCAAGTACGATGCAAGCCGCGATAAATCCGACCGACACGTCAGGAAACCAAGCCGACCGACCGAGCCGCTCGGAAAATAGCAATCCGGCCGGAAAAACACGCGAATCCAACCGACCGACACGCACCCGGAACAAATCCGACCGAATCGTACCCGCCAACTCCAACCCGCAAAGTACGATGCAAGGCGCGAAAACACGACCGAGTCGGACGGAGGACAAGCCGTACGACCGACACGCATACAAAACCGAGCCGAAGCAACACAATACACCGCGACCGACGCGTACGCAGCATACAAAACTGCACAAACACAGCGTGAACGAAACGGAAAACACCGTACGAGACCAATGCAGGGTCCGACTCGGTCACAAGAACGTTTCCAACATACACAAACAGCACAAAGGAAAAATCAACCAAAAAAAGGCCAAACAAGCAATTACCAAGCCAATAAATACTGGGGGGTGGGGACAGAGAACAAAGACACACCCACAACTCCACCTATATAAAGGACACAAATCACTACCATGAGCCTTTGCAAATGCCATTTCACTGCCAGCACCCAAGAGAAAGCAACCACACACCCACAGCTCATCCCTCACACAAGCCACACACCATCACCACACCAACAAATACCTACCTCACATACACCCAGCAAAACACACACTCACACACCCTCACCTGCACACCAACACACACATCACTCACCATCACCACCCATCACCATGCCCCCCAAGAAGAATCCCAAGTTCCTAGATTGTGAATTGGAAGTCCTGGTAGACGAGATCCTCAGGGTGGAGCCACAGCTGTTTGGCACTCTGGTCCAACAGACCCCCATGTCGCAGAAAACCAAGATGTGGGAGAGGATCATCAACAGGGTGAACGCCCAATCATCATGTCGGCGCACAAAGACGGACATCCAGAACAGGTGGTATGACGTGCGCAGGAGGGTACGGGACCTGCTGAAGATAGACTACATCAACAGCCAACAGACCGGCAGTGGCCCTCCTGCCAAGCTAATATACCTCAGGCCCTGGGAGGAGAAGGTGCGGGCCATCCTTCCGCCAGTGAGCGTATATGGACTAGAGAACATCCCAGAGCCTGGTGAGTACACAACAAATGTACACAATAAACTGCCACAAAACACACACATCACTGTCAAGGGGAGAGTCAAACCATGCACACATAGCAATTACACAGCAACTAGAACAGAATCATCCCAAAATGTGTATGTCAGTCAGATAAACACAACACATGCCATCAAAAAAGTCACATCCAACTGTGCCAACACATGTACAAACACAACCACAACTACAGCTAGGCAGTGGCACAAATAGAACTAACACACATCCACACATGTAGCCACCACAACAACACCAACACACAGTGAAGACCACTCAAAGGAAGGAATTCTGTGTATGCTGGCCAAGTCAGTGTAGCCAATAGCATCATGGGAGTCGCAGTCACACATATTGCCCCCCCACAACTGTCCCATCAACACCACCCTGAACCATGCTCACATCACAGGGAGTGGAGAAGGACTCACAAGATGGCTGACACTGGCTACTGCTGGGGGAGCACAAGGCCCTGCTGGCAACTGTGCACCAACAAACAGCAGGACACCACTGACTGACATCCTGAGAGACAACTTACACTCCCTGCAATGCAAGCACGTTCCATGGTGGGATATCTGGCTAGCTGGGTGGGAAGGGGGACTTGCAGCACTGACCATAGTCACAAGCACCTCCCCTCACACACCCCCCAACACAAACTCCACAGAACCCACCTGGTAGAATGCAATGCCCTCCATCCTAACACAAGATCCCACAAAGCACCACCACCCTGGCTTATGTTGTGTGAAGCACAGGGACACTCTTGGGACTCTTAGCCAAACAACTGCCAGGACAACACTCCCAGCCATCCTGTCAGCACAGCCAGCCCACCCCACAGGGAAGCAGAGTCAAAAGGAAGGAAGCATGGGCATGCTGGGAAGGGGGTGGAGGCAATAGCATGATGGGAGTCGTAGTCACAGACATTGCTCAGCCTCACAACTGGCCCATCAACACCACCCTGAACCATGCTCACATCACAGGGAGTGGAGAAGGACTCACAAGATGGCTGACACTGGCTACTGCTGTGGGGAGCACAAGGCCCTGCTGCCAACTGTGCACCAACAAACAGCAGGACACCACTGACTGACATCCTGAGAGACAACTTACACTCCCTGCAATGCAAGCACGTTCCATGGTGGGATATCTGGCTGGCTGGGTGGGAAGGGGGACTTGCAGCACTGACCATAGTCACCAGCACCTCCCCTCACACCCCCCCCCAACACAAACTCCACAGTACCCACCTGGTAGAATGCAATGCCCTCCATCCTAACACAAGATCCCACAAAGCACCACCACCCTGGCTTATGTTGTGTGAAGCACAGGGACACTCTTGGGACTCTTAGCCAAACAACTGCCAGGACAACACTCCCAGCCATCCTGTCAGCACAGCCAGCCCACCCCACAGGGAAGCAGAGTCAAAAGGAAGGAAGCATGGGCATGCTGGGAAGGGGGTGGAGGCAATAGCATGATGGGAGTCGTAGTCACAGACATTGCTCAGCCTCACAACTGGCCCATCAACACCACCCTGAACCATGCTCACATCACAGGGAGTGGAGAAGGACTCACAAGATGGCTGACACTGGCTACTGCTGTGGGGAGCACAAGGCCCTGCTGCCAACTGTGCACCAACAAACAGCAGGACACCACTGACTGACATCCTGAGAGACAACTTACACTCCCTGCAATGCAAGCACGTTCCATGGTGGGCTATCTGGCTGGCTGGGTGGGAAGGGGGACTTGCAGCACTGACCATAGTCACCAGCACCTCCCCTCACACCCCCCCCAACACAAACTCCACAGTACCCACCTGGTAGAATGCAATGCCCTCCATCCTAACACAAGATCCCACAAAGCACCACCACCCTGGCTTATGTTGTGTGAAGCACAGGGACACTCTTGGGACTCTTAGCCAAACAACTGCCAGGACAACACTCCCAGCCATCCTGTCAGCACAGCCAGCCCACCCCACAGGGAAGCAGAGTCAAAAGGAAGGAAGCATGGGCATGCTGGGAAGGGGGTGGAGGCAATAGCATGATGGGAGTCGTAGTCACAGACATTGCTCAGCCTCACAACTGGCCCATCAACACCACCCTGAACCATGCTCACATCACAGGGAGTGGAGAAGGACTCACAAGATGGCTGACACTGGCTACTGCTGTGGGGAGCACAAGGCCCTGCTGCCAACTGTGCACCAACAAACAGCAGGACACCACTGACTGACATCCTGAGAGACAACTTACACTCCCTGCAATGCAAGCACGTTCCATGGTGGGATATCTGGCTGGCTGGGTGGGAAGGGGGACTTGCAGCACTGACCATAGTCACCAGCACCTCCCCTCACACCCCCCCCCAACACAAACTCCACAGTACCCACCTGGTAGAATGCAATGCCCTCCATCCTAACACAAGATCCCACAAAGCACCACCACCCTGGCTTATGTTGTGTGAAGCACAGGGACACTCTTGGGACTCTTAGCCAAACAACTGCCAGGACAACACTCCCAGCCATCCTGTCAGCACAGCCAGCCCACCCCACAGGGAAGCAGAGTCAAAAGGAAGGAAGCATGGGCATGCTGGGAAGGGGGTGGAGGCAATAGCATGATGGGAGTCGTAGTCACAGACATTGCTCAGCCTCACAACTGGCCCATCAACACCACCCTGAACCATGCTCACATCACAGGGAGTGGAGAAGGACTCACAAGATGGCTGACACTGGCTACTGCTGTGGGGAGCACAAGGCCCTGCTGCCAACTGTGCACCAACAAACAGCAGGACACCACTGACTGACATCCTGAGAGACAACTTACACTCCCTGCAATGCAAGCACGTTCCATGGTGGGATATCTGGCTGGCTGGGTGGGAAGGGGGACTTGCAGCACTGACCATAGTCACCAGCACCTCCCCTCACACCCCCCCCCAACACAAACTCCACAGTACCCACCTGGTAGAATGCAATGCCCTCCATCCTAACACAAGATCCCACAAAGCACCACCACCCTGGCTTATGTTGTGTGAAGCACAGGGACACTCTTGGGACTCTTAGCCAAACAACTGCCAGGACAACACTCCCAGCCATCCTGTCAGCACAGCCAGCCCACCCCACAGGGAAGCAGAGTCAAAAGGAAGGAAGCATGGGCATGCTGGGAAGGGGGTGGAGGCAATAGCATGATGGGAGTCGTAGTCACAGACATTGCTCAGCCTCACAACTGGCCCATCAACACCACCCTGAACCATGCTCACATCACAGGGAGTGGAGAAGGACTCACAAGATGGCTGACACTGGCTACTGCTGTGGGGAGCACAAGGCCCTGCTGCCAACTGTGCACCAACAAACAGCAGGACACCACTGACTGACATCCTGAGAGACAACTTACACTCCCTGCAATGCAAGCACGTTCCATGGTGGGATATCTGGCTGGCTGGGTGGGAAGGGGGACTTGCAGCACTGACCATAGTCACCAGCACCTCCCCTCACACCCCCCCCAACACAAACTCCACAGTACCCACCTGGTAGAATGCAATGCCCTCCATCCTAACACAAGATCCCACAAAGCACCACCACCCTGGCTTATGTTGTGTGAAGCACAGGGACACTCTTGGGACTCTTAGCCAAACAACTGCCAGGACAACACTCCCAGCCATCCTGTCAGCACAGCCAGCCCACCCCACAGGGAAGCAGAGTCAAAAGGAAGGAAGCATGGGCATGCTGGGAAGGGGGGTGGAGGCAATAGCATGATGGGAGTCGTAGTCACAGACATTGCTCAGCCTCACAACTGGCCCATCAACACCACCCTGAACCATGCTCACATCACAGGGAGTGGAGAAGGACTCACAAGATGGCTGACACTGGCTACTGCTGTGGGGAGCACAAGGCCCTGCTGCCAACTGTGCACCAACAAACAGCAGGACACCACTGACTGACATCCTGAGAGACAACTTACACTCCCTGCAATGCAAGCACGTTCCATGGTGGGATATCTGGCTGGCTGGGTGGGAAGGGGGACTTGCAGCACTGACCATAGTCACCAGCACCTCCCCTCACACCCCCCCCCAACACAAACTCCACAGTACCCACCTGGTAGAATGCAATGCCCTCCATCCTAACACAAGATCCCACAAAGCACCACCACCCTGGCTTATGTTGTGTGAAGCACAGGGACACTCTTGGGACTCTTAGCCAAACAACTGCCAGGACAACACTCCCAGCCATCCTGTCAGCACAGCCAGCCCACCCCACAGGGAAGCAGAGTCAAAAGGAAGGAAGCATGGGCATGCTGGGAAGGGGGTGGAGGCAATAGCATGATGGGAGTCGTAGTCACAGACATTGCTCAGCCTCACAACTGGCCCATCAACACCACCCTGAACCATGCTCACATCACAGGGAGTGGAGAAGGACTCACAAGATGGCTGACACTGGCTACTGCTGTGGGGAGCACAAGGCCCTGCTGCCAACTGTGCACCAACAAACAGCAGGACACCACTGACTGACATCCTGAGAGACAACTTACACTCCCTGCAATGCAAGCACGTTCCATGGTGGGATAACTGACTGGGTGGGTGGGTGGTTGGGAAGGAGGTCTGGCTGTCAACCAAACACAATCAATGCAGACCATGTTCACACCCCAGAGAATACATAGAAATGCCCAAATAATGCAGGACAATGTGCCACACCAATATCAACCCCTGACTGTGACGACTTAGGACAATACAATGTACAGGCCCGCACCCCGAGGCACAGTCACAACTGTCAGGTGTGTCAACCACTGATGCCTGCAGAAACATGACATACATTGTTTGTGTCTCCCAAAAACAGGTGATGATAGGGACACAGCAGCAGACGCTGAGGAGTCCCAGTCCCAGGCTCAAGAGGATGCCGAGCTCACTGGCGTCATACAGCCTCTGTCCTCCTCGGACGATGAACAACCTGGCACATCCGGTGCAAGTCAACATGCTGCACCAGCAGGACCACCAGCTGCAGCACCAGCAGGTCCACCAGCTGCACCCCCTGCACCCACCCCTCCAACGACTGTCACCACGAATACCATCCCTGCCGACATGGACAGAATAAGGAACAACACCAGCGCAGTGACCCTGGACCAACCTGGGGCCATGGACACCACCACCACCACCAACCCCCAAGGTGGACCAGGGTTATCTGTGCGTGCAACTGCACACACTGCACATGTCAGCAGGGGTGGTGGGAGGGGTGGGAGACAGAGGTCGCTGCTTGCAGACGTTGCTGGTGTGCATGAAGACCCACAACTGGTACGCATAGCTGATGCGTACCAGTCCAGCACCGGAGAGCTCAGCCAGGTAGTGGGGCTCCTCAGAGACATCAAACAGCAGCAGGCTGCCCATCATGCCCGCTTGGACTCCCACATGTCCCAAGTGGAGTCACACATGTCACGTGTGGACTCCCACATGTCACGTGTGGACTCCCACATGACCCGCGTGGAGTCCAAGTGGGATGTACTACATGAGATGACGGCGGTGCACAGGGACATTTTACAATGCCTCCGCCAGATGAACAGCAACCAGTCCACACCTCCCTGTGTGCCAACAACATCTGGTACCGAACAAACTGCAACTGCCACAGGGAGGGAGGAGGACTCTGGCGGAGAGTCCCCTGCACCGCAGCAGCCTGCACTTGAGGGCCCCCCCCCAAGAAGAGGGGTCGTCCGAGGAGGGGAAAGTGAGAGGCTGATGGCCAAGCGCAACTCCCAGGAAGCCTGAACCTGTTCTGGATTTTCGCCTTTGTGCACAGACTGTTCACCCTGTTGATGGCAACACTACTCCCACACATTGCATGGGGAGTATAAGTTGGAACAATGTGTCAGACAACAGTGGCCCCGATACTGGGGATCCTGTCTACCTGGACTTTCTATTCATCTAGGAACTTGGGATTGCAAGATTCATGTACAGCACAATCCATCCTATGCACTATTATCACAATAAACACACTAATACACCATACTTGCCTCTGTCGTGATTCCAACGTGGGTGCTGTTATGGGGATGATGAACTGCAAAATTACACAGTGTATGCGAACTGCAACAGCAAGGACAACACAGGCATGTGAGTACAGGCAACGTGACACATATGAGGGAGACACACCACCAGGGCTACACAACACATACACACCTAGGCCATCTGACTCATTGCCTACACTGATGTTGCCAGGGAAGACGGTGCAATGCACAGACACCACACCCATTCCCAGTTGTAGTCAAGTAGCCCACAGGTGCAGTAAGCAAATGGCAGTCAAATGTGTGACCACAGACAACGCACATCACTAAGTGAAGCACAGGTTTATTACACAGTAGCAACATGCCGTAACCACTACAGATGCAAGGTAACCCCACCTGGTAGCGGGCACACAGTCAACAACTGTAGACAGAAGGAAGTCCATGGGTGTGGCGCACATCACCTGTAGGGACACAACAGCTACCAGCCTGGATGTGCAATCACGTCGTCGGTGGACACAGTTGACCAAACGAATCTGAAAGTACCCTGTGAAGGACAGAAATGACACACAGTCAAAAGCAATGCAGTACAGGACAGAACAGCAAAACTCATGCACAATACATGTTACAAGATACCCACCCAGAACCAAGTTAGCATGTCAACACTGTTGGGGAGTACAGCCCACCTGTCACCACACATCGCAACACACATCCTGTCAAGTAGCCCATGGACACACTCCAACAGCACCAGAGCACCACCCACACATCATGCCAACTCACATCATTCACATGACACCTCAGGATACTCACATTCAGCTAAAGAAGTTGGTGATGAGCTGTGTGCGGACATCACCATCACCATCATCATCATCATCGTCACTGGCATCGTGGTCCAGGCCAGGATCCTCCACAGGTGGCGGATGTTGGTCATCGTCATCCTGGATGAGAGGCAACTCCTTCCGCACTGCCAGGTTGTGGAGCATGCAGCAGACGATGATAATCTTGCACACTTTCGCAGGGGCATATGGGAGGGACCCTCCGGTCTTGTCCAGGCAGCGGAAGCGGCTCTTCAGGAGACCAAAGGTCCGCTCAATCACTCTCCTGGTCCGACCATGTGCCTCATTGTAGCGCATCTGGGCAGGTGTCACAGGGTTCCTGAGGGGTGTCAGCAACCACGGCATGTTGGGGTATCCCGAGTCACCTACGGACAGACAAGTGCACATCAGCTGACTTGGAAAAGTGGGCGGAATACTACAGATCAGATCACACACAATGGCACAAAGTCAGTACACACCGACAAGCCAGGCACGCTGGTTCTGCATCTGTGCCATCAACCTGGGGATGCGACTACTCCTCATCACAAAGGCATCGTGTGCTGAACCAGGGAAACGGGCACACACGTGTGTGATGGTCATGTCTGCAAGACACACCACCAGTGCATTGACCGAGTGGTAGTGCTTGCGGTTCCTGTAGGCCTGCTCCTGGGCCTGTGGTGGTACCAAAGCCACATGTGTCCCATCAATGGAGCCAATGACATGCGGCATCCTCCCCAGGGCATAAAAGTCACTCTTCACGTCAGTGAGTCGTCGCAGTCTAGGGAAATAGATGTACCGGTTCAGGAAGAGCAACATTGCCGCCAAAACATCGCGGAGCACACGGCTGAACATGGTCTGTGACATCCCACCAGCAGACGCCACAGTATGTTGGAAGGTACCGGTGGCAAAGAAGTGTAGGGCTGCCATCACCTTCACCTTGGGGGTCAGCGCTGTAGGATACGGCCGGCCAGGCTGCAAATGTGGGGACAACTGCACTGCAAAATCCTCAATCAGCTGCCTGGTGAAGCGGTACCGTCGGATGCTGTCCCGTTCCACCATCGTTGCCAGGTCTGGGAATGGCCGATGGACAGCAGGAGCCCTGCAGTGCAGAGGAGAAGTAAGCAAGATCGTCAGTCACCCCACATATGCGGCATTGAACACACTCAAGATCCCAACATACATCATCATGAGGCACAACTACATGAAGTGTGCAGTACCGGAACGACATTTATGGTACATACATGGCCAACATCTGTCAACACGGTCCTACAGGTGGCATCAATTTGTCCCTGTTTGGCCCATTGGATATCATGATGCTGTGTCACAGTCACCCCCCAGTGACATGTGAGGACAGATGTGCCCCAGGCACCACAGCTCAACGACAGGCACATTCCCAGGGACCCTGTAATGCCACATGGACACTGGCATCACCTGGAGTATCATGTGTACACCACAACAAAACAAACATGACCCCCACAGGTAGTGGCCACACTTGCCATGGCAGGAGAGCCATGGACGTCTGTGACACACACGCACAACATCAGAGTCCATGCACACACAACGTGGATGTGGAGACTGTCTCCCATTGTGCACATGAAATCAGAGACATTGTAAACACTACATGCACAAAGACTGTGGAGGGCCATCACTATTGTGCCACTGGGACACCCTGGCTCAAACATACCGTCCCACATGGGACTCACGGGGTATGTGACATGACATACACAAACACCACTGTGAAATGTGACCATGGCACATGCACAGATATGAACAGTTGCACATCACAGTGGTCACGTACACGTAACACCCATGATCCTGTCCCCATGAACACGTGCACAGCCTGGGGGTGGCTGCCCACAGGTGACACCCACAGGACAACATGTACACCAACATACACACAATAGGAAATGCAGCCTTACATGCCTTATGATAAGGTTTGGACAGGCTGTCGTGATGTAGGTGTGCCCCTCACTCCCTGGGAGCTATCTGTGGCTGGCATATGTCCATCTGAGACAGGCATGCTGACATATGCCAGTCACATGTACAGTGATGCGTTGTACTGCAATGGACCGATCGGTGCCTCCGGCCGGCCCATTGCATTCAATGTGTGCGGGTACGCGTTGTACCCCTGTGCGCGTTGAACAGCAATGGACCGATCGGTGCCTCCGGCCGGCCCATTGCATTCAATGTGTGCGGGTACGCGTTGTACCCCTGTGCGCGTTGTACTGCAATGGACCGATCGGTGCCTCCGGCCGGCCCATCGCATTCAATGTGTGCGGGTACGCGTTGTACCCCTGTGCGCGTTGAACAGCAATGGACCGATCGGTGCCTCCGGCCGGCCCATTGCATTCAATGTGTGCGGTACGCGTTGTACCCCTGTGCGCGTTGTACTGCAATGGACCGATCGGTGCCTCCGGCCGGCCCATTGCATTCAATGTGCGGGTACGCGTTGTACCCCTGTGCGCGTTGAACAGCAATGGACCGATCGGTGCCTCCGGCCGGCCCATTGCATTCAATGTGTGCGGGTACGCGTTGTACCCCTGTGCGCGTTGTACTGCAATGGACCGATCGGTGCCTCCGGCCGGCCCATTGCATTCAATGTGTGCGGGTACGCGTTGTACCCCTGTGCGCGTTGAACAGCAATGGACCGATCGGTGCCTCCGGCCGGCCCATTGCATTCAATGTGTGCGGGTACGCGTTGTACCCCTGTGCGCGTTGTACTGCAATGGACCGATCGGTGCCTCCGGCCGGCCCATTGCATTCAATGTGTGCGGGTACGCGTTGTACCCCTGTGCGCGTTGAACAGCAATGGACCGATCGGTGCCTCCGGCCGGCCCATTGCTTTCAATGTGTGCGGGTACGCGTTGTACCCCTGTGCGCGTTGAACAGCAATGGACCGATCGGTGCGCACCCATTGACAATGGGCTTGCCTGGCAACGGACGCGTTTTCGAATATTCGAACGAGTCGGTTGCTGGAAAATCAGTTGGTCACCCACAACAATGTTGCAAAATCCTGTATGTCATGAAGTTGAAGATTTGAAGGATGCTGTGGGCGTGTTTTGGTGCTGCTATTCCATGGATTGGCCATATTCAGAAGATGCAAACGACTTGGACCTATCACTTTGGACACAAGGGACAGTATCTGCCTCTCCAGCACATATATATTGCTGCATGTTCCCCTGAGAGCCCACTTGCCTGCACTACATGCTCCAGGACGACATCTGCCACTGCACTGCTGCTGTCTCTGCCCCTCTGGACCCTGCAATGGCACGTACTGTGGAGAGAGCCCCAGCCTTCAGCCTTGAAGAGAACCAGGCCCTGCTGGACAGCCTACTTCCACAGTACAGCAAGCTGTATGGGACACCAGGGGAGCAGGTGAGTGTTCTGTGCACTGCCTTTCTGAATGTGCATTTTGTCTGACTAGCAAGGCTGAGAGTCAGCACACCACTGGCTAGCAGGCTCACTGAGTAGTTGTCACCCCCCATAGTGTGTAGTGACTTGCACTGGACAGGTATGGTGCAGTGACAGTGCTTCTGAACAGGGTTTTACTCCCCATGCTATGATACCATGTAGTGACTTCTGGAAAACTGTCCATGGGCAGCCGTGCACTGCCTGGGTACACCATGTGCCCCTGTGATTGCGACATGTATATGCAACTGTGTCATGCACGGATATGTTGCATGTGTAGTAATGTCCTTATCACTTTGTCATCCTGACAGGCTTCTGCCCATCGGAAGCATGAGATCTGGAAGGACATCGTCCGGGCTGTCCGGTCCGTGGGGGTCTACAAGCGCCGGATCCGCAACTGCCAAAAGAGGTGGCAGGACCTTCGGGGCTGGACCCGGAGGATTGCACGGGTCCAGCTGAAGCTGTCGCCTCCTCGCAGGAGGGGCGGAACACGGACCCTGACCCCCCACATGCTCAGGATCCTGGCGGTGGTCTTTCCAGACCTGGATGGGCAGCTGAAGGCCAGAGAGCAGCAAGGAGGGGGTGAGTCAAAGACTGCACTGTGTACTCTGTCTAACATGTTATGTGCCCTCCTCGGGCCAGGTTGAACTGCCACAGTACAGCAGTCATGTTGTCCAGGAGCCATGTCCCTCTATTGTGCACTGCCCACTCCTCATCTGATACCCAGGTGTGGCCCTTACATGCAGGGAATTCTGTCACTTAGGACTGTGTCCTTGCAGTTTGCTTGACTCAAGGTGGGAGACAGCATCTGTTTCCCTGACTCTGTGGTGGGCATCATGGGTGGGTCCATTGCTTACACAATGCCTGTATTCTGACATGTATTCAGCGTGTTACTTTGATCTGTGGTCCAATTGCTGAGCTGATCCACCACATGTGGCTGGGGTACCTGGCACACACCCATGCTGCGGGTGGGAACAATGTTTGGGCCCCAGGAGTATGTATATGACGTGTGTCACACATACTTAGCCAGCTGCCTACAGTCCAGGGCTCATCCCTCATTCATGTGGGGCTGGACAGTCATGCCTACTCCAGGCCATACAATACACTCTGTACTCCCACTCCCGTGTATCAGAGGACACATTGTGCACAGTGATTTGCCCCTCAGGTGTCTGCCTCTGTGTCAGTGTGCTGTGGATTAGTCGCCAGGACTGCTGTGGAGTTTCTTGGTAGGGGCTCAGCATGCCACTGGAGATGTGACCATAGGAGACGATACTTGTGTGACACATAGGTGTCTGATCAGCTGCCCATGCAGACTGGGGCATGTAAATGTGAAGTTCAGGCAGCTGTTCCCCATGCACAGCAGAGTGTGAGGGGCTCAGGTTCAGAGGGTAGTGTCACAGGTCTCCCATATGTCCAATAGGTATGACCTAGACAGATGAGGGTTAAGAGGATGTGTTGTGGGGGATGTACATGTGCACTTGTGCAGCTCCAGGACTTGCATTCCCCATGACCTACTATTGTGACACAGTGCAGAGTGTTGTTGTCTGGCTGCAAAGTCATACATCACTGAGACAGTGATGTATGACTTTGCAGTCATGCCTCCGCCATGGCATGTGTCTACTGATTGGTGATCCTGCAGGGGAGTGACATGTGCTACATGCACACCATAGTGGCGCTGGCTATCAGGACATGGGTGCATCATGGTGTCTGTCGCTGGTATGCATCACATGCATTTCCTATTTGACTCTGGGCATCCCTTACATCCGTAAACCTGTACTGACTCAGTGGCAAGAGCTGTGATGTGTCCACACCGTGTTCTCTGCACTGTCCAACTACTGTGTACTTGGTGCATGTGTCAACACTGGGGTGTTGCAATCCAACAGACACCAGACAGATGGGTGCAAGGCCATGTGGGATGTGAGTGCCATGCTTGGCATCAGACTGACAATTGACTTCTCCTGTTCAATTAGTGCACTTTTAGCAATGTACAACTAATGATGCCAGGGCTTGCTCTGTGATGTGCTGTGCTCACAGTGGTGTGTGCGTTATGTGCAGGTGACTGATGTCTGTCTGTTTCCCCATTGTTTGCAGATACATCCACGGCCACGGAAGGGGACAGCTCCACGGACCAGGAGGAGCCGGAGAGCCAGACTGGGTCAGCAGCCGAGGAGTGGTCGGAGGGACCCAGTGGCACGGAGGGCGAGGGGAGCCACACCGAGGAGTCCTCAGCAGCATCCACCTCAGCTGAGGACCAGAGCAACTCGGAGGATGACTCCCTTGTGGAGGCGGGTGTCAGCAGCCACCACACCCCAGCTAGTGTTGCTGTCCCCGCCACCACCAGCACCACCACCGCCCTCCCATCGGCTCCCATTCCCCAGGTCCGTGGAGGCTCCCATGTCCGGGAGCGTGTCTCCTTTGGGCCAGGCACCGCACCCCCTGCCCCTGTGTCCCCTGCTGCCCTGAGTGAGGAGTCTGTGTACCTCCTTCGCCAGCTCCATGTAGGGCAGACAGCCATGCTGAGTGTCCTCCATGCGCACACCGCGCTGTTGACTCAGCTGGTGTCGTTCATGGAGGGCATCTCATCGGGCATGTCTGACCTACAGAGGGGCAATAGGTCCATGGACTCCTCCCTGACGGCAGCAGTGTCCCTCCTCAAACGGTCCCTCACCCCTCCTGCCTCTGCTCCATCCACACTCCCCAGCACCTTACCCATCCCAGGCACACACACACTGGCACACACCAGCACACACACATCCAGCACACTGACACACACGCCAATGACAAAACGCACACGCAAGCACATTCAGGGGACTGAAGCCAGACTCACAGGGGATGGGGCCCTGGAACACACACACGCATCCACATGCACTGCGCAGTCCTCAGTTCCCTCTCCCTCCAAAGCACCCTCCCTTGCCTCACCTGCAACCCCAAAGTCACAGCAGCTCTTCCTCTGTGACCTCGGCCTCTTCCCCACCGATGAAGCTGCTCCAGCATCCCGGGGGAAGAGGAAGCCCACCCACACGGAGCAGAGTGCCCCTCGCCCCCGGACACCCTCCCCCAGGCGCAGACGGACTGAGGCCCCCACCCGCAAGTCCCCCGGAGTGCTAAGAGCAAGACCCCGCCACCGCCCTGCAGCTCAGGCACAAGGTCTCCGTCCTCCATCCCTCAGGCCCCCACTGCACAGGTGCCCCCACCACACCCTGCCCCAGGTTCCCCCACCCACAGATATACCATCCCCAAGATGCTCCGGCCTTCTCCCCCTGCCACTTGCTCTCCCAGCACCACACCCCCGCTGCGCTTGTCTGTGCCACTGATGTGGTGAGGGTGTCCCCCCTCTGTCCAACCCACCTTGCCTGTTCCCCATTCTCCTCCCCTGGAGGTAGGCACTGCAGTGGAGTCCACTACCGCCCTGTCTGACTTGGGCACTGCAGTGGCGGACCTGTCCACCCCATCTGCAGGGTCCACTGCAGTTGTGCCGGCACCCACGACATCTGTGTCATGCCCCCCAGTTGTGCCGGCACACACCATGTCAGACACCTCCACTGCAGTTGTCAGTGGCTCTCCAGCACCCACCACCCCTTCCCTGACTCCCCCTGGTGAGCCCTGATCCTGTCCCTGCGGTGCCTGGCCTGCCCCCCGGTTGCCCCTCCTAGTGGATTGTCCCTGGTATTGTGCAGGCATGCGTAGGGTGACATCTGCCAGTGTCACCCTGTTTGAACTTTGACAATGGACTGGCCATTGGCCTTTGCTCTTTTTTCAGGACTTCGTTTGGCCTCAACACATATGCTGAATAAAGCAACTTTCTTTTCTCTAGTGCTCATGCTTCAGATGTACATGTTGTTGGTGCAGCTAACCATGCCCTTGCTGCAGTGATGGTGATATCTGGTCTCATGATTATGAAGTGTTACTGTGCAGGAACCCATGTGGTCCAGGGGGAATGTGTCCTATCATGTGGTGTATCCATGTCATCAATAGCAGCATCTGAGGGTGTCATGTGTTCAGTATTTGGCAATGGGTTTCCTACTTACATTGGCAATTTCATATCTGTGGCTTCCACCCCTGCACATCTGTTGTGCCTGCCATCGTTGCATTTGTCTACTTCCCTGACCGTGTTGCCATCTCCAGTGGACATGCAGGTTTGGGCATCAATGGGGAGGGACTCATCCGTGTAGTCAGTGCAACATTGCTATACAAGTGTGTTGGATCTGTGCTGATGATTCCGTTGGCACATCCATGACCAGGCTGATGTGATGGGAGCCCTCATTTGGTGCTAATTGTTGATTGTGTGACCAAGTGCTCAGCTGACATGATGGGGCCCTACTGAGGCAACATATGGCACAGCTTTCCTCACACAGGAGTGGAGTCCCCTCATGGCAGTGTGTACACGTGTGACATTGCCTGCGCCCAAGGTGTGTGTTGTATGTGCATGTCTGTGTGTTCACTTCCATTCATCTGCGCATGCTGTGATCCCTAGTGTTGTACCTGTTTGTGATGCTTGCTGACTTGAGCTATGTTCCCCCAAAGTCTTCTCCCTGTGTTCTCTGTGATGTGGGTGCATGGCACATTACTGGTCATCAGGGTGTCACCCATAGGTGTGTTTGCTGTCAGGGCAGAGTTTGTGTGCTGACGCAGATGGGTCACAGTCAGGTTTCCCTTTGGCACTTGTTGTTTGCCCCTGTCATGTGATTTCCAGTTTGTGTTATCTTTCAGTGATTGTGACACGTTGTGTGTGTGACTGCTGGCACTCCTTAGGGTCCGGGCTGCAATGTTGGTTGTTGTCTATGTGTGTTCTTTGTGGGTGACCTTGGCTTCTTCATTGGTGTGTGACTGTGGCTGGGATCCCATTGGTCGGTGTGGTATTGCCGTCATGTCCATGTACAGCGTAGTGTGCAGTGTGTCAGACATTCAGGAGTCTTGTTGAGTGTCCATGTGTGATGTGTTTCTACACCTTGGTTCCCACCCACCACCCTGGAATAGTAATGGGTGCATGTGCAATGTCACCAGTGCATGTGTACTTCACTGCTGCACATTGTTGGAGGTCGAGGGGTGTGGTGTTGAGTGTGTGCAGATGAGAGTTGTTGCCCGGCTAGTCCCCTGCCTCCATGTTGGCCTTGGCTTACTGGCCATGCTGATTGATTTGTGCTTGTGTAGGTGTGATGGTAGTTAGTTGCTCAGGACACCTGACTGTGGTTCACAGTGTGAACGACATTTAGCTTTGTCATCACAGTGGTATTTTTCTTCAGCCCAGGGTCACCACATTGTGGGGGCCCTGGGGGTGGTGCTGTGGTGTGTCTGTGACTTGCTGTGTCAGTTGTTGTTCCTACGTGCCTGTGTGACATGTGTGTTTTGTGCTCCCTCTCACCTGTCAATGCCTGCTTGCCCACATAGGGGATTTGGATCCATGAGTTACCTTAGTGTGGCAGTGTATGCACATCTGTATGATTGGTATTCAGCTCTCCTCATGTGTTGTGTTGTTGCCTGGGGACAATGGCACCCCCACCCCTCACCTGCTGTGTATGATGACAGTGTTGGTCTGCCTGTTTGTGTTTGTGCATCTGCACCACTGCATTGGCATATCTTGGGTGTGCCATTGGCTGTATGTTGTTTGGTGTGTTTCCCCTGCTGTCCCTGGGACTCCTAGGTCATCGGTCAGCACAGTGATCATGGTTTGTGTGTCCCATTGCTGCCATGGTATGGTATCTGTTCACCTCACATCTGCTGTCTCCACAGGGTATCTGCATTTGTGGGCCCATTGGTGCAAATATGTGGTTCTGCATTCTGATGGTCACTTCTGTCATTGTGTCATTGATGACTGTTGACGGTCTCAGCCACCATGGGTGTTGTTTGTCTGCACATGGCCAAAGGAATGTTTCATTTGCACTGCAGTATTTGGCTCCCCAATTTATGTTGCAATGGGACACATACACTACTTTGCCACAGATGAGTTTTTGGTTCTGTGACCAGGAATGATCCATGCAGTTTGGCAGTTGCAGCTCTTTCTTTGTCAACAATTACCTTTTGGTCACTGTGATGATGAGGGTGTAGACCCCATTGCCACAATGGTCAAAATGTGCTTCAGCTATGGACCCCACACTTGCCTTTTGGTCACTGTGATGATGGGGGTTTAGACCCCATTGCCACAATGGTCAAACTGTGCTTCAGCTATGGACCCCACACTTACCTTTTGGTCACTGTGATGATGGGGGTTTAGACCCCATTGCCACAATGGTCAAAATGTGCTTCAGCTATGGACCCCACACTTGCCTTTTGGTCACTGTGATGATGGGGGTTTAGACCCCATTGCCACAATGGTCAAAATGTGCTTCAGCTATGGACCCCACACTTGCCTTTTGGTCACTGTGATGATGGGGGTTTAGGCCCCATTGCCACAATGGTCATGGGCTGCTTGCATTGTGGGTGCCACACACATATATGTGTGGCACATGTGCTAGGGGGTCACATTGTATGTTCAATGTCATGTTCGGTGTTGTAGGCATTTGACACAGCCTGCTCACACGCTTGTCATGGTGGTGGGGGATGTCTTAATCTTGCATTCCCTAGGTTGTGGTGTGCTTGTTGTGTCATGCATTGTCCATCCTATGAGTGGGGGTGGTAGTAGTGGTAGGCATCCAGCCCCCCTGGCTAAGGGTGGTAGTAGTGGTGGGCATCCTGCCCCCCTGGGTGAGGGTGGTAGTAGTGGTAGGCATCCTGCCCCCCTGGTTGAGGGTGGTAGTAGTGGTAGGCATCCAGCCCCCCTGGCTAAGGGTGGTAGTAGTGGTAGGCATCCAGCCCCCTGGCTAAGGGTGGTAGTAGTGGTGGGCATCCTGCCCCCTGGGTGAGGGTGGTAGTAGTGGTGGGCATCCTGCCCCCCTGGGTGAGGGTGGTAGTAGTGGTAGGCATCCTGCCCCCTGGGTGGGGGTGGTAGTAGTGGTGGGCATCCTGCCCCCCTGGGTGAGGGTGGTAGTAGTGGTAGGCATCCTGCCCCCTGGGTGGGGGTGGTAGTAGTGGTAGGCATCCAGCCCCCCTGGCTAAGGGTGGTGGTAGGCATCCAGCCCGCCCTGGGTGAGGGTGGTAGTAGTGGTAGGCATCCAGCCCCCCTGGCTAAGGGTGGTAGTGGTGGTGGGCATCTGGCACCCCCTGGCTAAGGGTGGTAGTAGTGGTGGGCATCCTGCCCCCCTGGGTGAGGGTGGTAGTAGTGGTAGGCATCCTGCCCCCCTGGTTGAGGGTGGTAGTAGTGGTAGGCATCCAGCCCCCCTGGCTAAGGGTGGTGGTAGGCATCCAGCCCCCCTGGCTAAGGGTGGTAGTAGTGGTGGGCATCCTGCCCCCCTGGGTGAGGGTGGTAGTAGTGGTAGGCATCCTGCCCCCCTGGTTGAGGGTGGTAGTAGTGGTAGGCATCCAGCCCCCCTGGCTAAGGGTGGTAGTAGTGGTAGGCATCCAGCCCCCTGGCTAAGGGTGGTAGTAGTGGTGGGCATCCTGCCCCCCTGGGTGAGGGTGGTAGTAGTGGTGGGCATCCTGCCCCCTGGGTGAGGGTGGTAGTAGTGGTAGGCATCCTGCCCCCCTGGCTAAGGGTGGTAGTAGTGGTGGGCATCCTGCCCCCCTGGGTGAGGGTGGTAGTAGTGGTAGGCATCCTGCCCCCTGGCTAAGGGTGGTAGTAGTGGTGGGCATCCTGCCCCCTGGGTGAGGGTGGTAGTAGTGGTGGGCATCCTGCCCCCCTGGCTAAGGGTGGTAGTAGTGGTGGGCATCCTGCCCCCCTGGGTGAGGGTGGTAGTAGTGGTAGGCATCCTGCCCCCCTGGGTGGGGGTGGTAGTAGTGGTGGGCATCCTGCCCCCTGGCTAAGGGTGGTAGTAGTGGTGGGCATCCTGCCCCCCTGGGTGAGGGTGGTAGTAGTGGTAGGCATCCTGCCCCCCTGGTTGAGGGTGGTAGTAGTGGTAGGCATCCAGCCCCCTGGCTAAGGGTGGTGGTAGGCATCCAGCCCCCCTGGCTAAGGGTGGTAGTAGTGGTGGGCATCCTGCCCCCCTGGCTAAGGGTGGTAGTAGTGGTGGGCATCCTGCCCCCTGGGTGAGGGTGGTAGTAGTGGTGGGCATCCTGCCCCCCTGGGTGAGGGTGGTAGTAGTGGTAGGCATCCTGCCCCCTGGGTGGGGGTGGTAGTAGTGGTAGGCATCCAGCCCCCCTGGCTAAGGGTGGTGGTAGGCATCCAGCCCCCCTGGCTAAGGGTGGTAGTAGTGGTGGGCATCCTGCCCCCTGGCTAAGGGTGGTAGTAGTGGTGGGCATCCTGCCCCCCTGGGTGAGGGTGGTAGTAGTGGTGGGCATCCTGCCCCCCTGGGTGAGGGTGGTAGTAGTGGTAGGCATCCTGCCCCCCTGGGTGGGGGTGGTAGTAGTGGTAGGCATCCAGCCCCCCTGGCTAAGGGTGGTGGTAGGCATCCAGCCCCCTGGCTAAGGGTGGTAGTAGTGGTGGGCATCCTGCCCCCTGGCTAAGGGTGGTAGTAGTGGTGGGCATCCTGCCCCCTGGGTGAGGGTGGTAGTAGTGGTGGGCATCCTGCCCCCTGGCTAAGGGTGGTAGTAGTGGTGGGCATCCTGCCCCCTGGGTGAGGGTGGTAGTAGTGGTGGGCATCCTGCCCCCCTGGGTGAGGGTGGTAGTAGTGGTAGGCATCCTGCCCCCTGGGTGGGGGTGGTAGTAGTGGTAGGCATCCAGCCCCCCTGGCTAAGGGTGGTGGTAGGCATCCAGCCCCCCTGGCTGAGGGTGGTAGTAGTGGTAGGCATCCAGCCCCCCTGGCTAAGGGTGGTAGTGGTGGTGGGCATCTGGCACCCCCTGGCTAAGGGTGGTTGTGGTGGTTGGCATCCAGCCCCCTGGGTTGGGGTGGTGGCGCGCATTCAGGCCCCTGTGTGCATATGTGGCATTGGTGATGGGCATCCCGCCCCTATGGTGCTGCTGGTGTAAGTATATTCAGATTCCCAGTGTATGTGTGTGATGTGTCGTGTACGTGTTGTATGTGTTTTGTGGTTGGTGTCTGACTTACCTTCTGCGCCGTACGCGTCCGTGCCTGTTCCGGTAGTAGATGTAGAATATTGGTATGATCGGGACGAAGGGATTCATGGTTGGTTCGTGTCGTTCGTCCTTCTCGTTGCTTCGCGTCGTCCTCGTCGCTTGGCTTCGTCCTCGCCGCTTCGCGTCGTCCTCGTCGGTGCTGTGTTCGTCTCGTAGCCGTGGATCGTGTTGTGGCGCGATTCGGAGCTTATGTGCGCCTCTCCCGGATGCTTTGACGTGCCGTGCGTAGCGACAGGTTCGGCGCGTACGGAAAGCGCATCGTACTTGTCCGGCCGGACGGGGCTGCATTTTCCCTTCCGTGCGACTCGATTCGGCGTTTCCGGATTCGCCTCGGTCGGAGAACAGGACCTGGTTTGGGTGAGTACGGCTCGGCCGGGATTTTTGCTGTTGTGCGCATCGTACTTGCTCGTTCGGTGTGCTGTACGGATCGGTCGGGAAACAGGCTTTCGCATGGCTTTTTTCCCGACCGAATAGTATTGGGTGCGCCTCCGACCGAGATCGGAATCGGCCCCATTGTAATGATGCCCATTTTCTTTTCAAAAATCAGTTGCCTAATGAATTACCAAATTCATACCTAATATTTCTGATGCCAAAGTTCGGAGAACATCATTCGGCCTATTGGGAAGATGTCAATATGAATTAATGAGATTATTTTGGATATATTCAATACAAAGGTTTTCAGAAACATCATTCGGCCTATTGGGAAGATGTCAATATGAATTAAGAAGTTTATTTTTGGTATTCTCACTCCAAATGATTTCAAGAACATCATTTAGACTATAGGGAAGATATCAAGAATTTCTGATTCAGTTATCGTTTCTGTTCTTTGATATTGTATTTAGAAAATTGTTTTAGAAAGAAGCATTTCATATATTTGATCTTTGTATTATATGCAATGTTATTGAGGATGTTTATTTTAGGAAATGTGAAGAGATAGTTGAGTTTGCTGTAAATATTTTGAACACAGATTTGGGATTTTTTAACAATCTTATTGATTGTATTTTTTTGCCCGCTGTTACATGATGAGCAACATTGAAATCACTGTCTATGGTGAAATTCAATAGATTCTGAGAACAGCAAAAAAGGCAAACTGAATATGTTATGTAATGGTAAAATTATGTTGTGTACTTTAAACTATAACATTATATGTTATAACTGTATTTTTTCTTCTCTTTTACAGACCAAAATTCTAAAGTTTGAAACTTTTTAAAATTTAGATTATAAAAAACAACTGAAAAAATAGTTTCAAAGACTTTCATATCTACTATCGAAAAGGTAAGATTAGGTAACCCAAACACTACCCATGCACTACTACATTCACTTGTGCACTATCCATACAGTCCTCTAACCACCTAGACACTGCTCATTTACACCTTCAATTACCCATGTAGTACCCATGCAGTCCAGAAATCAGCCTGTCACTCTTTGTGTACTCCTCCAATCGCCCAGCCAGTACTATGTACTTATCCAATTACTCCGCCAATACCCAAGCACTTATAATTTCACTCAGGCACTCTCCTTCCAGTACTCTAATCATCCAGTCACTACCCATGTACTCATGCAATGATCCAGGCACTAACTCATGCAGTGCTACAATTCCCAGAGCACTACCTATGCACTCCAGCAATCCCCCTGTCACTTCCCACGCACTCTTCCAATCACCCAGCCAGCAGCATGTACTTATCCAATCACTGCGCCAAAACCCAAGCACTTATACATTCACCATGCACTCTCCTTGCAGCACTCTAATCTTGCAGTCACTACCCATGTACTCATGCAATGATCCAGGCCTGTCACTACCCATGCACTCCTCCAATCACTCAGTCAGCACCATGTACTTATCCAATCACTCTGCCAAAACCCAAGCACTTATAAATTCACCATGCACTCTCCTTGCAGCACTCTAACTATCCAGTCACTACCCATGTACTCATGTAATGACCCAGGCACTAACTCATGCAGTGCTACAATCTCCAGAGCAGTACCCATGCAGTCCAGCCATCACCCTGTCACTCCCTGTGCACTCTTCCAATCACCCTGCCAGCACCATATACTGATCTAATTAGTTCGCCAAAACCCAAGCACTTATAAACTCACAATGCACTCTCCTTGCAGCACTCTAATCATCCAGTTACTACCCATGTACTTATGCAATAACTCAGGCACTAACTCATGCACTGCTACAATCCCCTGAGCACTACCTTTGCACTCCAGCAATCCCCCTGTCACTCCCCATGCACTCTTCCAATCACCCAGCCAGCAGCATGTACTTATCCAATCACTGTGCCCAAGCACTTATAAATTCACCATGCACTCTCCTTGCAGCACTCTAACTATCCAGTCACTACCCATGTACTCATGTAATGACCCAGGCACTAACTCATGCAGTGCTACAATCTCTAGAGCACTACCCATGCAGTCCGGCTGTTGCCCTGTCACTCCCTGTGCACTCTTCCAATCACCCAGCCAGCAGCATGTACTTATCCAATCACTGCGCCAAAACCCAAGCACTTATAAATTCACCATGCACTCTCCTTGCAGCAGTCTAACTATCCAGTCACTACCCATGTACTCATGTAATGACCCAGGCACTAACTCATGCAGTGCTACAATCTCCAGAGCACTACCCATGCAGTCCAGCCATCGCCCTGTCACTCCCTGTGCACTCTTCCAATCACCCTGCCAGCACCATATACTTATCTAATCAGTTCGCCAAAACCCAAGCAGTTATAAACTCACCATGCACTCTCCTTGCAACACTCTAATCATCCAGTTACTACCCATGTACTCATGCAATAACTCAGGCACTAACTCATGCACTGCTACAATCCCCTGAGCACTACATATGCACTCCAGCAATCCCCCTGTCACTCTCCATGCACTCTTCCAATCACCTAGCCAGCAGTATGTACTTATCCAATCACTGCACCAAAACCCAAGCACTTATAAATTCACCATGCACTCTCCTTGCAGCACTCTAATCATGCAGCCACTACCCATGTACTCATGCAATGATCCTGGCCTGTCACTACCCATGCACTCCTCCAATCACCCAGTCAGCACCATGTACTTATCCAATCACTCTGCCAAAACCCAAGCACTTATAAATTCACCATGCACTCTCCTTGCAGCACTCTAACTATCCAGTCACTACCCATGTACTCATGCAATGACCCAGGCACTAATTCAAGCAGTGCTATAATCCCCAGAGCACTACCTATGCACTCCAACCATTGCCCTGTCACTGCCCATGCACTCCTCCAATCACCCAGTCAGCACCATGTACTTATCCAATCACTCTGCCAAAACCCAAGCACTTATAAATTCACCATGTGCTCTCCTTGCAGCACTCTAATCATCCAGTCACTACCCATGTACTCATGCAATGACCCATGCACTAACTCATGCACTGCTACAACCCCCTGAGCACTACCCATGCAGACCTGTAACCACCTACATACTACTGATTCACTCCTCCAATTACCCAGGTAGTACCCATGCAGTCCAGCAATCCCCCTGTCACTACCCATGCACTCCTCCAATCACCCAGCCAGCATCATGTATTTATCCAATCACTCCGCCAAAACCCAAGCACTTATAAATTCACCATGCACTCTCCTTGCAGCACTCTAATCATCCAGTCACTACCCATTTACTCATGCAATGACTCAGGCTCTAACACATGCACTGCTACAATCACCTGTGCATTACCAATACAGTCCAGCCATCTCCCTGTCAGTACCCATGCTCTCTTTCAATCAATATTGCTCTACACATGTACTTAAGCAATCACCCACATATTAGCATGCAGTTATTTTTCTTTTTTAACCAAATAATGTAGTTATGAAAAGAACTCTTTTTTTTCTTCTTTTTTGTTTTGTAAATTTTTTTGTGTTTTTTAAACTATTTTGTCAATTTTTTTGGTGTTTTTTGAAAAAGGAAAAAAACAACAGACAAAACTTTTAACTTTGGGAATTATATAGTCATTCCAACAGTAAAAAATTTTTTTTAGCAGCGATGGTTTCTTGCTGCAGAACAACAGCGTCAACTGACTGCTCACCACAACATAAAATTGCCTTACATTTCATGCAATGCTGTTCTAGGGATGCAAACTCTACCCGAATGTCTGGACCACGAGATGCGGAGCTTGAGGCTCCAGAAGTGCTGGGACCAGCTCCCTGGTCACTTTTCTGTGTGGCTTCTTGAGCACGTCGCAGCTGTTCCCGTGCAAGATGTTTTGGATGTATGGTTTGCAAATGTTTAAACATGCTTGAATTCCCACACGAATATTTCTTGTCACTGCCTCTCGAAGGAATCCTGGGACAAAGTGTGCAGCTCACCTTTCGAGCATTCACCTTTTTTTCACCATCAGGGATGCTGAAAAACTTCCACACAATTGACTCCGGTCTTTTCTTGGGAGGTGGATCCAAGTCTTCATCATCAGAAGGATGGTCTATTTGTGGATTTGAAGAAGCCATTGTAAACTTTTCCAGCAAACACCAAAAAAATTGTCAATATGGCTCCCAAAAAACACAACAGGTCTCTGTCCTCTGATGCTGCAGAGAGAATGAGTAAAATGAGTGGGGTCCTTCAACTGTTAGAATGGGAAAGCTTAAGAACCAATCAAATGCTTTCTTTTAAAGTCACAGGGGAGTCGCGCACCTGGCGCGCAACCACCGCACACCCCACGCGACTTCGCAAAAATATATTTAACAATAATATAAGTTTATTACAAGTACAAATATATTATTTTTATAAATAGTTTAGATAATCTCTTGCTCTCATATATACATTAAAGTTATATACATATAGTTTTCAAACATAATTCTTTTTTTACGGGAGTCGCACACCCGACACGACCCAGCATGTATATGACGTCACGCGGGTCCCGGCACCGTGCACACGTCGCATACCAAATGCGCATGTGACGTGATCCCATATGTATGTCACGTTACGTGGGGCCAGGCACCGCGCACCTGTAGCATACGAAACGCGCACATGACGCGATCCCATACGTATATCACGTTACGCAGGGCCAGGCACCGCGCACCCGTCGCTTACCAAACGCGCATCCTTCTCGACTTTAGCAATATGGCAGCTTGAATTCATGCACCCACAGTGATAGGTACACGATGGGTACGCGACTCCACTATTTATGCAAAAAAAAAATATATATATTTTTTAAAAGACAGAAAGGAAAAAATAAGAGAAAATAATTATAAGATATTACAGTTACAAAATAATATTTTTAAAAACTTGCAATTTTCAGAGAAAAAGATAGGTATTATAAATATTATACTTACAAATTAGCATTTAAAAACCTTTGAAATTCACTGAAAAAACCATAGGTTTCAGGGGCGTTATAGTTAGAAATTAGCATTTAAAAACCTTTGAAATTTACTGAAAAAACCACAGGTTTCAGGGACGTTATAGTTAGAAATTAGCATTTAAAAAACCTTAGAAATTCACTGAAAAAACCATAGGTTTCAGGGACGTTATAGTTAGTTGGACATTTCACTCGTATAAAACCATAGAAATTCCGCCGTTATAGTTAGTTCAGCTAACTATAACTCGCGCCCCCGCAATGTACTGCTGATGACGTCACATATTACATCATTCATGACATGGTCAGTGACATCACTGATGACATCACTGATGACATCTCAAATGACATCACTGATGACATCACTGATGACATCATCCACGTGAAAATCTGATGCACCTCCTCACACTCTAATATAACCTTTGATACACCCACTGTAAAATACAGACTACCATTTTCGAAACCATAGACACACCAATACCAGTTACTACATACGCACTCACTGATTCCTAGGTCTACACACACATCCACTCATTCACCCATACAATCACTCATAAATGCAGTCACTCATCAATAAAACACTATCATATCCACTCATACACCTATACAGACACTCACACACCACCACTCATCCAGAGTTACTCACACACCTAGTCAGTCATGCAAAGAATCAATCACACTTCCATTTACTCACCTATACAGTTATACACACACCACATCACTTATTCAAACAGAAACAAACGCATACTTACTCCCTTATACAATCACTGACACAAGTACACACTCATCCATACAGCCACTCTCACAATCACTGACTCTCACGTATAGTCATTTATATACTCCAACTCTCACATATACTGTATTTTACATATGTAGTTACTTTGACAAGTACCACTGAGACATCCATTCACTCACCAACACACCCATACACACACTCACCCACCCATACAGCTGTTTCCACATGCGCTCTTCAACCCATACACCTAGTGAATCAACCACTCACACATCTATGCACAGAGTCACACACCTCCCACCCACCCACACACACACTCAGTCTCCCATACAAATACTCAGGTAACCAATCGATAACCCATATAGACACTCATGTAGCTACTGACCAACCCATGCAGCAGTATATACAACAACAGACAGACTGATACAGACATTCACACAGTTTAGTCACTACCCCATGCATTCAGTAAGACACATGTAATCACTCACTTAAACAGTCAGTCACGCACCTACTAAATCCTCCATCCAGACACTTATACACCCACTCATTCTTCAATACACCTTGGCATATATATAATACATATTTAAACTTTAAAGAAACACACAGTCACTGGATGATGTCATCAGTGATGTCACTGACCATGTCATGAATGATGTAATATGTGAGATCATCAGCAGTGCATTGCGGGGGCGTGAGTTATAGTTAGCTGAACTAACTATAACGGCGGGATTTCTATGGTTTTGTACGAGTGAAATATCCAACTAACTATAACGTCCCTGAAACCTATGGTTTTTTCAGTGAATATATAAATATATATATTCACTGAAAAAACCATAGGTTCCAAGCACGTTATAGTTAGAAAATAGCATTTAAAAAAACTTAGAAATTCACTGAAAAAACCATAGGTTTCAGGGACGTTATAGTTAGAAATTAGCATTTAAAAAACCTTAGAAATTCACTGAAAAAACCATAGGTTTCAGGGACGTTATAGTTAGAACCTGGATGCACATCAAGCAGGTTTCCGCCCAGCTCACTCCACAGAATCAGTGATACTATCAGTATTGGATACTCTGAGAGAAAAGGCGGACAAAGGTCTCCCCCAAGCCCTGGTGCTATTGGATCTCTCCGCTGCCTTTGACACGGTCGACCATAACATCTTGATCGACTGTGTCAGGGATGCGGGTATCGAAGGAACAGCCCTTGAATGGACTAGATCCTTCCTAACAAACCGATCTCAGGCAGTCCATCTTGGTGTTTTTACGACCCCCATGATTAAAACTACCTGTGGAGTCTCCCAGGGATCCTCACTTTCCCCTCAATTATTCAACCTATATCTTCTCCCCCTGATCCACACATTAAAAGAAAGGAATATTCAAACCTTCAACTATGCGGATGATTTCCAATTAGTACTCCCTATCAATAACTCCACATCCTCCATCCACGAATGCCAGTCGACAATGCTGTTCATCCGTGACTGGATGAACAGCAACCAACTGAAATTGAACCCAGATAAAACAGAACTGATCCTCACAGGAGGCTCACTTAACCCCTGGAGTTCCCAATTCTGGCCTAAAGAACTGGGACAACCCCCGACCCCATCCAATCATGCCAAAACCCTGGGAGTCATAGTCAATAATGACCTCACCATGAAAACCCAAATAGGATCTGTAATTTCTACCTGCTTCTTCCAATTAAGGAAAATAAAGAAAATCAGCAGGTTCCTAACTCAGGAAGCAAAACTGCAGGCAGTCCTTGCCATGGTGATCTCACATATTGACTATGCTAACTCCTTATACTTTGGCATCCCGGCCTATCTCATCCACCGTCTCCAACTGATACAGAACCAGGCGGCCAGACTGATTCTGCAGGAAAACAAACGCCAACACGTCTCCCCCCTTCTGAAGAAACTACATTGGCTCCCTATATCACAGAGATGCGCCTTCAAGACGGGATGCATCATCTTTAAATCCTTGAATGGCAGAACCCCAAATTCATTTACAGCCTGATTAACAGATATAATCCAACCCGCAACCTGAGATCCGCCCACATGCACCTCCTGTCAACACCCTCCTTTAAACAGAAACGATTTGGCGGATCCAGGTTCTCCACACTGGGCCCAAGATACTGGAACTCTATGCCCCTAGAGATCAGATCCTGCACAGACCTCATGACCTTCCGCAAACTTCAAAAAACATGGCTCTTTAAACAGGCATTCGCATAATCACTCGAACAAACTTTCACCCATCACCTTCCCGAGCAGCGCCAAGAAACCAATCCGGTGTACGAGCGCTATATAAATTAGGTATAACATAACATAACATAACATTATCATTTAAAAAACCTTTGAAATTCACTGAAAAAACCATGGGTTTCAGGGACGTTATAGTTAGCTGGACATTTCACTCGTACAAAACCATAGAAATTCCACTGTTATAGTTAGTTCAGCTAACTATAACTCGCGCCCCGCAATGCACTGCTGATCACATCACATATTACATCATTCATGACATGGTCAGTGACATCACTGATGACATCACTGATCACATCTCAAATGACATCACTGATGACATCATCCAGTGAATGTGTTTTTCTTTAAAGTTTAAATATGTATTATATATATACCAAGGTGTATTGAAGAATGAGTGGGTGTATATGTGTCTGGATGGAGGATTTAGTAGGTGTGTGACTGACTGTTTAACTGAGTTATTACATGTGTCTTACTGAATGCATGGGTTAGTGACTAAACTGTGTGAATCTCTATATCAGTCTGTTTGCTGTTGTATAAGTTGCTACATGGGTTGGTCAGTAGCTACATGAGTGTCTATATGGGTTATTAATTGGTTGCCAGAGTATTTGTATGGGTGCCTCAGTGTGTGTGGGGGTGCGTGGGAGGTATGTGACTCTGTGCATACGTTTGAGTGGTTGATTCACTGGGTGTATGGGTTCAAGAGTGCATGTGGAAACAGCTGTATGCATGGGTGAGTGTGTGTATGGGTGTGTTAGTGAGTGAATGGATGTCTCAGTGGTACATGTCCAACTAACTACATATGTAAAAGACAGTGTATGTGAGAGTTGGAGTATATAAATGACTATACGTGAGAGTTAGTGATTGTGAGAGTGGCTGTATGGATGAGTGTGTACTTGTATCAGTCATTGTATAAGAGACTAATTATGCGTTTCTTTCTGTTTGAATAAGTGATGTGTTGTGTGTATAACTGTATAGGTCAGTAAATGGACGTGTGATTGATTATTTGCATGACTGACTAGGTGTGTGAGTAACTCTGGATGAGTGCTGCTGTGTGAGTGTCTGTGTAGGTGTATGAGTACATATGATAGTGTTATATTGATGAGTGACTGCATGTATGAGTGATTGTATGGGTGAATGAGTGGATGAGTGTGTAGACCTAAGAACCAGTGATTAGATATTTAGTAAGTAGTATTGGTGTGTCTATGGTTTCAAAAATGGTATTCTGTTTTTGGAGTGGGTGTATCAAAGGTTATATTAGGGTGTGAGAAGGTGCATCAGATTGTCACATGGATGATGTCATCAGTGATGTCATCAGTGATGTCATTTGAGATGTGATCAGTGATGTCATCAGTGATATCACTGACCATGTCATGAATGATGTAATATGTGATGTGATCAGCAGTGCATTGCGGGGGCGCGAGTTATAGTTAGCTGAACTAACTATAACAGTGGAATTTCTATGGTTTTGTACGAGTGAAATGTCCAGCTAACTATAACGTCCCTGAAACCTATGGTTTTTTCAGTGAATTCCTAAGGTTTTTTAAATGCTAATTTCTAACTATAACGTGCCTGAAACCTATGGTTTTTTCAGTGAATTTCAAACGTTTTTTAAATGCTAATTTCTAATTATAATGTTCATTAAACCTATGGTATTTTCAGTGATTTTAAATTATCATTCCATTCTCAACCTAGTGAAAACAGCCAATATCGCCAGTTTTCCAACAATAGCTTCCGCAAAAAAATTCGCCACAAATGAGAGCGACAACTAATGCTAATAATATACAGAGTAGGCGTTCCCGTGCAAAAATAACACAAAAACACCACTTCCCGATATTTTGAATGAGCAGCCAAATCTGGGGTGCGATCCAAAAACAGGCGATAAGCTGCGTTAGCAGTAGGAATTTAACATCTGCCTTTTACTGGTGTAAAGCAGGACGACTACCTACAGTGTGAAAGGGAGCCCAGCCCAGAACCACATCTGAAGACCAACACATGTCATAGAGCTACTGACCATGCAGCTCCGACACCCAAGAAGGCCACAACACCCACTGCCATCACCCTCAGGACCTCCCCCGGACCACCCCCTCCCTACTACCACCGAGGCAGCGCAGAACAGAACAGCGGACCTTCCAAAAACGGCATGGTCCCTCAGCCACACAATAGCTGAATCTTGGGAGATGTGGCAACCAAGTATGTGTGAAGGACGCAAGTCACCCATCAATAAAAATGCACACAATACCAAGTGTAGCGGTGATGTGGTGGACAGACCTCACTATGCAGAGCACAAACCTCTCCATGTGGACATATACTGCTGGTGCTTGTAGTGTTGTGGACAATAGACGCAACCATGTTACCTCAGGCACTGGGGAAGATCTCGGTCATGTAGCTGTGTTGTCCCCCCCTGTAAGCGGAAGCGGAGTGTGCTGGTCCAACGTATACCACTCCAGAGTAGGAGTATGAATAAATAGGCTGGGGCTGTGGCCGTGGTTCACTTGTGGGAAGGCCAAAGCGTCTGCCAGGGCGGCAGCCCTCACCCTGCCACGAGGCCTCCGCCGTGACCGCCGGCCTCCTCGACACAGGCCCGCTGCGAACCCAGCAGCAGAGCACCACAGACTTATGTCTGTACAGACTACTGCCTTCGATCTACACTGTGGACAGCAGGGCTCACAATTCAAATCGAGTCGCGATTGCAGATGACGCAATCCAGTAGGGAAGAGACATTGATCCCAGTGCGGCCCGCCCGGACCACGCATCATCGCAGACTGCGCACACACTGAGTGCTTCAGGTGCCACTAACTCAGTGCACCACAAGTCAACGCCACGTGGACTTATTAAGACAGAATTCATTAGGCAAAAGACATTGCTACCAGTGCGGCCCGCCCGGACCATGCATCATCGCAGGCTCCACACACGCTGGTTGCTTCAGGTGACACTAACTGTACAGCTCAACTCAACGCCACGTGGCTGTGGGCCCTTGCTGACCGCTGCCTCCGGCCTACACTGCGGTCATCAGGGCTCACATTTAAAATTGACTCTTGATTCATTAATTGCAGAGTCCAGTAGGCAACTAAGTATTACTTCCCTAAAACCTACATAACATCCTTTTAGTATCCTTGCTTCAAGAACTTGTTTTATATCAGTTATAGCTTTAGTACAATGACCAAATTCATCTTGCAAGTCCAAAGTAACACTGAATGGCAGCCTACACTGCGGACAGCAGAGCTCACAATTTGAATTCAGTCTTGATTTATTAATTGCAGACAGAATTGTACTCTATGTCCTCGAATTTTGTCAAGAGGAAGTGACAAAAGCATTCCTTGATGTCTGTGCTGACTACTGCCTTTGATCTACACTGCGGTCAGCAGGGCTCACAATTCAGATCGAGTCGCGATTGCAGATGACGCAGTCCAGTAGGCAAGAGACATTGCATCATCGCTGGCTGTGCACATGCTGAGCGCCACACCTACCACTAACTCTATGCAGCTCAAGTCAACGACACGTGGCTGTGGACTCTTCCTGACCACTGCCTCCGGCCTACACTGTGGTCAGCAGGGCTCACAATTCAGATCGAGACGCGATTGCAGATGACACAGTCCAGTAGGCAACAGACATTGCATGATCGCTGGCTGCGCACACGCTGAGCGCCACACCTACCGCTAACTCTATGCAGCTCAAGTCAATGCCACGTGGCTGTAGGCCCTTCCTGACCGCTGCCTCCGGCCTACACTGTGCTCAGCAGGGCTTACAATTCAAATTCAGTCTTCATTCATTAATTTCAGAGTCCAGTAGGCAACTAACTAGAACGTCCCTGAAACCTACATATTTCGACAGTGTATTCCATAAATGTTTCATATTTTGTTCCATACACCTACACTGTGGTTAGCAGAGCTCACAATTTAAATTGAGACATGATTTATTTATTGCAGAGAGAATTGTACTCTATGTCCTCGAATTTTGTAAACAGGAAGTGACTAAAAGCATTCTTCGATGTCTGTGCTGACTACTGCCTTCGATCTACACTGCGGATAGCAGGGCTCACAATTCACATCGAGTCGCGATTGCAAATGACTCAGTCCAGTAGGCAACAGACATTGCTCCCAGTGCGGCTCGCCCGCACCACGCATCATCTCTGGCTGCGCACACGGTGAATGCTTCTGATGCCCCTATCTCAGTGCAGCACAACTCATGAACCCTTTATGATACAATGTTTTGTGTATAATTTCACATCTGCTGCCCCTACCTCAGTGTACCACAAGTCATGAACCCTTTACGATACAATCTTGTGTGTATTATTTCACATCTGTTGCCCCTACCTTAGTGCAGCACAAATCATTGACCCTTTATGATTGAATTTGTGTGTCTGATCAAATGATTACTGTTGTACTTGTTGCCATCACCAACCATTCCCGGACGGCTGGCTTACACTCACCCCACACGCATCCAGCACAGACGTCACTGGACATGTGACCCTGGTAATAAAAATGAGTCGAGCGCACGTGCCCGTACCCAGTTCCACTATCTATCTGTGTCTGTGTGTTCATTATGTATGCAAGATGCCGCCCCTCGGCCCTACCACATTACATTGTGCTGTGGACAGGGTATGCCACCATGTTACCTCTGGCAGTGGGGAAAACTTCAGTTATGTAACTTTCTCTCGGTCATTGTACAAGTACGTACGTAGAGACTGGATCATTAGAGTACTTCAAGGAGAGTGTATAGTGAATTTATAAGTGCTTGGAGATTGGCGGAGTAATTGTATAAGTACATATGTTGGCGCAGCCTAACCCTGAATACAAGCTTGGCTCTAATTGGCTGCCCTCCATGTGCCAAAAACTGAAATTTGAACTTTGCATGGCCGTGTATTGCTACAACTGCAACACTCCACTGAATGTGCAATAAACATTCATATCCACACAGATGTGTCATGTCCACCATCTTTCATGTGTGGAACTATGGATGAATGTAGGGTCAGTGATTCCCCATACCTTCCATGTTGGCCATGTTGTGGGACTTGGCTCACAGCGTGACACATTGGCGCTTGCGACCCTGGTGACGTCAGCACTACAACAGGGACACCTGCATCAGTTGATTCCTCATACAGCCCAGGACGGAGCCACGCCCATAGCTCCGGAGTCATTCTTCACAGCCTCACGCAGTACTGGCATACGCCAGGCCAGCCCACTCCGCTTACGCTTACAGGGAAGGACAACAACGCTACATGGCCCAGATTTTCATTGCAGTGATCTGCTGGTCACACCCTAGTTGTCAGTACGCCACAGCCACTCCCTCACGGCTAGTATACACCCACACCACACCCATCCAGCACAGGCATCACAGGACACTTGACCCTGCCAATAAAAAAGACCGGGCGCACGTGCTCGACGCCATTTCAGAGTTGCTCCCACCGGATGCACTGCGGCCGGCACAGGCACACCGGCACGGGATGGTGACTTTCGGTCCACTGAGGTACGGGTACCGTAACTGCTGAGCGGGTGTACAGCCTGCGGTGATGGCCCGTCCCGGCGGTCTGGACAGCTCAGGTTTTGTGTGCCCTGCTGGACCGCAGTGTAGGCCTGAGCCATCAGACAGCGCAGGCCTACCGGCACGTGGCGTCGCCTCGCTGGTCACATAGTTAGTGGCACCGCAAGGGCTGAGCGGGTGTGCAGCCTGCGATGAAAAGCCTGGTGCACTGGTATGTCCTCTGCCATGGCGAAATCAAGACCCAGCACCAAATGTGAGACCTAGTGGCCTGCGGAGCGGGGCTGCATGATATGCATGGTGCCGTGTCCGCGGGTCCCGGGCTTTTGGCTTGCAGCGGCACGTGGTAGGCCCTCTTTTCTACACGCAGGTTGCGAAAGATGAGCAGTGAGGCTTGTTAGCGCAGCGGCGGGCAGTGACCTCCAGGCAGTGGGAGTGGATGGGGTGCAGCAGCCTGGGTGCGCAGCGGCAGACAGTCACCTCCGGGCAGTGGGAGTGGATGGGGTGCAGCAGCCTGGGTGCACAGCAGCGGGCAGACACCTCTGGGCAGTGGAAGTGGATGGGGTGCAGCAGCGGCAAGCAGACACCTCTGGGCAGTGGAAGTGGATGGGGTGCAGCAGCCTGGATGCACAAAGGCAGGACAGAGAATTAGGCATGTGCAGTTGTATGTACTCTGCCATTACTGATTCCATACTACGTTTCAGATGAGTAAGCTTGAGGGCTTCACTATGTTCCGGCACGTGGTTGGAGACACACTGGTGATGGAAAGGTGAGCTGTGAGGGTTTTGTCCACAGTGTGGGCACTCACTGTCCCTCTCCATCTCTTCCTTTCTCTCCCTCACACTCTTTCTCTCTCTCTTCCTCTCTCTCTCTCACTCGATCTCTTCCTCTCTCTCACACTGTTTTTTTCTTTCTCTCTCTCTACCTCTCTCTCTTTCTCTCTCTCTCACTCTTCCTCTGTTTCTCTCTTCCTCTTTCTCACACTGTTTCTCTCTTTCTCTCTCTTCCTCTCTCTCACTGTTTCTCTCTCTCTTCCTCTCTCTCTCACTCTTTCTCTCTGTCTACCTCTCACTGTTTCTTTCTTTTTCTCTCTCTTCCTCTCTGTCACTCTTTCTCTCTCTCTCTCCTTTGATGGACGCTTGACGCACAATGTTATCTTGCTTTTTGTCTAGCAGGCTGTGATTCACAGATTGATGACCCCCCCGACACGGAACTCCCGCCACGAGGCGATGACTTCAGTTCCACTGAGTTAGTGCCACCAGAGCTGAGCGCGTGTGCAGCCTGCGATGATGCGTGGCCATCCTGCAATCAAAACTCACTTTGAATTGTGAGCTCGGCTTGACCGCGTGTACGCAACGCCTGAGGAGGTTGCTTCGGCACGTGGTGGACCCTCTTAGACACACGCCGGTGGCAGAAGGTGAGCAGAAAGGCTTGTTTCCGCAGCAGCGAGCAGTCACCTCTGGGCAGTGGGAGTGGATAGTGTGTAGCACCCTGCGTGCACAAGAGCAGGCAGACACCTCCGACCAGTGGGAGTGGATAGGGTGCAGCAAACTGGGTGCACAGGAGCGGGCAGACACCTCTAGGCAGTGGGAGTGGATGGGATGCAGCAGTCTGGGTGCGCAGGAACGGGCAGTCACCTCCGGGCAGTGGGACTGGATGGGGTGCACCAGCCTGGGTGCACAGCAGCGGGCAGACACCTCTGGGCAGTGGGAGTGGATGGAGTACAGCAGCCTGGGTATGCAGAGGCGGGCAGACACCTCTGGGTGGCGGGAGTCGATGGGGTGCAGCAGCCTGGGTGCACAGGGGCGAAACAGAGAATTAGGCATGTGCAGTTGTATGTACTCTGCCATTACTGATTCTATACTATGTTTCAGATGACTAAACTTGAAGACTGCACTATGTCCCGGCATGTGGTTGGAGACACACCGGTGGCAGAAAGGTGAGCTGTGAGGATTTTCTCCACAGTGTCAACACTCACTCTCCCTCTCCATCTCTTCCTTTCTGTCACTCACACTCTTTCTCTCTCTCTCACTCTCTATCTCTTCCTTTCTCTCTCTCACACTCTTTCTCTCTTTCTATATCTTTTCCTCTCTCTCTCATTCTTTCTTTCTCTCTCTCTTCCTCTCTGTCTCACTCTTTCTCTCTCTACCTCTCTCTCACACTGTTTCTCTCTTTCTTTCTCTCTCTCTTCCTTGTATCTCACTCTTTCTCTCTTTCTCTCTCTCTTCCTCTCTCTCTCACTCTTTCTCTCTTTCTCTGTCTTCCTCTCTCTCACTCTTTCTTTCTCTGTCTCTTCCTCTCTCTCACTCTCTCTCTTTCTCTCTCTCTCCTTTCATGGACGCATGACGCACAATCTTATCTTTCTTTTTGTCTTGCAGGCTGTGATTCACAAATTGTCGAGGGATGACACGCCATACCTGTACCTGCTTTTATTTTGTTGTTTAGTTTAAATAAAATGTTTTATATGTAAATCCATAGATGACTGAGATTCCTATTTGTCCAACCTCACATGCATCTTCTTTACTATAATTGTGCGACATCAGCCAATTTGTTACGTTCCAGATTTCCTAAGGTTGCTGTCACATTTGTTTGTGTGGGGGGGAGGTGTGATGGGGATGGCGGACAAGGGGCTGGTGGCGGGGGGTGTCGGAGCAGTGTTGGGTGTCCGAGCTGCATGAACGTTGGCTCCATTGCATCTGTTGTCATTCACTTTGAAAGTTAAAAATATCGTCTCAAATACTTAACCACTACTACAAAACACATAACACACCTTCTTAATTTCTAATTTACCTTCGTAGTTGGTATGCAGATTTCAAATGTCACAAACGCATGCATTTCTTTTCTTGTCACACAGTACATCTAATGCACCGTTTTCATCAAGAATGGAACTAGTAATGGCAGAATTTCCCTTTTGCTCCACACATAAATACATATAAAGAACAAATCAAAATAGTTCCTTATTTTTTTTAGATTGCAAAACCTCTCTTTATTGGTTATTTTTGAACTTTCCATATAAACAGTTTTTTTAAGGACACATACAGGTGAAAAGTTCAAGGTATTGTATCACCACTTTCTAGTACATTCTACGACATGTGCAGGTTAAAACTTCATCATTTTTTTAAACCTACCGATATTTCTTTTTGCAACATTTTTTGCAACATTTAACGGCACGTGGAGGTCAAAAGTTCACCATTCTTTCAAGTTTGAACTGCACCTTCCAAATATAATTAACAGGTGTGGTTGAGCTGAGCAAATTTCATCATATAATATGTACTCCACGTATAAACTGCTTTTTTATTAACCAATCACAAAGATGCTTTTCATCAAAACTAATATACACCCTACTTTTTAGGACACAATACATTTCATCTCCCAATCGGTTAACGTTTTGTATGTAAAAAAAAAAGTAGTTCCCCATGTTTAAACATATCTCTCATTCTACGAACGGACTGCATGAGCTACAGACATTTATCCATATCTCGTAGCCATACCTTCAAAATGCTAGTGTGGATTGTAGGACATAGCTATGTTTTCTGGTGCAAGAGGTATGCAGAACAGAGACGTATTGACTTAGACCTAGGTTTACAAAGTGTGCACAGTAAATGGTTTGCACAGAGAGGATTGAAGTGGTACCAATTGCTCCCTTTGATTAAAACCTGTTTGCATCTCCAACACCCTGATCTCATGATTGTGCACTGTGGTGGTAACGACCTAGGCACATTGACTGGGGTAGGTTTGGAAATGCTTATGAAAGACACCTTTGGACAATTGATGTTACTTTTGCCTCAAACTGTCTTTGTATATTCCAATATATGCCAAAGACAGAAGTGGAAATGGTCAACCCAATTTGTCATAAGATTGAAAAATCTAGGAAGAATGTCAACAAAGCTGTGTCTGCATACCTCAGAGACCATAGAATGGGGTCGATTTACAACAACAACATACGTTTTGATATGGCTGATATCTACAGAAGTGATGGAGTACACTTCACAGATGAGGGAAACCGAGTTTTCCTGATTAACTTGAAGCTGTGCATTCGCACTTACATGTAGCTCCAACTAATAAACACAAGGGCTCTTTTTAGAGCCGCCTTATATTCCCAATTTCGGCTCACAGAGTGTCACCTGCAGGCCGTCGGGCAGGCTCGCAGAGGAAGAGCTGTGGCCCGTGGGCTCAGCTCGCAGAGGGAGACCTACGAGCCTTTGGCTCGCAAAAGCACAGCACCGTACTGGCTCGCAGAGGGAGAGCTGTGGCCGGACTCGCAGAGGGAGACCAACGGGCCAACAGGCCTGCTAGCAGACACACAGCTATCAGTTAACGGGCTGGCTCGCAGAGATACAGCTGCGAGCCCTTCGAGCTGCAACCCGACGGGCTAACTCGCAGAGGGAGAATAACGGGCCGACGGGCCTGCTAGCACAGACAGAGCTACGAGCTAACGAGGTGGCTCACAGAGGTAGAGCTGCAGGCCTGACGGCTCGCAGACACAGAGCTGCGAGTCGACGGACTGCCTTCTAAAGGCATAGCCACGAGCTGATGATGTGGGGAGAGGGAGCGTAAAAGGAGTATCTCGCACAGACAGACCTGCGGGATATTTTCAGTATTGCCTCGCAGAGGTAGAATTATGGATGCGATGCCTTTTAGAGGGAGAGATGCAAGATGACGGACTGAGTCACAAAATGGCTCACAGCTCGAAGTCGCAGAGCTGCGAGCCGACGGACTGGCTTCTAAAGGCATAGCCGCGAGCTGGTGATGTGGGGAGAGGGACCGTGAAAGGGGTATCTCGCACAGGCAGAGCTGCGGTATATTTTTAGTGTTGCCTCGCAGAGGTAGAACTACGGACCTGATGCCTTACAGAGGGAGAGTTGTGAGCTGACGGACTGAATCACAAAATGGCTGCCAACACTTCCTAGTTTCAACTGTTCGCAGCCAATGAGCCGCAAGCTCGTGCTCGTAACGCTTCAGCCAATCAGATGTCAGAATTCTTAAATATCGATATATGGAAAATTTGATATTTCTCTAAAACTACTGAACGGATTTACCCGATTTAAACAAAAGCGTGCTTTCTGGACCAAGACCTTTCTCTGTGCCAAATTTGGCGTAATTCCGTTCAGCAGTTTGACCTGTAGCCTTGTCTAAAGTTTCCTATGGAAATTGCATGGAGAAAACACGTTTTAGGACCCCCCGTTTTTCTTAGCCGCCCTTTGACGAATCCCCCCAAACTTTTAAGATAGGAGCTGACCTGAAAAGAGGAACTTTTGGGAAAATTTCGTAAACATTCGTCAAACGACGCCAAAGTTATAAGCACATCAAAAAATGCTTTTCCTATGGAAACGTGGTCCTAACTATAACTACCTACTGGCGACTGCCAGTAGGTAATATATATATATATATATATATTTCACAGAAAAGGTTGCCCTCGAACGGAAGCGCACACTCAGACAGGTTTGTCATTTTATTCCAGGCTACAGCAGAGACAAACAACTTGCAGAGAATTCATTTTCGTAGGCCTTATGCGTTTCAGACATCCTTGTCCTTGATTACAGGCCAAATGCGTGTCTATCCAGTGAAAACTATTGCAGGCACCTGTTAACAATTCTGCCCTTAAGTGGGCTTCCCAAGTGAGTTACAGACCAGTGCATGTCGGTAGTTGAAGTTCTGCAATATACATTTTTCCCAAGTGGCCTGGCCGGCTCCTGCTACATCCCGTGGTGGAATGAGAGTGTTTTGCCAAACTTTGCGCTCCTGACGGAGTGGCAGAGTTGGCAAAACTCTGCAAACTCCACTGTCGGAATGGAGTTCGCCACCCACCCCAAGTTTATATGGTTGCCACATTGAAATGATACTGATACTGAATGCCTCTCGTTACAATATAATTTATGATTTGCATACATCACTACTTCCAATTCATGGGGGCCTTGAGGCTCCACCCGTGGTCCCCAAAACAGGTCCCTGTTTGACCTAGGTGCACCCAGAATAAAGAGGCCAGGCCCCAGGGGATGGGGTCCTCAGGCCGAAATTGGCCCAGAAAGGGGGCCGTGTTGCCCCCTCCCTAGTGTAATCCCCAGGCCCCAGGTGATGGGGTCCCAGGGGGCCAAATTCAGCTTGGAGAGGGGGGCCACACTGCCCCGCTCCCCTAATTTAAATAAATGTTATTAAAAAGACCAGGCTCCAGGGTTGGGGTTTCCGTGGCCGAATTCAGCCAGGGGAGTGGGACCACATGACCCGCTTCCATAATAAAAAAAAGGCCGGCCTGGGGGAATTTGATGGAGGCCCCACCCCCTTTCTCAACCACTCTGCAAAGGGGCCTTGTGGCACACAACTTGTTGGGGGATGAAGTCCCCTTGGCTGGTGAGGGTCCTTGGGGGCCAAAACCCCCTCCTGTTACCTTGAGTAAGTCTCATACAATGGGATTGCTAAGAGCTCATCCTAGGCCCCGCCCTACTTCTCCACCACTCTACAAACGCGTCTCCTGGTGCTCTACTGGTTGGGGGATGAAGGCCACTTGGATTCCGAGGGTCCTTGGGGGCCAACAACCAGTCCTGTTATCTCCAGTTACTCCCACATCGTGGGATTGCTGAGAGCTCATCTGAGGCCCGTACCATTTCTCCACCACTCTGCAAATGATCCTCCTGGTGCACTACTGGTTGAGGGATGAAGTCCCCTTGGATGGTGAGGGTCCTTGGGGGCTAAGAATCCCTCCTGTACCTCCAGTAAGTCCCACACAGAGGGATTGCTGATAGCTCATGGGAGGCTCCGCCCCCTTTCTCTATTAGTTAGGAAATAGTATTAAAAAACCTTAGAAATTCACTGAAAAAAACAAAGGCTACAGGGACGTTTTAGAAGGGAATTAACATTTAAAAACCATAGAAATTCACTGAAAAAAAGCAAAGGTCGAAAGGATGTTATAGTTAGGAAATAGAATTTTAATAACCTTAGAAATTCCCGGAAAAAAAAAGGTTACAGGGATGTTATAGTTAGGAAATAGAATTAACAAATCTTACAAATTCACTGGGAAAAAACAAAGGTTACAGGGATGTTAAATTTAGCCTCACATTTCACTCGTACAAAACCAGAGAAATTTGCAAGTTATAGTTAGTTGAGCTAACTATAATTTATGACCCCACAGTGCACTCCTTATGACCTCACATATTACATCACTCATGACATGGTCAGTGACATCACTCATGGTATCACTGATGACATCTGAAATGACATCACTGATGACATCTGAAATGACTTCCTAAAGGACATCACTGATTACATCACTTATGAGATCATATATATAACCAGTCACACACCCAGTTACACCCCCATACAACATCTCATATACGCACTCCCACACAACCACTGACATTCCCATTCACAGACCCATGCAAACAGTGACACGCCTACCCACTGATCCATAGAGCCACTAACCATTCAACTCACTCATATAGCCAATAGCACAACCACTAACACACATTTACAGCTACTCATGCACCTACTAAGTGACCAATACAGCCACTCACACATCAACTCATACAGACAAACCAATACTTACACACCCACTCATATACCCATTCTCATACTGAATCTGTCACCCATACAGATACTCACATACCTGCTCACTCACCCATACAGTCACTCACACATCCACTCAATCAGCCTAACAGTTACTAACACATCCAGTCACTCTTAGCTATGCTAACACATGTACTCACTCACCTTTACAGTCACTGAGACTAGCACATACTCTCCCATAGAACCTCTCTCACACTCACTTACACACCCATACAGTTTCTCACACACCCATTCACTCACCCATACAGCCACTCACACACCCATTCATGTACCCATACAGTCACTCATATATCCTATTACTGACCCATACAGACACTTATGTACCTGCTCAGTCACCCATTCAGCTACTCATGCACGTTCTCATTCATCATTTATAGCCACTGACACACCCACTCACTCACCTATACAAAAACGCAGCCACTTACTCATGTGTACAGTCTCTCACATGCCCACTCACTCATCTATACACCACTTACACACCCACTCACTCACCAATACAGGCACTCCCACATCCAATTACTGTAGTATATATGTTTAACACTCAGTAACTTTTACAAAACACTCAGAATCACTGGATGATGTCATCAGTGATGTCATTTGAGATGTCATCAGTGATGTCATTTGAGATGTCATGAGTGATGTCATGAGTGATGTAATATGTTAGGTCATGAGCAGTGCATTGCAGGGGCGTAAGGTATAGTTAGCTCAGCTAACTATAACTGCTGAATTTCTCCGGTTTTGTATGAGTGAAATGTGAGCCTAACTATAACGTCCCTGTAACCTTTGTTTTTTTCCGTGAATATATATATATTACCTACTGGCGGTCGCCAGTAGGTAGTTATAGTTAGGACCTTGTTTCTATTCAAAAAGTGTTTTTTCTTATGCCAATATCTTTGGCGCCGTTTGACGAATCTTCGCGAAATTTTCAAAACTAATGGTTCACTCAGGTCAGCTCCTGTCTTGAACGTTACAGGGTGATTCGTCAAGTGGGGGCCGAAAAAAAGGGGGATCCCAAAACACGTTTTCCCCATGTTAATTTCCATAGGAAATTTTGGAACAGGCTACAGCCCGAACTGCTGAACGGAATTACACCACATTTGGCAAAAAGGTAGCTCTTGGTTCAGAAAGTGCCCTTTTTTTTAAATGGTGTAAATCCGTTCAGTAGTTCCTGAGAAATTCAAAAAATAAAAATGTATATATCTGAGCACTGAGGAGGAGTCGCGACTCCTCCAGAGCACGAGCTGACTTCTGATTGGCTGCCAACACTCCAAAGCAGAATGTGTTGGCAGCCATCTTGTAACTCGGTAACCAAGACATAAGAAAAAGGGGGGAAAAAGTGAAAAATGAAGAAAAGGGGGCAGGGTAGAAACACTCTGACCCCCTAGGCCTGCTCAGGGGGTCCCACAAGGACCCCCAGGGCCAAAAAAAGCATTTTTAAAAAAAAAGAAATCGTCCGAATTCGCGCTGGGTTCGAAAATCCGGACGGAGAAAAAAAAAAAACGCGCCTCCCGCTCTTCGTTTGTTTTAAGCCCCCGGGTGGGCCAGGCCCCTGGGGCAATTTAAAATTATGGTGTGAGGGCCCATGGGGGCCCCCACAGACCCGGGGACTGCCACCTCCCCGGGGCTTTCCTCGTAATGTGCTCTATTTCTGCCTACGCACCCAAGACCATTTTAGAGATCATATAAAACGATCCATTTTAGAGCGCCTTAGAAGAAAATATACTGTCCTTAAATATTTAGGTTGTAGCTGCTGCTTACATAACTCAATTAATTGTACTCTTTTCATCAAAAGGGTGAAAAAATGAGTATGTCCAATAAGCAAAGTACCTGTGTACTACAGTTTGTGAACAGATCGCCACACATGGGGCTTAACTCGCTGAGCTACGTTACTGCAATTCTTGCAGTTTCACGAATCCATGCAGCAGGCGCTTTCTCCTCTTGAGCTATTTTCTGCACCCCAGGCCTTTTGGCTGACATAGGTCGCGTGAGCAGGTGCATTAAAGTACAGTGCGGTTTTACTGACAGCAGAAGCGGTATCATGCCGGCTGTACACACTGCGCTTTAGTGAACACGTGCAGGAGAGACGCCGCACTCGGCGTTATCAGGACATTGGCAGGTGATATGATGTCTCCGCCCGCAGAAGGGATTATCGACATTTTACCGACACCCTTTCTCATCCCGCGGTGATGCACGTCTACAAAGCTGCAGTTCTGTCTTCAGATTCCAATGGAAAAATAAGCGGGACTCTCTGCCATCATGCGTGACGATTTAGGGCACAAGGAGGCTTGGAACTTGTTTACCATTGTTAATATTGTGGGATTGATGTAATTGGCGTTCACGTACAGCGCCTTGAAACAGAACACCTGCAGAAACCACTTTATCATTAAGTCTCATCTACCCTTTCATGACAGCAGGAGATATGCCTTTCACACCGTCCCTCTCACCGCCCCCTCTTTCTTTCAATTTCTCTTTCGCTTTATCCCTCCTCTCTCGACAGAAAGGGCGCGAGACACGGATGTTGCAAAGGAGGTGGAAAGAGGGCAGAGGGAGGCAGAACAATGGGAAAAGAGACTAGGGAGAGAAGAAAAAAAGCAAAAAAGAGTAAGCCCTAGCGGCTGTTAGGTAATGAGAAGGTTCACAAGATGCGAGGGCTGACAGAAACCCAGAAGCAGAAAGACAGAACAGATAGGAAGGTGAGATAAATGGATGAAGGAGAGAAAGTAGCAAGGAAGGGGGATCAGGGGTTGGATAGCAACGGACGGGCCAATAGGCCTTCGGAAGGCCGAACAGAGGAATAACAGAATTTGAATGATACCTTCTTATTCAAAGCACCCTTATGCTCGACTTTGTCTGTATGGCATGTAAGCCATACACATGAATATAGCACGCCACAAACCATCAGCACTGCCCTCGAGGTGTTGTGAGCATAGTGCAACAGCTTTTATGAAAGGCCCAACGAGCTCCACCGGCCGAGCAGGGTACCCCATGGTTCCGTTCACGGAGCTGCCCTTTGGTCCGATAATGTAGGGGCCAAACCAAATGTCTCCTATTGAATTATATATGTGTTCCGGGTCGGCGCGAGAAATCTGCAGGCAGCTCCTGCACCCACCTAGAGGTCGGCGCCCTGGGCGTGGGCCCAACTTGCACCTTCTAAAGGCCGGCCATGTTCCTGCAGGTCATGTGGCGCCGGTGTTTGACCTCAAAGGCCCGGCGCAGACATATGACGTCTCTGGGTCTGACCTCGAGGGAGACCTCTGGCTTCTTCACTTTACACTTACTTTTGGAAGGGTTGGGTGGGAAACACGACTTAGTGGAGATTGGTAGTGGGATGTGCTGGTGGGGTTTTGTTGCCCGACTGTTTTGTGCAATATGATTTTAAATGCTATCCTGTCCATAACGGTCAACTAGTAAAGGGTACAATATACCGAGAAAGTCTGAGGCAGACCACCACACTTCCGCCTATAATGTGGACGTGCTCTGTGCCTGAAATCTCTTTGGATTATTACATGCAAGGTAAAGTAGACGGCATGATCCACTGACAGGGGAGGCCAGGGGCCAGAGGATCACAGATAGGCGGTGCCATGCCCTGTTGGTTTCAGAATATTGGAGTTTGAAGTATCGTCATTACATGAATATCGTCGCTGAAATATTGCTTGCAACATATCATCTCATTGGGTATAGATTTTCTATTAATAACTTCAGGGGAGCCATATTCTGGCTCTGGTATTCTCCCAGCATGCTGTTTTTTATCATGTCATTAAATTGGTTCACCCCGTGCCCTTCTGGGTTCAAGATGCAGTAAGTACAGTTATTAGATTAGTGGCGGCCTCGGGCCCTAAAATAAGTCCAATGTGTGTATAAAGGAGGTGGCTAAAGATGGAATGTTGTGGTCTTTGGCAGCATAAAACTAATGTTGCTGTATAAACCATTGCATTGCATTTTGGGGCATAAAGTATACGATTTTTTCCTACATTTCGGGTACATATTTTACTTAAAGTGAATTATGATAAATAATTGCTGTTTGTGGCACAATTCCCGGGAATGATAGGTTTTATGTAACAACATTCCCCAAAGCAATAGAGATGGATAGAAAACTGTGTCTAATGCTTCTATAGTGCTGCAGAAAAATATTGCTCAGTTCATACTAAGCCACAAGGATGAAGTAAGTTATCACCAGGCCCAAGACTGCATTATGGGACCAGGATACACATACTACAAATAAAATATGCTGAATCCCTAGTTAAATAAGACAAACAAGCATTTTCCGAGATTCGGCTTGACTGTGTGCATTTTGGAAAATAATTCTAGCATATAACATGATTTGTCTTAATAGGTTTTTGAAAGACAGCCATACAAAAATAGAGCCTAGTGTAGTAAAAGGCAAGCAGACAGAGGAGTCTGAATTATGGACCAATAAAGATACAGCGGGAAACTGCTGTTGATATGACAAATAACAGAGCCAAAGTGAGTATCATCAGAACAACAAGGCTGTAGTATTGCATGATAATACCTATATTATATATAGCGCCCCACAAAGGGATAGTAATAGTAAGCGCTATAAAAATTCTATACTGCAACACATATCACGTTAAAAATACAAAAATCTGTTTTTCTAGACTTTGCTTCAATATTTGACCTCCAGTGAATTATGGGAAGTAATTCCCGCATGTGACATTCTTATGAGTAATCGGTTTTTGAACTCTTGATTTTCATAAAGAATAGCGTAATGCGCTATTAAGGACAGACCGATGAAATGAGAGCTGACAGACCGAGTGAGGCGACACACACAGATGTACAGAAAGAGGAGGGATGGGCGAGTGACCTATGGGACTTAAAGGACACTTTTTACACCACCCAGCTCCATGAATAAAGACTGGTGGAAAGCCTGCTCAGTAGGATCGTGGTTGGGAATCTGTTGATAAATCACAACCACCGCAAGGGCGAGGGGTGTTTGACCCCCAGAACCCCGAGCATGACATGCGGGCTCATATTTTAGCAGCAGGTCACACTGTGTGCTCTACCGTATGCTGCAGAAATCCGGCCGCATTCCTCGCTATTCCCAGTGCATGAGAAGCTCTGAATGTTGTCATCAGCATTCAGCATTACTCAGACTGGTCTCTATGTGATGCCCAGCGTGTGCCACAATTGTCCCAGCTGCCGCCCCGTTCTCTCCACTGACCCGTGCTGAACTTGTGCACTCTGCCCCAGTCAGCTCAAGCACTGTCCGATCCACACCCCGAGGATGATGGGAGAAGGGATTGTTCCGATGAGGACTGCAGGCTGCAGAGCATCCCTGAGTCTGCCAGCCTTTGTGTTCTTGTCTCAGTTCTGGGTACCCCGCCAGACAGGCCTATAGAAAGCCTCGCCTCGCAATCCACATCCTTTCAGGGCGGATTTGATTGGATTATGTCAGGGGCAGGTCCACCTCCCTGGGGGGCTGAAAAGGATTCCCTGGTGCTGGGGATTCGTGAGGAAGACAATGCGTGGGGCAAAATCTTCCAAGGGAATACATACTGCGACACTTTCATACCATACGCACCCTAGCCTGAACCATAATCCTTGTAAAGCAGGGGGGCAAAATTGACATGCCCCAAAATGGTTGTCTCTTAACCCAGTTCTTGCTCCTGTGAGCTCCTCCACAAGTGTGTCTTGTGAAAACAATATTATTATTTATATTGCACTTTACAGTTGCCGATTTTAAAAAATATGTCAATAAATTAAATGCAGGGGTCCAAGATTGTCTTTACTAACCCGTCGTGGTTGGCCAACACCAAGGCTGTCTTTCCTTGATTCCGCCTAATTTTCTTCCTTCCATGACCGTACACTTTCTGTTTCTTTACCTCACACTTGCAGGTTCTTTTTCGCCCTATTTTCCTAGATTGCCCCTCCTCCTTTCCACCTTTCCTTCTCTTTCTCTGGTTCAAAGTCTAATATGAAACATAGTTCTCTGTCCCCGAAAATGAGTGCTGGTGACCACACCTGCACACATTCTGCGCTGAGTTGCATACATGTGCATTATTAGGAAGTGCAAAAACAACAGTTGATGGACAGAATGCAGAACAATGTCATACATTCACCCCAGGAGAGAGATCTGGGCCTAAATCCATCGTTTTTTTGCTCACCATGCCGTTCCAGCTTGAACCCAGCCATATGCAAATCAGCCTTGACCCTGTGCCTCATGGGAACAGTCCAGCCCGAACTGCCAAGCCAGGTCCTCCCTGGACTGGAAACAAGCATCCTAGGACCGGTTTCGGGGTTTCACCCCTCTTCAGCCAGGATAGCTTGATTCCAGTGGCATGGAGAGCACGGGACCCACGTCTGGGCATACCCGTCCCACTCGGGGTGACAAATGCAAAAACAACAGTTGATGGACAGAATGGAGAACAATGTCATACATTCACCCCAGTACAGAGATCTGGGCCTAAATCCATTGTTTTTTTGCTCACCATGCCGTTCCAGCTTGAACCCAGCCATATGCAAATCAGTCTTGACCCTGTGCCTCATGGGAACAGTCCAGCCCGGACTGCCAAGCCAGGTCCTCCCTGGACTGGAAACAAGCATCCTAGGACCGGTTTCGGGGTTTCACCCCTCTTCAGCCCAGACGTGGGTCCTGGGCTCACTGTGCCACTGGAATCAAGCTATCCTGGCTGAAGAGGGGTGAAACCCCGAAACCGGTCCTAGGATGCTTGTCTCCGGTCCAGGGAGGACCTGGCTTGGCAGTTCGGGCTGGACTGTTCCCATGAGGCACAGGGTCAAGACTGATTTGCATATGGCCAGGTCTAAACTGGGGTGGCATGGTGAGCAAAAGAATTATGGATTTAACCCAGATCTCTTGACTGGGGTGAATGTTTTGATTTGTTCTGCATTCCGTCCATCAATTGTGTGTCTTTTGCTTTCTCGCCCTAAGTGCGCCAGGTATGCCCAGACGTGGGTCCTGGGCTCACTGTGCCACTGGAATCAAGCTATCCTGGCTGAAGAGGGGTGAAACCCCGAAACCGGTCCTAGAATGCTTGTTTCCGGTCCAGGGAGGACCTGGCTTGGCAGTTCGGGCTGGACTGTTCCCATGAGGCACAGGGTCAAGACTGATTTGCATATGGCCAGGTCTAAACTGGGGTGGCATGGTGAGCAAAAGAATGATGGATTTAACCCAGATCTCTTGACTGGGGGTGAATGTTTTGATTTGTTCTGCATTCCGTCCATCAATTGTGTGTCTTTTGCTTTCTCGCCCTAAGTGTGCCAGGTATGCCCAGACGTGGGTCCTGGGCTCACTGTGCCACTGGAATCAAGCTATCCTGGCTGAAGAGGGGTGAAACCCCGAAACCGGTCCTAGGATGCTTGTTTCCGGTCCAGGGAGGACCTGGCTTGGCAGTTCGGGCTGGACTGTTCCCATGAGGCACAGGGTCAAGACTGATTTGCATATGGCCAGGTCTAAACTGGGGTGGCATGGTGAGCAAAAGAATGATGGATTTAACCCAGATCTCTTGACTGGGGGTGAATGTTTTGATTTGTTCTGCATTCCGTCCATCAATTGTGTGTCTTTTGCTTTCTCGCCCTAAGTGCGCCAGGTATGCCCAGACGTGGGTCCTGGGCTCACTGTGCCACTGGAATCAAGCTATCCTGGCTGAAGAGGGGTGAATCCCCGAAACCGGTCCTAGGATGCTTGTTTCCGGTCCAGGGAGGACCTGGCTTGGCAGTTCGGGCTGGACTGTTCCCATGAGGCACAGGGTCAAGACTGATTTGCATATGGCCAGGTCTAAACTGGGGTGGCATGGTGAGCAAAAGAATGATGGATTTAACCTAGATCTCTTGACTGGGGGTGAATGTTTTGATTTGTTCTGCATTCCGTCCATCAATTGTGTGTCTTTTATTAGGAAGTGCAGCAGGAATCTGGCGCTCAACAGCTCTTTGCCCCACCCTTTATCTCACTACCTTTAAAAGGAACTCGAAATCCTCCACTTTAAACATACTTCACCTAAGACTGTGCCTGCTCCAGGCCATTCTGATTACCTAGTTGCATTGCCCAATTTCCACTGAATTAAACTAATTGCATTGTTGTGATACCTATAGGTTTGTATTTGTTGTCTGTTATCCGTAATCCTATTCCTGTTCTCTTGTAAAGTGATCTTATGTATTTGGGCCACTTTTGCATGATAGACAGACAGACAGACATTTGTAGACTTTTCTACTGCTTTCAACCTGGTTGACAGACCAATCCTCTAGAGGTAACTAGTGAGAATGGGGATCCCTAGGGAATTATTAAGGCTGATTATTGCACTGCATTCATCCTCTTGGCGCAGAGTCTTTATGGGGAGGACTAGCTAGGGGCTGGCTACTAAGATTTTAACTCACAATGGCTTGAAGCAGGGATATCTTCTAACCTAACTTTTATTTTCGTTATTTCTTAGTGATTTACCAGTCTGTTTTAATCATTTCAAAAATTCCCTCCACAAATAGCACTTCATAATGTGCATACTCTAATGTACGCTGATGATGTAGTCATTTTCGACCTTACACCTATTGGAGTTCAGCTGAACTTGGATGTCCTTTTTAAATATGCAGAGGATAATTTATTGAAGATACATACTTTCAAAACTATGGTGACACCTTTTAGAGGAAATGGTGGTACTGCCCTTTCAACCGGAGTTTGGGTGGAATGCAAGTAGAGGTAGCAACTAGATATACATACTTGGGTAGGGTCTTCTCCCAGACCTTAGAAAATACTTCCCACTTCTCTTACTAAGGGGCTCTTTATCATGGCGGGCAGACATCAGTCCACCCGCCATCATAGCGGTGATGGGACCGCCCGCCAGACGTGCGGCAGTCCCACCAGCCCAATTAGGATGCGCCCGCCAGTATGGCGGGCGCATCCTTGCCTTTTAACATTGCGGGCGGTGCTGCTGGCTGCAGCACCGTTCGCAATGCAAAAATGCCACGATGTGCATTCCCATGCACAACGTGGCAGGCACCACGCGGTGCCTGTCACCTTGTGCATGGGAATGTAGGGGGTACCATGGGTACCCCCCAGTGCACCTACACCCTCCCCCCATACTGAGGGGGCCCGCAATGGGCCCCCAAAACCAATCCCCGCCAGCCTTTCCATGGCGGCAGCGCCGCCATGGAAAGGCCTCTTCCAGGGCACATCATAATATGGCGGACGGTGCCTGCTAGGCACCGCCACCATATTAGTGGCCCTTTTCCATCCATCAGGCGATCGGTTCGATTGCCTCCGGCAGAAAAGCGGCAGACAGACTTTGCGTCCGCCGCGATACCCACCGCCATCCTAATTTGGTGGTGGGCAAAATGCTCAGCGGTCCTTCCGCCATCATAATGAGCCCCATAGTTCTCAAGGCCACTGCTCACGCAAGTGCTTTAAAAAGATTTTATTGTTCTTCGGGCAGGCGACATTTTTTAAGACTCTTTTAGACATTTATCGAGTAAAGATACTTTTCATTTTAGCCTATGCCCTTAAATATATTCCTGTAAATAAATGGTTGGTTTTAAATGTACTCAGAGGGAAGATTTTACAGAAGATAGTCTCCCTGAGTCAATCATCCCCCGTTCAAGCATTACGATTAGAGCTTTCCCTCCCTAGCACCTATACCAGATCTATGGCAAATGTGATTAGATCTACTTCATGCATCAGAAGGCACACTAAGAGATCGCTTAAGGTATGAAACTCTCAACGATAAAAGCGGAATTGATACTTTGTGTAATAATTTTAAGATTGCACTAGTAAAATTTCAGGGGGATATTCTCAAGAACGTGCGATAAACATCGCCAAAATAGGTTAACGCAAGTTTTCATATCGCCGTCTATCACGGGAAAATAACTGCGTGTTAACCTCGTATTTTCAACACAGCGGTAACATGCGATAGTCTCCCGATAACGCGTCAAATATCCACGATAACATTACCGGGACGACGATGAAAATCCAAACCCGAACGCGAAAAAAGTTGCGATGGGCCCAACCGCGATAAGACAATCAGCGAAAAGCAGCGCCAGGCCTGCAAATCACACACGTCAGGCGGGAAAAATCACTACAAAAGCAGAAAAAAAAACCACAAACAAAAACCAAACTACAGCGAAGCACAATGGAGGCAGCCGGAGCAGGTACAGAGGACGACCAGAACCCCACAAGCCCCCCGGAGGAGCAGCCTGGGACCTCGGGGACAGGGAACAGCAAGGACAAGAAGAAGAGGAAGACGTGGTTCAGTCCGCAGGAAAACAGGATCCTGATCACGGAAGTGATAGAACACCATCAACAACTGTTCGTCACCTCCACTGTGTCATTGGCAACAAAAAATGCAACATGGCAGTCCATCGTGGACAAGGTGAATGCAGTCGGAGTGCTGAGGAGGACAATGGAAGAGCTCAAGAGGCGCTGGAATGATGTGAAGCGCAAGACCAAGCAGAAACTCGCCAACAACCAGAAGGCAGCAATGCAGACTGGAGGTGGGAGTCCAGCGCCACAGGAGGAGCTGGATGAGATGGAGGAAATGGTGTCCACAGTCATCAGTGGGGAGACGGTGGCAGGAGTTGGGGGACCGGACACTGCTCAACATGACCTGACACAACAGCAACAGGGTGAGTAATGACCAGGGACTAGGGGGACGGGAGGAGATGGGCACAATGGCAGACATGCACAATCAAGCGGAGCACAGTGCACACCCACAATGACTCTGGATCATGTCCCTGATCCCCTTGGCACACTGCAGCACACATAGAAACAGCACGTAGGCCCCCGTCGACTATGTGCCCAGAGGAGGCCTGCCCACACATCACTTATCTCACAACCAACCTATGCACATGTGCTGAACCCAGCAAAGCTGCGGGTCCGTGAGCCACACTGACAATGCAAGTGACACTGCATGACGATCATCATGGCTGCAGTCCGATCATCATGACATGGTGCACGCCACCACACTGAGGTGGCTGAGTGTGGACCACATCTGTAAAGGAGCAGGTCACACTCTGACACATCCACCTGCACAAACAACCCCTGACGTCAACAACACATCTGCGGACAAACCATGCCCCAGAGTCCCAACTCCCACCAAGACCTAAATTCACCCAAGTCTGCAACATCTCAGTACTGTATGGGCACAGAAGCCAAAGGCACACTGCCTGAAAGGGACAAGGGGCAGCCAAATCAGAGCTGCAGGGGCGACTCTCCCAAAATGCAGCACACACACATGACATTCAGAGCACATCAGCAATGAAAACAATGTGGTACAAACTGCAGCACGTTTACAACAGGACAGAGGACACAACAGGTGCCGCTTGTGTGTAGAAACTGGCCAATCACATTTGGCATAGCAGGGAAATGTGAGATGTCAATGTACAAGTACAAACACATATCCGTGATGTTGATGAAATGTCCACTGTCCCGCATCAAATAGGCAGCTCCTCCTAAACAGTCACAATGTACATTGTCATGCAGTCTGCATGTGAACTTGTACAATGAGTCAACATACATGCGAACACAATGTAATACTGCATCTCCCCTTCACATTGCAGAGGGAGCATCAACACCTCCTGCAGAGCATCCCTAACAACTCTTCACTGATGACGATGAGGACATCTCCAACATCGACACCGAATCCCTCCAAATCCTCATTGACAGCTTCGGCACCCCACCTCCAGGAGCAGGGCAGCCCAGCTGCATCGAGGAGACCCCACCCCCTGCACAGACCACACAGCAGGAAGCACCTACCACCCCGGCTGTCTCCCAGGACCCCCACGAACAACACATGGCCTTCCAACGCCGTGTGTTAGAGGTCCAGGAGAAGATGGCTGATCAGGTGCGGGTGGGGTTCGACCTCATGGCAGCCAAACTTGATGCCATACATGGGTGTATGATTCCCATCAGGGACCACTTACAGTCCCTAACAGACACCCACAGTCCGCTCCATGCTCTCCAACGATCCATGGCTGACATCGCTGGAGTCATGATACTGAGACAAGAACAACTGTCCAGTCAGAGTGGCTCCAGCGATGTCAGCCGGGAGTTGGGACAGATGCGGGGGCTCATGGAGAACATGGAGCGGATGACGGCGGAAAGAATGGCTGCCACGGCTGCACACCAGCGAGATGTGGCTGGGACCTTCCATGCCCTGCAGCACATCGTCATGGCATTGCTGCCTTAAGGCCTTGCGCAGATGAATGCTGCTGCTGCTTCTACATCCACATCTCCGCCCCCTGATGTGTCAGTGCCTCACAGTGCAGCAGGCAATCCACCTCCGTCCCCTGTGGTGTCAGTGGCACACAGTGCGGCAGGCAATCCACCTCCGGCCCCTGATGTGTCAGTGGGACACAGTGCGGCCAACATTCCACCACTACCCACGTGTGAGGCACATGTGACATCAGAGGACGAAGATACGGGTGAATCAACCTTACTGGTAAGGAGGAGGCAGTAGCATTCATCTCCGCCATATTGCCTGTTTCTGCTTTGTTCTGCCCTTTGCATCATCACCTTCCACTGTCCCCCGATACACTCTACGACACTCACCTTGGACCTCGACATGGACAACCATTTTCTGTTTGGTTACCAATGACACAGCGATCAGACTGCGGACTGAACTCTTCCTCTTACAATGTACTTGTCATTCCCTGAAGGACTCTGGCTGGCCCTCCACGGGCCAATAATGTAAAGTGGGGTTTGCATGGCCCTGTACTGCTCCAGCTGCAACACTCCACTGGATGTGAATTAAACATTCAGAATCGCACAGATGTTTCATGTCTTTGATCATTCAAGTATGAAAGTATGGATGAATGTAGGGTCAGTGATTCCCCCTTACGTCCATGTTGCTCATGTCGTGGGACTTGAGTCACAGGGTGCAACATTGCTGATTGCGGTCCGGGTGGCGTAGACAGTACAACAGAGACACAAGCATCAGTTACTTCCTTGTCCAGCCCAGAACTGAAGCACGCCCAGAGCCCCGGGGTCATTCTTCCCACCCCTACGCTGGCCTGCCATACGCCAGGCCAGTCCACTCCGCTTACGCTCAGAGGGGGGGGACGACAAAGCTATATCTCCCAGGTCATCCATGTAGTGATCTGCTGATCACTGGTCTAGTTGTCAGCATGCCACAGCCACTCCCTGAGGGCTGGTTAACACCCACACCACACCCATCCAGCACAGGTGTCACAGGAAAGGTGACCCTGCCAATAAAAGGGGCCTAGCACATCACATTCCCCACTGCCGGAGATGACATGATGGCGTCCGCACCACGAGACTCAATCATAAAGGGTCCATGACTTGTGGCGCACTGGGTTAGTGGCACCCGATGCACTGCGGCTGGCACGGGCCTACCGCCATGGGACGATGACTTGTGGCACACAGGGTTAGTGGCACCCGCTGCACTGCGGCTGGCAGGGGCCTACCGCCACGTGACGATGACTTGCATTGCACAGGGTAAGTGGCACCCGCTGCACTGCGGCTGGCAGGGGCCTACCGCTACGTGACGATGACTTGCGTTGCACAGAGTTAGTGGCACCTGAAGAGCTGAGCGGGTGTGCAGCCTTCGATAATGCGTAGGTATCGATGAGTCGTCCTGCTAATCGTGGGTCGATTTGAATTGTGAGTCCTGCTGGACCGTAGTGCACGCCAAAGCAGCAGTCAGCACACACATGACTCCGCCGTGCCGCAGGGTGCGCTGGGGGCCTGTGGCGTGGAATCCAGCGATCGGCTGAGGAGGATGCACCGGCACGTGGTGGACCCTCTTGGAGACATGTGAGCATGGAGGCCTGGGTGCGTAGGGGCGGCCAGTCATCGCTGGGCGGAGGACCGGTCTGGGGACCAGGGCTGGGGTGCAGCAGGCACGCAGGATCGCGCAGGCACCACCGGTCACGGCGGCGGACTCGTGGCTGGGTGGAGGGCGCCGCCCTTGCTGACACGATCTTGCATGCGATGACGTGATGTGCGCGGGTTGGTTTGGGACGTAGCCACCTCGTCTCCAGTGTGAATGTGCCCATTGAAGGTGGTCGGCCACGTGTGTGTAGGCCTATGGACAGGTTGTGGCGGAGACTGAGACACACGCAGTAGTCACTTTGGATGTGCATTCCCACAGTTGTGAGTTGGGGGATTGTGGAGTTGAGGTGTGTGGTGTGTTCAGTTGGTACTTGCCGATGGGCAGTGCATTTCCATGGGGGCCATCCTGAAAGCGCTGGTTGGTGGCGGACTTGCGGACATGTGGGAATCATGCACACTGCCTGGGGAGTTTGCGACGACATTGGTGGACAGGCCACGGTGGTCCACTTTTGTATGCACATTGATGGCATGCGTGTGGTTGCTGTTGCGTTGATTGTGTGCAGTGTCGGCAGGGGGCACAAGTCGTACACGTGTGCTGTGAATTGCCCCTAAAACGTGCGTGACGCCAGCTATGGCGTAGTTCCCTTGCGTGGTCTCAAGATGTTCCTGCGCAGTGTGGGGGGAGTTAGGGGCAGGGGTATCAAGCTGACACACACCGTGATGCTTTCAGGTATGATGAGTCCTGCATGATGTGACCGTAACAGCAGTTCGTGTGGTCGTTACCTTCCTCTTCATTCCTATGACGGTTACGGCCACACGAACTTCTGTTATGGTCTTCTCATGCATGGTTTATCATGCCTGTGAGCATTCCGGTTTGTCCAAGTGCAGTACACTGTACCAGATTAGGCATGTGACTATACAGGAGTTTGACCATTGTCACCATTTCTCCCACAGGTTTCTGAAGACACGTTGCCCTGTTGAAGTTCCCCGTTGGGAATGGAACGCGTTGGCTGAGCTTTTCGTTTTGTTTGTTTGTGTATTTGTAATACAGTTCTGTTTTTACACTACTGTTGACTACTGGACTTCATGACCTGGTGCAGCCACATTTTGGTTACTACGATCTTGGGTCTGGGGCACAGAGGCGTCTAGCACGGCTGGCGTTGGGGTTGGTTGCGCAGGTACACTACGAATTGGAACTATCGTGTGGTGCGGATACAGGGGCCCGCCGTTGCTTTTGTGGACATGCATCCATGACATGTGTGAGGAAGTTTGATGGGGCTGGCTGTGAGACTCCTCCGACTCTGACAGTTGTTGGTTGGAAGGTACCAGGGGCCAACAGGTGCAGCACAGCCAGCAGCTTTGTCTGCGGGGGGATGTAGGTTGTCCGCTGTGTTCGTACCGTCAGCCTGTGGGCAATGTGGGTCAGGATGCGGAGGATGGTTGTCCTTTTGAGCCTGTGTTGGCCAATGGCTTCCTCTGGCGCTGAGTCTCTGGGGCTGGTGCGTTTTAGGGTCATCCGCTGTCCTGCGCTGCCTAGGTGGTAATCCGGGATGGTGGTCCGGGGGGGGGTTGGGAGTGGTGGCGGGGGGTGTTGTGGCCTTCTTGGTTCTCCGAGCTGCATGATCAGTAGCTCCATGGCATCTGTTGGTCTTCAGATGTGGCTCTTGGCTGGGCTCCCTTTCATACTGCAGGTAGTCGTCCTGCTTAACAACAGCAAAAGGCAGGTGTTAAATCCCTGCTGCTAACGCGCCTTATCGCCTGTTTTTGGTTCGCATCGCAGATCTGACTGGTCGTTGAGAATCTCGGGAAGTGGTGTTTTCGTGTGTTTTTGCACGGGAACGCCTACTCTGCATATCATTAGCGTTAGTTGTCGCACTTATCCGTGGCGATGTTTTTTGCGGTTGCTATCGCAGGAAAACTGGCGATGTCAGCAGTTTGCACCAGCTTGTGAATGGGGCGATAAATCTATCGCCACTTTTGCGGCGCTAAAGTGCTGATAAATCGGCAATGACTCCTTGAGAATATGCCCCTCAGTGTTTTATTGCTCACTTGCAGTTACGGACTCTAGCACAATTAAAACTGTTTTTGAAAAATGCGACGGCCAGAGTGTGTTACACACAGGACATTACACATTGTTCACAGCTAGAAACTTACAACCCCTATGCTGATAGCCAATCTTTTAAGCAGAATCAAAAACATCTGTCATTTACTTTGGAACACAGTACTAGGCGTTTTTTTAATTATGCTCAGACAGGCCATTTTACCTCTAAACACTTCTAAAAAGAATTGGTTTTTCTAAAGGGTATATGACCGGAGCTTTGAATTCTGTAAGGGCGGTATTCAAGTTATTAAGCATGCACTTTTTGACTGCCCTTGTAAGACAGTGGCGGACGCTAGGAATAGTATTTTTAAAACCTTTGTCCTAGATATAATGTACTTAAAACCAATGATTTGATTGCCATAGCGATGTCACCTCCTGATGATTTCATATGTTACAATCTGTATGCGTTTTTTAAATCCTTTTTACCCATGTACGTCCGCATTATGATCTCCCCCATGAATTTGTGTGTTACAATCTGTATGAGTTTTAAATCTTTTACTCTATGTATTATCTGTACGTTTGTATTATGATCCTCACATCACATATGTGCTGTTTTATGTGATTATTTATAAACTATATATATTGTTGATCTCTGATGAGATCTATATCAATAAATAAACAAATAGATAGATAGATAGATAGATAGATAGATAGATTGACAAATGTTTCTCCAGTATCTCCAGGGGAGCTTGGGATATCATAAACTGTTTTGCAATTCCGCTTCGATGGAGGGTAAAATTGCTGTTGATCAGCATATAATCACGATATGCCACCCCGTTGGCAGATAGCTAACATTCAGTAACGTGGCCCAGGACTGGACAGAATTCAGCAATCTGGAAATAAATTCCGCTTCTCTATCTGGATGTTTTAGAGATGAATGTTATTTGAAGGCACATGAGAAATGAAAATCCCATCTAGCGGGCCCATTGACCTGCATGCTGTGTTATCATAGGGTAGCTTGTCTCCAAGCCTGCCTTCCCTGTGCTTTTCCAATGCCTCTTTGCAATCTGTTTGTGGTTTTGTCACTTTCCCAAACCCCACCAGAGTTTCTAGATTGTTATGTCATACAGATATGCACCTAGAATTGGATTGTAAGGCACCTGAGCATCCCGCCATCGTGTCTCATTTTATCACAATTGCACTGTATGGACATACGGTTACCCACCGTCCTTTCATACCTCAGTTCCTTTAATATTTACCTCTTCCCCTGCCTGTCCTCCCGATATTAATTTTACTTCTTGCGTCTGTCCTTCAAGGATTCTTGGTGCAGACCCTGCACTTCCAATGTATCTCTGGCTGCCAGTCTCTGAGGTTTAGATTGAATCAAAAAAGCTTAGTTTGATTGACATTAGCATAGTGAGTTTTCTATGGGCCCTAGAGCAAGCAAGGAAAATGGCCTCTTTGACTGCCATTGGGGTAGTATTTAGGCAATTTTCAATCTTCAATGCCCCCCTCCTGGGCTGTGCACTCTAGTGCAACTGCATCTTCTGCACCAATGATAGCTACGCCCCTGCATAGGCATCTACTGGGTTGACCAATATATATATGAGGGGATCCCGAAATCAACCTAGAACCCAACAAGTCCGCTTCTTTCATTTAAAACATTCTCTCCCTCTGACTGTAGCTGCTTCAAGGTAATTCACCAAAAACTACTTTATGCATTATTCAATTAACATCCCTATCACCAAATCAGACCTAGGGGCTTCCAGGTGCCCCACACCCCAACTTCTACTTTGTTATGAAGTGTAACTATGTGAAATTTTGTCCACTATTCTGACACTACACCCCACTCCAGCAAGTGAGTAAACAAGGTTGGCGTTGCTGCATATAGTACTTCCCTGTGCCCCATCTATATTCCAGATTGGCACCATTCCACACAACATTACTGCATTTCAGCATTATTGTATCTAAAAAAGCATGTTGTCTGTTTTTCTAACTCTGCCATTTTATTTTGAATTGGGTGTTTAAGATCTTAATTACATCCTTTATTATTTTTCATTTTACAAATGCACAGTCTGGTCTGCTTGGTGATAGCCTCTGAACTTGCAAAAACTGGGCTTTGTGATCTTGCCACTGGTACTTAATTTGTGGCAGTGGTGCAGGTGGTGGGCATCAGCACTTGTTTTTCATCATCAGAATTTGACACAGAGCCAAAGGGAAAGGAAGGGGAGAAAGATAAGAAAGCATTGATAAAGGAAGAGGGCAGAGATGAGAGATAATCTGAATGAGTGAGACAAAGAGACAAGAAGGGGCAGATTTATCTTGCTGCGTTGCACTTCGTGACACAGAGAGAGCAGGAATGGCCATATCTCCTAAGGTATGGTGGAATCCTGCTCTCACCCTCCCTCCACTGGCATATTGAGTGCTGCCTAGCGCCAGCACAGGCTTCCTTTTGCCATGGTGCAAGGGTGCCTGTGTTACACGCAGGATTGTGTTTCTGCAGGAAGGGACATCTTTCTGCACAAAACTATCCTTAGAGGCCTTTTCCTCTTTCTAAATGTGCTGCAGAATGCTGCACAAATAGAAAGAGGAAATAACGAGGTGAAATTAAGATATTTCTCCTTGTTATGCCTTTGTTGGGAAGGCGTAGCATTTAACCCAACCCCAGGCTTACTGCCCTTAGTAAATCTGGGATTGTGTCAAATTCCATAGGAGGATGCATGGGAACAGGAAATATATATATATATATATATATATATATATATATATATATATATATCACTGAAAAAACCATAGGTTTCAGGGACGTTATAGTTAGCTGGACATTTCACTCGTACAAAACCATAGAAATTCCATTGTTATAGTTAGTTCAGCTAACTATAACTCGCGCCCCGCAATGCACTGCTGATGACATCACATATTACATCATTCATGACATGGTCAGTGACATCACTGATGACATCACTGATGACATCTCAAATGACATCACTGATGACATCATCCAGTGAATGTGTTTTTCTTTAAAGTTTAAATATGTATTATATATATACCAAGGTGTATTGAAGAATGAGTGGGTGTATGAGTGTCTGGGTAGAGGATTTAGTAGGTGTGTGACTGACTGTTTAACTGAGTTATTACATGTGTCTTACTGAATGCACGGGTTAGTGACTAAACTGTGTGAATGTCTATATCAGTCTGTTTGCTGTTGTATAAGCTGCTGCATGGGTTGGTCAGTAGCTACATGAGTGTCTATATGGGTTATTAATTGGTTGCCGGAGTATTTGTATGGGTGCCTGAGTGTGTGTGTGGGTGCGTGGGAGGTGTGTGACTCTGTGCATACATGTTTGAGTGGTTGATTCACTGGGTGTATGGGTTCAAGAGTGCATGTGGAAACAGCTGTATGCGTGGGTGAGTGTGTGTATGGGTGTGTTAGTGAGTGAATTGATGTCTCAGTGGTACATGTCCAACTAACTACATATGTAAAAGACAGTGTATGTGAGAGTTGGAGTATATAAATGATTATACGTGAGAGTTAGTGATTGTGAGAGTGGCTGTATGGATGAGTGTGTAGATGTATCAGTGATTGTATAAGAGAGTAATTATGCGTTTCTTTCTGTTTGAATAAGTGATGTGTTGTGTGTATAACTGAATAGGTCAGTAAATAGAAGTGTGATTGATTATTTGCATGACTGACTAGGTGTGTGAGTAACTCTGGATGAGTGCTGGTGTGTGAGTGTCTGTGTAGGTGTATGAGTGCATATGATAGTGTTGTATTGATGAGTGACTGCATGTATGAGTGATTGTATGGGTGAATGAGTGGATGAGCGTGTAGACCTAAGAACCAGTGATTAGATATGTAGTAAGTGGTATTGGTGTGTCTATGGTTTCAAAAATGGTATTCTGTTTTTTGGAGTGGGTGTATCAAAGGTTATATTAGGGTGTGAGAAGGTGCATCAGATTGTCACATGGATGATGTCATCAGTGATGTCATCAGTGATGTCATTTGAGATGTCATCAGTGATGTCATCAGTGATGTCACTGACCATGTCATGAATGATGTAATATGTGATGTCATCAGCAGTGCATTGTGGGGCGCGAGTTATAGTTAGCTGAACTAACTATAACAGTGGAATTTCTATGGTTTTGTACGAGTGAAATGTCCAGCTAACTATAACGTCCCTGAAACCTATGGTTTTTTCTGTGAATTTCAAAGGTTTTTTAAATGCTAATTTCCAACTATAACGTGCCTGAAACCTATGGTTTTTTCAGTGAATTTCAAACGTTTTTTAAATGCTAATTTCTAATTATAATGTTCATTAAACCTATGGTTTTTTCAGTGATTTTAAATTATCATTCCAGTCTCAACCTAGTGAAAACAGCAGATATCGCCAGTTTTCCAACAATAGCTTCCGCAAAAAAATTTGCCACAAATGAGAGCGACAACTAACGCTAATAATATGAAGAGTAGGCGTTCCCGTGCAAAAATAACACAAAAACACCACTTCCCGATATTTTCAACGAGCAGCCAAATCTGGGGTGAGATCCAAAAACAGGCGATAAGCTGCGTTAGCAGTAGGAATTTAACATCTGCCTTTTACTGGTGTAAAGCAGGACGACTACCTACAGTGTGAAAGGGAGCCCAGCCCAGAACCACATCTGAAGACCAACACATGTCATAGAGTTACTGACCATGCAGCTCTGACACCCAAGAAGGCCACAACACCCACTGCCATCACCCTCAGGACCTCCCCCCGGACCACCCCCCTCCCTACTACCACCGAGGCAGCGCAGAACAGGACAGCAGACCTTCCTAAAACGGCATGGTCCCTCAGCCACACAATAGCTGAATTTTGAGAGATGTGGCAACCAAGTATGTGTGAAGGACGCAAGTCACCCATCAATAAAAATGCACGCAATACCAAGTGTAGCGGTGATGTGGTGGACAGACCTCACTATGCAGAGCACAAACCTCTCCATGTGGACATATACTGCTGGTGCTTGTAGTGTTGTGGACAATAGACGCAACCATGTTACCTCAGGCAGTGGGGAAGATCTCGGTCATGTAGCTGTGTTGTCCCCCCCTGGAAGCGGAAGTGGAGTGGGCTGGTCCAACGTACGCCACTCCAGCGTAGGAGTATGAATAAATAGGCTGGGGCTCTGGGAGTGGTTCACTTGTGGGAAAGCCAAAGCGTCTGCCAGGGTGGCAGCCCTCACCCTGCCACGAGGCCTCCACCGTGACCGCCGGCCTCCTCGACACAGGCCCCCTGCGAACCCAGCAGCAGAGCACCACAGACTTATGTCTGTACAGACTACTGGCTTCGATCTACACTGCGGACAGCAGGGCTCACAATCCAGATCGAGTCGCGATTGCAGATGACGCAGTCCAGTAGGCAAGAGACATTGATCCCAGTGCGACCCGCCCGGACCACGCATCATCGCAGACTGCGCACACACTGAGTGCTTCAGGTGCCACTAACTCAGTGCACCACAAGTCAATGCCACGTGGACTTATTAAGACAGAATTCATTAGGCAAAAGACATTGCTACCAGTGCGGCCCGCCCGGACCATGCATCATCGCAGGCTCCACACACGCTGGTTGCACCAGGTGACACTAACTGTACAGCTCAACTCAACGCCACGTGGCTGTGGGCCCTTGCTGACCGCTGCCTCCGACCTACACTGCGGTCATCAGGGCTCACATTTAAAATTGACTCTTGATTCATTAATTGCAGAGTCCAGTAGGCAACTAAGTATTACGTCCCTAAAACCTACATAATATCCTTTTAGTATCCTTGCTTCAAGAACTTGTTTCATATCAGTTATAGCTTTAGTACAATGACCAAATTCATCTTGCAAGTCCAAAGGAACACTGAATGGCAGTCTACACTGCGGACAGCAGAGCTCACAATTTGAATTCAGTCTTGATTTATTAATTGCAGACAGTATTGTACTCTATGTCCTCGAATTTTGTCAAGAGGAAGTGACAAAAAGCATTCCTTGATGTCTGTGCTGACTACTGCCTTCGATCTACACTGCGGTCAGCAGGGCTCACAATTCAGATCGAGTCGCGATTGCAGATGACTCAGTCCAGTAGGCAAGAGACATTGCATCATCGCTGGCTGCGCACATGCTGAGCGCCACACCTACCCCTAACTCTATGCAGCTCAAGTCAACGCCACGTGGCTGTGGACTCTTCCTGACCACTGCCTCCGGCCTACACTGCGGTCAGCAGAGCTCACAATTCAGATCGAGTCGCGATTGCAGATGACGCAGTTCAGTAGGCAACAGACATTGCATGATCGCTGGCTGTGCACACGCTGAGCGCCACACCTACCACTAACTCTATGCAGCTCAAGTCAATGCCACGTGGCTCTGGGCTCTTCCTGACCACTGCCTCCGGCCTACACTGCGGTCAGCAGGGCTCACAATTCAGATCGAGTTGCAATTGTAGATGACGCAGTCGAGTAGGCAAGAGACATTGCATCATCGCTGGCTGCGCACACGCTGAGCACCACACCTACCACTAACTGTATGCAGCTCAAGTCAACGCCACGTGGCTGTAGGCCATTCCTGACCGCTGCCTCCGGCCTACACTGTGCTCAGCAGGGCTCACAATTCAAATTCAATCTTCATTCATTAATTTCAGAGTCCAGTAGGCAACTAACTATAACGTCCCTGAAACCTACATATTTCGACAGTGTATTCCATAAATGTTTCATCTTTTGTTCCATACACCTACACTGGGGTTAGCAGAGCTCACAATTTAATTTGAGACATGATTTATTTATTGCAGAGAGAATTGTACTCTATGTCCTCGAATTTTGTAAACAGGAAGTGACTAAAAGCATTCTTCGATGTCTGTGCTGACTACTGCCTTCGATCTACACTGCGGATAGCAGGGCTCACAATTCACATCGAGTCGCGATTGCAGATGACTCAGTCCAGTAGACAACAGACATTGCTCCCAGTGCTGCTCGCCTGCTCCACGTATCATCGCTGGCTGTGCACACGCTGAATGCTTCTGATGCCCCTATCTCAGTGCAGCACAACTCATGGACCCTTTATGATACAATGTTTTGTGTATAATTTCACATCTGCTGCCCCTACCTCAGTGTACCACAAGTCATGGACCCTTTACGATACAATCTTGTGTGTATTATTTCACATCTGTTGCCCCTACCTTAGTGCAGCACAAATCATTGACCCTTTATGATTGAATCTGTGTGTCTGATCCAATGATTACTGTTGTACTTGTTGCCAGCACCAACCATTCCCGGAGGGCTGGCTTACACTCACCCCACACGCATCCAGGACAGACGTCACTGGACATGTGACCCTGGTAATAAAAATGAGTCGAGCGCACGTGCCCGTACCCAGTTCCACTATCTATCTGTGTCCGTGTGTTCATTATGTATGCAAGATGCCGCCCCTGGGCCCTACCACATTACATTGTGCTGTGGACAGCGTATGCAACCATGTTACCTCTGGCAGTGGGGAAAACTTTGTTTATGTAACTTTCTCTCGGTCATTGTACAAGTACGTACATAGAGACTGGACAATCCCTAGCACACAGCCAGGAAGACCAAATCCAAGAGAAGAAGGTGTGCCATGCACCCAACAAAGGAAAGAGAGGGAGAGAGCGAGGGAGAGAGACGGAGTGAGATAGCACAAGCATTGCAAGGCCGCTCGGGTACCTGGCTCCACTTGCCAACATGTGTGTGTGCATCGCCATCCGTGCACCATGAGCCCAAGGCCGTGTCCCAATCTCAGCGCCAAAGCCACATCACATTCCGAAAACGCAAGTAGTAGACAGACAAACATCAGGGATGAAAGCACCATTGTCCCAATGCAGAAGGCGGGAGGACACCTGCACCTCTGACCTTGGTCCAGAACGCACCTGGAACACCCGATAGAGATGCAATGGCAGATGGGGACGACTCCCACACCACGCATTCCGCAAATGAACCATCCGACTTATCCACAGCCCACACACAGAAGCCCCTGCCTGTGGTACCCCCGCATGGGATGCCCTTGACACTCACGGAAACAGCAACCCAGTACCCACAACATTGCACACACATTCGAATCATTGCTCAGAGCTGTGGCATATCCTCCACACAACTGCCGCAGTTCAGAAGAGTGCCGTTTCACGAGATGCACCAACGCAATGGCAGGCCATACCGGGCACATGCACAACCCCCATCACGTGGAACAGTACCGTACACGTGTACCGTGCACGTATGCCACTGGCAGTGCTACGGATCAGTTACAGGCTCAGCTTCCGCATTGCCCACGTCACCTGCGTCCAGCCCTGGTTCCACTGCCGAACATGCACATTCGAGTGTCCCATGGATGTCTGCCTATCCAACACAACTGTTGATGAATTGGACTATGACTTGTGTTTGCGCCCCCTGTTGGATCACGAACAGGAGTGTAACCGAGACAGCCGTGCATGGGATGCCTTGACATACTGCGTATGTATTGGTAGTTGTGCATGGGAGATGGCACAATTTCTCGTGTGCAGTGACCACATCGAGGCGCTCCCCTATTGGGCTGTGTTGCGGATCGGTGAGACGGCGTTGGCTGAGCACACCTGCCCGGACCACCTAATGGATTGGCTCACCCTGGTGTTCCTTGAATACGACAACGACGTACTATTGGAACACATTGCACATGAAGCTGCACGGGCATTCATGGACGAGTAACTACGTACCTGCAGCCACATCCTATTGCCACCCACAGCACATGGCCCAACAACTTGTTGTACAGTGGGGATTGCTCACATATCCCACCAAAACAGAGGACATGTCTCCCTTCGGTCGAGCTCTGGATGCATGTGCATGGAATAACGTGTGTGCACACACACCTATCCAAGGCGACGCAGGTCCATGGTCCGAGCAACACAGCGTTGTTTGACAACTTTGCCAATTCGGACACACTGCTCGGTGATAGCACACACATGGCGATGTAGCACGACATGTGAACCTGTCGGACCCTCACACCTGATCACTGTCGGCAGAGCAGACAATTGCCGCACCCCGGAGGCAGAGCACCATGCAGACCCCACGTACAGTGAGTCGTGCCCCCTCACACGGGGCACTGTGCAGACGCCAAACAACACATGACTCGTCCAGCAAGGCAAGGTGGGCTGTGAGCGTTGCCATATGTGATAAATCTTGTCCATTTCAGCCCCAGCATCATCTGCCCCTCGACATGTACCCATGCTGCGTGCAAGTTTCTTAAGCATGTCCGTGCCTTTTGTGGCCGTTGCCTCGTCCGTACTCACACGCACATGCCAATAAAGCCTATGCCACTCCACTGGTGTCTAACTGTGAGGTGTGTTATAAAGATTGTCCACTCGTGTGCCACAATGAGCCTCGTCCCAACATAGGGAAGAACTGACTGTCGCATGTGCAACGGGGGTGTATCCCTTTGGCAAGCTCCACCTCTGTGAGCCAGACATTGTTTTTGCATAGGTGCTGGATGACATCTGATGGAGCCCCATCACCTACGCAGTCTGATGTGTCAGGGGCACACAGCCATGCAGCCATCACCCTGCCACACACACCGGACACAGAACCCGTATGAGGGTAGTTTTGTACCACATTGCCTTCATTACTGATGTTCTGTGATTGCTATGTGTGTGGGCTGCATTGTGGGGGAATTGCCCCTGCAGCTCTGATTTCATGTAGCCTTCTCCCCTTGAGACGGGGTGCCTTTGGATTGTGTGCTTTTCGGGGCCTGTTTTGCTTTTGACTTGGGTGATGTGTGCTCGCGGACTGATTTTGTGGCCTGGTGCATTGTTGGTCTGCTGCGTGTATTGTAAGGCATGGGTTGTGGTTGCACGCGGACGCGTCGGAGTGTGACCTGCTCCTTTGAGGATGTAATCCGCACTTGGCTCTGTACATGTCGCTTCGTGGGCCATGTCATTTTCTTTGCGCAGCTGCTAAGCTATCCGACATGCAGTGTTACTTGCATAGTCAGTGTGGGTCACGGATCTGCTGGTTTGCTAGATTCAGCATATGTGCAAGGGTAGGTTGTAATATTGGTGATAGGGGGGGCACTCTGTGCACATTGTGGATGGGGGCCTACTTGGCGTTTGGATGTGTGCTGCAGTGTGCCAAGGCATTCAGGGACATGTTCCAGGGTCATTGTGGGTGTAGTGTGTGCTGCACAAATCAACGCCGTATCTGATTTACAAAACTACATACTCGTTTATACATAACAAACTATACTGCTTATTTGTTACCTCTATGCCTTACTCCTAAAACCATGTAATCTTTCAAACATATGTCACGTCACTTTTGTACCATTGAAACTGATTACGACCTTCTCTTTACACTACAGATCCCATGAACATGCTAATAAAGGTATAAGTGCTATTTTCATACTAGATAAAGCTCTCTTACTTATTTTTATAAACACTACTGTTTGGTGCACAAAATGGGGGTGACACATGAGGAGAGGAAACGGAGGTGTAGTCCCTAAACCTTTATTGTACCGTTCCTTTAATATACGTATATTGAGGGTTTTAAGTGGGATGAAAACAAAATGCGGGTGTGTAAAAGGGGTAGCAGTGTTCAGCACCGGTAAGACCCAGCCCACTTAAAGTCCTGCGAATATTCAGCACAGAGACACACCCTAACGATTTTCATCACTTATAATCACAGTTAGTTTACTAGTGTGAAAAAATCGTACAGAAAATTTACTAAGAACATTTTTAATTGTTTTTTATCTCTCACACATTTATAAAATATCTCTTGTAAAGAAACGCCCTCTCCACCTTTATTTCGTATGAACGAGCAATAAATAATCCCTTTACTAGCATCTAGTCACTAACTACTAACACTGTGCACTGTACCCAATTGTAAAGCAGAAATAGTGTTTAGATTATGTCTTAAAGTATCATCAAATGATTCAAACCATGCATACATACACAAAGCAACGTGCACGTTTACTTTGTCCACTTACTCTCTATGTAATCTGTGCACATTCTGAACGGGTTCGCAGTATATCACCTGTTTTCACTTATACTCAAATGTACCTTACAGTAAAAAAATGACATCACAACCTATGCATATGTAATATTTCCTACATAATACAGTGCATTTCTATACCATTGAAACTGATTGCAACGTCCTTTATATAGTACAAATTCTACCAATATGCCAATAAACCTATAAGTGCTATTTTTATAATACAAAAAGCTGTATTAGATTATTTTTATAAACAGTACTGCTGGGGGCACAAAATGGTGGTGCAAGGTAGACAGAGTAAATGAAGGTGTAATTCCAAACTTTTTATGTATCATCCCTTTACTATACGTATATTAACAGCTTTAACTGGGATGAAAAAATTGGCGGCTCTCTTAAAGAGGTGGCGGAGTTTACTACTGATAACACCCGGACCACTTAAACGCCTGCGTATATTAGGCACAGGAACACACCGTGACAATTACTATCACCAATAATCACATTTACTTTACCACTGTGAACAAAATCGTACAGAAAATATACAAAGAACATTTTCAATTATTTTTTATCTCTCACATATGTAAAAAAAATGACTTCTGAAGAAACGTCCCCAACAACTTAGATTTCCTAAGAACACCCAAATGCAAAGCCTCGCAGTACCACACCAGCCTTGACTGACATTGAAATCTACCTCTCAGTGTAAAAAATTAGACCACAAAGTGTGCACATAACATTTCTTCTTTTTTTCCATCTCTGTTAAGTTAATAACACATGAATTTTCTACTGTCACCCCTTCTCCACTATTTCCAGACTGAGCATAATTTCCAAACATGCCACATTCTGTTTATCTCGCCGGAATAGATATACAAATCGAAATTAACGCTACATCGAATTTTCAAAACCATACAGGGCCATATTCACAAGAATGGCGATAACATTATCGCCGCTTTAGCGGCAGGAAACTGTCGCTAAAGCGGCGATAATGTTATCGCTGGTCTTGAGAATATGGCCCACAGTCTTTTACAGATGACAACTTACACTTTTTCTTTGTGAAAAACTCCTAAACATATATAAAGTACTTGTTTAACAACAGGTTACACATTATGCATATTTTAGAACCAATAAAACACCAGACTTTACTAACACTATGTTATTAAGAAATAAAAAATACTTTCAAAGTTAAAAATATCGTCTCAAATACTTAACCACTACTACAAAACACATAACACACCTTCTTAATTTCTAATTTACCTTCGTAGTTGGTATGCAGATTTCAAATGTCACAAACGCATGCAATTCTTTTCTTGTCACAGAGTACATGTAATGCACCGCTTTCATCAAGAATGGAACCAGTAATGTCACAATTTCCCTGTTGCTCCACACATAAATACATGTAAAGAACAAATCAGAATAGTTCCTTATTTTTTTTAGATTGCAAAACCTCTCTTTATTGCTTGTTTTTTTAAGGACACATACAGGTGAAAAGTTCAAGGTATTGTATCAACACTTTCTAGAACATTCTACGACACGTGCAGGTTAAAAGTTCATAATTTTTTTAAACCTACTGATATTTTTTTTTGCAACATTTTCTCCAACATTTAACGGCACGTGGAGGTCAAAAGTTCACCATTCTTTCAAGTTTGAACTGCACCTTCCAAATACAATTAGCAGGTGTGGTTGAGCTGAGCAAAATGTCATCCTATAATATGTACTCCACGTATAAACTGCTTTTTTATTAGCCAATCACAAAGATGCTTTTCATCAAAACTAATATACACCCTACTTTTTAGGACACAATACATTTCATCTCCCAATCGGTTAACGTTTTGTATGTAAAAAAAAAGTAGTTCCCCATGTTTAAACATATCTCTTATTCTACGAACGGACTGCATGAGCTACAGACATTTAATCCATATCTTCTAGCCATACCTTCAAAATGCTAGTGTGGATTGAAGGACATAGCTATGTTTTCTGGTGCAAGAGGTATGCAGAACAGAGACGTATTGACTTAGACCTAGGTTTACAAAATGTGCACATTAAATGGTTTGCACAGAAAGGATTGAAGTGGCACCAATTGCTCCCTTTGGTTAAAACCTGTTTGCATCTCCAACACCCTGATCTCATGATTGTGCACTGAGGTGGTAACGACCTAGGCACATTGACTGGGGTAGGTTTGGAAATGCTTATGAAGGACACCTTTGGACAATTGATGTTACTTTTGCCTCAAACTGTCTTTGTATATTCCAATATATGCCAAAGACAGAAGTGGAAATGGTCAAACCAATTTTGTCATAAGATTGAAAAATCTAGGAAGAATGTCAACAAAGCTGTGTCTGCATACCTCAGAGACCATAGAATGGGGTTGATTTACAACAACAACATACGTTTTGATATGGCTGATATCTACAGAAGTGATGGAGTACACTTCACAGATGAGGGAAACCGAGTTTTCCTGATTAACCTGTAGCTGTGCATTCGCACTTACATGTAGCTCCAACTAATAAACACAAGGGCTCTTTTTAGAGCCGCCTTATATTCCCAATTTCGGCTCGCAGAGTGTCAGCTGCGGTTCGGCTCGCAGAGGGACACCTGCGGGCCATCGGGCAGGCTCGCAGAGGAAGAGCTGCGGCCCGTGGGCTCAGCTCGCAGAGGGAGACCTACGAGCCGTTGGATCGCAATAGCACAGCACCGTACTGGCTCGCAGAGGGAGAGCTGTGGCCTGACTCACAGAGGGAGACCAACGGGCCAACAGGCCTGCTAGCAGACACACAGCTATCAGTTAACGGGCTGGCTCACAGAGATACAGCTGCAAGCCCTCCGAGCTACAACCCGATGGGCTAACTCGCAGAGGGAGAGTAACGGGCCGACGGGCCTGCTAGCACAGACACAGCTACGAGCTAACGAGGTGGCTCACAGAGGTAGAGCTGAGGGCCCGACGGCTCGCAGACACAGAGCTGCGAGCCGACGGACTGGCTTCTAAAGACATAGCCGCGAGCTGGTGATGTGGGGAGAGGGACCGTGAAAGGGGTATCTCGCACAGACAGAGCTGCGGTATATTGTTAGTGTTGCCTCGCAGAGGTAGAACTACGGACCTGATGCCTTGTAGAGGGAGAGTTGTGAGCTGACAGACTGAATCACAAAATGGCTGCCAACACTTCCTAGTTTCAACAGTTCGCAGCCAATGAGCCGCAAGCTCGTGCTCGTAACGCCTCAGCCAATAAGATGTCAGAATTCTTAAATATCGATATCTGGAAAATTTGATATTTCTCTAAAACTACTGAACGGATTTACCCGATTTAAACAAAAGCGTGCTTTCTGGACCAAGACCTTTCTCTGTGCCAAATTTGGCATAATTCCGTTCAGCAGTTTGACCTGTAGCCTTGTCTAAAGTTTCCTATGGAAATTGCATGGAGAAAACACGTTTTGGGACCCCCTTTTTCTTAGCCCCCCTTGACGAATCCCCCAAAACTTTTAGGATAGGAGCTGACCTGAAAAGAGGAACTTTTTGGAAACTTTCGTAAAGATTCGTCAAACGACGCCAAAGTTATAAGCACATCAAAAATTGCTTTTCCTATGGAAACGTGTTCCTAACTATAACTACCTACTGGCGACCGCCAGTAGGTAATATATATATATATATATATATATATATATATATATCACTGCTCCAAGGTTGTCCACCTGTAAGTAGCACTCGAGCACCAGCTTGATTCATGTGTAGGTAAGGACGGGGATCGTGGACGGGCCCACCTGTGGGGTCCATACAGGACTTGATTATGTGCTACCCGCACTACACTTCCCAGAAGGCACAGTTTCATTTGAACCTCCCATTGGGGGGGGTGTCAGAAGTGGGTTAGCGGTTGCGCACACCGTTCCATTTTAAGCCTCTGAAGAGAATCATATGGTGATTCGAAACGCGTCAGGCAATACCACTATGGAGCGGCTCCTACGGGCGGTTCCCCGTCCTTACCTACACATGAATCAAGCTGTTGCTCGAGTGCTACTTACAGGTGGACAACCTAGGAGCAGTGATATATATATATATATATATATATATATATATTATCTACTGGCGGTCGCCAGTAGATAGTTATAGTTAGGACCTATTTTCCATAGGAAATCCGCGACATTCTATTTGAAATAACTCTTGCGTCGGTTGACGAATCTTTATGGCCCGCTCCGGTCCGCTCCTACCCTGAAAGTTTCGGGGTGATTCGTCAAGCGGGGGCCGAGAAAAAGGGGGTCCCAAAACGTGTTTTCCCCATTCATTTTCCCCTAGGAAACTTTAGCCACGGCTACAGCTCGAACTGCTGAACGGAATTACACCAAATTTGGCAACGAGGTAGTTCTTGGTTCAGAAAGAACCCTTTTGTTAAATGGTGTAAATCCGTTCAGTAGTTCCTGTGAAAATCAAAAGGAAAATCACATATATATCTATGGCCGCGTCGGATTCGCGCACCCTCCCGATCACGAGCTGCATGCTAATTGGCTGTCAACACTCCAAATCAGGAAGTGTTGGCAGCCATTTTGTCCCTCGGTAGAACCGAGGGACAGAAACAAGTGCGCAAAGCGCAAAAAGGGGGCAGGGTAGAAACACCCTGACCCCCTAGGTCTGCTCAGGGGCAGAAAAAAGCATTATTTTTTTTAAAAATCGGCGGGATGCGCTTAGGGTGCGCGAATCTTGCCAAGAAAAAAAAAAGAAACAAGTGCGCAAAACGCACAAAGGGGGCAGGGTAGAAACACCCTGACCCCCTAGGTCTGCTCAGGGGGTCCCACAAGGACCCCCTGGGCAGAAAAAAGCATTTATTTATTTTTTTTAAATTGGCAGGATGCGCTCAGGGTGCGCAGATCCTGCCGAAAAAAAAAAATCGAAGTGCGGTCTCCTGCGCTTCGATGCAAATTTGCCCCCGGGTGGCCCAAGTCCCGGGAGCATGCGGGGGGTGGGTTTATTGTTTATGGGGGGGCCTCTAAGGCCCCCCAAGCCCCGGGGACCGCCACCCCCCCCGGGCTTTTTAAAAAAAATGATGGCGGGAGGGCTGTGTGCCCTCCTGCTGCCCCGGGGACAGCCACCCCCTGGGGCTGTTTTTTTTTAAATTAAAAAAACCTGTGTGGGGGGCTCCAGCCCCCCACACGCCCGGGACCGCCACCTCCCCGGGGCACTAAAGATATAAACATGGGGGTCCGAGAGCCCCGGGGACCACCACCAACTTTGAACAAGGTGGGAGGGGGGCCGCGCGGCCCCCTCCTGGAGCCAGTGATGGCCCTGGGGACCACCACCCCCAGGGCCGGCTCCTGCAGTGTCCCGGTGTGCCTACCCCCGGGACACTGTAGTTTGCTATGACAGGACGGGAGCATCGCGGCTCCCGTCCTGTCATAGCAAACTTAGTTTGCATTTTGAAAGAGAGACAGGAAACCTGCTCTCTCTTCAAAATGCAAACTCAATTGCTTTTCCACACGGGGAGCAGCATGTTAGCTGCTCCCCATGTGGAAAAGCAATGCCGGCTCGCGCAGGAGGCGGGTAGCCGGCTGGGACTGTGGGGGGATTGGGGACCCCACCACAGTCTCCAACGAGAGGCCAGGCCCTGGGGGATGGGGTCCCCGGGGCCATAAGTTGCCCGGAAGGGGGGCCACGCAGCCCCCCTCCCCCCAAAAAAATAATAATAAAAAAAATAAAGGCCTGCCCCGGGGGATGGGGTCCCCGGGGCAAAAGGAGGCCTGAGGAGGGGGGCCACGCAGCCCCCCTCCTTAAAAAAATAATAAAAAGAGTGGCCATGCCCCGGGGGATGGGGTCCCCGGGGCCGGAATCGGCCACGGGAGGGGGGCCATGCGGCCCCCTTCCCGTTTTTTTTTTTTTAAAATGAAAAAAAAGGGGTAAGGCCCTGGGGGATGGGGTCCCCAGGGCCCAAAAAAAGGAAAAAGGAAGGGGGGCCACACAGCCCCCCTTCGAGGAAAAAAACCCCCAAAAAAACGATTGTGCCGCAAGCCCCGCCCCCTTCCTTTACCACTCTGCAAACGCGCCCCCTGGCGTGTTTGCAGAGGGGGAACGAATTCCCCTTGAATACTGGGGGTCCCTGGGAGCCAACTAGCCCACCAGGAACCTCCAGTATGCGCCAGGGGCTGCCTTGCAGAGAGGTGTACAGAGGCCACGCCCTTTTTACACCTCTCTGCAACGCAGCTCTGTGGCGCTTTGGAGGTATATGGTGGGCTAGTTGCACCCCAGGGACCCTCAGGATTCAAGGGAGTTAATCCCCGACTTAAATTGCGCCACGGGGCACGTTTGCACAGTGGTGAAGGGAGGGGCGGGGCTTCAGGTGACATGTGTGCAAACAGGCCCCGTGGCGCATTTTAAGATGGGGAATGAAATCCCCTTCAATCCTGAGGGTCCCTGGGGGCCAACTAGCCCACCAGGTACGTCCAGAAAGCACCACAGAGCTGCGTTGCAGAGAGGTGCAAAAAGGGGCGTGGCCTCTGAACACCTCTCTGCAACGCAGCCTCCTGGCGCATACTGGAGGTACAGGGTGGGCTAGTTGGACCCCAGGGACCCTCATGATTCAAGGGGACTTAATCCCCCAACTTAAAACGCGCCATGGGGCGCGTTTGCACAGATGTCACCTCAGGCCCCGCCCTCCCCTTCACCATTGTGCAAATATTCCTCTAAAATCAGCCGAACTACGAATTCCGATTTACTCACCTGTTATCAGGAGAGACCTCAGTGCTGCATCTTTAAGCCCAGTACTGATCCTGAAAAGTAATTTTAACCGTACTTACCATCAACTTGAATTTCCTTCCATAGGCTAACATTGACTGGTTTCACTTGGAAATTCTTCTAAGTGTGGAGTTTTGGAACTTTATAATATTCCTCTAAAATCAGCCGAAATACGAATTCCGATTTACTCACCTGTTATCAGGAGAGACCACAGTGCTGCATCTTTCAGCCCAGTACTGAGCCTGAAAAGTAATTTTAACCGTACTTACCAGTAACTTGAATTTCCTTCCATAGGATATCATTGCCTGCTTTATGCTGAAAAAGTTTCTAAGTGTCGATTTTTGAAACATACAAATATTCCTCTAAAATCAGCAGAACTACGAATTCCGATTTACTCACCTGTTATCAGGAGAGAACCCAGTGCTGCATCTTTTAGCCCAGCACTGACCCTGAAAAGTCATTCTAACCGTACTTACCAGTAACTTGTATTTCCTTCCATAGGAATCCATTGTCTGGTTTTCAGCAGAAAAGTTTCAGTGTCGATTTTTGAAACATACAAATATTCCTCTAAAATCAGCAGAACTACGAATTCCGATTTACTCACCTGTTATCAGGAGAGACCTCAGTGCTGCATCTTTGAGCCCAGTACTGATCCTGAAAAGTAATTTTAACCGTACTTACCAGTAACTTGAATTTCCTTCCATAGGCTAACATTGACTGGTTTCACTTGGAAATTCTTCTAAGTGTGGAGTTTTGGAACTTTATAATATTCCTCTAAAATCAGCCGAAATACGAATTCCGATTTACTCACCTGTTATCAGGAGAGACCTCAGTGCTGCATCTTTCAGCCCAGTACTGATCCTGAAAAGTAATTTTAACCGTACTTACCAGTAACTTGAATTTCCTTCCATAGGATATCATTGCCTGCTTTATGCTGAAAAAGTTTCTAAGTGTCGATTTTTGAAACATACAAATATTCCTCTAAAATCAGCAGAACTACGAATTCCGATTTACTCACCTGTTATCAGGAGAGAACCCAGTGCTGCATCTTTTAGCCCAGCACTGACCCTGAAAAGTCATTCTAACCGTACTTACCAGTAACTTGTATTTCCTTCCATAGGAATCCATTGTCTGGTTTTCAGCAGAAAAGTTTGTGTCGATTTTTGAAACATACAAATATTCCTCTAAAATCAGCAGAACTACGAATTCCGATTTACTCACCTGTTATCAGGAGAGACCTCAGTGCTGCATCTTTGAGCCCAGTACTGATCCTGAAAAGTAATTTTAACCGTACTTACCAGTAACTTGAATTTCCTTCCATAGGCTAACATTGACTGGTTTCACTTGGAAATTCTTCAAAGTGTGGAGTTTTGGAACTTTATAATATTCCTCTAAAATCAGCCGAACTACGAATTCCGATTTACTCACCTGTTATCAGGAGAGAACCCAGTGCTGCATCTTTTAGCCCAGCACTGACCCTGAAAAGTAATTCTAACCGTACTTACCAGTAACTTGTATTTCCTTCCATAGGAATCCATTGTCTGGTTTTCAGCAGAAAAGTTTCAAAGTGTCAATTTTCACAAACTACAAATATTCCTTAAAAATTGCCTGTATGACTTAAACGCATTCTTTCAACTGTTTACAGGAGATGCACCAGAGCTGGATCCAGGATCCACCACTGAGTAAGAAAAAGTAGCGATAACACTACTTACCTGCTAAGTGAATTTCCTCCCATAGGATAACATTGGTGATTCTATGTGAAAAGTTTCTAAGTGTCAACTTTTAAAATACAATAATATTCCTTAAAAATCACTACTGTAACCAAAACGCTTTTACTCAACTGTTTACAGGAGATGTACCAGGACTGAATCTAGGATCCAGTCCTGTGGTTAGAAAAGTAATCCATAAAGTAACTAATTGCATTTAACTAGAAATTCACATTGAGCTCAATGTTGCATTGTGTTTGAAATTGTGTTGCCCATTGCAACAACTGTAACTACTGTACTTAAAAGTCTATTGCCTATTTGCAAAGTATTTAAACTAAAGTAATTCATTCTGAGAAAGTATTTTTGTAATGTAATGTATAATGTAACTACAATGTAATTTAAAAATAAAATATGTAAAAAAAAAAATCTAAAAATGTAATAAATCAGTATGAAAAAAATTAATATAACAATTAATACATTTAAAAATTGTCATTTACAAAACCTTTGAAATTCACTGAAAAACCGTAGGTTTCAGACATGTTATAGTTAGGAATTAGCATTTAAAAAACCTTTGAAATTCACTGAAAAAAACATAGGTTTCAGATAAGTTATAGTTAGAAATTAGCATTTAAAAACCTTTGAAATTCACTGAAAAACCATAGGTTTTAGGGACAGTTATAGTTAGTTGGACATTGCACTCGTACAAAACCCGTGAAATTCCCCCGTTATAGTTAGTTCAGCTAACTATAACTCGCGCCCCGCAATGCACTGCTGATGACGTCACATATTACATCACTCATGACATGGTCAGTGACATCACTGATGACATCACTGATGACATCTCAAATGACATCACTGATGACATCATCCACGTGATAATCTGATGCACCTCCTCACACCCTAATATAACCTTTGATACACCCAATCTAAATTACAGACTGCCATTCGCAAAACCATAGACACTCCAACACCAATAACTACATACCCACTCACTGATTCTTAGGTCTACACACACACATCCACTCACTCACCCGTACAGTCACTCATACTTATGGTCACTCAGTACAGGACAATCATATGCACTCTTACTCCTATATAGACACTCAAACACCGCCACTCATCCATAGAGGTACTCACACACCTAGTCAGTCATGCAAATAATTAAACACACTGCCATTTACTCACCTATACAGTTATACACACACCAGCTCACTTAATCATACAAATACTAGCACATTGTTACGCTCTTATACAATCACTGATACAAGCACACACTCATCCATACAGCCACTATCACAATCACTCACTCTCGCTTATAGCTATTTATATACTCCAATACACATATATACTGCCTTTCACATATGTAGTTACTCACACATGTACCACTGGGACATACATTCACTCACTAACACACTCTTACACACACTTACCCACCCATACAGTATATCACAGATGCACTCTTGAAACCATCCACCCAGTGAATCACCCACTCACACATCTATGCACAGTCGCACACACCCCATCCACACAAACACTCAGGCACCCATACAGATACTCAGACAACAAATCAATAACTCTTATAGACACTCATGTAGCTATTCACAAACCCATGCAGCCACTTACACAGCAACAGACAGATAGAGACATTAACCCAGTTTAGTCACTAACCCATGCATTCAGTAAGATACGTTTAATCACTCACTTATAGAATTAGTCACGCACCTACTAAATCATCCATACACACACTTATACACCCACTCATTCTTCAATACGCCTTTCCCTATATATATTAAAAATATTTAAACTTTACAGAAACACACAGTCACTGGATGATGTCATCAGTGATGTCATTTGAGATGTCATCAGTGATGTCATCAGTGATGTCACTGACCATGTCATGAGTGATGTAATATGTGACGTCATCAGCAGTGCATTGCGGGGCGCGAGTTATAGTTAGCTGAACTAACTATAACGGGGAATTTCACGGGTTTTGTACGAGTGCAATGTCCAACTAACTATAACTGTCCCTAAAACCTATGGTTTTTCAGTGAATTTCAAAAGTTTTTAAATGCTAATTTCTAACTATAACTTATCTGAAACCTATGGTTTTTCAGTGAATTTCAAAGGTTTTTAAATGCTAATTCCTAACTATAACATGTCTGAAACCTACGTTTTTTCAGTGAATATATATATATATTCACTGAAAAACCATAGGTTTCAGGGACGTTATAGTTAGAAATTAGCATTTAAAAACCTTTGAAATTCACTGAAAAACCATAGGTTTCAGGGACGTTATAGTTAGAAATTAGCATTTAAAACCTTAGAAATTCACTGAAAAAACATTGGTTTCAGGGACGTTATAGTTAGAAATTATCATTTAAAAAACCTTTGCAATTCACTGAAAAAACCACAGGTTTCAGGGACGTTATAGTTAGTTGGACATTTCACTCGTACAAAACCAGAGAAATTCAGCCGTTATAGTTAGTTGAGCTAAGTATAACTCGTGCCCCCGCAATGCACTGTTGATGACATCACATATTACATCACTCATGATATGGTCAGTGACATCACTGATGACATCTCAAATGACATCACTGATGACATCATCCAGTGACTGTGTGTTTCTGTAAAGTTTAAATATGTTTTATATATATGTAGGCCAAGGTGTATTGAAGAATGAGTGGGTGTATGACTGTCTGAATGGATGATTTAGTAGATGTGTGACTGACTGTATAAGTGAGTGATTAAACGTGTCTTACTGAATGCATGGGTTAGTGACTAAACTGTGTGAATGTCTGTATCAGTCTGTCTGTTGGTGTGTAAGCGGTTGCATGGGTTGGTGAGTAGCTACATGAGTGTTTATATGGGTTATTGATTGCTTGTCTGAGTATCTGTATGGGTGGCTGAGTGTCTGTGTGGGTGGGTGGGGTGTAACAACTCCTAGTCCCAAAATGCCTCATAATGGGCTAATATGGCTACATTATAAATAGTTGTGAAGAGGATGGACTCATGATACCGTGAGCAAGACCATTTCTTGGTTGAAACGCGTAGGTGGTGGTGGTGAACAATTGTGCTGTCACAATAAATCTAATTTGAGGAACGAATTCTCCTGGAGTTCGGTGCATTTCTTTTACATATAAATATATAAATGTATATATATACATATATATATATATAACAGCTCCCAATCCACCAAGTACGTTCGGCACTCCAGGGGGGGTGCCCGTCAAAATGTGCGGTGGTGGAACCGCAATAAATCTCCAGCTCCAAACTTCAAATTAATGAAGAGACGGCACTCTTGAGTGAGGAAAAAAAGCCCGTTTTATTATCGGGTTTTCTGAAACAACGAACGCGTTTCGGCTGATGCCTTTATCAACATTCAGTGAATAGCAGTAGCGGCATTTTTAAAGCAAACATCACATGTCATTTCCTATTCCGACATAATCATAGAAAAAGGACATTCTTTACCACAGAGGACTTCGCAATCATTATGGCCGCCATATTTAAATGTCTGATTTACAATTTACTTCTCGTCTTTTTACCCTCTATCGTGATTTTTCTGAATGAAAAAACATATAAACATACATGTATGTGAAGAACTCCTCCTAAAACATTTTGTTTCATTTAGTTGAAATACATTTTCACCCGGGTATCAAATCTCGACATCGCGCTCTCTATGAGCTTACAAATACACTGCTCCTGGCCATTGCGCTCTGTATGAGCCTACAGACAATTTATACTGTCTGTGCCACATACTATAAGTGGACATGCCCAGAGTAAATTGAAAAAGAAGGAAAAGTAAATACACAGGGTAAAAAGCCAATTTTTTTGATCTCTTAGACGGCCAATACTTCCTCAATATTTACACATAATCACTCGAACTTATTGGAGCACAAGGTTCATCAACATCATAGTTGCCCTAAGGGTCACATTCATGCTCTGGATGAGCAACCTCGATTAAAACCAGGTGTAGACTAATATCACAATCAAGCTCTGGATGAGCAGCCATAATTCTTTTTCATAAAACATGATTCACACAATTCATTTACTAGTATCACAAAGCACCAGCAAAGCTCAATCCTTGATCAAAACCCAGTTTCTTACTAATCATAAATTTCATTAAACCTCCCAACAATATGTTTAAACCTAGAGACACAAAGACAATGTCAGTTGTAATGATTCAATTGGTCTTAACCCAGATGTATTGCTAGTTCCTCTTCGGTATTCAAACCGAGTGGAATCTTGGTCTGTAAATCAACTATATACCGAGATTCTAGGTGCCTCAGTCTTTTCACCCTGTCTCCACCTCTTTCATTCATAGGAATGTGATCGATGCTAAAGTAGCTTAGAAGATTTCTATTGCTATTATGATGTGTAGCAAAGTGTCTAGCTACTGGATAAGCTGGGTCTTTCTTATCAATTGCCCTAGCATGTTCCAAAATACGCCGTTTTACTGGATGAATAGTGCTGCCTATGTATAGGAGTTGGCATGGACATTTAAGGCAGTATACGCAAAATGATGTATTGCAGGACATAAACTTTTATATTTTTTTAGGTTCTTTACACCCTGGCACTATATAGCTAAGCACTTCAGTGCTGTTCTTACATGCTTTGCACTGTGTGCATAGAAAAATCCTGTAATCTCATTAATCCTAGGATTTGGCGCTCTTGAGGATACATGGCTTTGGACAATCATGTCCTTGATCGAACGACTCTTCCTGTAAGTGACTATAGGAAACTCTTGAGGAGTTTTGCCGATCACAGTATCTGTTTTCAAGATGTTCCAGTGGCACCGTAAAATGTTATTCAATGCCCCCGCATCGTTTGAGAATGTGGTGATAAACCTAAATTCATTGACTGTTTCATTTTTAGGTATTTTATCTCTAAGTAAAGCGTTGCGGGATATTTTTGATGCTCTCATTTGGGCCTGACTAAGAACATCTTCAGTGTAGCCTCTTTTTCTAAATCTGTCTAGAGCGCCTTCTTTTTCTATTTCATATTCTTCATGCCTAGTGCAATTCCTTTTAAGGCGCAGCAATTCTCCATATGGTATACTGCGTATGAGGGGACGGGGTTGATTACTATTGGCTTCAAGTACTGAATTACCAGCGGTTGGTTTACGGTACAACGTAGTACAAATCTGTCCCTCAGCTATGAAGATCTTGAGGCCTAGAAAATTTACCTCCATTTCACTGATCTCCCCACTGAAATGTAGATGGACCTTGTTTTATAAGCGGTTATTTTTATTTCTCAAGGCAACCCAAAGCATTTCGAGGCCACACACCTCTTGTTCACGAGTAAAGATGTTGCAATGTGGAAGTGCTTAAATAAAAATGTGACTCACACAAATCATAAAAGTGATAAACAGACTTTCTGTTATTCCTCGAGTTTGCTCACTCGGTATTCAAAAATTATTCCTTAATTATGCCCCTAATGTTGCACCATCTGGTGATAACATTTTGTGTACAATTATACAGGACGAGTGGGGTAAATATTCATAGGCATCCTACCTTATTCTGCTAAATGCCACCCTGGTTCGTGATGCACCGCTGTGTCTCAATAAAGTTTTGAATCAACTTTATTGTGGCTTCTACAATGCCTGTGTTGTGCCTAACTCAATATCTTATGTCTAAATTGTGCCGTGGCCATACATCTGCCTTTATGTACACCCGACTTATTTTGTTAAGTAACGGACAACCCTCTATGGGATATATCTAAGGGAGACATCTAATCCTCCTCTTGGTGAACAACGTCGGTTTTCAAACTACATCATAAGGCTGTATTCGCCGCGATGCTGCCCCAGTGGGCAGAGTCTCTACTGTGTATGCCCTTGGTCCATACCGGGCAATTTAAATTAAATGAGATTCATGAAATCTCATGTCCCGATAATGAGTTAAACATGACTGCCTGCACAGTTAATCAAGCCCCAGTGGGCTAATCATTTTCTGAAATTCAATTCAAATTATCATCCTGAGGTGAAGTAGATATTATAACTCTGATGCCTTCCACTCGTTATCAATACAAGTTTTCCAGTCTGTGAAAACATAAAAATACAAAAAGTGTCAAATTAATCGTCATGAATTACTTCATACAGCAACACTGAACAAAAACTACAGTGAGGTTAAAAAATATTTAAATATATCATCCTTCAGGACCACTGACATCTTTTCTGATTCTAAAAACAATATTTTTAATTAATTGGTGCCCCTATGGAACAATCCCTAACGGTGTTTAGCCTAGATGGACTGACAATTCTTCATCTCCATTATGGCCTGTGGGGGCTAATGTCCTGTATTGAATTATTAACTTTGATTCTAAGCGTCTCAAGCCTTGGACTCGGTTGCCACGCCTTTCTTGTATCAGGATTGTGTCAAGTACACAAAATGTCAGCAGGCTGCTAATTTGATTGTGAGAACTTTCTAAAATGCCTTGCGATGGGATACTATTTGTCTTCGTTTTTTATAGCACGAAGGTGCTCTAACACACGCTTCTTTGCTTTATGGATTGTGCTCCCTATATAAGACTTATTACAGGGACATTTTAAGGCATATATAACATGATCGGTATTGCAAGATACATGTTTCTCAATCACATACGGTTTGCAATCCTCTGATTGTTTTTTCTCTTTGCAATGTTTGCTAACTTACAAGCTTTGCAGTTTCCACAAACAAAAAACCCTTTTATATTCAACTTTTTCTTTGGTTGTGTAACCAATGTTTTGCAGATGGTATCTTTTAAAGATTTTGCTTTTCTAAAAGTTATTTGAGGAAACTCCTCAATACTTTCAGCAAGGTCTTTATCAATTTTTAGCACTGGCCAGAATTTACCTAGACCTTTTCTGACTTCTTTTGCCTGGTTGTGGAATGTGGTGATAAATCTTATCGTTTGCTTGGATTCTTCCTTGGTTCCGCTGGGTATCAACAATTCAGTTCTTGATCTTTTCTCAACTTTCCAGCTCGCTTTCTTAACCATGGAGCGGGTGTAACCCCTTTCCAGGAATCTGTTGGTCATCTGAATTTCCTCAAGTCTATAGTCTTCCTCCGAATTGCAGTTCCGTTTGGCACGGAGTAATTCACCTAAAGGGATGTTTCTGATAAGGCTTTCTGGGTGACAGCTCCGGGCATGCAACAAACTGTTGCCAGTCATATAGGAAGCTGTCTAGTTTGTTGCCCTTAACCGTTAACAGTAAATCCAGAAATTCAATTTTGTCTTTGGCAAATTGACTTGAGAATTTCAAATTCAAAGGGTTATCATTCAGTTGGTTAACCAGTTCAATGGCCTCAGTCTCATCGCCGTTCCAAATACAGAAAATATCGTCTATGTACCTGGCCCACATGATGACCTTCTTGGTGAAGAGGTCTAACTTGTAAACAATCTGCTCCTCCCAGTACCCCAGATAGAGACCCGCAAAGCTGGGAGCAAAGCAGGTCCCCATCGCGGTCCCGAGAGTCTGCCTGTAGATTTTATTATCGAAGGTGAAGAAGTTCTGTGTAAGGCAGGTGTGCATCATGTCTAAAAGCATCTCTGTGTGAAATAGGTATGACACTGATCTATTTCTTAGGAAATGACGGCAGGCTTTTAAACCTAACTCATGAGGAATGCACGTGTACAAACTATTCACGTCAAGACAAAGTAATGAGTACTCATTGCTTCATGTTGTGTTCTCAATCCGCCTTAAAAAGTCTCCCGTATCCTTAATAAAGGACGGGAGACTTTGTACTAGAGGCTGGAGGAATAAATCGACATATCTCGACGTATTTTCGAGACAACACCCCGTGAGGAGGCTATTGGTCTCCCTGGTGGATTCTGGCTATCCTTATGGACCTTGGGCAAAAGGTATAATGCTGGTAATTTAGGGAATTTGCAAGCTAGAAAGTCATGTTCTTCCCACTCTAGCAGGCCCTTGTCTTTCCAATCCCCCAATGGCAATAGATATGATTTTATAAATTTTTCATACAGCATTTTATCACTTAATTCATATTTTTCTGTATCATTAAGTTGTTTCATCCCTTCATCCATATACATTTTCTTAGATAACACAACTACGTTGCCCCCTTTGTCAGATTTTATTTTATAACAATAGAGTGATCGTCTCTCAGGTTTTCAACAATCTTCATTTGTGTCCTGCTCATATTCATTCTGTTGTGCCATCTTTTCTGTGACAATTTGTCAAACTCCTGTATCATACCTTTCTCAAATATGTCTATTGCATCGTTATTGATCTGTGGTAGAAAAATCGATTTTGGTCTAAACCCACTTTGTACACTTAAATCTAACTTAATGTCATCATTAATGAGGTTGATGAAGGGATCCTGAATAAATCCCGGTTTCCCTTCCAACTCAATTCATTACATGTAAGAGTTCAATATCTCCAATGCAAATTTCACCAGGTATTTCTCTTATGTTTCCAATGTTTTCAGATATTTTGGTTGCATACCATTTTCTTATTCTCAGTTTCCTTGTAAAATGGAACAAATCAATCCTGCTTTGTGTATAATTAAAGTTCGTCGAGGGACAAAAGGATAGATTGCGGCGAATACAGCCTTATGAAGTTGTTTGAATACCGACGTTGTTCACCAAGAGGAGGATTAGATGTCTCCCTTAGATATATCCCATAGAGGGTTGTCCGTTATTTAACAAAATAAGTCGGGTGTACAAGAAGGCAGATGTATGGCCACGGCACAATTTAGACATAAGATATTGAGTTAGGCACAACACGGGGATTGTAGAAGCCACACTAAAGTTGATTCAAAACTTTATTGAGACACAACGGTGCATCGTGAACCAGGGTGGCATTTAGCAGAATAAGGTAGGATGCCTATGAATATTTACCCCACTCGTCCTGTATAATTGTACACAAAATGTTATCACCAGATGGTGCAACATTAGGGGCATAATTAAGGAATACGTTTTGAATACCGAGTGAGCAAACTCGAGGAATAACGGAAAGTCTGTTTATCACTTTTATGATTTGTGTGAGTCACATGTTTATTCAAGCACTTCCCCAATGCAACATCTTTACTCGTGAACAAGAGGCGTGTGGCCTCAAAACGCGTTGGGTTGCCTTGAGAAATAAAAATAATTACTTATAAAACGATTGTGTCCGTGGCATGCTGTTTTGGAAAGGTGTAACAGCTGTTGGATTGAGAATTAGGGGTTCGCCACCCCGCCGCGGAACGCCGTCATCAGAGGACCGGGTAAGGCGAATGCGCTTTTGCCTTGTTGTGGTATATATATATATATATATATATATATATATATATATATATATATATATATTATGCATGGTAAAGGCATGTGAGTGTTAATGTGTTAATGACTTGCATGGTAAAGGCAATGCGTGGTAAAGGCATTGCATGGTAAAGGCTGTGTGGTAATGCCTTGTGTGGTAATGGCATGCTTTGTTCCATCATAAATTTGGGGAATGGTGTCCAGGGTCCAGCAACCAAAGGAGACCTGCGAAATATCGCTGGGCAGTGATTGGACCAGGGTTGCTAGCACTGGGCACAGTCCAGGCACGGATATGCCTAGATGGGCTTGCCTTCAGTGCTCCAGTGGTGCACCTACTGCATGTCTGTGTTGAAGCTGCCATTAAGTAGGTCCTGGTAAGGGGGAGGAGTGCAGAATGACGTGCTGTCATTTCCTCTGCTGAAGGATGATGGGAAATGAAGTCCTGTTGTTTGGCTTTTTCTTCTAAATACGTTTTTTTGCAGGAAAACCAGTAATGGCACATACTGTTCAGATGGATGATGGGAAATTCACTGATGTCACTTCGAGTGTAGGTGGATAATGGGAGATCCAGTGATGTCATTTCCTGTGCTAATGGGTACTGGAAAATAAAGTCCTGTTGCGTGGCTTCTTCTTTTAAAGACGGTTTTGATGGGAAAACCAATAATGTCACTCCCTTCCCAGATGCACCTCACACTGCACTTGCCACACACCCAAGTCCATATTTTGGGCCTGCACAAATGCAGACGGAGACCACAATGTGTGCTCACACAGCACTTTGTATACATTTGCAATTTTATGGTTAATTGGGACATGCACAAAATGTGCTATCTTCTAAATTGTACGCATGCTGATTGATAAAAATCTTTTGGCAATTGTAACAATAATGTTCCATTGAGTTTCTTGATTAGAAAATAGTTTCAACCTTCCAAACTGATTGTATATGCTATTTTAAAATATAAATATGTCAAACAACAATGTAGAGGTACAAAAATATATTTTTAAAATAAGGCATAGCTACTCAATTTCTTCTTATTTTGGTTACTTTCTTTAGATTATTTTATGTGCATTTATTCTGGTGTAGATGGGCTTGTAACAGGCAAAATTCCATCTTAAAGGCAATTCCAGGACATGCTTGTTAAGGCAAATTACCAATGCCTGCTTGCCAGTTCTTAAGTTCAGCCAGAGTCAAATTAATTCAGTTATTGCCTTGACCCTAGGCCTGGGGGGAGTTCACGGCATTCTGCTATGCAGAACTCTGCAAAGTGACCGAATAACTCTGCCGTGCTACGTGGAGTTCCGCAAGCAGCAGAGTGCATTCGGCAACACTGTTCATGGTGATTTTTAGCACAGGGTGTTTGCCCCGTGCTGGAAAATCAGCACGGATGGCACCATGCACAGCGCAAGAGGGAGCTGCTTCTTTCTGCCACTCGAGCAGCAGCTTCCTCAACACGAACAGAAGGTTTCTCAACACGAGCGGTCGCGCCAATACGTGACCATCCGGGACCGCCTGCATTAAGATATCTCGCTGGGAGGTGGTCTAGCGTTGGGTGTTTCTCGCTCACGCTTGCCAACTTAACGTTGATTAGTGCAAGTGAGGAAAAACTCCGCTCTGCAAATGTTCAGACTCTGTGTGCTCCGCAGAGTGCGGAAAACTCCTCAAACTCCACAAATGGAGTGGAGTTCACTGGCCAGGCCTGCTTGACACATTAATTGTATTATTTACTACTTATGATTCCAGATTTATAACTGATGTTTCTTTTTACCCCATATCAGAATATCTTCTCCATGTGACACCAGCACTACCAAGAAAGTAGAAGAAAGACACTAATTTCCACAAATCAGTTCACGGAGAAAGACTATGGATACTTCTAATCGCACTGAGGCCTTACCCAACTGCTCTCAGTTTGGGAATGTTTCACTATCCTGTCCCAGCCACATCAGGTCATTTAGCATTCGGACCATAATGTACTCATTCCTTGTTGTGTCAATTACAATCACAATATTTGGAAATCTTGCCATAATCATCTCCATATCCCACTTCAAGCAGCTTCACTCCCCGACAAACTTCCTTATACTCTCAATGGCCACCACAGATTTCCTTCTTGGGTTCATCATTATGCCGTACAGCATGATCCGGTCTGTGGAGAAGTGCTGGCTGTTTGGTGACATGTTTTGCCGAATCCATTACAGCTTTGACCTGATGCTCAGCGTCATCTCCATTTTCCACCTGTGCTCAATTGCGGTTGACAGGTTTTATGCAGTTTGTGACCCCCTACGGTATTCTACAAAAATGACCATGGCTGTGATAAGGGGATTGGTTGTGTTCTGTTGGTCAGTGCCAGCGGTGTTTGCATTTGGGGTGGTTATAACTGATTCCCATGTCTCTGGGATAGAGGGATACGAAACACTAGTTGCCTGTTTTAGTTTGTGCCCCATTACATTCAACAAATTGTGGAGCATTGTGATGTTTATTGCATGCTTCTTTGCTCCAGGGTCGGTCATGGCTGGGATATATATAAAAATCTTTGTTGTATCCAAAAGGCATGCACAAATTATAAAACAAATTTCATCAATGGGGAATGATGAAGCAAACCACAATCTCTCTAATAAAACAGACAGGAAAGCAGCCAAAACATTGGGTATAGTTATGGGTGTATTCTTAGCATGCTGGCTTCCTGTTTTTATTGTAATTTTAATTGATCCTGTCTTGGGGTTTTCTACCCCAGAAGATTTGTTTGATGCCTTAAATTGGCTAGGGTACATTAACTCAACATGCAACCCCCTGATATATGGTTTCTTTTACCCATGGTTTCGCAAAGCACTTGGGTATATAGTTTCAGGGAAAATTTTTGATTTACAATCCTGTACAGCTACCATGATGACAAGTAATCATTAAAAGTCCTACTCCAGACATGTCAACTCATGAAAATGTTTCACTGTGTGATGGGGGGAATGGCTTTGTGCTGAGCACAGGATGAGGTGCTTAAAATTTGCTGCCTCCCCCATCCAATACCAAAAAATAATCCTTCTGTGGTTGATGCAGATGTCCTTGGGAGGTTTTGCACCGCGTAATGGACGTTGGTTACATGGAGCATCCAAATAATTAGCTAGAAACCTGCTGTCTGCAGTGGTTTCCAGTCATTACTGTGCACACTGTGTGATATCTGCTCCTCGCCAGGTGACTTGTGAAGGAAGCCGATATCATGTGACCCTGCACTGTGTGAGCTGAAGGTTTGCTGCTCCTTATCTGATGCAATGGCAAATTGAATTGCATTTAATTTGATCTTTTGCTGATGATTTAGGTTATCAAAATAGTCGAGATTTCCACCTATCTATCTATATCTATCTATCTATCTATCTATCTATCCATCTATCTATCTATCTATCTATTGGTCTATTTTGGTTTGTTGGTGTATCTATTTCTTTGTCCATTTCTCCAACCATACTTCTCCTTCATTCATGTAACTTTTGATCTTTCTTTCTTCATTGTATTTTTCTATCCTTTTTATGTTTGTATGCTCTTTCTGAATGTAAAACATCACCATTTCATATACGCTGCCAAGAATGGGCATTGATTTAACACTTGCCTCTGTTGTCTACAGTGATGTGAATGTGAAAAGTTTTATTTAGGGCAAGGCATACTCAACCTACCACTCTTGCGGGGTTGGTAGGTTAAGTACCATTAAATTGAGTAATAACATCTGTTATTTGCAGTGCATTTAAATGACAGACCTATAGTATAAAAAAGTATCCAAAGACAAATTATTATATATGCCATATAACAATAAGACACAAATCTATCTGCCTTAATGACATGTTACTCATATTGTTCAGAAATACTGGCTATTAACATTTGTTCTTTTCTTATGTAAGGCACAGATACACATGCACATGACACTCACCTCCAGCTTATAGTGGTAAAGATCTTAATACCCAAAAGCAATTCTTGGAGGATTGTGCAGGATCAGTGCTGTCAGGTGCTGCTTAGACAGAAAGTGGAAGCACGCCAGCAGTCTATATTTCTGAAGACAGTGGAGGGGGAGTGTGGAGGGGTTATGAGGTAAAGTCCAGTGCTCATGAAGTAGCTGTCTGTACCTGAGCCTCCTCCCATTTTAGTACATGTTGTGTGTGGGAGTGTACATGTGTGTGTTCAATACAAAACAATGCATACACTCCGCAGTACAAAGGTGGACATATTGGAAGGGGCCCAATCCAGAGTCAGAACAGAATACTTAACCCCATGAACCACTCTCGGTTCTCCATGGGGACCCCAGGGAACACCGACTGTACCCCACGACAACCCCTTTGGGAAAGCCATTCTCTCACCTCCTTCCAGCTTCATGCCTGAGTGTGGCTCCGATGTGGAAACAGCCTTAGGCACCCTTGCTCAATATGTGGTGGGGGAAGATGTGGTTGGTTTATGCCATGGAAAAACTAACAGCAATTGTTCACGATAAAGTTACAAAGTATGACAATATCTGGCACTCCTTTACCACGTATTTGAAGAGACAACAAAGCTCAGGGGGGATGCACTTGACAATGTCTAAGACTCTGAAGGCTTCCAGGGTGTGTTTGAGATTACTTCTATGTGGCAGGGAGCCAGTCAATCCCCTCAGCACAATCAGACTAGAGGTCAACATGTCGCTTTAAGTTTCTTGCATTGAGGCGTTGGAGGTGGCTCTTGGGGAGTGGGTTTGAGTTGCAAGACGGTAAAACTGTCTATTTGTAGTAAAGTATGGTATTTTGAACTGTCCTCCATTGCAAGCTAAAGATCATTGTAAACATTAGTGCCAAACTGTGTGTCCTTATTTTCCCCAAAATTTAAAATAAAGTTGTTAAAAAACAAAAGAGAATACTTTACTGCCATATACAGATCTCGCTACACTGGATGCGTATCGAGTAGTGAGTGCATTCTGTCCAACTTTTGAGAACTGTTGAGTGTGTTCACAATGGGCAGGATACATTGTACTGCATGTCGTGTGTGGTCAGTGATGTGTTTCTGTGAAGTGCTGTAATGTGCGATAACTATGTGGTGTATGTGGGATGGGAGCATTTCTAATTTTTAGGTTTGGCCTAAAGACAGATTTAGTTGTCTTTCTAGCCTCTGGTTTTCAAAAAAATATCATACAAAAAATGCACACATATAAAGGGGCTCCCAATCAACACTTTTCACCTTTGGTCTGTTGACATGTCACTCAAATTATCAGCCCACTGCAGCCAGTGGATGCCTTCACTTTCAAAAAATGCATGCTTCCTTTTCACATGTACACATACACCTAAAAAATTGTTCCCCAAAAACAGAAATTGTTTGGCACTTGTACTTCCCAATAACTGATGGTCCCTATGTATAGTAGTGTTACATCAACTATTTTCATAACTCTCAAGACATTTATTGTAAATTAAAATATTCACTCTACAATATAAGCCAGATTTGGTCTATTTATTTATTTATTCTACTGAAAATGAGCACAATTCATTAGAGTAGCTAAAAGGTGTATGCAGATTTTCAGGTTGAAAGCACCCCCTCACAGATTTGTGATTGACATTTCAACCACTTGAGACAAACCTCTAATAACTACTTCTGGAACTACACCACCCCTATTAGAATGTTGTACCAACACTGTAAGTATGCATAAAACACTCCTCACAACTCAAAGACAAGGCTTGCAACCACTGAAATTTTGAAATTTAAAGAGCCAAAATAAGTTATCTAAATGTATTTGTACTTATCCATGAATTCAAGTTCCTATAAATAGTGGCACGCGATTATAAACTGTAAAAAAAATGCATCGAGATCTGTAATTCTGACTGGTTATGAAGACTTAGCTTTGGCAAATAAGTTATCCTATTGAAAACAAGCACAAATGATTAAAATAGCAAAAGTGTATATAAATTTCTATATGAAAGCCACACCCCCTCAGCTTGCAGGTCATTTGAAGTAGTTGCTTCTGACTTGAGCTGGACCTCTGTTAACAACAATTAGAAGTGCAGTCTCATGTAGGAATTTCAATGCTTTTGGATTTGACTTCTGAGGGAAACCTAGTAACGACTAGTGGAACTGCAGCTTCATATAAGGATTTCAATGCTCTTGCATTCGACCTTCGACAACACCTAGTGACGACTAATCCAAATTCAGTGATTGTGCATTCGATTTTTGATGGACACCTAGGGACGACTTGTGGGACTGCAGCCTCATGAAAGAATTTCAATCCTTCTGCATTCAACTTTTAATGAACACCTAGTGACGAATACTGGAACTGAAGCTTGATGTAAGAATTTCAATTCTTTTGCATTTTAATTTTCATGGATACCTAGTAACAACTAGGGGAACTGTGGCTTGATGTGAGAATATCAATACATTTGCATTTGATTTGTGAAGGACACCTACTAATGAATTGTGGAACTGCATCTTCACGAAAGAATATAAATGCTTTTACATTTAACTCACCAGGGCCTTGAGGAACTGCAGCTCTAGAAAGGAATTTTGAAGATTTAGCATTTGAGTTTAGAGGGACATCTAGTAGCAACTTGAGGAATTACAGGTTTGATATATTTATTATTATTTGTTATTATATATATAACCAGGAGAGGAGGATGGAGCAAGAGCAAAAGGAACCCACATGGGAATGGATACAAAGAGGCAAAAGAAGGGATGATAAATACATCAAACAATGTGGTAAATTACTCTACTCATTCTCTTACCTCTGTGGAAACTAAGATCTTCAATTTGGGTTGTCCTTTTGTCCTGTGAACTGCTTCAAATATGCACAGAGTAGGATTGACCTCTTTCAGTTTATAAGAAAATTAAAGTCAAAGCTGAAAGTCAAAGGGACTGCCCCTCTATGAGGAACAAACCTAGCACCACTGAGCTAACAGTGGGTGATATGGAGACACTGATCACTCTCACTGAACTGAATATGGAATTAGACAAGTCCAGTGGGGAAACAGTGGATTTGGAAACATTAGGCATTGAGTTAGGTGGCAGCTGTCCTAACGATTTTAAACCCACATCAACTTTTAATATTATCCTTCCCCCATGTGCTATTGATACTTTTGAAACTCTTGTCATTCAGGATTTGAAACGTCTAGCAAAGAAAACCAGATGGGGACCAGATAATTTGCCCAAGAGCAAGAAACTGGTACATAAGTAACTTCGGAATGACCACAACTTTGTTGTCCGACAATGTGACAAGGGTGGCAATGTGGTGATCCAGGATGCCCAAGATTACCTCAATGAAGGCATGACACAATTGAATTATAAAGAGTTCTATGAAATGGTGTCCAGAGTAACAACTGAAAAGTCTAATATATGTTATCATGAAATATTAACCAAATGGCAAAAGCAGGGACTCATTGAGTGGGAAGAATACACCTTCCTAATCAATAGATTTCCCAAAATAACAGAACTCTACTTATTAGCAAAAATTACATAAGAATCAGGACAAACCACCCGGTAGACCTATAATTTCATCTATTTGATCTCTACTACTACACACATCTAAATATATTGATTTCTTTTTACATCCTTATGTATTGGCCCTCCCATCATACATGCAATACTCAGGTTGAATTTCTGGATACCCAAATATCTGTGATCAATAACAAACTCACATCCATGCTACATCACAAGAATACAGCAGGCAATACCCTACTACATGCTGAGAGTAGCCACCCAAAAAATGTTATCAACTGCATTCCCTATGGTGAGTTTCTACGAGCCCTCAGGAACTGCAGCTCGGAAAAAAAGTTTTCATGATGAATGCAGGGTAATAACAGCATGCTTTAAGGAAAGAGGATACAGATACTCCATCCTTAAGCTGCTTCGCTACATGGGCCTAACCGTGGAATATAACAATAGGTCCAACAGCCAGAACACATGGCCAAACATCTGTAGTCAGAGATGGAATAGACCCACTGGTTGTAGCAAATGTGGTTGAGAAATAACACCTTGCATATACTGTCTGCAGCAAGGCGCAACCGCTAGGATTTCAAAAATGAAATGGTTGTGCTGTTTTAGTTTTTTGAGCAAAAAGACTGAAGCTCTTGAATATTTACGTGCAATTGTTTAGTGTTCTGTGTAAGAATACAAATTGCTCAAGGGTAAAAATGTGTATATTTATGCTCTCCTTAAACCAGGTTGTTTTGATTTCTAATATGCTTTGCATAGTTCTATAAGGGGTTAAAACACTAGGGCATTCCTATGCTTGGGCGTCTGAACTGTTTAGCGCCGGTTCAAAGCCCCTACATTAATTAGCCCTTCGTGCTATGCAGATTGATAAGAATACCAGTTCCAACAACTTTAAATGATTTTTTCCCTTCAAATGTATTGCATTGCACAGTTTCTGCTTTTTATGGTTTGAAAATGCCTGTTCTTTTTGAAAAAAAAAAACCTTACAAACAAGTTTGTGTTAGCAGTGGCGGCTCGTATAGGGTGTGCTGCGGGGCGGTGGGGCAGGGCTGGGGAGGGGCAGGGTGGGGGGGTAGTAAACTCGGACATACGACGGAACGGAGGAAGGTAATAATTACTTTCCTCCGTTCCGTCGTATGTCCGAGTTTACTACCCCCCCACCCTGCCCCTCCCCCGCCCCACCGCCCCGCAGCACGCCCTATGCGAGTCGCCACTGTGTGTTAGCTTAACTTCTTGATGGTGAAAATATGCAAAGTGCTACAATGGCCCCAGAGCCAAGTGCCGCAACGTGCAGAATAAAAACTGTTTCATTGACGAGGGATAAACAGATACCCATTTAGTGTCTGCAATGCACAGTATGAAACTGAAGAGCCTGGTATTAGTCCTGGCTTCCCTCTTCAACAAACTGCATGCTCCTGACCTCTGCCATAACCAGCTAAGAAGACTACAATCATAAGAAATCATATGGACATGCAGTGCTGTTCAAAACTGCAACCATACTAAAAATCATAAACTGCACATCTGGCTCTCACACCTTTTCATCCACTACACTACTACGTTCCATAACTCGGTAATCGAACCTCTGTGATCATCACGCACAACATGGAACACTTTCCACATAAGCTCACAAAATAAAGACAACACCTTTCCCGCCACTCACCCTACATGGATTGGCTTGCACGGCAGTAAGCACTATATACAAATGCTGCAATACAATTATTTTATTACATAATGCCTCCTTTTACTACATTATCACATGACCAGACCTTGAAATGCCTGAGTTCAGGGTGTGCACTGTACAAATTCTCTCCTAACAGACTAAATATGTGTTCCATGTAATAATAACCTATTCCATATGTATGGTGCACATGACTTGCCACTTAGTTCGTTATTATAAAATTGTCATCAGGGGTGGTGGGAGTCCATGATTGTTTCATGTTCAAAAGCTATTACTTCTAAAAATGCCTCTCAATGTAGTACTATAATATGCTGTTCATACGAAATGCTTATGCATGTAGGAGAAATAAACATATTTTCTAAAACATTCCAACATATTTTTGTATGACTTTTGTGCCACTATTTGCATTATTTTCAAGTCTTCGCTCACACAAGCAAGGGGCCACAGACCTTAGCTTGGCCCATGCTCAGCTCTTCTTGTTAATTTATTGGCCTCATTTACAACAGAAACATATGGCCACTGCAAGGGTGAGGTACATTTTTTAATGGGATACATTTAAAGTGAATTGTGAAGCCTTATATTCATTGTGCTTAATATCAGCACTTCATTTTCAATTTCTCACATGATATCATGAAATTAAAAGCATCGTTTTACACGTATTTTGTTTTTTAAAAAAGCACCTCTTGGAAGTTCTCCCTGGGCACAAACCGGAGCCAGGAACTTTCTTTAACATTACATTTCTCCCATTATTTCATTAAAATGTAATGAAAAGGCATGTAAAATTATGTTCTCGGTTCCGTTTTGTGGGCAGGAACAACGTGCAAGGTACACTATTTATTTCAAAATAAAAGATGCCTGTGAAACGCTGCTTTAATTTAATGATTAAATTAAAGTAGTGTTTCAGATTGATTTATTACTTATTTGAAGTACTGATCATGTTTTAGATGCCTCGAATACCGCCATGCACAGGCATCTTTTTAAAAAAATAAAAAAAAAGTTCCTCTTGGCCACAAACCTGATTGATGCCTGTCTGGTTGTGCTTAAGATGGCTGGCACTGCATCTCCTGAGTTGCGGCATGAAGACCATATTATGCCTTCAAGGCTGCTGCTCCGGCCGCAAAAATGCACAGAATCATAGCATGAAGGCATGCAGCAAAAGGCGCGCATAGTGGTTCTCCGTGGGCAGCCAACACTACCCATGCTGGCCAACGTCAACCACTTCGCCCCACCCCAGATAGGTTCAAATAGCAGCTGGTTCTTACAGCAGCAGACAAGCACCAGAAAAAGGCCTAAAAAATAAACAAAACGACGATGATAGGGTACTAAAGTGGAAGTCAGGCATTGAGCTACTGACAGGGCGTCTACGAGCTACCGGTAGCTCGCGAGCGACATGTTGGAGACCCCTGAGATTCCAGCAATGTTTAAAGATAGTTGTGTGGGGCTGAGGTTACTGTGTTCTATCAGCAAACTAACACATGGTTCAAAAGGGAGTTATTTCTCATAGGTTTAATGTGTAAAGTGTAAATGTTGACAAGTTAGCCCTTGGAAATATCCTGTAATAATTAAAATGCGAGTGTAAAACCAGTTGTCAGCTTGTCCAATAGTTCTTTTTAACTGATACATCTCAAAGCCTGGAGTGGCTTTTTTTTACAAAGGTTTAGCAGACTTGCGCTGAAGCACATCGATTGTTTCATTGTGCTGTTTTGTTTTGTATATGAGGCTGCAGGCATTGTCAGAATATGTGCTACAAAATGTATGAATAAATCTGTTGCTTAAAACGTTGGGTTTGCAAGGTTAAGGGCCATCAACAGGCTGTGAAAAGTGTTTCAAAGCACTGTGAGGCAGGGCCGTGCAGGAGGGGTCTGTGGGTACAAAGCCTGCTCCACAGAAGGCCTCATAGGGAAGGGGAGCAGGCTCTGTAGTCAGAGATGGGATAGACCCACTGGTTGTAGCAAATTGGTCAAGAAACAAGACCTTGTGTATACAGTCCCCAACAAGGGGTAACCACCAGGATTTCAAAAATGAAAGGGTTGTGCTGTTTTATTTGTTTGAGCAAAAAGAATGAAGCTCTTGAAAATGTACGTGTAATTTTTTAATGTTCTGTGTAATAATACAAATTGCTCAGGGGTAAAAAGTGTGTAGATTCATGTGCTGCTTAAACCATGTTCTTTTGATTTTTAATATGGTTTGCATTGTTTTTTAAGGGTTTAAGGATCTAGCCCAGTCCTATGCTTAGGCGTCTGAACTGTTTACCGCCAGTTCAAAGCCCCTGTGTTTATTAGCCCTTCGTGCTAAGCAGTTTGATAAGAATGCCAGTTCCAGCAACTTTAAATTATATTATTATATTGTGAACAACACTTGCATAGAAACTTCTCTTTTTACAAGATTTAAGAAACTGCAATGTGTGATGATTGTAAGAGATGTTTTTAAGCAAATATGTTTAATCTGCTCACACCATTATCGTGGAGCCACGAGGAAACGTTTGACTTTCAGCAAGGTACAGATATTTAGAGCGATATAGTTCTGAGACAGTTACTAACCTTATTGTCTCAACATCGCACACTTTGTTTTAACAAGTATACTTGTGTGCGTTGTTTACAGGTTATGGGGCAAAAGTTCAGCTGGCTGTTGAACAAATAAAACAATCTTACAGAGTATAAAGATGCGTCGCCAGATTTAAACTGCGTTCAACATAGTCAATTACGGGTGAATGATGGGTGGACTTGATGTATAAATGATGTGTAAAGATTAGCCTGTGAGCCGTAGGGAAATTTCTTGTATCTTTCAAACCCCAAGACTCCTTTGTGCCCACAGAGAGTGTGCTAAATCAGTGTATTATATTGGAAATGTGACATTGGTTCCTTTTCTTCACAGTTACCCTGGATACTCACAATAATGCTAAACCTCAGCAAACAGTAGACTCCCAAGCAAAAGTGATGGTGGTGGGACCCTCAAAGTGTCCTGGAAGGGTTGTGGCCTTGTTAAAAAATACGGAAGCCTTTGAGGCCCATACAAGGACCGGCTAAAAGAGTGGTACCACAAAGGTCAGAGCAGGTGTGCTTAACAAAATGTAGCGCCAAAAGAATCTTATTGTATTTCTGTCTCAAGCAGTGTCTTCCTTCACCATCTAGCAAGGTCTATAGAAATGTAAAGCAATAGTTAGACAGGTGGTTAAAATCATAAGGCTGAAAAGAGCCATTCAGGCTTTTTTTACCAATGTCCATTTTTGGATTTTTTTTATCATGGAGCCAACACAAGAGACCGGTGCCGGAGTACCACAAAAGGTTAAGCGCACATCGACTCTGCTAAAGGACATAATACAGAATCTTCAAAATGACCCAACGCCATCAACCGGTGAGAGGTGCCCATGCGACATAGGAAACCATGTGTGGACTCTGCAAATGCAGGCCTTAGAGAAACTAGTTACTCTAACCCCTACACTGCTTTACCAGCAAAAGCCACAGCCAGTACAGTGAACACGGATACAGGACGGGTGCTTCTGGCTAGGGATATAGACCTCAAACAGTGCCCTGTTCCAGCCACAAACACACAACAGCCCCGGTCATTTAAAAAGCAGGAGGTAGATCTCACGCTAAAAAAAAAAAACTCAAGGCGTCTTTCCTTAAAGATGAAGAAAAACCCCTGACCAACAAACAATCCCTTTAGATTTATCCTTCAAAAATACAGTTACAGCTCAGCTAGGTCCCCATAATCTTCATGCAGGTAAATGTTACCCATCTGAGAGAGTGAATGTTCAGGTGCACCCTAGAGGATTGCCACAACGACTATAAATATTTCACATAGCCTTAGTGATAAAGGGTTTGAAAACGATTATCCATGCCCGGACCCGTAATCTGCATATATAGGGCTTCTCGGGGGGATAGTCAGTGAGCGACAACTGCATATAAAAATCTCATGAACCCTATTTGACGAAGGGCTTGCTAATGATCATCCCGAACTGGACACTTCTTATGCAGGTACAGGGCTTCTCAAGGGTCTGACAGGGGAGCCATCATGTTCTGAACCACCAGCTGGTGCAGCAGCCACTCATAGTGTGCCTTCTCATGTAGACCCCGAGGGGCAGCAGCTACCAGTTTCCAGCCCCGGCGCTTCCTACACCTCTACTGCGCAGAGCTATTATGGCAATCATTTAAATTCCCCATATCCTATGTTATAATGTTATGTTATAACAATTTTTACAGCGCACAGCTCCTCAGTAGAGTGTCCCGGCGTTAAAGACATACGGCACCAGCTTGTGAACCTAAACAGATTGTGTCAAAAGCGAAATTTTCAATTTCTTTTTAAAAGCGGGAAGATCACTGGTTAGGCGTAGGACCCTCTGGAGCTTAATCCAATTAAGGGGCCCCAAATAAGACAAGGATCTGCCTCCAGTTCTAAGTCGGTGGATCTGAGGGACTTTCGCCAAATGAGCAGAAGAACGCAGAGTGTGAGCTGGAATGTTGTCATGAATCCTCTCTCTAAGGTAGCCTGATCCTGAACCATGCAAGGCCTTGTGCATTATAACCATGGCCTTAAATTGGACACTCTTTTTTCCCTGGGAGCCAGAGAAGGGCCTTTAGGTTGGCTGTCATGTGAGACCTAAGGGGGAGTTTAAGTAGGAGTCTGGCCGCCAAGTTCTGCACCGCCTGAAGTCTATTCAGAAGGTACTCTGGAAGGCTGAGGTAAAGGGCGTTACCATAATCCAGTCATGAGGTAATCAGAGTCTGGATAACCTTTTTTCTAGCTGACTCGGACATGAAAGGCAGGAATCTTTCAGCATCTGAAGTATTCCGAAGCAGGAATTGATCATAGCTTGGATCTGAGGTTGAAAGGGGAGGGTACTATCAAGTTTGAGACCTAGATTCCTTACAGAGCTCTGTTGAGGGGCTGGTTGCGAGGCATCCTTAGACCAGCAAAATCTCAAGAGCTTAGGGGAGGAAGCCCCAAAAATCATGCTCTCAGTCTTATCCTGGTTGCATTTCAGTTGGTGCAGGGCCAACCATTAAAACACCTTAGAGAGGCAGTTTGTGATGAGCTCCTCGGTTACACCTCCAGCCCTGCTTCAAGTGTAACTTCTCCATCATCCACCTCAACATACCCCGACAGCAGTACAGGATGGAGCAGATGTCATAATCAGAGGTTTGAAACCGAGTATAGCGGTGAGGCTTCCTGAGGAACAGCGAGCAAATACTCTGCAGGGTGTTCTGATTGGGAACTGCTTTTTGTGATCCCCCATTCCAGACCTTCAGAACATTGTTAGTGGGGGTAACCAGAAAGTAGTGCTCGGGGAGATTCAGGGTAATATACATCCCCCTACTTACACAGATAAGAATATGGTTTTTAGCCCAAAAAGCAGTGCTAGGGTCACATATGAAAGAGATGCACCAGGTTGTCAGAAAACTAAAATCCAATCTGAACTCTAAAGCCATAAACCTGTGGAAGACAGAAGTCAACAACCATCCCTTGAGGGATGTACAGAGGGAGACAATCCAGAGGGTACAAAGGTGCAGAAGCGAGGTGTGAATCAGCAGTTGCAGATGTAGAGGTTTTTTCATTTTGGCGTGTTCTGCGGTACTCCCTAAAACACATGGGTTCCAGCTCTATTAATAACCTAGTCCAAAGTTCCAAATATAAAAAGAAGGTAAGAGACATTGTGGTTCTTATGAGTCCTCTTTGCCAAAGAGAAGTTAGAACCCCGCAGACAGGGCCTACAAGTTCCAAATACCATGACAGGGTATCCTAAAATAGCATGGGATAGACCCTCAAACACAAATTTAGGAGAGGGCCACATGCACGCCAGGCGTTTCAAGAGTTCACGGGGAAAAGCTAAGAGACCCGGATACATCGAATAGATGGATGGTCTCGAAGGAAAGGTGGTAGCTGGGAAATCGGGGAGGTCATCTCTAGCAAATACGCCTGAGACCGTTCAAACCGGTTCTGGGGGGCTACCTAAAAATGGGTGAGCCAGTAAGAAACAAAAGTGGGCTAATAACACCAAGCAGTGAAGGCTTTTAATCGGTAATTTAAAGAAAGCCAGAATTTTTGCTACAAGGAGGCTTAAAAATATGCTGCCTCAGAATCAGAGTCAGCCCCCCCCCCAAAATGATTTGCCGGAGAGCTCGGCATCCACCACAGATCCCCAATGTGAGGGTTCAGAGATGGTATTTTAAGAGAGCGTCAGAAGGTAACAGTGAAATGTAGAGAGATTTAACGCTACAGAGTATTACAAAGAATTCAGGTTTGTTAACTTAGAATGCATAAACTCATCTGATCATGGGCTTTTAGCTATCCACCAAGCTGTGCAAACTCACATAGAGCACTGGTTACATTACGTGGGCCCAAATGATTTCTTTTAGCTTTGCTTCCATAGGCAGGGTATTGACAGCCCCTTGTTCACATGATGCCCGCCGGGCGATGTGTTTGACGCTGTGGAACTTTTAGAAAACCCCTCTAAAATTTTACATAGTAAAGTAGAAATATCTGCATTTGGGACCTTCAGAATAGTTGTCCTCATTGCTCAGTGTCACAAGGGGTGTGTGTCCAGACCTTTAAAGAATATCTTTTACAGTAAAGTAATTGAAAAAAAAACAACTGTGGTTGCTCAACTGTAACACCGGAGCAACCAACACATGTCTGGTGGCTAGCATCGCTGGGTTACTAATAGATTGCAACACTACTGTTGCAGGCGTACTGTCTAGAGCGGCTGAAACCCATGCTGCGTTTGAAATACCTCCCGACAGACTGGCAGGTTTTTGGAGAACAGGACCTTTTTGAGGTCTGTTTTGCTGTCACAGTAAAAGTTCTGTACTACATCGGATCGTGGAAATACTTCACATCCAGAAAGCCTGTGAAAAGCAAGACAGTTTACATTAATGAAAATCACTTTAACGATATCTTGAACCTGCAGGGTTTTCTAGGGGCCAAGTAAGTCTGCACCCATTGCATCACAGGGGCTGGGAACTGGTGGCTAGTGCCCCACAGGGTTGTGGCTTGCCTCCTGAGAAGCCCTATACTTGCAGAATATGGGGCGGGCAGGATGATCATTTTCAAACCCTTCGTTTCTAAGGCTACGTGAGATATTTATAGTCGGTTGTGCCGATCCTCTATGGTGCATCTTGACATTCACTCTCTCAGATAGGGAATATATTCGTGCATGAAGATTATGGGGACCTGGCTAAACTGTAACTGTATTTTTTAAGGACAGATCTAAAGGGATGGTTTGTAGGTTAGGGACCGAGGGTTTCTTCTTCTTTAAGGAAAGACGCATTGAGTTTGGTTTTTTTAGCGCGAGATCTACCTCCTGCTTTTAAAATGACCAGGGCTGTTGTGTGTCTGTGTCTGGAACAGGACACCCTTTGAGGTCTACATCCTTAGCCAGATGCGCCCGTCCTATATGTGTGTTCGCTGTACTGGCTGCGGCTTTTGTTGGTAAAACAGTGTAGGATTTAAAGTAACTAGTGTCTCTAAGGCCTGAGTTTGCAAAGTTCGTGCATGGTTTGTTATGATGCATGGGGTGCATCTCACTGGTTGCTGGCATTGGGTCATTTTGAAGGATCTGTGTTATGTCCTTTAGCAACGCCGATGTGCGCTTTTCCTTTGGTGGGACCCCGGCGCCAGTCTTTTGTGTGTGCTCTACGATGGAAAAAAAACCTAAAATGCACATTAGTAAATAAGCCTGAACGGCTCTTTGCAGCATTATGATTGTAACTGCCTATCGAACTATTGTTTTAAAATGTTTATAGACCTTACTAGATGGTGGAGGAAGATGCTGCTTGAGACAGAAATACAATAGGATCCTTTAGGAGCTACATTTTATAAAACACACCTACTTTGCCCCTTTGTGGAACCCCTTTCTTTGTAGCCGGTCCATCTATAGGCCCGAAGGCTTCTGTTTTTTTAATGAGGCTGCGACCCTTCCAGGATTCTTTGAGGGTCCCACCACCACCACTTTTGCTCAGAGGTCCACCGTTTGCTGAAGTTTACCATTATTGTGAGTGTCCAGTTAAAGAAAAGGAATCAATGTCACATTTCCAATATAATACACTGATTTAGCACACTCTTTGGGGGCACGATGGAGTCTTGGGGTTTTGGAAGGTGCAAAAACTTTCCCTACCCCTCAGAGGCTAATCTTAACACATCAGTTATACATCAAGTCCACCCATCATTCACCTGTAATTGACGGATTATGCTGTACGCTGTTTAAATCAGCCGATGCGTCTTTAGTCTCTAAGATTTGTTATAGCTCCTCAACAGCCAGCTTTACTTTAGCCTCATAACCTGTAAAAACACGCACACAAGAATACCTTTTAAAAAAAAGTCTGCGATGCTGAGACAATAAGTTTAGGAACTGTCTCAGAACTATAGCGCTCTAAACATCTGTACCTTGCTGAAAGTGAACCGTTTCCTCGTGGCTCCACGATAATGGCGGGAGATCCTGTGAGCAGAAAAAACAGATTTGCTTAAAAACAGCTCTAACAAACATCACACATTATAGTTTCTTAAATCTTGTAAAAAAACCAAGTTTTTATGCGAGTGTTGTTCACAATATAATAATATCATTAACATTTTTGGAACTAGCGTTGTTATCAAACTGCTTATGATGAAGGGCTAATTAACGCAGGGGCTTTGAGCCAGCGCTAAACAGTTCAGATGCCTTAGCATAGGAATGCACTAGTGCTCTAACCACTTATAGAACTATGGAAAACATATTAAAAATTAAAACAACCCGGGTTAAGCAGCGCATGAATCTGCACAATTTTACCCCTCAGCAATTTGTATTATTACATAGAACATTAAACAATTACAAGTAAATATTCAAGCTGTTTTAGCCTTTTTGCTCAAAACAGCACAACCCTTTTGTTTTTTAAATCCTGGCAGTTGCCCCTTGTTGGTGATGGTATATTCAAGGTGGTGCTTCTTAACCACATTTGCTGCAACCAGTGGTTCTATCCCATCTCTGACCGCAGCGCCTGCTCCTCTCCCTATGAGGCCCTCTGTCAAGTCGGCTTTGTCCTCACAGCCCCCTCCTGCATGGCCCTGCTGCTCAGTACTTTGAAACACTTTCCATGGCCTGATGATGAACCTTAACCTTGCAAATCCTGCATTTTAAGCAACAGATTTATTTAGGTACTTTGTAACACATATTTCTACAATGTCTGCAGCCTCATAAACAAAACAAAATAGCACAATGAAACAATTGACGTGCTGCAGCGCACGTCTGCTAAACCTATTGTAAACCACTTCAGGCTTTGAGACAGATCTGTTAAAAAAGAAGTATCGGGCAAGCTGACAACCAGTTTTATACTCGCATTTTGTTCATTGCAGAATATTACCAAGGACTAACTTGTCAACATTTATACTTTACACATTAAACATATGAGGAATAACTCCATTTTGAACCACATGTTAGTGTGCTGATAAAACCCAGTAACCTCAGCCCCCCATAACTAACTTTCTTTAAGCAGCGCGTGATTCTACACACAAACAGTTTTTATTCTACACTTTGCAGCACTCAGCTTTGGGGCCAGTGTAATACTTTGCATATTTTCACCACTAAGCGATGAAGCTAACATAAACTTGTTTGTAACTTTTATTTTAATTTTTTTAAAGAACAGGCATTTTAAAAACAGAAAAAACAGAAACTGTGCAATGCAATACATTTGAACAGAAAAAATCTTGTTAAAGATATCATGTATCATTGTTCTACCTGCAGAAGAACTATTCCAGTGTCGCCCGAGTGCTCCCCGCAATACAGCTCTAAGCTTTTCTCCATTTAATTGGGAAGCCCCTCTGTCCACAGACTTAAAATAAGCGTCTTGTGGCTGATTTTGGATGGGTCTGGCAGGAGACAGCATTTTATACTTAGGGGTCGATTACGATGTTGGTCGGAAAGCATTCCGACCGAATCGGTCTTGGAATGGTTTCCGACCGAATTGGATTTTGGGAGTCCGACCGACCGATTACGATGGTTCTGGATACCATTCGGTCAGACTCCCGTTGACTTCAATGGAAGCCTGTGTTCTGACCGAATAAACAGGCTCCCTTTGAAGAAAGGGGTGGGTGGGCAAAATCGTGCACCCTGTGGTGGGCACCCCTTGGTACCTGCCACACTGTGCATGGTCTGAAAGTGGGGGTCCCTTGGGTACCCCCACGGGCCACATTCGGAAGGCTCCGGGTGAAGGGGGGCCTGCTGCGGGCCCCCAAAGTCAGATTCCGACAGCTGATCCATGTCAGACAAACCGAATCGGAAAGGCTGTCCGAATCCAACATCATGATCGCTTGGTCAGAAACGCGGTCCGTAGACCTGTACAAGTCGGCTCCGAACAACTCGGTTCCTACAAATACCATCCAGAACCGACTTGGAAAGTCTGAATGCTTTCCGAACATTGTAATCGGTTGTTCCGAAAGCTTTCCGAATCAGAATCGGCAGACTCGAATCCGATTCGGAGCCTTTCCGACGGACATCATAATCGATCCCTAAGTAGAGATTGCTAATTATGCACAGTTTTCCACATCTTCAAAGCCATTCCAACTTTATGAATTTTATCTAGACGTTTTCAATAAAAGACCTAGTTAAGTCAAACTTTTTGTGTTTTGTTGATGAGATGGGTCCTACTCTCCCTTCTACAAAGTAGGGCCCATCTGTGTTTCGGTTCCATTTCATATCAGTTTTGAATCTCTCATGAATTTGTCTAGACGTTTCTAAGAAAGACCTACTTAAGTCAAATTTGTACTGACTAAGATAAGACGGGTGGCTTAGGGAGACTGATGATGATCCCTACATCCTCTTAGGGATTAAAACGTTGTCAACCACAGTACCATGACTCCAATTGTTGATATATAATTGTTCATGTAGCATAGGTACTTATCAATATATGTGACATGACCAATATGTTTTCATTGAAGTCACATGGCGGAATGTCTGAGTCTAGGGGTTTTTAACTTCTTCTTTTTGTTTTTCCCCCCACTCTATTGAATTGTTAATTTAAACTTAATAAATGTATTGGTTTTCCATTTGGACACTTACGAGAGACCTCATTGTATCTCTATGTATCAATTCCTGTGTTGCTTCATGAGTAAGGGACCTACGTCCTTTAAAGGTTCAGATACATGGCGTAGCAGTCGTTCACCTGCTAGGGTCATGACTCTTTACCTTGCATTGCCATCAGAAACTTTAGCCAATGATTTGCTCTGCATGTACTAAACATGCAATCATACATACAAACATAAATGAAACACAAGGAGATGATGGATGGAGCGCTGAAACTTTTCAGACACTCACCCCCAGTTGCAGATCTGGGTTTAACCCATCATCATTCTTTAGCTCACTTCGCCACCCCAGCTCAGACCCAGCCAAATGCAAATCAGTCTTGATCCTGTGCCCCATGGGAACAGTCCAGCCTGAACTGCCAAGCCAGGTCCTCACTGGACCGGAAACAAGCATCCTGGGACCGGTTTCGGGGTAACACATAAATGCACACATAGTCACAGGCATGCGCACAAAGACAGTTACACATACACATGCCTTCCCTGGCACACAAACATACACATACTAAGTTGAAGGCTGCTAAAGACAACACTTACCTGCTTCTCTTTGAAATGAGCGTTCACTCTATCTGCAGGGTAGGCCCACTATTCCTGACATCTTGGGCTCTCTGATGCCTAACTCTTGGTTACAGCATACAAGAGCCAGGTCCATGAGCTTCTACCCAATCAGAAGCCGGAATAGGGTGGGAGGTATCTAGGTACACCTTTTTCTCTATTCTGACACCTGTGAAAGGGCAAGTGGGCACATGATTGACAAGCCCTGAAGCTCCATTATCTGACATGCTGCACTATGCGACGTTAGTGCTGCATGCCAGATAAGTATTAGGTCTGTGCAAGTCTGGGCTCTAACAGCCCTGTCTGACACATGTGCAATGCAGCCCAGGGGAGCCCACTTCTGGTGCAAGGTGTTACTGCAGCTTTTATATGAAAACAAACAATCTGTGAGATAATTCATTTTCATGTAAAAGCAGTATATGGCAAGCAATTAGCAGCAGAGTGAGGTGGTGGGTCGGCATCCTGGTGTCCCCTATGAGCAAGCGGTTGCTGGGGGCAACCCCAATGTTGATACTATTAATGTGCTAACATCTTGAAATAGCCCTTCAGACAAAACTGCAAGCACCAAATCAGAAACATCTGGGAAAAGGGGAATGACTAAAAAATAAATAAAAAGGCTCAGCTTTATCACAAGCAAATAACAACAGAAATACAAGTTAAAATGCAAATTTTGTAAAAGATGTGTTATCTACCCTGTTGTAACTGTTTTAGTACTAAAACATGTTTTTATTCTTATTTGCAAGTCCATCTAAGGCAAGTACAAAAAGTCCACTTTGTAATTGATTTAATTGGAGTTTGCAGAAACACAAACTGATCTGCTGAATTACTTTTTTGAGGTAAACTAAAATAAGATTAAGAGACTAAGCAAATTAATCTCCTGAAGGTTCACAAATACATATTCGCTATGTCCTAAATCCACAAAAAGGAATGGCACCCTGTGTCTTTGTCAGCAGGAAGGTCTGGAAGCGGCGAAGGGCAACAAAATACCAGGCAAGGGTAATTGAATGAATAGCCAAACACCCTCATAAGAACATATAAAGGTACTTGCTGAACCAGCTAAATACAGGACTGCATTAGGTGTTGAACACTAAAGAAAGCCATGGCGTGTGCAACAAAGTAACATGTTTGACTTCCGACATGAACTGTTGAAAGAAGAAGCAGCAGGGTCCTTTACTCTTTTATGTCTGCTTTCCCAAAGTCAAATATGCTACTTTATGTTACAAAATATATATATCTATATATACATCTCGAAGTGGTGAAGGGCCTTCATCTGAACCACCTGAACACCTATGAAAGAACTAATTGTGACGGAATCAGTGTTGGCACCGATCCACATAGACACTCAGCGCCACCACCTACACCAACAAGTATCAGTTCTATAACACATATATCATTTAGAGGTATGATTAACATCACACTTGACATAATGAGCAAGCGGCTTGCTCCCTCATTCTGTCATGTGCTTTTTGAGTCAGTAGCTGATTATGGTATTGCAGATGTCCCCACCTAAAAAGTTCCATGATGCTTTTGGAGCACGTATTTGGTTATCATGAAGTAAGTAATATGTGAATGGTTGTCTATTTGCACATCCCAAAAATATTTATTTTTCATCATAGTCAACAACTGACTTCATTTTACAGTCATTTTGTCTGTACAGTTTTCTTCTGTTGAGTCTTTAAATAAGGCCTTTAAGTAGCTATTCCTCTTTATAAGGAAGTCCCCTGTCTTTGAAAATGGCACTTGTTTGCAATTACATAGAATACATTATATTACTTATGCAAAGCTAATGCCTAAAACTGGAAAGCGAATAGCTCACTATAGTGAAGTACTCAAAGGTTCTAACTTGGTACAGCCTATATGTTCTTATTTGCCACCTGTACATATCAAGCAATCTAAGCTAAGAGAGAATTGATAAAGCCAGTAGTGGTGTGTAGCCACTGTATAGCTTGTATTGTACCCCCTATGGCGATCTTACCATATGTGGAGGTCTTGAACGACCAATGGGAGGAACTCTAGAGCATGGCAAGACTAGGTGAAAGCCTTATGTGCCAGCGGCAGGGATGTCCAGAAGAACTCCATGAGCAAATCAGGATGTCCCCAAGAAGGCTGTAGAGTACAGGGTATTGACAATATGGTGTAACATTTCCCCTTTTCAAGGTGGAGAAAACTGCACCAGTCCGATGAGATATGGTCTGGTTTCATCCTAACCACAAAATATATTTATAAAAAAATAAAGAGCTTAAAAATTAAAACATTATTTTATGAACTAGAAACTTGAAAGAGTGCCTACTGTACCTCATCAATTACACCACATTGTTCTCTTGTGTGCATACTGAGATGCCAGAAAACATCATCATTAGTGCATGAAGAAATTATGATTGTGTTAAAGAAAGTAGGTGTTAACTTGTGAATGAAGCGAAGGTGCCTCGTTTACTTCCTCAGGGATGGGGCTTGGGGACCCTATGAGATTGTGTATGTCATAAATGCAGACTAGCACAGCATCTCCCCACTCACTGAAAAGTGTATGTTGATGAAAGGTGCACCTGTTCATCTGAAGGCAGCATCACGCAGGACAATGAAACTGGTAAGGACACAAGATTTAGACAAGCATTTGTTTTGCTGTTTTCCTTTTTCACTGATTTGGGCAGGCATTTTTAACACTGGCAATATTGATTTTGTGTGAAACTATAAAATGACAGTGATTTATATTCAGGGGACTTAAGTAGAAAGTTAAATTCGAATAAAGCAGTGAGAACGTAAGCTATACGGAATTCAATATGCGGTCACTAAATTCAGTATAAGGTCTGAAAATGAGCTTTGTTCATTCAGGTATTAAATAAGGTCACTTATTCTGCATGCATTTTCTGCAGGACTCCTGTCACAGAGTTATATCACTCGGTACCAATAGGCGTTTATGTTTTTTATATAACTATACCGTCATAAGATTAGCTGTGCTCATTGTTGGGTAAACATATGAATTTGTACAAAAAGTCATGTGGGACTCATTCAGACCCAGAGGAGTCTTCCAAAGGCATGAGGGCTCTGTAATGCACTTAATCACAGTCAATACAAACTTAATTCTCTAGAAACATTACTGTAGACAATAATGAATAATGAATAATGTGCTGGACAAAGTGAGAATTTTCATCACACATGTATTGTATTCATACATATTCAAACGTGGTGTGCAATTGTGAATAAGTAGTGCAACTGACGCAGTGCTCACATGGTGATTAAATAAACAACATTCAAAACACAAAGACACTGTACAATCATCAATGGTTGTGGAGTCTTACAAGTTCAAGTAAATCTAGGGAAGCTTCCATAAAATTAGCAAGACCTTCATGTTAATTGTAGATGTCAACCAATTGGGGGGGGTTATCGAAGTTTCGACTCCAATTTATTTGAGGGGTCTCCTCAGGTCTCCTTAGATCTCCTCAGGATGTCGTCATGCAACCACTTTCTAGCACACCACCTTGGTGTAGATACTGACAACAAACTGTCCATCTATCATTAATTCCAAGGTTATCGTGGTATAGCCAATACAGCACTGTCACATTAGTGTAATTGTTTCAACAAGAAGGACAGACTGAACAAAATAATATCCAACTGTGTGCGGCAGTTGCCAAGAGAACATAGTAATAAATGTTGGCAAGGCAAAGGTAAGATTGTCATAGTGGGTAATACAAACACCTGCTCTCAGTGTTCGCAAGACCATAGTGGATTACAAATGCTTCCAAACTGGAAGATTGCAAAGAAATTGACTACTACCACTACTTGCAAAGACCATCAATCTAGCCAGTGATCTTTCAATTAAATAAAGACTGTTAAATAATATAACAAAATGGGTATACCAATTTCAGGAAGAAACAAACTGAAGGTGTTAAAAGCTAGATTATCAGCCCTTGTCATCTTGACTGAAATGACTGAGATGATCATTTGAAACAGAAGGGATCAGAGATAGTTCCTGAATTCTAGCATTTTAAAATGAGACAAAACATTGACAACATTAGCGTAAATCACTAGTGTTTGACAAATTATATACATTTCTTTCTCCCTTTCACAGGGCAAAAGAAACTTCTCCAAGATTTTTACAACACATCATCAATATTCACTCTCATTGTTGATAACTTGCAATACACCTATGACCAGTTGGGTTTGAGCTAAAGAAACAACACTACATACATGCATACATACATAGTTGTACATATATATATATTCACTGAAAAAACCATAGGTTTTAGGGACAGTTATAGTTACTTGGACATTGCACTCGTACAAAACCCGTGAAATTCCCCCGTTATAGTTAGTTCAGCTAACTATAACTCGCGCCCCGCAATGCACTGCTGATGACGTCACATATTACATCACTCATGACATGGTCAGTGACATCACTGATGACATCACTGATGACATCTCAAATGACATCACTGATGACATCATCCAGTGACTGTGTGTTTCTGTAAAGTTTAAATATTTTTAAAATATATAGGAAAAGACGTATTGAAGAATGAGTGGGTGTGTAAGTGTCTGTATGGATGATTTAGTAGGTGCGTGACTGACTCTATAAGTGAGTGATTTAACGTATCTTACTGAATGCATGGGTTAGTGACTAAACTGGGTGTATGTCTGTATCCGTCTGTCTGTTGCTGTGTAAGTGGCTGCATGTGTTTGTGAATAGCTAAATGATTTTCTATATTAGTTATTGAATGCTTGTCTGAGTATCTGTATGGGTGCCTGAGTGTTTGTGTGGGAGGGGTGTGTGCAACTCTGTGCATAGATGTGTGAGTGGGTGATTCACTGGGTGGATGGTTTCAAGAGTGCATCTGTGATAGACTGTATGGGTGGGTAAGTGTGTGTAAGAGTGTGTTAGTGAGTGAATGTATGTCCCAGTGGTACATGTGTGAGTAACTACATATGTGAAAGGCAGTATATATGTGTGTTGGAGTATATAAATAGCTATAAGCAAGAGTGAGTGATTGTGATAGTGGCTGTATGGATGATTGTGTGCTTGTATCAGTGATTGTATAAGAGCGTAACAATGTGCTACTATTTGTATGAGTAAGTGAGCTGGTGTGTGTATAACTGTATAGGTGAGTAAATGGCAGTGTGTTTAATTATTTGCATGACTGACTAGGTGTGTGAGTATCTCTATGGATGAGTGGCGTTGTTTGAGTGTCTATATAGGAGTAAGAGTGCATATGATAGTCCTGTACTGAGTGACCGTAAGTATGAGTGACTGTACGGGTGAGTGAGTGGATGTGTGTGTGTAGACCTAAGAATCAGTGAGTGGGTATGTAGTTATTGGTGTTGGAGTGTCTATGGTTTTGCGAATGGCAGTCTGTAATTTAGAGTGGGTGTATCAAAGGTTATATTAGGGTGTGAGGAGGTGCATCAGATTATCACGTGGATGATGTCATCAGTGATGTCATTTGAGATGTCATCAGTGATGTCATCAGTGATGTCACTGACCATGTCATGAGTGATGTAATATGTGACGTCATCAGCAGTGCATTGCGGGGCGAGAGTTATAGTTAGCTGAACTAACTATAACGGGGAATTTCACGGGTTTTGTACGAGTGCAATGTCCAAGTAACTATAACTGTCCCTAAAACCTATGGTTTTTTCAGTGAATTTCAAAGGTTTTTAAATGCTAATTTGTAACTATAACGTGTCTGAAACCTATGGTTTTTTCAGTGAATTTCAAAGGTTTTTTAAATGCTAATTTGTAACTATAACGTGTCTGAAACCTATGGTTTTTCAGTGAATTTCAAAGGTTTTTTAAATGCTAATTTCTAACTATAACGTGCCTGAAACCTACGGTTTTTTCAGTGAATTTCAAAGGTTTTGTAAATGACAATTTTTAAATGTATTAATTGTTATATTAATTTTTTCATACTGATTTACTACATTTTTAGAAACAATTTTTTTACATATTTTATTTGTCAAATTACATTGTAATTACATTATACATTACATTACAAAAAATACTTTCTCAGAATGAATTACTTTAGTTTAAATACTTTGCAGATAGGCAATAGACTTTTAAGTACAGTAGTTACAGTTGTTGCAATGGGCAACACATTTTCAAACACAATGCAACATTCAGCTCAATGTGAATTTCTAGTTAAATGCAATTAGTTACTTTATGGATTACTTTTGTAACCACAGGACTGGATCCTAGATTCAGTCCTGGTACATCTCCTGTAAACAGTTGAGTAAAAGCGTTTTGGTTACAGTCGTGATTTTTAAGGAATATTATTGTATTTTAAAAGTTGACACTTTGAAACTTTTTCTCATAGAATCACCAATGTTATCCTATGGAAGGAAATTCACTTAGCAGGTAAAAACTGTTATCGTTACTTTTTCTTACTCAGTGTTGGATCCTGGATCCAGCACTGGTGCATCTCCTGTAAACAGTTGAAAGAATGCGTTTAAGTCATACAGGCGATTTTTAAGGAATATTTGTAGTTTGTGAAAATCAACACTTTGAAACTTTTTTGCTGAAAACCAGTCAATGTTAGCCTATGAAGGAAATTCAAGTTACCGGTAAGTACGGTTAAAATTACTTTTGAGGATCAGTACTGGGCTGAAACATGCAGCACTGAGGTCTCTCCTGATAACAGGTGAGTAAATCGGAATTCGTATTTCGGCTGATTTTAGAGGAATATTTTAAAGTTCCAAAACTCCACACTTAGAAGAATTTCCAAGTGAAACCAGTCAATGTTAGCCTATGGAAGGAAATTCAAGTTACTGGTAAGTACGGTTAAAATTACTTTTCAGGACCAGTACTGGGCTGAAAGATGCAGCACTGAGGTCTCTCCTGATAACAGGTGAGTAAATCAGAATTCGGATTTCGGCTGATTTTAGAGGAATATTTGTATGTTTCAAAAATCAACACTTAGAAGAATTTCCAAGTGAAACCAGTCAATGTTAGCCTATGAAGGAAATTCAAGTTACCGGTAAGTACGGTTAAAATTACTTTTCAGGATCAGTACTGGGCTGAAAGATGCAGCACTGAGGTCTCTCCTGATAACAGGTGAGTAAATCGGAATTCGTATTTCGGCTGATTTTAGAGGAATATTTTAAAGTTCCAAAACTCCACACTTAGAAGAATTTCCAAGTGAAACCAGTCAATGTTAGCCTATGAAGGAAATTCAAGTTACCGGTAAGTACGGTTAAAATTACTTTTCAGGATCAGTACTGGGCTGAAAGATGCAGCACTGAGGTCTCTCCTGATAACAGGTGAGTAAATCGGAATTCGTATTTCGGCTGATTTTAGAGGAATATTTGCACAATGGTGAAGGGAGGGGCGGGGCCTGAGGTGACATCTTTGCAAACGCGCCCCGTGGCGCGTTTTAAGTTGGGGGATTAAGTTCCCTTGAATCCTGAGGGTCCCTAGGGGCCAACTAGACCACCAGGAACCTCCAATATGCGCCAGGGGCTGCGTTGCAGACACGTGTAGAGAGGCCACACCCCTTTTACACCTCTCTGCAACGCAGCTCTGTGGCGCTTTCTGGATGTACCTGTTGGGCTAGTTGGCCCCCAGGGACCCTCAGGATTGAAGGGGATTTAATTCCCCATCTTAAAACGCGCCACGGGGCCTGTTTGCACACATGTCACCTGAAGCCCCGCCCCTCCCTTCACCACTGTGCAAACGCGCCCGTGGCGCGTTTTAAGTTGGGGGATTAAGTCCCCTTGAATCCTGAGGGTCCCCGGAGTCCAACTAGCCCACCATATACCTCCAAAAGCGCCACAGAGCTGCGTTGCAGAGAGGTGTAAAAGGGGTGTGGCCTCTCTACACCTCTCTGCAACGCAGCCCCTGGCGCATACTGGAGGTTCCTGGTGGGCTAGTTGGCCTCCAGGGACCCCCAGTATTCAAGGGGAATTGTTCTCCACTGCAAACGCAGTGGGCGCGTTTGCAGAGTGGTGAAGAAAGGGGGCGGGGCCTGCGGGCCGATCGTTTAAAAAAAAAAAAAAAATTTGTCCTCTGAAGGGGGCTGTGTGGCCCCCTTCCTTTTTCCTGTTTTTATGCCCTGGGGACCCCATCCCCCAGGGCCTTACCCCTTTTTTTAATTTGTAATTTAAAAAACGGGAAGGGGGCCGCGTGGCCCCCTTCCCTGGGCCTGTATTGGCCCCGGGACCCCATCCCCGGGGCATGGCCTCGTTTTTTTTATATTCTTTGGAGGGGGCTGCGTGGCCCCCTCCTCTGGCCATTTAAGGCCCCGGGGACCCCATCCCCGGGGCCGGCCATTCCGTTTTTTTTATTTAAATTTTTTTTTTTTTTTGGGAGGGGGCCGCGTGGCCCCCTCCCGGGCCACTACTTGCCCCGGGGACCCCATCCCCCGGGGCCTGGCCTCTCGTTGGGGACTGTGGGGGTCCCCAATCCCCCACAGTCCCGCCGGCTCCCCGCGTCCCTAGGGTGCCGGCATTGCTTACACATGGGGAGCAGCTAACATGCTGCTCCCCATGTGTAAAGCAATCGGCTTTGGATATTGGAAGAGAGAGCAGGTTTCCTGCTCTCTCTTCCAATATCCAAAGCAGTTTGCAATGACAGGACGGGAGCCGCGAGGCTCCGTCCTGTCATTGCAAACAGCAGTGTCCCGGGGTAGGCACCCGGGACACTGCAGGAGCCGGCCCTGGGGGTGGTGGTCCCCAGGGCCATCAAGGGCTCCAGGAGGGGGCCGCGCGGCCCCCTCCCATTCAGTACAGAGCCCCGGGAGGTGGTGGTCCCCGGGCTCTGGGGTCCGTAACGGACCCCCATATTAAAATGTTTAGTGCCCCGGGAGGTGGTGGTCCTCGGGCGGCGGGAGGGCTCAGAGCCCTCCCGCACCATTTTAAAAAAGCCCCGGGGGTGGCGGTCCTCGGGCTTGGGGGCCCTTTGAGGCCCCCACACATTAAATTATCCCCCACCATGCCCCGGGACTTGGGCCACCCGGGGCCAATTAACATCGAAGCGCGGGAGACCGCGCTCGATTTTTTCGGCAGGATTCGCGCACCCTGAGCGCATCCTGCCGATTTTTAAAAAAAAATTTTTTTTTGCCCAGGGGTCCTTGTGGGACCATCTGAGCAAACCTAGGGGGTCAGGGTGTTTCTACCCTCCCCCTTTGTGCGCTTTGCGCACTTGTTTCTGTCCCTCGGTTCTACCGAGGATAAAATGGCTGCCAACATTTCCTGAATCGGAATGTTGACAGCCAGCTGACAGCCAATTAACATGCAGCTCGTGATCGGGACGGTGCGCGCAGGGTGCGCTCAGGGTGCGCGAATCCTCCGTGCCCATAGATATATATGTACTTTTACTTTTTGATTTTCTCAGCAACTACTGAACGGATTTACACCATTTAACAAAAAGGGTTCTTTCTGAACCAAGAACTACCTCTTTGCCAAATTTGGTGTAATTCCGTTCAGCAGTTCGGGCTGTAGCCGTGTCTAAAGTTTCCTATGGGAAAATGCATGGGGAAAACGCGCTTTGGGACCCCCTTTTTCTCGGCCCCCGCTTGACGTATCACCCCGAGACTTTCAGGGTAGGAGCGGACCGGAGCGCCCCACAAAGTTTGAAAATTCCGCGAAGATACGTCAACCGGCAAGAGAGTTATTTCAAATAGAATGTCGTGGATTTCCTATGGATAATAGGTTGTAACTATAACTATCTACTGGCGACCGCCAGTAGATAATATATATATATATATATATATATATATATATATATATATATATATATATATATATATATATATATATACACATAGATACATGCATAATACATACATACATACATACATACTAGACCAGCACAATGTTGTGAGTCTTGATGTTGAGCCTCAATATCCCATTTGCAACTTTTTTAGGAATATAAATTGAATTCTGGTTTGACCAAGCTTGGTAGCCCACATTGTGTGTAGGGGTTGAGGAGCACCCGAAGAGTGAGGGGTATCAGACAAACATGCCTCGGCATATCCCCCTCCTTCCATAAGCTCCCACTGGATGACAGAACAGTTTGGAAACCATACTAAACTCTGATTAGTAAGAACCCCCGCCGATCAAAGCCAGTACGGCGCTTCAGTTGGTCACCTATGGTTTTACCGTATCGCCTCTGATCTCTATGTACGTTTGGGAGAATTACAATCAGTACTATAGCACGTATTGATAAGTATTTAAGGGGTGGGCGGGAAACTCCGCCATGTGATGTAGCCAGAACTTTTGCTCAACTCCATGCTCCAAGCGGAGCTCAGAGTGAGAAAAACTCAGTGAACTCCACCAGCGGAGTGGAGTTTACCACCAACCCCTAATTATGTAATAAAGATATGAAGCAAAAAGAGACAAAAATCCTCCTCTTCTGATATCCTTTCAAGGTGTCAAATAAAAATAACTTTGTCGGCCTACTGAAAGTCTGGAATATGTTTACTAAAAAAGCAAAGAAGTTAGTAATCATGAAAAAAACCAACATAGCTTTGCTGCTGCATTGTTATTGAGCATATGATGCTTAATAGGGGAGCAAGTTAAATTCCGCTCTGCCTGCAGAGTTCATGGAATTTTGCCCACTCACGCTGAGTTCCAGCAAAATTTCGTCAACCGCCACATGGTGGAGTTTTTTCTCATGCGCGGCTTCCCAAAATTAAGTTGGTGAGTGTGAACAAGAATTGGCATCCCCTAGCACGATTTTCAGGTACAAGGACAGCACCCAACGAGATTTTCTCAATGCAGCAGTCGCAGACAGTCACAATCCTTCAGGGTGAGGAAGCTGCCACTCGGGTAGAAAATCTACTCAAGCGGCAGCAAAGAAGCAGCAGCCTTTGGTGCACTGAATGGTGCCATTAATGCTGATTTTGCAGCGCAGAACAAGCTTACGGCGCTAAAAATCAGTGCGATGTGTCTATTCGGCCCACTCGCTGAACTCCGCGGTATCTCGCAGAGTTTTTATGTAATTACACAGAATTCTGCAAAGTGAAAATCCGCTAGTTACACCCACCCCTAATGCTAACACATCTCAAAAACGTATTACCTTTCTACATTCTCCTCACATAGAAAGAGAAAAGAGTGACATTACTGAAAGCAAAACTATTGATAATAGGAGCAGGTGCCGCTTGTTCTCCTGAGTAACGGGTGAAAGACCTTGAAGCTCAGATACACAGCAGAAGCTTCTCTGTTGAGCTAACAGGAATCTAACTTTCTCGCTTACAAGTACGACAGTGAAAACGAGTAGGTCCATGTAGACGTGAAGGTCTACACGTCTTGGTACAACACATGAATACACTGTAAATGAGGTTTTAAAACAACATGGCTAATGCAAAGTGGCATTGTAATAAATGTAATTCTATAAGTTTACAAAGGTAAATGAAAACTTGAAGGTGATTTTGAAGATGTTTTTGTATTCTACAGCTTTCCTTGCTGGGAGTCTATGTTCACCTGCTAATTATTCCAGTTCAATACTATCCTTACTTAAGGTCAATCAATCAATCAATCACAGAACTTGTAGAGCGCACTACTTACCCGCGAGGGTCTCAAGGCGCTGGGGAGAAAAAAGGGGGGGGGTGCTGCTACTGGTCGAACAACCAGGTCTTGAGTAGCCTCCTGAAGGTCAGCAGGTCTTGGGTCTGTCGTAGGCTTAGTGGAAGGGTGTTCCAGGTCTTGGCGGCGAGGTGGGAGAAGGATCTGTCGCCGGTGGTAGTTCTTCGAATGCTAGGGACGGTGGCGAGGGAGAGGTCGGCGGAGCGGAGCTGGCGGTTGGGGACGTAGAAGAGGAGTCGTCTGTTGAGGTAGGCTGGGCCAGTCTTGTGGAGTGCCTTGTGTGCGTGGATGAGGAGTTTGAAGGAGATTCTCCTGTCGACAGGGAGCCAGTGCAGGTTCCTCAGGTGGGGGGTGATGTGGCTGTGGCATGGTACATCGAGGATCAGGCGTGCGGAGGCGCTTTGTATGCGTTGCAGTTGCTTGATGAGCTTGGCCAGGGCTCCCGCGTAGAGGGCGTTCCCATAGTCAAGTCTGCTACTGACGAGGGCCTGGGTGACTGTTCTTCTTGTATCTGTCGGGATCCACCTGTAGATCTTGCGAAGCATGCGGAGGGTGTTGAAGCAGGAGGAGGAGACTGCGTTGACTTGCTTGGCCATGGAGAGTGTTGAGTCGAGGATGACTCCCAGGTTGCGTGCGTGGTCGGTGGGTGTCGGGGCTGCTCCCAGCGTCGTTGGCCACCAGGAGTCGTCCCAGGCTGAGGGGTTGGAGCCGAGGATGAGGACCTCTGTTTTGTCCGTGTTCAGTTTTAGTCGGCTGATCTTCATCCAATCGGCGACGGCCTTCATTCCTTCATGGAGGTTGGATTTGGCGGTGAGGGGGTCCTTGGTGAGGGAGAGGATCAGTTGAGTGTCGTCGGCGTAGGAGATTATGTTGAGGTGTGGCAATTGATTGTGCAAGATGTAAGAACCCTTATAAGACCCTGTTACAATTTCTCAAGTTTGCAAGGTGCACAAACAGTAATTCATCCATGTAATAGATGCCCTGCTAGAACTTCATCCCAGACTTCTATGTCACACCTGAAATACCCACTGAATGTCCAGAAGTTGGCATAAGCCATAAAGTAGTCTAATATGAAGGCATATTTCAAAATTATAAGCTAGTCTAAAATGCTACCCCAGGAACAAAAAGCAAGTAGTTGAACAGGTTAGAAGATCAAATGTACACTCGCTTTCCATCTTAGCCATCAATGAGTCCATCTCAAAAAATAATAATTTTAACAAAAACCTACCAATCTAGGTATACCTGGGGAAACAAATGCCAGGATCAGTTCCCTTACCAAATTAATTATCTTCTAGGTAAGACAAATAATGAACATATACGTAAATCTCCCAGGCTCCTTCTTGGGCACTAATCAAATATGTTTGTAAATGAAGGGGGTTAGGGGTTTATTAGAGATTGGTGGCTGTAGGATACCACCACAAAAATGGTGGATGTTTACTTTGTAATCCTCATTTAAAAGTAGGGGAACTGGATGGTATCTGACTGTTGAATCTCAGTGGGCACCTTTCAACTGAGCCACCAGCATTTAAACTTCAGATAGCTCATCATATTTAAAGTGATCACTCTGACGTTAGCTTTACCCTCCTAAGTGTACCTACCAAAGCATGGAAGGTGCAGGCAGGATAAGAAAAAAATGGCCCCCACAGTCAGGGAGAAAACTACCAGATCCCTAGGGGTAATTGCGTTTTTTTTCTGACAGAAACAACAAGGCAGTTAGAAGATTTTATTTCTGGGAAACACAATAAATGCAGAGTGGGCTGCCCTATAGGAAGAAATGCTTAAAGGGAACGGGTTAAGGATGGAGATCACACAACCAGAACCGCTATCCTTTTGCAACAGTCCGACGTTTGACCAAAGAAAGGAAGGAATTGTGTGATCTGCCTTGAGCTGGCCAAGACACCGAGGTCTCGATCATGGTTCCAGATGCAAAAGGAGTCCAAGAGAAAGAAGTAAGTAGCCTAAAATAAAAGGTTGCACAAACAAACAAGAATGTAACAGAAGGTGTGCAAATGGGGAGAAGTCAAAATGCTTCAATACAGCATCTATCTGGTGACCGTGTTGTGCAGGGAAATAAAGTACACTGCAGGGAAAAAGGTCTGCAGGCTGAACTGAAAGCCATATGCTCAGATTAACATGGCTGCCAGAGGGCAGAACAGATAGATCTGCCCCCAAGAACAAGAATACTCTGGTTCAGGGATGGATACTGGTGAAAGGAAAGTTTCAGGAAAATGTTTTAGTGGGAAGATGGCCTTTTCCGCCAACCCCTAACCACGTTGTTAGGATGGCCATGTCCTCTTAGGGACTATCAAGACAGTGATATCAGCTCTGTCACAGCCTCAGAGCCCATGCAAAGCTGTCATTTAGTCTTTCTTCAGGGCATAGATTAGGACCTGGCAGCAGTGGACCGCAAACTCCAAAGGTCTCATACGTATGCCACAGTAGCACTACAGCAAGAAGAGAAGTACCACAATACGCCTTAGAATCTTGTGGAAACATCTAAGATCTTTCAAGACTGAACTATTATAAAAGCATCGTCCAGGTATAAAAGTATTGGGCTGTCTGCATCAATTACTCCACAAAATTGATCACAGAAGGAGCTGCAGTACATACTTACCAATTGGTGGTCCCCTTGTTTAGCAGCAGGATGTGGCACCTCATTCCTGCTTTTGTTGCCTCTTCACACCTACCATCATCTCACCCATGGAATGTGTAAAAGACACAGCAGAAAGAATACTCTGCAAGAATGAAAGGTCAGGAAGCATAACTGCAGAAAGGAAAACGTTATACTCAGCTTGAAGTCAAGACTATTTGAAACTGTATCACCACAAAACAAGGACACTGAATTTCAAAAGCCAGAGGATAGCCACCTTGAAGTGGTTGAGGAGCTTACGTGTCTCTCCTTAAAGGCAAGCTGCAATCAAGGACATTATAAAACAGCTTGAAGATGAGACTTCTCTAAGAGATAACCACAAGCAACTTAAAAGTTGGTTGCCCAAAGGCTTTTAGCACAACCAGAAAGATAAATAATCACATGCTGAGCACACTATAAGGGGTACCTTAGAGAACCAGCTAATATAGAAAACTGAAGAAATAGTGATAACATAAGAAACCATCTGTGTCTCATTCCTGTTAGGCATTCACCATTCTGACAAAGTGGCTTTGACCATTCTGACAAACTGTGCAAGGTTGATTGCCGGACTGTGAAACAGCCTCCTCTATTATCCTGTTCTTCTTTCTCCTTGCCTTCTCACCTATCATGAATTTCTCTTGTATAGACAGAGAGTAGGAGGAGGAGCTTTGAGAGGTCTTATCCCACTGCTCGTGCAGACTTCCTTGACGTCAATGGGGACCGTCTTACATTTTCACTTCAGATCCACTTTAAGTTACGCTCACAGGGTTTCTGGATGTTGACATCTTTTTCAGATGATAATAACATTCACAGATGTAATGGTTTGCCCAAATAAACATTTTCTGTTTTTCCTTTATTGATTTACTTCATAATATGTGTGAAACTAAACTGATATATTTTTCTCTGTCTTTGGGACTTTGATTTTTGTTTAACTGTATTGTCCATTTGAGTTAGCAATCCGTGCACCTAACACATTCATCAGATATTCCATCAGAATACATTTTGAACATGGCCCATATTAATGCAGGATGAAAACCGGATCTTTTGAAGGTAACCTTGGTTACTTTGGTGACATCTCAGTAGCAAAAGTATTACAGGAGCAGTACCATGACACTTAAGAGTCTGTCTATCACTCCCTCCACTCAGTCTGCCAGGAATATCACGTTCATTCTTTGACGGGAGTGATTATTCAAGTGCTGTAAAGTATACTACATGCTCAAACATACTAATGTCAGAGGACCATTGTTGCCATTTTTCATGCTTCTCATCTTTGTGTCTAGTCGTCATCTTAGGCAGGCACTCATCTGAGGGAAATAGCTGGCTGGCTTAGCAAGTCAACACTGAGTTGGCATTCATGTATCATGGGAAGCACCAAAGTTCTAGTGCATTTTAGCTTTTTCTCATCATGTTACTTTCCCCGTGACATGTAGTAGGCAAACCTTCAAAAATAAATGTCATGTTCCTCTGAATTCAATCTCTTTACAGGCAGTAACACATTGTGCCTCACAATAGAAAACAGGACCATGGAAGACCCCGTCTGTTCTGTTAATGGGGCATATTTCATTTTCATTTGTTTTTGGATGGTATTCTTAACTTTCAGGGAGTAGATGCAGACAACGTCTGTTGAGTTTCCTTCTTGTTTGCCTGAGGAAAGGATGACTGATAATGGCCACAGTGCTACCCTGCACAGAACAGTAACATAACATAACATGTGTATTTGTAAAGCGCATGTTCACCTCTAGGTATCTTGGCGCTGAATAACAGATGTTTCTTGTTACCCAATTCAATGGTACTCAGAACAGTGTATATGAAAGGTGTCAATTGTCTCCTTGAGGGGGCCCAGTTAGAAGTTAAAAACACAAAGGGTGAAAAAACCTTCTTAGCAGTCCTGTAGCTCCTAACTGAAGATGAAAATAAATTCTGATGTAATAACAAAGAAAAAACCTTATCCTGGTTTTAGGAATGAAAAAGAAGAGCCAAGCAAGGAAATCTAGAAGAAGAAATCCAGTAGAGGTTCCACATACTAGAATAAAAATCAGGAACAAAAAAATATCTAGTGGGCAAAGAATGCTGTGACAAATAGGGGAACAAATGTGTTGCGATACATCCTTCACTTGCAAATGCCTCTTTACATGGATGTCATTTAGGGGTCACCAGGGATCTTGGCTGCAACCCCTGGCTTGGCCCTTGCTGCCTCTGGCACTGCTTTTGCGACCTCTGGTCTCATAGTTGGCAAAATCAGTGCCCGGAACACAGAGGCAGCTCTTCCTAGAGGACACTGGTTGGAGCTCCACTTGCCTGGTTTCTGTCAATTATTTATTATACAAACAGTGAATAATATTATTCACTATTAGTGTAATACAAAATGGAGTACAATAGCTTAAATATGACCCTATCTGGAAGATAAAGTAAGTAAAAATACTGTTAAATGTATGTTGTGTGCATGCTTGCAGGTGAGAGTGTGTTTATGTGCGCGAGAGTGAGTGAATGTGTTAGCATGTGTAAGCATGTGTGTGTGAGTCAAAGTAAAGATCAAATGGCCGACAATGTCAATTCAGCTACCACAGGCATTTTGGTGAATTGGCGTCCATGGCAATTTATATATGATTCAAATAAGAACTGACAATACAGGAAAAGACTCTAGTTCATCTTGGATTATGAACATGGAATAACATCCTCTGACAGACCCCAGCTTGGGATGGGTAGCTTGATGCCCCTTTTTTTGAAATCATGACATTTGTTTGATACCTGAAGAAGAAAACCAAGGTTGGCACCCTTCATCAAGCATTGAATTCCGCAGTTCCAGCAATAAATGGAACAATGATCTCACAATGGAAAGCGCCTATTTGTTCCACGTAATATTCCACAGCTAACCCCAGTTATCAAACGTTAACTGCCAAATTCATTATGATATGCACTGAGAGGCGTGTCAACAATCTATGGGCATTTACACCTGAAGACTGCATGTACATGGGTGGGTCATGATTTCCTTCTCTGTACTTAATCTCTTCCTTCAGGCTCTTCTGCTGGGTCTGGGTTTTCCACAACTGCATTCGGTATTTTGTCTATCATTATCGCCTTAGGCGCACTGTTCTCCAAATCACTGTGACTGTTACCTGCACCAGGTATATTCTGCAAACATGTCAGCATGGTGAAGTACTTCTTATGCTACAAAGTGCATTCCTTTGAGAGATGCTGTCTTTTCTGTCTTGCACTTGGTGTTGGTGTTGTGTTGCAGAACTGTCAGATCATGAGCCATTCCTGTAGTCGTAATTGGTGTGGCAGGACACTGGGCTTTTTATAGGCTGGCTCCAATAGTTGAGATCTAGCCTTGCCTGTTTAAAGTTTGTGCTGCTTTAAGATGTAGAAAGAATATAATGATTCTTTGCATACCCATCATCTAACCCAAAATGATGCAGTGAGTGCAATACATTGACCCAAAAGTCTCGCTCACTACGCCATATCTAAACAAGGCATCCTTCACTGAATGGGCATGAATCATGGCCTATCTGTCGCATCCAGCAAAATATATGTGCAACTGTGTTACTTCTGCCATCAGGACCAAACCCTGACATTGTGAAGGAAAACAGTATAGATGAGGAACACATTCTGCAATGAAGGCATGCAGATGGAGAGCAGACCAAGGAGGACGTAGTCTGGGTGGAGAAGCTTTTAATAGCTGGAATGCATTTGGAAAAATTCTCTCTTTGGGGAGAATAGTCTGAAGGTACACTGGGTAAAGCTCAGCACAGTCTGAGCAACACATGCTGTAAAAACCTCCCTGCAACTATCCAGGGTCATGTGGAATGGTGAAGATAAAGATAGTTGCTGCCAGGGGACCATATGTCGTGTATGACACTTCCAGCAAATCCTAGTTTGTAAATCAACAAAAGGCTGCATTCTGTAACTTTTAGTTTAGTTCCTAACACAGTAAGTATGGGATCAAAGCCACCAGCATGCTAAATTGTGTTGACTAAAAAGCCAGGAATGGCTAAAGGAACTAATAATGGAGCACAGTGGGCAGCAGTAGCTAAATTAATTTTTAGAATCAGTGAATAATGCATGAGCATTCTGCCAAGTCATTTAAAAAAAATGTGTACATTATTTGCATTAAATGTTTGCCACCAGATAGGCCCTCCTTACAAGTTCTCATTGGCATATCCTAGGAGGGGTTCTGCCTCAGCTTATTCTGAGTGGATCAGTGTTTCTGCACCCAAAATGACCAGGTGCGAGATTAAAGGGCCCCATTTTACCAAATGTGGAAATGCGCTTAGTAAAGGCTTTGCAAAATATTCAATTTGACAAAGGAGATTGATTTAATTGTTTTTCCTAATTGTGATTTTATAACAAATACACACTCCTATTTGGATTGGTTTTCCCACTCTTCAATATAATTTACCACAAAACTAGCTCTTGACCCTGCCACCGATTTTTCTACAACTAAAATGGTTGCTAAAAGCATCTTTTCTAAAATCACCCCTGATAACATCCGTTATTTATCAGGAAATGGTGCCCTCTTGGGTTGGCCCCAATGCGGGAATGTCTGTAAATGACCTGAAATTCTGGATCTCCAATGCTCTTGAGACGATTGCCTTCTTGAGAATAGCCAATAAGGCGAGAAAAACTGTCTCTGGTCCTTAGTTTTCTGAAGCAAAAAAGCTACTAAACAGGCACACAAAGCCCTTGAGTGCCTGCGGTGCAAGGACTGCAGTCTAGCCAGCATGCTAAATACAGGAAAGCACTTAAAAAGTATAAGTATGTGTTAAAAGTAGCTAGAGCTGAGTTGCTTGTCTTCATGATCTCTGTAGATAAAAAATAATGCTCAAGAAGTCTTCTCTTACACTTAGTAAGGAAACTAGCAGAGCCTTAAGCTTGTAATATATGGGATAAAGTGCCTCCTGCTGTACATTATAAGGATATTGCAAGTCATCAAGGCGTTCCATTATCATATAGAGAAAGGAAGCCGAAAGCTGAGTTGCTTTGTAAGGTTATGGAACTCTGAGTTGACTTGCAATATCCTTATCATGTACCGCAGGGGGTACTCTATTACCTATAATACATTGTTACACCATCACCTTCCAAACTAGCCACTTAAATCTTTGGTACAATGCTCTTTCGTATGAAACAGAGAGCATATTTGCATTGAACTGTTTCTAATACCTGTTTGCAACAAACATATAAACACGTTTCAGATGTGTTCAATTTTGCACTAGAGGTTTTATTTTTTTCTTCATGTTTGTAAACATGCTCACTCTTTCGTATGAAAGAGGTATGCACCAAGGTTTTAAGTGGTTTGTGGGAAAGGTGAGGGTGTGACCATGTATCCTATGAGATAATGTACCCCCTGGCACACATGATTAGGATATTGCCTCAGAGTTCCATTAACCTATAACAGAATTCGGACTTCGGCCTTGTTCCTCTATATGTTATGGAACTCCTGGGTCACTTGCAATATCCTTATAATGTATGGCAGGGCGTACTTTATCCTTTATTTCAAATCAGCCTCCCCATTAGACCCATTCCTAGCACAATATTTCACATGATTATTGAGACCATTTTTCTCTCACTGATCTCAATAATTTATGCTTCTTACTATACTCCGTCCATTATCTTCTTGTGTTTGCTTTGTTCGCCCTAAGTTGGCAGGGTATGCCCAGACGTGGGTCCCTTGCTCACTTTGCCACTGGATTGAAGCTAGCCTGGCTGATGAGGGGTGTTACCCTGAAACCGGTCCCAGGATGCTTGTTTCCGGTCCAGGAAAGACATGGCTTGGCAGTTCGGGCTGGACTGTTCCCATGAGGCACAGGGTCAAGACTGATTTGCATATAGCTGTGTCTGAACTGGGGTGGCGAAGTGAGCTAAAGAATGATGATGGATTCAACCCAGATTTTTGACTGGGGGTGAGTGTTTGAAAAGTTTCAGCACTCCGTCCATTATCTCCTTGTGTTTGCTTTGTTCGCCCTAAGTTGGCAGGGTATGCCCAGACGTGGGTCCCTTGCTCACTTTACCACTGGATTCAAGCTAGCCTGGCTGATGAGGGGTGTTACCCTGAAACCGGTCCCAGGATGCTTGTTTCCAGTCCAGGGAAGACATGGCTTGGCAGTTTGCGCTGGACTGTTCCCATGAGGCACAGGGTCAAGACTGATTAGCATATAGCTGTGTCTGAACTGGGGTGGCGAAGTGAGCTAAAGAATGATGATGGATAAAACCCAGATCTGTGACTGGGAGTGAGTGTTTGAAAAGTTTCAGCACACTGTCCATTATCTCCTTGTGTTTGCTTTGTTCGCCCTAAGTTAGCAGGGTATGCCCAGACGTGGGTCCCTTGCTCACTTTGCCACTGGATTCAAGCTAGCCTGGCTGATGAGGGGTGTTACCCTGAAACCAGTCCCAGGATGCTTGTTTCCGGTCCAGGGAAGACATGGCTTGGCAGTTCGGGCTGGACTGTTCCCATGAGGCACAGGGTCAAGACTGATTTGCATATAGCTGGGTCCTTACTGGGGTGGCGAAGTGAGATAAAGAATGATGATGGATTCAACCCAGATCTGTGACTGGGGGTGAGTGTTTGAAAAGTTTTAGCACTCCGTCCATTATCTCCTTGTGTTTGCTTTGTTCGCCCTAAGTTGGCAGGGTATGCCCAGACGTGGGTCCCTTGCTCACTTTGCCACTCGATTCAAGCTACCCTGGCTGATGAGGGGTGTTACCCTGAAACCGGTCCCAGGATGCTTGTATCCGGTCTAGGGAAGACATGGCTTGGCAGTTTGGGCTGGACTGTTCCCATGAGGCACAGGGTCAAGACTGATTTGCATATAGCTGTGTCTGAACTGGGGTGGCGAAGTGAGCTAAAGAATCATGATGGATTCAACCCAGATCTGTGACTGGGGGTGAGTGTTTGAAAAGTTTCAGCACTCTGTCCATTATTTCCTTGTGTTTGCCTTCTTACTATACTTAGCAGTTTCCGACTCCATGAAAAAACAGGCATTAGGCATCCCTCCAATAAACAAGCATTGGTAACACCAATACGTAAGGCTTTAATGTGCTGCACCCTTCATGCACACAGGCACAGTTCTCACCCAGCCTGCACATAGGCACATTACCCTTCACTTAGACAGTGACCCCTTTCACCCTGCACTCACTCGGAGATACCTGTCACCCTGCATTCACAGAGACCCACTCACACAGACAGACCCCATTCATTCTGCACTCACAGTGGAACACCACTCACCTTGCCCTTACACAGACATTCCTTTCACCCTGCAGTTACACTGAAACACCACTCATCCTTCACTCACAGAAACACACTACTCACGATCAGAAACACATCTCGTCACAGACTTATAATGAAACACCTCAAACTACACTCACACAGGCACACCCTGCATTTATCCACACCTTGAAGTCACAGTCACAACTCTCATTATGCACTTTCTGACACCCATCACGTTCACACCGCTCACTCTGCACTCACTGACTTCTCTCACTGTGCACTCAGGCACGACATATCTTAAGACACCTCTGTCACCCTGCACTCACAGAAGGGACTTTGGGGGCCTTAAATAGGGCCCCCGTCTGTCACGGGCCACTGCGAGGTGGCCCAGGGGGCACATGTAGTGCCCCTCACGCACCTCCATGCACTGTGTCATGCACCACATAGTGCATGGCACACAGTGCATGGATGTGTACAAAGTGCTCATTTACACTCTGTCTTGTGCTGCAGCCTTTTCCCTGGGCCGCAGCACAAGCCACCGTGTAAATGAGCACTTTTCAACTGCCAGCACGGCGGTCACATCAAAATGCGGCAGTCGGACTGCCAACTGCTTGTCGGGAGGTCTCCTGACTACCACAATAGCGGTCGGCGGTCCGATCATCCGCCATAATAATAAGCCCCTTAGTCTGAGCCAACATAAATTTCTCCTTTATTTTCCTCTTTTTCATGTCAAATTCATCACTGCAATACTTTGCATAGCACAAGATTTCATCTAATGTTTTGGTCTGCCAACAAATCACACTTTGCTTAATGTGGGCACCAATTTTAGGTTTTGAACCTAGAACAAACTGTGACACAAAAATCCCCATATCCTTTTCTTCACGATATTCACATCCACTATGCTGTTTAAACACCTACAGTAGTCTCTCATAGTACTCATAAACTGTCCCCTTCGGCTCTTGTGTGGTTCTTTTAATCTTTAACCAACCAGTATCCCTGGGAGGAATTTTTGCTTTCAAAAAAGTAATAACCGTTTCCTATCTTTCCATCACTAATGGTGAAGGTGCACTTCTTCCTCTCTCTTTAGGTGGTTCTCCTTTCAGCCATTGTATGGCTACCTTACACTCTGCCCATAAATCAGCTGTTACCACAATGTTAAGAAACATATCCAAATCTCTCCACAACACCTTTGAAATCTTTATAAATCATTCTACTTGTGTGTACCACTGCACCAGCTTGTCTCTCAATTTTGGAAAATTGTTCGTAAATCTGTCAAATCACCTCTATTCGATGGAACATGTACATAGGTACCTCCAACTACTTCCCTCAATGGATATGTCGCTGTCTCATCCAACTCATCCTGTTTGCCCTCTGCTTCCCTCCTTTTCTTTTTGTGTTTCTTTGCCCATCTAAGTTTTAATTTCTCCACATCCTTCGTTCTGCATATACATTTAATCAGCTCAGTAATGTGCAAACGTATTCCTGTAATCTTCACTTTTTCAATTGCCTGATCATCCACTTCAATCCTGTAACTTGGATGCAGAAGTAAGATCCACTTCATATCTTTTTGATGTCTAAGCCAATTTGTCATGTGTCATAGCAGCTCTTCGAGTAATATCCTTACACAGGTTAGATAACTCATTTCTCTGGTATTGATCTAAGTGACCAAACTCCAAGCAACCGTTGATCAACTCTTCTAAGTCTATTTTTAATTTAGGAATATCCAATGATCTGGCTTTTTTGTCTCTAATTCGTTTGGGGGCTTCGTGGCTGCTATCCTTTTTTCTCCAGTAATCTCATCAATCCATGCTGGTAAGTATCCCTCTTCACTGACAATTAGGTCATTAGAAGCTAAGGGAAACATAAAGACTTAAGTACCTCCTCCATCTATTAGAGGCTGCAAATTTTTCGGAGGTCTCCACAGAACTAACAGTGTATTCTAGGTTGTCGGCAGATTTCCAAAAACTGGTGTCATTAAGACTTCTGGCCTTCTCAATTTAGGGTGGTGCACTAGCAACCACTCAAGGTGCAACTGGAACATTATCAATGGAGACCACAGCTGGTGGTCTTCTCACAACTGGTGGAGAAATTTGTAAAACCTGTAAGGGTCATTCGATGGGATGTTGATCTGGTTCCACTGTAGCTGTAGCTATGGTCTGACTGGCACTAGCACTTATCTCTCCTGGGTCAGTATATTTTACAGATGGTGGTGGTCAGGAAGACAACATCTGTTCAAATATCTTGTCTCTTGAATCAGTAACTGACTCACTCCCCTCTTGCTGAGCAGTATCCTTAATCTTTTTCGTCCCCTGTGATGTTAGAACTGGATAATCTATGATCTTTTCTCCATCTGCTCTGTTCTTCATCCCATAGAGTATTTGCATAATTCCGCATTGCTCTTCCTGTCCTTCTCTGATATTTCTCCTTCTCTTTTTCCCCCGAAACCTTTTTCTAAGCATTAAAGGCTTCATATTGCATGGGTCGAGGTAGTGGCTTCATCTTGTACACTTTTCCCTTCAAATGATCTAGGATTCTAACATTGAATGTCCCATAAAACTTAAAGCACCCTCATTTTCCATAATCCTACTCCACTGTCAAAGCCGCAAACATGAATTTAATCCATGTTTGGTAGCCATAGTGTATGCTGGAGTACCCTCAGGAGGTGCCTCCTCACCTTTGCGTACAGGAATAGAGACATCTCCCTGACAAATTTCTTAAAATATTTCATAAAGCCAATTAAGCTTCAAATTTTTACATAAAACCAAATGTTTTGATTTAGGTCCGTACACGTAAAATGTTATTCACCAATTAGATGACAGCTTTTAATATCATGTAACTCTTTACCAAATCCAAAGACAGCACTCAAATTAACAATGCCCAATTACAGCGCGACACAGAAAATCCACTAACCAATGGCAGTGCAAAAGCACACCAACCGCCTTATCCCAGCGTGAACACTATCACATGTGAGTCACTCTTGGCAGCAGCTCACCCTTCTTAAAATTTCTTCGCATTCACACTCATCCTTCAAATATCTTTTTTCAACAACTTCTTGTTTGCTCTTTCTAAAGGAAATTAAGTATCAGAACCACTCAAGAATATTCTACGCTCGGGGGCGCTAGAGGGTCGGCGAACAAGATGGCCGCACCCTAGGGAGGCTCTGTTAGCCCAGGAGCACAATCCTTAAGAACCCTTCACTATAGGGCAGCAAAACTTCTTAAAACCCACAACCATGCCACTAAGACACTACTGAAATTCGTCACAGCCCAAAATCAGCTCGTGAGCAGCTTTTTAGACGCGGGTGGCCGCTAGACCCTCACCGCAACTTCCGTTGGAGTGCAAGATGGTGGCGATGCGGGCTGAATAGCCTGCTTGGCGAGGGCCGCTGCTGCGAGTGAATCGAGTGTAGCTTTCATGGACCCCCGCCTGCGGAACTGTGCAGCTTCCCGAGGACGGATAGTGGTGACACTGTGCAGTGTCGGTGGAGCCGGAGCTGAGGTACAATTGTGCTGCGGAGACTTAAGGACGCAGCACTGGGCCTCTGAGGCTGGCTGGGGCCTGCAGGGGAGACTGGGGGGCCTCGGTGTCCAACCAACCAGCTCTGTAAATACCTGAGGGCCGCTGAAGAGATAAACGCGGATTGCAGGTGCACGGAGGTACACACCACGAACTTGCCTGCGGCTGGCGTGCTGGGGACCCTGCTGAGGAGAGCTGGAGCTGCAGGCGCTATCGATATAGGAGGAGGAGGCTCACCATTTGCGGATCCCTGCCTGAGGCGGCATTGAGAGTTCTGCGACGAAGAGCTGCGGACTGGGAGTGGTGGTGAGAGCGCCCAGCCTAGTCTGCTGCCACTTATTCATTGGGCTGATGTGGTGAGAGCCTCTGGGGTGTCTGCCTGGGCCTGTTGTGAAGGTGCAAGGAGTAGCGCCTGGGTGCCGCCACTTGCCTTGGCCTGGGTTTAGTCTTCGTCCGGGCCCGGCGGCGCTGTGGCGGGGGCCTGGCCTGGTGGCGCCTGGCGTGAAACCCAGCCGTCTTGAACAGAACAGTGCACATGAGGTGAGCAGGCTGTGCGACGGCACTGCTGCATGGGACCGGGTGCTACTGGGCCGGGAGGCCGCTGGCGTGCGGAGGAACAGCGGGGGGCGCGTAGCAGGGAGGAGGCTGGGGGCCTGTACCCAAGATACCAGGAGCCCTATAGAGACAGCGTCGGCAGTGGGGGCCTGTACCTAGGGGTGGAAGAGGCTGACCATAATAAACCCCACATTGTGGAGCAGAGGGGCAAGGTGACATGGCCTGGCCTTTAATTCCCCCCACACACAGTACAATTAGGCTCTGTGAACAACCCCTGCTGGACATTTTGAAAGATTTGCTTGTGCGGAGCAGCTGAACACACCATGGGCCGAACAGAGGGCAAACAATCCAAGCTGCATTTCTCCACACGCAAGAATGCTCCCAATGAGTCTGAAGACACAGCCTCACAAAGAGAAGCGGGAACCCCTGCCTCTACTCCCACACAAGACTCTGATATTAAGGCATTACTGTTAAATATGCTCCAAAGCCTCATGTCCATTGAATCCAAAATGGACGCCATGAATATGCGCATGGACTTCATTACACAAAGACTAGAAAAATGGACGCATATCGGAGATGGAGCAGCGCATTTCTGCAACTGAGGAATGGACCAGGGCCACACTGCGGCCCTCATCCTACTAGACCTCTCCGCAGCCTTCGACACCGTCTCCCATCGGACTCTTGCAGCCAGACTCCATGACACCGGTATACAGGGAACCGCCCTCGACTGGATCCGCTCCTTCCTCTCCAGCAGAACCCAAAGGATCAGACTCCCCCCCTTCCTCTCCGAACCGACTGAGATCAGTTGCGGAGTACCCCAAGGATCCTCGCTCAGTCCCACGCTCTTCAACATCTACATGGCCCGCTCGCCGCCATCGTCAGACAGCATGGGCTCAGCATAGTATCTTACGTCGAAGACACCCAGCTCATCCTCTCCCTCACGAACAAACCCGAAGACACCAGACTCAGCTTCCAAGAAGGAATGAAAGACGTCGCGACCTGGATGAGCAACAGCTGCCTAAAGCTCAACTCGGAGAAGACAGAGGTCCTCATCCTCGGACCCTCCCCCATGGCGTGGGACAGCTCTTGGTGGCCCCCTGCCCTCAGAAACCCACCCACCCCGACGGATGATGCCTGGAACCTCGGCATCATCCTAGACTCCTCCCTCACCCTGACCCGCCAGATCAACGCCGTCACCTCCACCTGCTTCAACTCCCTCCGCATCCTCCGCAAGACCTTCAAGTGGATCCCCCCGAATGCAGAAAGACCGTCACCCACGCACTCATAACCAGCAGACTGGACTACGGCAACGCCCTCTATGCCGGAATCAACAAAACCCTGCTACACAAGCTCCAAACCATCCAGAACACCGCAGCCAGACTCGTCCTCAGAACCCCACTACACAAGCACATGACCCAGCACCTACGAGACCGCCACTGGCTCCCCATCGAGAAGAGAGCAACCTTCAAGCTACTCACCCACGCCTACAAATCCCTCCACAACATCAGACCCAAATACCTTAACGATGAGTCTCCTTCCATGTACCCAAAAGGAACCTCCGCTCCTCCGACCTCACCCTGGCAGAGACCCCACGCATCCGCAGAACCAGAGCAGGTGGTAGAGCCTTCTCCTACGTCGCTGCAAAGACCTGGAACGAGCTCCCAGTCAGCATCAGACGCTCCCCCACCCTGCACACCTTCAGGAAGTGCCTCAAGACCTGGCTCTTTGACTGATCTGGAGCTGCACCCCCCCGACGCCTTGAGACCCTCATGGGTGAGTAGCACGCTTTACAAACCACTGATTGATTGATTGATTGAGGACCACTCTACAGCCAGCAGCGAAAAGGTACTAGGCATGGAGAAACTGCTAAAAAATTAGGACTTAGAGGTGCGCTCGCGCAGAAATAATCTGCGCATTAGAGGGGTCCCAGAGTCCACTGCTACGGGACGCATGGAAGACTACGTCGAAAAACTTTTGCTGGAGCTCTTTGGCGCGGAAGTATTCTCTAAGGTCCTGGTGGTCTAAAGGGTCCATCAATCTTTGGCACCAAGGCTGCCACCGGGGGCACCTCCCCGCCCTATCCTGGCATGGATACTCAATTATAAAGATCGAGACACGGCATGGAGGTTAGCCAGAGAGAAGCAAGACTTATCTTATGACTGCAACAGAATTTCGATCTACCCAGACTTTACCATAGCGGTGCAGGATGCACGGAAAAAATTTCCGCCGATCAAAATGAAGCTGCAGCTAGCCAATATACAATATTCCATGCTCTACCCTGCCAGATTACAAGTTCTTCACCAAGGAAATTCGCATGTCTTCAACAACCCGCAGCAAGCCTAGGACTTCCTGAAAACCGCCTTGCGGCGCTCGCCTACACCCCGAGATGGAGACCCAGGCTCCAGTCAATCCTCACCGGCTCCCAAAGAGGACTAATGGTAAAATGCCTAAATATAGGAACTGCATCCGAAATTGGTAAGACTGTGCTTCTGATAAACCGCATGACAGCGGGAATCATGCATGGACTTACATGGCTCCAGCCATACACTAAAAATGTTGGTCCCTACGAAGGCATCATTAACTCTGATAAGACTACCATATATTAATGTTCTCCTGGGCTGCCTTGCAATTGCGAGGTGCGCTGACGGTCCCTCTAGCGCACTTCCCCCGCGGGAACTCCCCCACTGACAAATCTTGGGTATTGCTAGCATGCCACTAATAGTGGATGTTCTTCTACTGTCGATGGCCTTACATTGGTCAGATATTGGTTGGGGTGGGTGAGATTTCATTCACCTGTGGGATTGGGCCAAAGGTGTGGGTGGTGGGTGGGACAGGTTTGTTTTTATTGCACATGAAGGTATTGCACTGCACAATCTTGAATGTACGCGGACACGAACGCACAAGCTTTATATCATGCAGCATTATAATATTGGCACCAAATACACACTCTTCCCCTCTGAGGCTCTAAAGAGGTGATGGCTACTGCAGGTCCAGACAGAACCCCTATTATTCACTGTCTTACATGGAATGTGCGGGGTCTTAGGGACCCCCACAAGCATAGGCAAGTTTCAGATACCTGGACCGACACCAAGTCCAGGTGGCTATGATACAGGAGACGCACCTAGACCATCAAGCGCCAATTAATTTTAAAAGAAAGTAGGCTGCACACAGCTGCTTTTCCTCCTACTCCACATATGCCCGGGGCACGGCGATCCTTGTGAAGTCCGGTCTGGGATACTACCCATTAGGAAATTTACGAGACACTCACGGCAGATTCAGTATCATGTGGGGCAGGCTGGCTGGACACACAGTTACGCTAGTAAGCTGTTATGCACCCAACATTGACAATCCGGGATTCTTTGATAAATTGTGGGGTCACATCCTGGAAATAGGTTCCACCTTTATTGTATGGGGAGGAGACTTCAATATGGCATTGGATCCCCTTGCTGATCACTCTCCCACCCATTCACATTCACACTCCTAGGCAACTAAACACCTTTCATGTATTATAACTGATTATCAGCTGTTTGATGCATAGAGGGTTCGTCACCCAGTGCAGAGGGAGGGCATTTTTTTTCCAGTGTGCACTCCAGCTGGTCGAGGCTGGACTATTGGTTACTTTCAGCAGGACTAAATACGTGGCTCACAGAGGTGTTGCATCTGGTGCGTACCCTCTCGGGTCACTCACCAGTCCTTCTGAAGCTTTCGCCGCCAGGTAATGCATCCCCCTATCAGTCATGGAGGCTCCAGACCGCGGCTCTGCTAGATACGGCCGTCTGTGAGGATATACGCCAGGAGATCATTGAGTTCTTCCCTCGCAACATAGATAGTGTGTCAACGCTGGTGTGCATGTGGGAGAGTTTTAAAGTTACAGTGAGGGGATTATGTACAGCTAAGAATGAGTAATCCTTAAATCCATAAGGGGCACTTTGCATAAACTAGAGACAAACATAAAAAAGACAGAAGAGATACTTGCCTCCTCCCCTACCCAGCACCTTAAGGTGAAACTCAAGAAGTTACTCACAGAATACACAATTGAAGCAGAACGTGAATCTAAATTCCGATCGAAATACCATGTTGCCGGGGTGTATGGGGAGGGTGAACGCCCTGGTAAGGCCCTAGCTGAAGTTACCAGAGTCCCCAGATTCACTAACCAGGTCCTGGAAATACTGGGCAAAAAAGGTAACAGGCACACTGATTCAAAGGAGATCCTCAAAGGTTTTTCCAACTATTATGAGTCACTTTATCACACGCGAGAGTATGGCACACCAGACATAGCATCCTATTTTGAGGATACCACCCTTGGCTGGATAAGTGATTCCAGTAGAGAATTCTTGGCCGCTGATTTTGAGGAGGATGAAATACGGGCTACAATAATGGGATTGCACTCGGGTAAGGTCCCGGGGCCTGATGGTCTGCCTGCAGACTTTTATAAATGTTATATTGAGCAGCTGGCCCCCTTAATCAAGCAAGTTTTTGAGGAAGCCAGGGAGACTGGCACTCTTCCCCTGTCAATGCGCCAAGCCATGATTATATCACTGCTAAAGCCGGGCAAAGAGGCCATCAGTTGCGAAGCATATAGACCCCTGTCACTGATCAATTGTGACACCAAGATTCTGGCCAAAGTCATCGCCAATAGGCTATCCCTGCTGATGGAGGGGTTGGTTCTCCCGGATCAGGCGGGCTTTGTGCCAGGAAGGGCCACCTCGCACAACCTGAGAACCACCTTTGCGTTATTACACGACATTGACCCGGAGGTCTCTGCGGTTGGGATTTTTTTAGATGCCACAAAAGCGTTTGATTCCCTTGAATTGGATACATGTTTACCATACTGGGCAGAATGAGCCTCCCCCAACCATTCCTAGTGTGTATAAAGCAGTTATACTCTCAGCCTGAGGCAATAGTACAGGTCAACGGGCTATACTCCGATCCAATTACCATTACAAGGGGCATGTGGCAGGGATGCCCATTGTCCCAGCTGCTCTTCGCTCTGGCCGTTGAACCTTTAACTGCCAAAATTAGACAACATCATAGAGACTATGCAATCCAATATCCCTCCCGTCAGATATTGATATCATTGTATGCTGATGATATTACCCTCTACCTACGAGATCCAAGCACTAGTCTTAACCTGATCCTCCGGGAATTCATAAGATTCAGTGACCTCTCAGGAATAAGACTCAATTGGAATAAATCCCAGATCTTTCCACTCAATCCCAACACTGAGCAATTCACCCCGGATTTTCCACTAAGCTGGTGCGAACACAAAATAAAATATTTAGGTGTGGTCATCACTAGGGACAGAGAGACAACCCTTCAGGCCAATTATGGCACAGCGATTGAAACTATCCGCACCTGGGTGGACCGCTGGATCACACTGCCACTCTCCCTGGCCGGTAGAGTGGCGTTGATGAAGATGAACATTCTGCCCAAGCTCCTATACTTGATCGTCAACATATCCTACAACCAAGGGCGACCCTTCTTTAATACTCTTCGGTCCTTGCTTATCAGACTGGCATGGGGAGGTAAACAGCCCCAAGTAGGCTGGAAAGTCATGACTTAGCCATTTTCCAGGGGGGCTTTGAGGCCCCGGATATGGAACTGTATTATCTCAGCGCGCAAGCCCACTATGCTATATACTGGCTCCATCCTCCCCCTTATATGCCACACCTGGCTATTGAACAGGGGTACATGATGCCTATGCCCCTAAACTCCTTTCTGGGAACCCCTTTCCCTGGCAAGAGAGTATCCAACCACACCGTTAGCTGCACTAATCATGCATGGAATCATCTGGCCAAAATAATGGACAAACCAGTGTTATATTCCCCATTAATGCCACTTCCTTTTCTACCATCTGCTCCTGTTACCCAAGAAGTTGCATGCCTGGAGATGCTCCGTAAATGGAACCTAAATTTGTGGGGAGATCTGTACCGTGAGGGACAGTTTAAAGATCAACGGGAACTGCTGTCTGGTGATAGGACTATCCCCTGGAGGTATTCTTGTACATACGACTCAAATACTAGATTAGGGCCAATGTCCCGGGATTCCCAGTGGAACCTCCCACACTGGAGGTCCTACACACAGCATTGAAAATGACAGGGCTGGCACACGCTGTATCCCATATATACCAAGCCGCGCTGACAGAACGGCCACAGATGGCGCTTGGGGTCAGAGAAGTCTGGGGTACTGACTTGGGGACGCCTTTGACGGACGAGCAGTGGGATTACTGCTGCTCACAGACAGAGGCCATCACTGCGAGAAGCTGACTGCGTATCATTCATTTTAAATTTCTGAATAGAACTTACTACACCCCCGCACAGCTATGCAAATATAAGCTACGAGATGACGATCGCTGCCTGCGTTGCTGGTGTGAGGGAGCAGACTTCCTGCACCTCGGGTGGCAATGCAATGCGATCCAAGAGTATTGGAGGGGAGTGCTAGACGTGATGTCAAGAATGGTTGGCGCCAGTGTCCAGCTAACTCCCTTGATAGCACTCCTGGGATACACAGCTGACATACAGAAACCATGTAGGAAATTTGCAGCACTGGGTCTACTGCTAGCTAAACGTAGGTTGGCTTGCAGATGGGGTAGGGGGCGTGCTCCTAAATTCAAAGAATGGCTCACTGATTTCATATATTTTAAGGATCAACTCACGACTTACGCATATCTCCTGCCGGCCCCGTCTCGCCCCAGAGACATTTGGGAGCCACTGATAGAGTACCTGAGGAAATATTCAGACTGACAATATGCACGGCTGGCTGGTCGCACGGGTTGATCATTGAAGGAAAAATCATTGGGATTCGGATTGTTAACCATAACTCTGCTACCAGAAACTGTGGAAAATTTCCTTGGAGGGTTTTCAAAGGGCGTCTTAAGACCGAACATCCCAACTTACATATTTCAGCCCTTGAAAATTTGGAAATCACTCATTCGATGGTGTTATCAACTTCCGATGCCTCTTCTCTTGAATCCCATGGGAAACATCCATGCCGGTATGTAGTAAAACATTGTTGAATACACTTGTAACAAGGAGGAAAGTTCTCATGAGAACCTTCTTACCTAAGCTAAAAGATGCACTCTATGTCCATTCTGAATACAAATACGAGTCAACCTTGAAGTAAGCACATTCTTTAGTAAGATGCTGGTGCTAGAAAAAATATTCTAAATAAACGTCTATCAAGCTATGAGCAAAAGTCGAAAGAACAGACTTTTGGGCCTACTAAAGGGGCCCATTTCAGAATGATAGCCTAGTACAAAAAAGATTCTTAACATTATTTCATATACTTTTTAGCAAGTACAGTTTCCCTACGGGTAATTAATTTATGAATTAATTATTTACGGCAATATTAATGCATTCTAAAAGGATTCTTTCACGTTATAAAGCACGCACATTTTCCTATGTGTCATTTTCTATGTGAAAGCATTCCTGCAGCAGCTTAAACGCATTTTAAGATGCAATTCTAATATGGTTTGCAAGTCGAAATCAGATTTTTAAAGTTATTTCCCACAGAGTTGACACTTAATAGTCACTTAGTGGCCAAACTATGCTCAAACCTTCTGGCCAAGTTAAGTCAGTGAGGAGCTCATGATGACTAATTGCAGCTGGGGAGGCAGCCTTCAGTGCAGAGTGATATAAATGCAGCGCCTCATTGCACAGTATTGTGTTCATCCCGGGGAGCTGTAATATGGGTGACTCATATATTTTAGTGTAGTGATGCAGACACAAGCACTGGATTTTGTTAGTCTAACTCCTGATGTGTGGTACTTGCCAGGACTGTCCATTAGGACACTCTTAATCAGGCCCTTCATCCAGAAGAGGAAGTACCAGTCTTTGCTTCAGAATTCTTTTTCTGGTGAGCAACAAATTCCCTTTTTACAGCTTCAAAAGGGTGTTTTTATTGGACCAGAAGCACTCACAACTTTTCAAAGCTAAAGTCTCCATCTGTCCTAACAGCTCACAGGATAGCACCTCCGTCTCCAAAGTTAAATATGTATGTTTTTATTACGCTTTGGGAAGCTCAAGTTTGGGGGGTAGGCACATTTGCTCCTTTTTGCCCTCTCTAAGATGAAGAAGTAAAAATAGCAGTTAGAACGGAGTGTCAATGTGATCACATCTTCAATAAGTAACTTCATCTGTCATGCCCTCTGCCCATTTTGCTTCCCCACAATGCATATGTTGTTTCATCTGGAGCATACCTTGGTATCATGTAGCTTGAGCACTTATTGCATGCAGCAATAGTGATTATAATTTAGACACTGTGTCGTTGAGGTTTTTGCTTCCTCGGTAGGTCTTGTAGCTTGCTTGTGAATAACTACCCATTGAAAAATGTTGATGAAGTCTTAATGCAGTAGGTTGAAATCGAGAAAACACTATGTCAATATTCTGTTCAATGGCAATACTTGAGTCTCATGTGACTGGCAACACAGTCAAGATGGGGGTTTGGCCTCTCATCTTGCCTGTGCTGCCCTTTGGAGGTAGTTTCTGGTGATTGTGCTGTGCTATTATCGCAAAAATAATATATTTATCTAGCTTGTTTTGCTGCCATGAGCAGGTTTTGTGGTACTTCTAGTGTTCCTTACTTTGCCTCAGTTATGTGGACAGTAAATATACATTCTAGAGTGTTTTTTTCAACTCTGGATGAGCAAGATTGGTAGTATACAACCTTGCACAAAATTCATTTAATTAATGTAACACACCCAAAACTTGGTAGATTTCAGAATTAATACTGTATACGGTATAATGAAATTTGCCTGCAGAGCTCTTTACCAGTTACGACCCAACAGTCAACAGAGGTTTTAGGATTAGATACAAAGCTCTGCACTCCAGCAGAAGAGGAGAGGGAGATTGATGGCACAGGTAGGAGGCTCATATCATTGTGTAGATCTTCGAAGCATGATTTTGAGGTGGCCCTTCTCTGGAGGGAGAAACACATGGATTTTATTGAAGCACCACTAACCGAGAAAGGCAGGGAAACAGAGCAAGGGTGAAGTTGCCACATTCCAAAGGCGTGCAAGCACTTAGAATCTGATGCTGCATGTGGAGGGAGGCTGGGCACTAAATTAGGGCCCCACATATTCCCTTCAGCCTGTCACCCCTTCTTAGGTTGCTCCCAATTCCTCCATACATCTGCAGGCGTTTCCTTATTGGTATCACTATCACACTGGGCACAGGCATGATAAAGTCCATCAAGAATTAGTCCCCAAATCTATTCCTCTCGGTGGGTCCACTGCACAGATCTCATCCTGCACCTCCTAGTATGATAGTAAGCCACTGTTTCAAGGTGATGTTTGAGTACTCCACAATCAGGGCAGGATACCTTTGTCAGCAGACACAGATGGTGTCTCAGATCTAGTGGTCACAGAGTCACTAGAATAGTCATTTAAAAGAGAGGTTAACATTCCTTACATAGGACTGTAGGACCCAACCAAGTCTCTGGTCAACGGCATTGCACCCAGATCAGCAGATGAAGCACTGTGCCTCTGAGCCTGGGAGCTCTGTACATGTGGGTTCATCGTGTAGAAGGGGGCCTTCAGCAAAATGTGATTAGGACCTAGGACACGGCTGGGCCATTCTTCTAAGAAGCCCACCAATGTGTGACAGAACCCTCTAAGGGTTGTCACTCTGCATTAAGGCAGCAAATAATATAAGATATTTGAGGCATTGGAGGTGGTAATGATAGAAGCTCTCCTAAAGCACATCCATGTTGATTTGCACTCAAGCCACACTCCAAATCTGACAATAATTCATGACAATAATATACAAAATGGATGGTAGATAATTGTTGTCTCTCTGTTGTGTCAGTGAAAAATAATATGCTTAGAAAAATGATTTGATATGTTTTAATTGGTTATTAAACTGCTAAGAAACTGCACAATAGAAACCCCTACTTTTCCGAAAAAGTGAAAGAGGTAAACTGTATTGCACACAACTTATATAAGGTTTATGTCACTTCCTTTAAAGGAAGGTATCCGAACCACCTATAGTCATGCTCAACTACTTAGGGGTCGATTCCGATCTCGGCCGGAGAGCCCACCGAGAGCTGTTCATAGGCTTACCTTCCAACCGACTCGTCCCAGGAGCCGGACAGTCCGGCCGAAGCAGTACGATGCGGAAATGTGCTGAATTCCCGACCGACACGGACGCTCAAGATTCCATCCACATATTTCCGACCGAGCCGGATCCGTAAACGCCGAATCGAGTCGCACGGAACCATTTTCACAGCATTTTCCGGCCGAGCTAGTACGATGCGTACTTCGTACGCGCCGAACGGCTCGTCACGCACGGCACGTCTCAGCATCCGGGAAAGCTGTATAAAAGGTACGATTCGCACCAGAACACGATCCACGGCTACGAGACGGACCAGCTAGCAACGGATACGAGACGGAGCAACAAGCAGCGTGTAGGAGACGAACACACCATGAATCCCATCGCGCAGGTCATACCAGTCCTGTACATCTATGCCCAGATGAGGAACAGACGCGCACGGCGCAGACGGTAAGTCAGACGCCCACCACACAAACAAACGACACGTACCTGCCCAATGTCACACACACCCAGAGGGTCCATATCCTGTCCACTAGCAACAGGCCACTATAGGGGTTGCATGGCTATCACCAATACCATACCCACCCATTGGGGACTTGTTGCCTATCACTACTGCCACCCCCACTCATAGGGGTCTCTTAGCCCATCACTACTGCCACCCCCATACATAGGGGGTATGTTGCCTATCACTACTGCCACCCCCACTCATAGGGGTCTCTTAGCCCATCACTACTGCCACCCCACTCATAGGGGTCTCTTAGCCCATCACTACTGCCACCCCCACTCATAGGGGTCTCTTAGCCCATCACTACTGCCACCCCCATACATAGGGGGATGTTGCCTATCACTACTGCCACCCCCACTCATAGGAGTCTCTTAGCCCATCACTACTGCCCCCCCACTCATAGGGGTCTCTTAGCCCATCACTACTGCCACCCCCACTCATAGGGGTCTCTTAGCCCATCACTACTGCACCCCCATACATAGGGGGATGTTGCCTATCACTACTGCCACCCCCACTCATAGGGGTCTCTTAGCCCATCACTACTGCCACCCCCATACATAGGGTGTATGTTGCTTATCACTACTGCCACCCCCACTCATAGGGGTCTCTTAGCCCATCACTACTGCCACACCCACTCATAGGGGTCTCTTAGCCCATCACTACTGCCACCCCCATACATAGGGGGGATGTTGCCTATCACTACTGCCACCCCCACTCATAGGGGTCTCTTAGCCCATCACTACTGCCACCCCCATACATAGGGTGTATGTTGCTTATCACTACTGCCACCCCCACTCATAGGGGTCTCTTAGCCCATCACTACTGCTACCCCCACTCTTAGGGGTCTCTTAGCCCATCACTACTGCCACCCCCATACATAGGGGGGATGTTGCCTATCACTACTGCCACCCCCACTCATAGGGGTCTCTTAGCCCATCACTACTGCCACCCCCATACTTAGGGTGTATGTTGCTTATCACTACTGCCACCCCCACTCATAGGGTCTCTTAGCCCATCACTACTGCCACCCCCACTCATAGGGGTCTCTTAGCCCATCACTACTGCCACCCCCACTCATAGGGGTCTCTTAGCCCATCACTACTGCCAACCCCACTCATAGGGGTCTCTTAGCCCATCACTACTGCCACCCCCACTCATAGGGGGTATGTTGCCTATCACTAGCAATATCCACACTCATAGGATGTGTGACGCCCCACACATCCATCATACACTAACATAAGGAATGAGAGCAAAATACATCCCCCCTTACATCATGACCATAGTGTGTAGTCTGTGTCACATGCCTACAGCAGTGAACATTACTCCCAACATACAATGTAACTCACAACACATGTGTTTTCAAAAGCTGAGTGTGGGCCACACAAGTCAAGCATCACATGAGCACTGTGCCAATGGGCTCTAACCACCCATCACTGTAGTGAACAGAAGGCAACTGCGGGGTTCTAAAATGCTGCACATCGTGAGCATTGTGGTAATGGGGTCTAAACCCCCCATCATCACAGTGACCAAAAGGTAAGTGTGGGGTTAAAAACAACAGCATGTATGGGACATTGTGGTAATGGGGTCTAAACTCCCCATCATCACAGTGACCAAAAGGTAAGTGTGGGGTTAAAAACAACAGCATGTATGGGACATTGTGGTAATGGGGTCTAAACCCCCATCATCACAGTGACCAAAAGGTAAGTGTTGGCTTAAAAACAACAGCATGTATGGGACATTGTGGTAATGGGGTCTGAACCCCCATCATCACAGTGACCAAAAAGTAGGTGACACCATGTTAAAAGCTGAAAATGCCAAACAGCATGTATGATTCCTGATCCCAACACATGAAACACTTTTGTGGCAAAGTAGTGGGTGTGTCCCATACCAACAGAGATGTGCTGAGGCAAATAGTGCAGTGCACCCAAAACATATCCTCAGACATGTGCAGCAAGTCATCACCCATGGGGGACGACAATGCATACATTGGACAATTACACACAATCTGAAGTGACCACCATAATGTATATACATATACCTCCACAAATGGACACACAAATCAAGACATCCTGTGGAGACTGTAGGTGTCAGGTCACACACTCCCATGACATTGCAGCAATGGACCATACCAACCAGGATGAATGTTCAGTCTGATGAGATAGGGCTCCCAGGGACAGCAGGGCAAATCCCACAAACAACATCCAGCCAATGGCCCACAACAGCTATACCAATGCACTGGTGCTGATGCACAAACACAAACAGTCAGCCTCACACTGCACATCAGACACAACATGTGTTTGTGTGTGTCTCTGTGTCCCCAGGCAACTACACAACACATGAGGGGGCTGAACTACAATGACACCAATGTGGACACAGTGCCATACAAAAGTAAGCTATGAATTGGGCACCCCATAGTGGCCAATCAGGCTCTGTAAGATGAGAGGGATCCCAACAGACATATCTGACACAAGCTGGAATGATCAGCAACTAAAACAGCAAGAGACAGACCCACAACAGCACCACCCCCAGGGACCCAACTTTGGGGTGACACAAGACTGTATGACAATACCACTGTGATGACCAAGGTAGATGTTGCACATACTGTGCAGCACATACACCTGTGCCACCTGGGGCATGTGACCACACCCACAAACTACCATCATACATACACAAACACAAATCCCTGGACATGGCCTGTAATACAAGGACAATATGGTGATAGGGGCCTATACAAGTGATAACTGTCAGTTGCACACTCCTAACACCACACACCTTGATCTGCACCAAGGTGCATCTGCGAAGACCACATGGACTGGTGATACAGCATATGCCCACCTGACAATCGCAGGGCTGGTGGGGGGCAGCAAAGGTGCACAAACTCATCACACATGGACAGTCAACAGCCCTCGTGGATGTCTGACACAATGCACAGTATGCGGTACATGGCCATGATGTCAAGTGTACCTGAATATTTGGGATACATGCCACAGTCCCAGGACAATGCAGAACCCAAGGAGACCCACAAAGAACACATGTTGACACCTCCCAACATTGCACCTCTGAAACTGAGGAGTGGGAGCAGGCACACACACGCACATGTGTCCCAATCACTGAAACATACCACATAGGCAACACGACATGATAGTGGGAACACAAAAGTGCCAAGGGGAATCCTGACTGTGTCTCATCTGCGTTTGCCCACAAACTCAGCCCTGACAGCAAACACACCTATGGATGACACCCTGATGACCAGTAATGTGCCATGCACCCACATCCCAGAGAACCCAGGGCGAAGACTTTGGGGGAACATAGGTCAACTCAGCAAGCATCACAAACAGGAACATCAGTAGGGATCCCAGCCTGTGTAGCAAAATGGAAGTGAAGTGAACACACACAGACATGCTCACACAACACACACCTTGGGCTCAGGCAATGTCACGGAATTACACACTGTCATGAGGGGACTCCACTCCTGTGTAAGGGAAGCTGTGCCATATGTTGCCTCTGCAGGGCTCTATCATGTCAGCTGAACACTTGGTCACTCAGTCAACAATTAGCACAAAATGAAGGCTCTCGTCACATCAGCCTGGTCATGGGAGTGTCACCGAAATCATCTGCACAGATCCAACACACATGTATAGCAAGTTGCACTGATAACACAGATGAGTCCTTCCCCATTGATGCCCAAACTTGCAAGTCCAGTGGAGATGGTCACACGGTCAGGGAAATAGACAAATTGAACAATGGCAAGCACAACAGATGTGCAGGGGTGTAAGCCACAGATGTGATATTGCAAATAAAAGTAGGAAATCCCATTGCCAAATATTGAAAACATGACACCCTCATATTGCTGCAAAGGATGACATGGATACACACCAGGATAGGACACATTCCCCCTGGACCACATGGGGTCCTGCACAGTAACACTTCATTTTCCTGATTTCAAAAATCACCATCACTGCAGCAAGGGCATGGTTAGCATCATCAACATCATGTACATCTGAAGCAAAACCACTAGAGAACAGAAAGTAGCTTTATTCAGCATATGTGGGTGTAAAATTGAAAGTCCTGAAAAAACACAAAGGCCAATGGCCAGTCCATTAGTAAAGTCCGAACAGGGTGACAGTGGCAGATGTCACCCTTTGCTTGCCTGCACTGCTACGGACCAGGGACATTCCCCTCGGAGGGGCATACGGGGGGCAGGCCACGCACCGCAGGGACAGGATCAGGGCTCACCAGAAGGAGGCAGGGAAGGGGTGGTGGGTGCTGGAGAGTCACTGACAACTGCAGTGGAGGTGTCTGACATGGTGTGTGCCGGCACAACTGGGGGCATGAGTCAGATGGTGTGGGTGCCGGCACGACTGCAGTGGGCTGGGCAGGTGGAGTGGACAGGTTCCCCACTGCAGTGCCCAAGTCAGACGGGGTGGTAGTGGACTCCACTGCAGTGCCTATCTCCAGGGGAGTAGAATGGGGTTCAGGTAAGGTGGGCAGGACAGAGGGGAGGACACGGTCTCCACACCAGTGGCACAAACATGCGCAGCGGGGTGTGGGGCTGGAAGAGCAAGTGGTAGGGGAGAAGGCCGGATCATTTTGGGGATGGTGTATCTGTGGGTGGGGAACCTGGGGCAGGGTGTGGTGGGGGAACCTGTGTAGTGGGGGCCTGGGGGATGGAGGAAGGAGACTGTGTGGTTGAGCTGCAGGGCGGTGGCGGGGTCTTGCTCTTCCGGGTCCGGGGGACTTGCGGGTGGGGGCCTCAGTTTGTCTGTGCCTGGGGGAGGGTGTCCGGGGGTGAGGGGCACTCCCCTCTGTGTGGGTGGACTTCCTCTTCCCCCTGTATGCTGGATCAGCTGGATCGGAGGGGAAGAGGCCGAGGTCACAGAGGAAGAGCTGCTTTGTAGGTGGGGTTGCAGGTGAGGCAAGGGAAGGGGTCTTGGAGGGAGAGGTATCGGAGGACTGCGGAGTGACTGTGGATGCCTGTGTGTGTGTCTGTTCCCCATCCCCTGTGGGTGTGGTATCAGTCCCCTGAGGATGCTTGCGTGCACGTTGTGACTTTGTTTTGGGTGCTTGTGTGATGCTCGTGTCTGTGTGTTTGCGTGATTGTGCAGGTGTGCATGTGCTTGGGACAGGTAGGGTGCTAGGAAGTGTGGATGGGGCAGAGGTAGGAGGGGTGAGGGACTGTTGGAGGAGGGACACTGCTGCCGTCAGGGAGGAGGCCATGGACTGATTGCTCCTCTGTAGGGCAGACATGCCCGATGAGATGCCCTCCATGAACGACACCAGCTGTGTCAACAGAGTGGTGTGTGCATGGAGGACACTCAGCATTGATGTCTGTCCTACATGGAGCTGGTGAAGTAAGTACACAGACTCCTCACTCAGGGCAGCAGGGGACACAGGGGCAGGGGGTGCGGTGCCTGGCACGAAGGAGACACGCTCCCGAACACGGGAGCCTCCACGGACCTCTGGAATGGGAGCCGATGGGAGGGCGGTGATGGTGGTGGTGGTGGTGGCGGGGCCAGCCATACTAGCTGGGGTGTGGTGGCTGCTGACACCCGCCTCCACAAGGGAGTCATCCTCCGAGCTGCTGTGGTCCTCAGCTGAGGTGGATGGTGCTGAGGACTCCTCAATGTGGCTCCCCTCGCCCTCCGTGCCACTGGGTCCCTCCGACGGGTGCTGACCCAGTCTGGCTCTGCAGCTCCTCCTGGTCCGTGGAGCTGTCCCCTCCTGTGGCCGTGGATGTATCTGCAAACAATTAGGGAAACAGACAAACATCAGTCACCTGCACTGACCGCACACACCACAGTAAGTACAGCACATTACAGAGCAAGCCCTGGCATCCTTAGTTGAACATTGCCAAAAGTGCTCACACAGATTAGGAGAAGCCAATTGTCAGTCTGATGGTCAACCATGGCACTCACATCCCTCCTGGCCTTGCACCCATCTGTCTGGTGCCTGTCGGATGGTAATACCCCAGTGTGGACACATGCACCACCTACACAGTTGTTGGACATTGCAGAGAACACGGTGAAGTATGTGAACATGCACACATCACATCTCTTGCCACTGAGTCAGTACAGGTGTCCAGATAAAGGGATGGCCAGAGTCTAATTTGAAATGCATGTGATGCATACCAGCACCAGACACCATGATGCACCCATGTCCTGATAGTCAATGCCACAATGGGGTGCATGTAGCACATGTCACTCCCCTGCAGGATCACTCTTAGGAAGTTTAATGCCATGGCACAGGCATGCCTGCAAAGTCATACATCACTGTCTCCACTCACATGGGCAGGGCAGCCAGACAACAACAGTCTGCACTGTGTCACAATCCTAGGTCATGGGGAATGCAAGTTCTGTAGCTGACAAGTGCACATGTCCATCCCCCACAAACCACATCATCTGAACTCTTATTTGTCCACGTCATACCAATTGGACATATGGGAGACATGAAACACAACTCTCTGAACCTGAGCACCTCACAGTCTGCTGTGAATGAAAAACAGCTGCCTGAACTTCACAGTCGCATACACCAGTCTGCACAGTCAAGTGATCAAACACCTATATGTCACACAAGTATCGTCTCCTATGGTCACATCTCAGATGGCATGCTGAGCCCTAACCGATAAACACCCCAGTAGTCCTGACAACGAAGCCACAGCACAATGACACAGAGGCAGACACCTGAGGGAACATTTCACTGAGCACAACGTGTCAGCTGATACACGGGAGTGGGAGTACAGAGTGTATTGTATGCCCTGGAGTAGGCATGACTGTCCTGCTCCACGTGAAAGAGGGATGAGCCCTGGACAGTAGGCAGGTGGCTAAGCATGTGTGACACACTTGATATAGATACTCCTGAGGCCCAAACATTGTTCCCACCCGCAGCATGGGTGTGTGCCAAATACCCCAGCCACATGTGGTGAGTCAGATCAGCAATTGGACTACATATCAAAGTTACACGCAGCTTACATGTCAGAACTCAGGCATTGTGTAAGCAATTGACCCACCCATGAAGCCCACCACAAAGTTACGGGAACAAATGCTGTCCCCCACCTTAAGCTAAGCAAAATGCAAGGACACAGTACCCAATTGACACAATTTCCTGACTGTAAGGGCCACACCTGGGTATCAGATGAGGAGTGGGCATGTCACAATTGAGGGACATGGGTCCTGGACCACAAGACTGATGTACTGTGGAAGTTTAACCAGGCCAGAGGAGGGCACATAGCATGTCAGACAAAGTTCACAGTGCAGTCATGGACTCACCCCCTCCTTGCTGCTGTCTGGCCTTCAGCTGCCCATCCAGGTCCGGGAAGACCACCGCCAGAATCCTGAGCATGTGGGGGGTCAGGGTCCGGTGTCCGCCCCTCCTGCGAGGAGGCGACAGCTTCAGCTGGACCCGTGCGATCCTCCGGGTCCAGCCCCGAAGGTCCTGCCACCTCTTCTGGCAGTTGCGGATCCGGCGCTTGTAGACCCCCACGGATCTTACTGCCTGGGCGATGGTCAGCCAGATTTCCTGCTTCTAGTGGGCATCAACCTGTGAGGATGACAAAGTGAAGAGTCCATTACCACACATGCAACATAGTGGGGCAGCACACAGTCAGATATACATGTGGTCATCAACAAAGGCAAATGAGGTACAAAGGTAGTGCACCCATTGAAAGGGACAGTTGTCCTGCATTCATGACAGGGAAACATTGCCTGGGAAGTAAATTCATTTAAAAAGGCACTTTTTCAGCGAAGTATCTGTTCAGTACATGTACCTACACACTTTTGGGGTTCAAACTACCCAGTGAGCATGCTAGCCACTGGTGTACACAATGCTAGTAGTGCTAGTCAGACAACATGCACAATAGAGAAGATATTGGACTGCACACTCACCTGCTCCCCTGGTTTCCCATACAGCTTGCTGTACTGTGGAAGGAGGCCGTCCAGCAGGGCCTGGTTCTCCTCCTCTGTGAAGGCTGGGGCTCTCTCCACAGTACGTGTCATTGCAGTAGCCAGAGGATGCAGAGACAGCAGCAGTGGTATCAGAGATGTGGTCCTGTAGCATGTAGTGCAGGCAAGTGAGCTCTCTGGGGGCCAGCCAGCCTTATATCTGTGCTGCAGAGGCAGAATATGTCCCATGCATCCAAAGTGATAGGTCCAACACGTTTGCATCTCATGAATCTGGCCAATCCATGGAATTGCACGACTCGTACACGCCTTCCGCATCGTTCAAAATCTCACCTTCATGACACCCTAGCATTTGCAACATTGTAGTGAGAATCCAACTGAATTTCCAGCACACGACTCGTACAAGTTTTGAATCCGCGTCCGTCTCCATGACAGTCCATAGCCAATGAGGGCGCACGGCTCGGGAACTAACTGTACGACGCGTATTTTGAAATTCCACACGCACCCGTCTCCATTATGTTCAATGCCCAAGCCGTGCGTACGGCTCGGTCACTGACTGCACGACGCGTCTGGATACAAGTCACACGCACCCGTCTCCATACGATTCAATGGCCAAGCCGTGCGCACGGCTCGGTCACTGACTGCACGACGTGTCTGGATACAAGTCACACGCACCCGTCTCCATACGATTCAATGGCCAAGCTGTGCGCACGGCTCGGTCACTGACTGCACGACGCGTCTGGATACAAGTCACACGCACCCGTCTCCATACGATTCAATGTCCAAGCCGTGCGCACGGCTCGGTCACTGACTGCACGACGCGTCTGGATACAAGTCACACGCACCCGTCTCCAAACGATTCAATGGCCAAGCCGTGCGCACGGCTCGGTCACTGATTGCACGACGCGTCTGGATACAAGTCACACGCACCCGTCTCCATACGATTCAATGGCCAAGCCGTGCACACGGCTCGGTCACTGACTGCACGACGCGTCTGGATACAAGTCACACGCACCCGTCTCCATACGATTCAATGGCCAAGCCGTGCGCACGGCTCAGTCACTGACTGCACGACGCGTCTGGATACAAGTCACACGCACCCGTCTCCATACGATTCAATGGCCAAGCCGTGCACACGGCTCGGTCACTGACTGCACGACGCGTCTGTGTAGAAGTTACCTGCGTCGGTCACCAATTGCAGTCAATGGGCAAGCCGTGCGCACGGCTCGGTCACTGACTGCACAACGCGTCTGTGTTACAGTAAACCCGCTTCTGCCACTCTTGTTGTCACTGACTGACGGATGCCACCCTCAATCAATGTCCAGGGGCTCAGGGGAACACCTATGACAACACAGCCTGTGCCACAGTGTATCCTAAGGCACATAAGTGTGCATTACCTGTGTGTGTATGGTGGGCTACATGTGATTGGTTGTGTGGTACTTGGTGGCTGGCGATCCCAGGCTGGGCACGGGTTTTGTGGGACATAATCATTTGTGTGGTGTGCACATAACCACTTGTAACAGTGCAGTACTGTACATCAGCCCTGGACGCAGTCCCAGGTAGGATGTGTGTATGACATGTCACATGAACCCTGACTCTTCAGTGTGATGGTATGTGCATCACAGGGTGACCCAGTGCCCCTATTGTGATGTACATCCACAATCTGTGTGCATGTTGTGTGAGATCTCTGGGATACCATGTGTCCAATGTGAGCCAGGCCACACATCCCATTGGTTCGTGCATGCACGTTGTTGGGGTGTGTGTCACAGACCCCTATGTATGTCCTGATGAGACAACAGGGCACACTGCCTGTCGGAGACATGCTTGATGTGTGGCGTGTAAAAGAAACATCACATCATGCCTGTGTATCTCCCAGTCAAGAAGCTGTGTTGTGGAGGAGATATCTGTACTCACTAGTCACTGTGGTCTTTGTGTGGTACGTGGCAACAGTGCAGATGTACTGTGACGGGGACCATAGCTTTGTCACGGGGCAACAGGGGACTTCTCATGTCCACATGCTGATCTGCGATGTACGGTGATGGTCACGTAGGTGACATATGTGTCCATACCCTACGGCATACACCTCATGTTATTTAGTAATGTGTTGATTTGTGATGGTATGTATTTCTGGGGCTTTGTGACATGGCTGGATGTGGTGACAATCTATCTTTTGTATTCCCTGTACTGCAGGGCACCAGCTGTCCATAGACCATTCCCTGACCTGGCAACGATGGTGGAACGTGACTCCATCCGCAAGTACCGCTTCACCAGGCAAGCGATCGAGGATTTGGCTGGGCAGTTGGGCCCACATCTGCAACCTGGCCGGCCATACCCTACTACTCTGACCCCCAAGGTGAAGGTGATGGCAGCTCTACACTTCTTTGCCACCGGTACCTTTCAGTACACTGTGGCTAGTGCTGGTGGCATGTCGCAGACCATGTTTAGCCGTGTGCTTCGGGATGTGTTGGAGGCCATGTTACTTTTCCTGGACCTGTACATTTATTTCCCGAAACGCCACAAACTTGTAGACATCAAGGGTGACTTCTATGCCCTGGGGAGGATGCCAAATGTCATCGGCTCCATTGACGGGACACATGTGGCTTTAGTACCACCACAGGCACATGAGCTGCCATACAGAAACAGGAAGCATTATCACTCCATCAATGCCCTGGTGGTTTGTTTGGCGGACATGACCATTAGCCATGTGTGTGCACGTTTCCCTGGGTCTGCCCACGATGCCTATGTCATGAGGAGTAGCCGCATCCCGAGGATGATGTCACAGATGCAGAACCAGCGTTCCTGGCTTGTCGGTGTGTACTGACTGTTTTTCAATGTGTATGTTTGGCAATGTTGTTTTCCATCCTCTTCTCAACATCTTCTAATGTGCAATTGTCTGTATGTAGGTGACTCTGGATACCCCAACATGCCATGGTTGCTGACACCCCTGAGGAACCCTGTGACACCAGCCGAGATGCGCTACAACGAGGCACATGGTCGTACCAGGAGGGTGATAGAGCGGACCTTTGGACTCCTGAAAAGCCGCTTCCGCTGCTTGGATAGAACAGGAGGTGCCCTCCCGTATGCCCCTGCAAAGGTCTGCAAGATAATCATCGTGGCATGCATGCTACACAACCTGGCAGTGAGGAAGGAGTTGCCTCTCATACAGGAGGACGATGACCAACATCCGCCACCTGTAGAGGATCCTCGGCTGGGCCACGATGCCAGTGATGATGACGATGATGGTGCGGGGGATGTCCGCTCACAGCTCATCAACAACTTCTTCTCCTGAATGTGAGTATACAGTGATGTGTTGTCAGTGTGTAGTGTGTGCATGATTTGTGTGGGTGGTGCACTGTTGCTGCTCGAATGAGGCTGTGTGCTACTTGTACATATGCCTGCAGTGATGTGCCCTTTCTGTTAATCTGTGGTCACAGTCAGGGGTGACATGACCACTGTGTTGTGATGGAATATCTTGAGTAAGGTTTACTGCATGTGTATTGTTGTCATGTGCTGTTGTCATGTGCTTAATCTTGGGTCTCATGTCTGTCATTCACCGGTTACTTTGGCTGTTTGGTCAACTGTGACCCCGGACACCACGACTCCTGGACCACGATGGTAGTAGTCATTGTCCCGACAAGTGCTGTGCCATTCACCCCTGGACTTTTATTTGTGCACATTTGTTGACTGTGTGCCCACTGTCACATGAGATTAGCTTGCATCTGTGGTGGAATCAACATGTTGCAAATAGCTAATAAACCTGTACTTTGGTTTGGGATGTGCGTTGTCTGTCTCCACACCTCTTACGGACATTTACTTACTGTACCTGTGGGCTGGTTACCACTGAGTCAGGATGGGTGTGTAGTATGTGCATACCACTGTATTTCCTGACAACATTGGTGTTGGCGATGAGTTGGTCGTGCATGGTGAGTATGTGTTGAGTTGACCTAGTGGTGTGTCTTCCACATATGTGGCACATTAGCCTGACTGACATGACAGTGTTCTCATCGCAGTACAAGTTTGCATGCACGGGGTTCTTCAGCACAACAACATCTACATGCCAATGACAACGTCTGAATCACCACAGAGTCACGTCTTGTGTTATAGTGGATTTATTGACAAACATGTGAGGATAGTGCTCAAGATTGGGAGTGCTGTACATTGGGATTAGAATCCAAAGTTCACAGATAAGTTGGAAGTCTTGGTAGATGAAATGTCCAGAGTAAAGTCCACAGTCCTTTGATACATTGGTTCAACTCAGAACCTCCATGTCATGTGGGAGAGTAGGGTGTCAGTCAACAAAGTGAACTGTTTGCACACAAAGGTCGATGTCAAGAACAGGTGTTGGGTTCCTGGGAGTTGGGCATGGCCATCACTGTCTCACTTCTCCTTTGGCGGATGACCCCTCTTCTTCTTACTGGGGGGACCCTCCTGGGCAGGCTGCCGCAGTGCAGGGGACTCTCCGCCAGAGTCCTCCTCCCTCCCTGTGGCAGTGGCAGATGTTGTTGCCCCAGATGTTGATGGCGCACAGGGAGGTGGTGTAATGTTGGTGCTGATCTGGTGGAGGCATGTCAATATGTCCCGCTGCACCACTGTCAGTTCTTCGACAGTGTCCCACTTGGACTCCAAGCGGGCATAATGGGCAGCCTGCTGCTGTTGCATGTCTTTGAGGATCCCCACTAGCTGGCCGAACCCTCCGGTGCTCTCCTGGTACGCATCTATGATGCGTCCCAGGTGGGGGTCATCCTGCAGTCCCGCCCACTCTGCAGGGCATGTCCTGTGCCTCCCACCCCTCCCACCACCCCTAGCCACACGGGCAGTACCTGTCGTGTCACGCACAGGTATCACAGGGCCTCCTTGGCTGTTGGTGCTGGTGTTGGCTGCACAGGTGCCCTGCGACCCTGTGCTGGTGTCATCCTGTGTCCCAGGTCTGTCCATGTTTGCAGGGGTGGTCTGTGTGGTTCCAGACGTTGGAGGGGTGGTTGCAAGGGGAACAGATGGTTGTCCAGCTGGAGCTGCAGGATGACTGCTTCCGGAGGTGCCAGGTTCTTCGTCGTCGTCTGCCAAGGATGGAGAATGTTCACCACCGGAGAGGTCAGGGTCCACCAGAGTCTGGGACTGGGACTCTTCCTCATCTGCAGATGTGTCCCCAGAATCCCCTGTATTTGGAAGAGATACACAATGTTAGTGATGTATCCATGGACATCAATGGTTCATACCCATGACATTGGCCACTGTAGGTCATGCTGCGTGCCTGTAGATTGCATTGTCCTACGTTGTCACAGACAGATTGTTAGTTGTGTAGCACATTTACCTGCCACCCTGAAGCACTTTAGTTGGCGAGTCTAGCTGTGTGCCTGGCCAGCTAATGTCTTGCACACTTGACTGTACATGGCCATTGCTACTCTGGTGCCATCACGTGCCTGACACAGGTGTCTCATCCCTGTCAACATATGTGCTTTGACGCTGGCATCCTTGCAAGTCCACTTAGGATCTTTTTCGAGCTTCGGGCATGTGTGATGTCAGTTCTTGCTAGTCTTTGTGCGTCACATTGGTGTGTCTGCATAACCTGATCACTGTCCTGTATGCCTAGGTTCTCTTGATTTTCTCTTATGTGTTGTCTGTGTCCCTAGATCACATCTCATTTCATACAGGTGATGGTGTCACTGTCGCTAATGGTGTTGGGGCCGAGTTTTGTAGTTGTTAACATACTCCACCATGTCACTGTCCTCCATGGTGATATGGATTGTGCACAGCAGCTCTCTTTATTTTCCATACTCATGACAGTGATGACCAGAGGTGTGTGTATGTGTTCTCTTGCTTCAGCTGTGTGTTGCATGCCTGCTCCAGTGCAGCCCAGGTTAGTCCTTGTGTCCATAGTGTCTATGACGGTGAGTGCTGTGTGGAGTGGATGATGCCTACGACACAGACCGACATTTGAGTGGTATGCAGCTCACAACGGCACCTGGTGATGATGACACCATGCTACAGTGTGAGGTATATTGGTGGGTCCATTGTAATCACTGTCAGGTGTCCCCTGTCACTGCTGTGTCTGTGAGTTGATGTGTGTTCAGTGCTCTGTGCTATGTCAGAATTTCAACAATTGTCATCTACAAGACACACCTTCTCACCCAGGCCCGGAGCTATCCCTGGAACACTGCATCCCCAGACGGTGAGTGTACACATACATTTGCAATGGCTGTGTGTGTGAATGGGTTCTGTTTGGTTGCTGCGTAGGTTAGACTTGCAGCAAACTGCTACATCGGAGCCATGTGTCATCCATCATGCCCTGGCCTTTAGTTTGGGTGTGACTGGTCCCAAGTGTGCTATTCGTACTGGCTGAGAAGGTGTGAGTTTGGGCAGCCTAGATGGTATTCAGCGTCATTGCAGTACCTCCTTCTCCCACAGAGGCCAGGCAGTACCCTCTGAGGCATGCTTCCCTTGCAGGGAGTGAGAGTTGACTTTCAGGATGTCTGTCAGTGGTGTCCTGTTGTTTGTTGGTGCACAGTTCCCAGCAGGGCCTTGTGCTCCCTACAGCAGAACCCAGTGTCAGCCATCTTGTGAGTACATTTGCACTCCCTGTGAGGTGTGCATGGGTCAGGGTGGGCTGGATGGGCCCTGTGGGTAGGGGATGTTGATCTTTGACTACAACTCCCATCATGCTTTTGGCTACACTCCCCTTCTCAGCATGTCCAACCTTCCTTCTGTCTCTGCTTCCCTGTGAGGTGGTGGAACTGCAATGGGAAGATGGCTGACAGTGTTGTCCTGTTGGTTGGTGCACAGTTCCCAGCAGGGCCTTGTGCTGCCCACGGCAGAGCCAGGTGTCAGACATCTTGGAAGTGGGTTTCCACTCACCCTCTTGTGGAGCAGAGTCCAAGGTGTGGTGTTTGGAGTTGGTGGGAGAGGTGTGTATGTCAGGGCCTGCTGGTAGTTGTGGTCAGAGGGTGCACTCCTCCTCCTCCCCCCAGGCCAGATAGTCCACCATTGTGCATGCTTCCCTTGCAGGGAGTGAGAGTTGACTTTCAGGATGTCTGTCAGTGGTGTCCTGTTGTTTGTTGGTGCACAGTTCCCAGCAGGGCCTTGTGCTCCCTACAGCAGAACCCAGTGTCAGCCATCTTGTGAGTACATTTGCACTCCCTGTGAGGTGTGCATAGGTCAGGGTGGGCTGTATGGGCCCTGTGGGTAGGGGATGTTGATCTGTGACTACAACTCCCATCATGCTTTTGGCTACACTCCCCTTCCCAGCATGTCCAACCTTCCTTCCTTCCTTCTGTCTCTGCTTCCCTGTGAGGTGGTGGAACTGCAATGGGAAGATGGCTGACAGTGTTGTCCTGTTGGTTGGTGCACAGTTCCCAGCAGGGCCTTGTGCTGCCCACAGCAGAACCCAGTGTCAGCCATCTTGGCAGTATTTTTCCAAACCCTGTGTGTTGAGCATGGTTCAGGGTGGACTTGCAGAGTCATTTGGGAGGGGGACCACTGTCTGCGACTACAACTGCCATCATGCAATTGGCAAAACCCACCTCCCCAGCAAAACCACACTTCCTTCCTGTGAGTCAGCTTACCTGTGAGGTAGTGTGACAGTGGTGGCAGAATGTCAGACAGTGTTTGTTTGTGTTGTGTGCCACTGTCTTGCTCTATTTGTTAGTCAGTTTGTACATGTCATGACACAGTTCAAGGTTACTATGAGATAGCAGGTATTGTGTTACTGTAACTGGCATACACATCCAAGGACAACTTTCTTCAAGTTAATGTGGCTTTGCTAACAGAACATGGTTTGACTGTCCCCTTGACAGTGATATGTGTATGTAGCCACACAATATTGAGTATATTGTTTGTGTACTCACCAGGCTCTGGTATTCCTCCTAATCCATGTACACTCTCCGGTGGTAGGATGGCATGCACCTTCTCCTCCCAGGACCTGAATTGGACTGCTTTGGCAGGAGGGCCACTGCCAGTACGATTGCTGAGCTCGTGCTCCTTCTTCAAGAGATTCCTGACCCTCCTGCGCACATCATACCACCTGTTCTTGATGTCTTCCCTTGTGTGCAACATTGGTGCTATTGCGTTCACTTTGTTGACGATCCTCTCCCACATCTTGTTTTTCTGTGCTAGGGAGGTCTTTTGTACCAATGTACCAAACAGATGTGGCTCTACCCTGAGGATTTCATCTACCATGAGTTCCAACTCACTATCTGTGAACTTTGGATTCTTCTTGGGGGGCATGGTGCTGGGTGGTGGTGGGGATTGGAGTATGTGTGTGAGGGTGCAAGTGGAGTGGGTGAGTGTCTGTGTTTCTGGGTGTTTGTGTGTGTGCTTTTGTGGAGGTGCTAATGGTGTGAGGGTTGTGTGATGGGTGAGTTGTGAGTGTGTCCCTGTTGGCAGTTTGGTTGGGTTCCTTGCTGGGTGCTGTATGGAATTTGCAAAGGATCATGGTAGGGATTGGTGGCCTTTAAATAGGTGGAGTTGTGGGTGTGTCATTGTTGGCTTTTTTTATTTTTTTATTTATTGGGTATGTTATTGCTTGTTTGGTCCTTTTTTTCTCTTTTTTCCATTGTGTTCTGGGTGCATGAAGGAGACGTTCTTCTGACCGTGACGGACCCGGATGGTGAGTCGTACGGGCTTCACCGAGCCTGTCGCGCTGAGTTTCTGCTGTGTTGTGTATGTGGCATACGCGTCGGTCGCGGATGACTCCATTGCTGCAGGTCTCTGTATTCTGTGCGAGTCGGTCATGCGGCTTTAGCTCCGTGCGAGTAGGACGTGCGGCTTGGGCTCCATGCGAGTCAGTCGTGCGGCTTGTGCTCCGTCCGAGCCGGTCGGGTTTCCCGCGTGTGGCATCGTACTGCGCGGCTCGTACTTCGCGGGTCCGTGTCGGTCGGATCCATTCCGGATGCGTGTCGGTCGGTTCGAATCGGAGTGTTTTTCCAGCCGGCTCACAGTTTTCCGTCCGGCTCGGTCGGACGGCTTGTGTTCCGTCCGAGTCGGTTGGAAATCACAGGCTTCACATCGTACTGTGTGGGTCATACGGTGCCAGTCCATGTCGGTCGGAATTCGTTCCCGGTCCGTGTCGGTCAGTTCGGTTTCTGACCCAGATCGGAATCGGCCCCTTAGTATCACAACGAATCCTAGGGGGCCACCCTACAAGGTAAGGTAAGAGGGGCACACTTACTGCAGGGGATGTAGGAGTGTCTGTTACGTCCCTGTCTGGGGCTGCACTGAAGAGGCAGAGCTAAATCTTTAGTTCCTCAGAGTGGCAAGCATCTCCGCTGTCATGTCTGTCATTCTCATTCTGCCTCTTATTTCATCCCTCCTCATTCTCTCTTCCTATTTTGTCTTCCCTCCCCTCTGCCTTCTATCTGTGGCTGTTTTTTCTCCCCCTTTTCGATTTCACCTGTCTTTTTATATCTTTCTTTCTGTTCTGTCTCTGTGTCTAACACGTATCTCCCTCCATCGCCAATTTGTCGCTCTCCTTATCACCTCTCACCTACCTCTACCTCAGTAATACCCTCTCTCTTCCACTGGTCGTCCTCCCCCTCTCTCTTGTCTGTTACACTCTCAACTCTGTAGTACTCCTCACTTTAGATCTGACAGAAAAACACACACACACAAACCTATTTATAACTTTTATCTCTAAAAACACTGGTCTGTCGGTGGTGTCACCAGCTTTTCTCTTACACTGGTCATCTCTCACATTTCTCATGTCTGGCCATTCACTTTTCTTACCTGTCTCACCTTTTTCCCTACCTGTCACTTTAAAACCTCTCTCTATCTCCTGTTTCTATTCAGTTTCCAATCTCTCTCTCTCTCTCTCTCTCTCTCTCTCTCTCTCTCTCTCTCTCTCTCTCTCTCTCTCTCTCTCTCTCTCTCTCTCTCTCTCTCTCTCTCTCTCTCTGACTCCTAATAGCCTCTCTCCCTCTCCTTGCTCTTTTAGCTCTCTGTATTATCCTCTCTTGGTTTGTAGAGGTATAGGGTGGAACATTAATAAGGTAATAATTAAAGAATTTTTTTGATAATTAATTATTTAATTGATTATTGATTATGTAAATAGTTGCATTGTTTTTAATATATATATATGTGGTGTATACATGCATAAATAAATATAAATATAAATATGGTGCAGAGCTAGAATATTGATGTATAAATATCGATATTCAGAAATATCGAGGTAAAAATATCGTGGGTCAGAAATATCAATAGAAAAAATATTGTGGTCAAGAATATCGATTGTTAGGTAAGTAATATCGATTGAAAAATATCAAAGTGTTAAATAGCGTTTACAAAAATATAGTTGTTAAAAATATCGATTTATTATTAATGTTATGTATTTTAGTATTTTGTATGAGAATTGTTTGTACTTTTCTTATATGTGTTAAAATTTTAGGGGCCCATTAGGATGGCGGGTGGAAGCACCACCGCCGTGCTGGCGGATGCAAAAAGCACCAGTTACCGTCCGCCCGCCACAGCACACACGCCCGCCCAATTAGGATGTGAAAAGTCAGCCAAACACCGCCCGTAAGCCAGCTACGCCCTCCGCCATCAAAGTGCGCCCGTCCACGGAGCGGCTCGGCCTAATGGAGACACAACGCCCGACGAAATCACGTACCGCCCGGCGTACAAATTACGATGCCAGAACCAAACAGTTCCCCCGGCTAAGAGACACCGCACGTGAAAGCAAGGCGGAAAACCTAACGCACAGTACGGATAGCAAAGAGGCGGACCCCCGAGCATGAATCCAGCACTGCAGGCCCTCCCCATGCTCTACCTGATGCAGCACCCAGGAGTCAACGCACCGCGGCGACGCAGGTAGGCAGACACACAACAGGGGCACGCAAACAGCGCACACAGTGCAAGGGCGGGAAAACTGTATATGGCCCCCCCGACACCCCTGCGTGGACACGACACATCCACCACTGCACCCACACATGCGCACAACGCAGAGGCCAACGGCAGCGCAATGCACGCGCCGCACCCAAACAACCCCGGGTCACAACCAAACACCACACACCCCAGCACCACCCAGAACGCACCTGTCACGTGACAGCCCTGCCACAGTCATGTCCCCAACCGGCAATTCACTGTTGCCAACCTGACGTCACACAAGTGACCCGAACATGTCAGTGACGTCACGCCAAATTAGGACACACCCCTGTGTGCAAAACACGGCGAAGCACACAGCGGCGGCAACATCACCCAGCAGAATATGGACCCCGTCGGGAAAAGGTACGCCAGTACCACACAGAAACACCGATGCCACCCTGCACCCAATAACAAGACATGCAATACGTAACATCAAAGATACCGGGGACAGACAACAGGTGGGACCAATTATAACACAAGGCCCAACGTATAGCGGAAACGCAGACCGCTGCCCACACACGGGAGAGGAGACAGCACTGAATGACCTTCCATTCCCACTCTGAAACCACATCCCGACTAAACAAGCCGGAGACAACAGTCATTGCACCAAAAAAGCCCAACACAGGCATGCAGAGGGAAGCGGCCACAGGGCAGATAGCGCATAACACCAAAGAACATTCACAACGGAAAAAAGAAATGATAACACTCCCCCATGTGGTTCACATGCAAGTTATCTGGAAGGAGTCAGACACCACTGACCTTGACCATTCAGAGAAGCATGTGGGATGAGGGCCCGTGTCCTCCGCACAAGCCAACATAACACAAGTCCTGCCTCCCTACGACCATTACAGAATTCCCAGCAACGTCGGAGGTTGCACTCTGCAGACTGCACAGACAGCCGGAGCACGCCACCACAGCGCCCTGCAGCAAAATGGCACTTGCACCACACCTACCCAACTACGCCGGACAGATTAAGCTGTACAAACATAACCTGATACAGATATTGGGATGTGACAATCTGGCCTTGCTGAACGTAAGTTACCGACTAACTTACCGCATCGCATTGTTCAGCTGCGTCATCCCCGTCTTCTACTGTCGGAGGTGTCCCTTCTACTATCCTGTGGATTTATGTCTCTCCAACCCGGCATGTCCAAGGGCGGACCTGCTACAACTATTCAACCCCCTGGACGTCCACGACAGGGTCTGTTCAGCCTATGGGGGCATGGCGTATGTGGCTACTATCGGACCCACACTGCAATGGGACCACTGTGCCTCCACACGACGGATAATGGATTACAGTTACATCGAATGTCATCCAACATGTCCCATCATGCTCCTACAAGGGACAACTCACGACCAACACCTTGACAGCCACCATCCGCTACATTGGATGGCATCCATGTCCACCACCAATGCCATGGAAGCCCTGCTGGAAGGTATTGCATACCTGACAACCTGTCAATTCGTCGGGCCCCGCCGCCATACCCCCAATTGAGCAATGATGTCCCACACCGTACCCATGCTTGGCTTCCGCACGGACTAGGCAGTTACCAGTACAACAACTATACCATACAACCTGCAACTGACACCACATCATCAACTACACTGCCATGACATCTGATATTTTCGGGACATGCACTCTGTTCCTCATCACATCCAGTAACTCTGCATGAACAGGGGGAGGCAGAGGCATGGGATTTGTGTATGGCAACCACATGGACAGAACTGCACGTACAACCATGCCATGATATGGATCCTGCGCCCATGAACATATGCACCGGTCAGTGGACAGTAATCGTCCTGCTGTAGTATGTGAGAGCTGTCACCTCACCTCCCTCTGAACGTCCGTGCCAGGACCTTTGCATGGACACCAAGTGCATCCACCAACAACATGAGCCCAGTGACTGTGACATGGCCAGTACCCACCACATCGCAACAACAAGTGGGACGCCGTTGCATGCACGTAAGCCCATGCCCTGATGTCACCTCCACGCACGTGTGTATGAGTAACTATAGCAGCAAACCTGTAACATGGAACTGAGATGCACTGTGCCCATGATGACAAGCGGACTGGTAGGCTAAATGTATACTGTCTGTGTCAAAGTCAGCAGCACCACAGTAATTAGCAAATGTACATTAGCACACCAACGGCTAAGCAGTTGTAACTCTGAAGCCCACATCCCACAGTCAACAACTAATCACATGTACCCCTACACCCTATGCTATGTGTACACATGCTGAGTATATCCTCCACATGCATTTCGCTGCCAGTAGTGTTCACTATACTGCATCACAGAGGACATAAGTCCCAATACATGGCTTGAAGCAAAAATGTGTCTCTGCTGATTCATTTCACAAGTACGAATGAGAGAGGATGAGAGTGTGTGAAGTACACGGCAGTCGTGAGATGACCATGTAGTCCACTGTCATTGGATGTCAACGCAAATGAGTAGCACAACTGTGGAAGACACACATGTGTCATGTGAAGCGGGAGTTACGCATGGCTCAGGTGGGTGGGTGTGACGGGTAGGTGCGCACATGCAATGTTGAAACACGCTGTGTTGGGAGGATTCAGGAACAGTACATTGGCGCTCTCCTGGGAATTTGTAAAGACCACCAGTCTGGTGATGAATGTGAACTCGTGTGTGCACAACAGGCGGGCACACGATCAATGCCGCATCAAGTGTAGACGTCAGCCCACCCTCCGTGGACATGCTGGATACTGCTGTGCGTCCGCCAGGCCCTTGCCAAGGCACTCACATCCCCTGTCGACCTGGTGTATCCCCAACATTGTCCACTTGCACAGGCAATCCAGGGCACGGGATGGCAGTAGAGCATGGTGGGTGAGAGGTCATGGCGCGCTCCTCCTGGTCACATCACGCAGGCAACACATCCTCAATGTGTAGTATGGCACAAGTCAAATGGAAGTAGTGGGGGTACGCACACATCACAAGCAGGAGTGACGTCACGGAAGGTGGCTCGCACCATCCCACCCATCGACAATACACCCACACACGTTACATGCCATTGCAACAGAGAAGCCAGCACGTGCACAAGCAGCTCCAAGCTCGCCCCAGAGAGGCCAAAGAGTGAATGTGTGGGGCCATGAGCTCCAGTTGGATGCGGCCTGGCCCGCTAGGGCAGCTACAGCCTCTGTGTGTTGCAGGTGGTGTATCCGGACTGCGGAGCCTGTCATGCATTGTCAATGTTGCCCGTGTCTCGAGTCGGGGCACCACGCAGGTGGACGGCGTCCCGCCACTTATTATACCGTGAGACAGACCACTTGTTCAACTGGACCCACACATACACTCCTTGGCCTCTCTGGGGCGAGCTTGGAGCTGCTTGTGCATGCGCTAGCTGCTCAGGTGCAAACGCATATTGGGGTGAGCGAGGGGAGGCCATGAGGACAGTGCAAAAGATGACTGTTTGATTTTCAGCCAGTTTAAGGAATGACCCTGATGTGGTCGGAAAAAGACGTGTCTCGTGTGTATTGCAACTAGTAGATCAGCCGATGAACTTCCCATGTCTTGCATGTAGCCCCGCACCCAGCCCCGCCCACTCGACACATTAAAATGAGTACCAGCACCACATTCTACCCATTCGAAGCACTGACTGGGGGTGACAACCATTGGACAGTCTTGTGTAGTCCACCCACGCGTACATGTGGGCCCTCCATGATCCATGTCACCTGCGGCAAAGTGATGTCAGGGGCAATGACGGAAGTGAGCAGAGCTGTCTGCCCCACGCACAGATGGTGCATCAGCTCAACAGACCCAGCACTGAGTGCAGCAGGGGTCACATGTGCAGGGGCAGTTGTGCCTGGTGTGAAGGCACATGCATATAGACAGCACATCGAGCAATGTGTAGCCTGCCCACATCTACTGTCCATTGTCAGGCGGATCTTGGAAAAGATCACAAGGCAACACATCTGTGTGGGTGTACCCACTGTGACCAACACTGCGCAACCATCAGCGTACTCGCCCTGTGCATGGCCCACCCCGCAACGAAGGTCACATTCAGTGCCACTATCTCTCACGCACATCCCTATCACGAGTCATGGTGTGTCCAATCAACAGTGCAGAGTAAGCGCTCATCCGGAGGGTCCTGAACAGGAGACACATGTAACCCACTAGGCAGTCTGTGTCGGCACCTACTGGCATTGTGCAGTCAATGTGCAGGCCAGGCCTGCTGGGACTGAGAAGGGCAGCATGGCCCCAGCCTGACTTCCACACGACCAACAAGTGCACTGAGACCTGCATTGCCAATTGTCTGTGTCACTGGATGTCTGACATGAAGTTGCCATGTACCACCACTCGGGAGGGACAGACAGGTCAAAGCGCCCGAGAGCTCACATACCCATGCCACCTGCAGTCAGCATGGTGAGCAGTGCATGTTTGAACACCACAGGCTCTGACTCATAGTGCTGCGGAGCAACGACATGTGTGTCCCCCACATGCACACCCACACACACTGCAGTTGTCTCTCACACACAACTTTCGCAAGGAATAGCCATGTGCAGTGTGCGTGGAGCTCGGAATCCAGGTTCTCCAGCTCCTCGCTGGTGAGTGGACCTGGACATGTCCTCAGCGTCATCCACGTGTAGGTGGAGTGGTGGCAGCAGCAGGTGTTGTCGAGGGGTGCCAGGCTGCAGTGCCAGGTAGCTGTGGTTATGCCTGTCCCACTCACACACACATATAACCCCCTGGGGCAGTTTCAGTGGGTACAAGCTGCTGCAATTCGTGTACCATGTCTGGCAGCTTCAATTGCAGACGTTGGCCTGCTCCCAGCTGGCCATGGACGCCTACCTCCACAGTGGAACACGCAGGGTGCAACCGCGAGGGTCATTGGAGTTGGCCGTAAGGGCCTGGCCCATGGCGGGTACAGTCCGCTGATGCCATGTGCACCACACAGTATAATGTGCGCAATGCATCTGCAGGTGTGGCCATGATTTGCGTGTGGGTGCAGGTCCACAATGGACAGGGCCACAACATGCTGTGTGCATAGGCAGGGACGGCCAGTGCTCAGCCTCCACATGTCTGTTGGCACATCATCATGTACACATTGGCATGGGAGCATGGGATATGCATATGCACACACATGCCATCTTTCACTATGTACATCTGCCACTTGGCACGTGCAATGATACGTGTCACTTGTGATGTGTAATTGCAAGCACACAGCCGTGTTGGCATGGGGCTGTCAATGTGTACACCTGTCAATGTTTCTGGAGGTGTGATCCGTACAGTGCTGTACATAGGGTGCAGTAGTGACATCAATGACTGTCTCATATCCCCTCGTGCCACAGGTCCCACTTGTTTTGGCCGCTCAGCCTGTGTCCATAGCGTTGTTGGTGTGTGCCCTACACACCCAGCCTCGGAAGCAGTGTGATGCACAGCAGCTAGTCATGTTGCCGTGGTGTTGCCGCTTGCCGAATATGCAGTCTGTTACCATCAGCATGCCTTACAAGTTATTGAGGCCTAGATCCCCATGTGCATGCTCATAGCAATGGGGTGTGTCACTGCCCATTGCTATTGGTAGGGGACCTGTGTAAGTGTATTGTGGCTGTGCTGTCCCTACTTGTCAGCTGTTCTGTTATTCAATTGCCTGCTCAGTCATTTATGTTTTGTGTATGTGAATATGCCATGTGGCGTGTTGCTTTGACATGTGTCCACTTCCATCTTTCCTAGGCGGAGACCAAACATTCATCGCCCCTACCAATTGCTGTCAGACATGGTGGATGTGGAGGTCATCCGCAAATATCGTCTGGACCGACCCACCCTGCATCGTCTATGTGCCTTGTTGGAACCCCACCTCCGTCCGCGCAGGGTGTATCCAACAGCATTCACCCCCACGGCTAAGGTGATGGCTGCACTGCATTTCTTCGCCACTGGGTCATTCCAGCACACAGTGGGCAGTGGAGGTGGGATGTCCCAACCCATGTTCAGCATGGTGCTCAGGGATGTACTGTCAGCCATGATGCTGTACAGGAACAGATACATCCGCTTCCCCAGGGCTCGTGAATTGGCGGCAGTGAAGGGTGCATTCTATGCCCTTGGACGGATCCCCCACGTCGTTGGTGCAATAGACTGCACCCATGTTGGCCTTGTTGCACCACAGGCCACTGAGCACCTCTACCGCAACCGGAAGCACACGCACTCCCTGAATGTGCAAGTGGTGTGCCTTGCGGACATGGTGATTTCACACGTGTGTGCGAAATTCCCAGGATCGGCCCATGACGCGCACATCATGCGCAACAGCATCCTACCACGTCTGATGACCGATCTGCAACCGGACCGTGGCTGGATTGTTGGTGAGTATGTGGAGTAGTGTAGCGTGCTGGCTGTGCGATGCTGTCTTGTGTCCAGTTGGAATTGCAATGGTTCTCTGTGTCCCTCACACCCAGGTGACTCTGCTTACCCGAATGGGCCCTGGCTGCTCAGCCCATTACGACGTCCTGGGAGCCCAGCTGATGTCCGCTACAATGAGGCACATGGGAGGACCAGACGTGTGGTTGAGCGGACCTTTGGCCTCCTCAAGTCCAGGTTCAGATGCCTGGACCGCACCGGGGCGCACTGGCGTACTCCCCACAGAAGGTGTGCCAGATAGTTGTGGCTTGCTGCATGCTGCACAATCTGGCTATCCGCAAGCAGATCCCCCTAATTGTGGATGACGGAGATCAACCAGGGCCCCAGCCTGCAGACCAGGACAGCTCGAGTGAAGAGGACAGTGGAGAGGATGAAGCTGTGAATGTGCGTCAGCAGCTCATCGCCCGCTACTTCACTTGACGGTGAGTGTCCATGTACGACGGCTGATGTAGCTGTAGTTGTGCAGGTGTATGTGTGCTCTGTCACGGGGGCCTTTTGTTCACTGAGTGCTGTGTGTCAATGGTCCATGTCCAGGTTGGTATGCCACTGACAGTGGCTGTAGCATTGTGCCCTGTTGCTCTGTGAGATGTGTGTGCATTGCTTGTAGTTGGTGACAAGTACTGTGTGATGAGTGTGTGACACACTCATTGAATGTACTCTTGTTCTGTTTTTCACCCCTAGGTCCCTACAGCCTCTCCTGTCCCATCGACATACCACACAGCAGATGCATTTCTGCTCATGGTGGCGATTGCACATCGTTGAATAAACCCAGGACACATTAAGCCGATTGTGATCAAGGTGTATTTATTAACAGCGGTGACATGTGATTGTGTGCAAGGTGATGACAAATGTGGTGCATGCTGTGACAATGAGTTGACGGTCATGGCTGCGTGATGGTCAAGGTGTACCCATGGAGTTCTATGTCCACAGTCCAACAGACACATGCCATTCACATGGCAGTGTGGGGTAGGATCGTATTACAAGTCAATGCAGTAGGTGGTCAAGGTGGCTGGCTGACTCACTGGCGTTTGGTGCGTGCGAAGTCCTCTCTGGACACCTGTTTCCTCTTCGGACGGCCCCTTCCACGTTTGGTAGGGGGGTGTGTTGATGTTCCGCTGGTGGTGGTTGAGGAGTGCTCACTCGCTGTGGACGCAGGGGAACGCGATGCTGCACGAGCCTGCGCCACAGCAGGTGGTGGCGGAGGTGGTGTTGCTGGCCTTGCTTGTGCCCTCCCCCACCACCAGCTGGCCCATGAGGGCCGCGATTTGGCCCATATGGGCGTCCATGGACCTCAACACCGCAAGGACCTCCCGCGTGTCGCTAGCCGACCTGGCCCATTCTCCTTGGGCCTCTTGATAGGCCCCAAGGACTCTGTCGATTTGCGGCAGGGCTTGGCTCCCAGGCACAGTTGGCGTTGGCCTGGCCCTGCTCCTCCTACCAGTACTGCTGCCACCGACCTGCCCACTAGCCACATTGCTCACCACGGTCCTCGCTCTGGCTCCCAGGGTGGAGCCCGACGGCCGTGCCGACCCTTGCGCAGGGGCTGTGGCGAGGGATGGCGTGGTGGTGGTGGTGGTGGTGGTTGCGGCGGTGGTGGTGGCCGCACCGGCCGTGGCAGCAGGGGACTGTGACTGGTCAGCAGCCCTGGGTGATGGGTTGGTGGGCAGGAGGGGCCCTGGGGAGCGGTTGTGCCCTGCCACTCCAGATGGGCCTGCTGGGTGCTCCGTGTCCGGAGAGGTGTCCAGCTCCTCTACATCCGTGAGTCCGGGTCGGGGGCTTGCGGACTGGCTGTGCTGGTTGCTGTCACCCTCTCCAGCATCCAGCAGTTCGGCACCTGTGGGGAGAATGAGATGGGTCATTGTGTTGCACCTAGCAAAGTATGTATTGGTTGTCTGACATTCACAGTTCGTGCACTGTCGTGCACAGGTTTCCCAGTGGCGTGTGTGTGGATGTACGATGTGTGTATGCGTGGGCTAGGCAATGGGACTGTGTGATGTGGACATGTGGCATGGGACGGATTAGCAATGCCGATGGGTGTGTGTTGCTATGCTCCTACATTTTGTGGCTCGGGTGTATGCGTGCTCCAGGACCATAGACGATGTTGGGTTGAACGATGGTTTAGGGGGAAGGATGGAACGCTTAGGTACGCTGATGCCAAAAGGGGTACAGCCCCCTAAACGCTCTTGGGTTGTAATATGCTTTTGGGGTACATACTGTGGGTAATGGGTGCAGAACGTGACATGTGTTCTGGCAACATGACAGTGCATAGACAAAGGTGTGTGTCTGTCTCACATGCCCGGAATATCTGCTGACTGTTATCATTCATGGACATCACATTGGTAGCATTGTTGTGAGTTCGTGCTTGTTGTGTGCCACACGACGTATTGCAGATGGGCCAAATCCTTTGTGTGCGTGCTGCCCTGGTACATGTGCATCAGTGCTGTGCTCTTGGGGTGTTGACTATATTATGTGTGTTGTTACTCGCAGTGTGACGTGCGCTTCAGTCACTGCAGGCACTTGATTTGTCATGGGCAGGTATCTTTGCATAACTACTGTATGAGGGCCAGCTGTTCGGATGACATACCTTTCATGACACTGTGGCTGAGAGATGAGATGGATGATATGTTGAATGTGCATTGTGTGCCTGTGTGTTTCATGGGTCCAGTTGTCTTTGTGTGCAATATTGTGGTTCCAAGCTGTTACTTCTAGTACGGTCTGTCTTACGTGGGCGTTGTTGTACGATGTGTGGGTGACAGGCAGTGAGGACTACATGGACAGGACTTCGATGGTGTTGCTGATGTGTGTGATGGGTGGCACAGTGCCTGCCGTGTGGGTCTGTGCTCCAGTGGGACTTGTGCATGCAGACGTGGCTCCTTAGGTGTTGCTGTATCTGTGATGGGTCATGTGGGGTTTGACTCTGTTGAACATGTCCGTGTGCACATTGGTCTCATGATTGTGACTGGGAGCAGTGCTGCGTGTTCCTCTGCTACGTGACATGTCCCATGTGTCAGTCGTAGTACAGTCCTCATGCCTACAGACGCCCCGCCCTGTACATTTTCCCACCTACAGGTTGTTTCTCAGTGCGCAATGCAATGGATGCCACATGGTACTGGGAGGGAGGGGTGCTCCACCTTGCTGGTCTGTGGTAGTGGGAGCCTGGTGGGTGTTTTACTTCAGCTGTCCCCCTCCGACCCACTGTCTTTGTGTTCCGGCTACTTACCTGTTACTTGTCGGTCAGTGCAGCTATGGCGGACACATGGATGTGGGGTGTGCTCCACCTTGCTGGTCTGTGGTAGTGGGGGCCTGGTGGGTGTTTTACTTCAGCTGTCCCCCTCCGACCCACTGTCTTTGTGTTCCGGCTACTTACCTGTTACTTGTCGGTCAGTGCAGCTATGGCGGACACATGGATGTGGGGTGTGCTCCACCTTGCTGGTCTGTGGTAGTGGGGGCCTGGTGGGTGTTTTACTTCAGCTGTCCCCCTCCGACCCACTGTCTTTGTGTTCCGGCTACTCACCTGTTAATTGTCGGTCAGTGCAGCTATGGCGGACACATGGATGTGGGTGTGGGGAGTGCTCATTCTGGCGCATCTGGAGTACAAGGGGACCTGTTGGAAGTTGCGGTGCTGGCTGACTGTACACATGCCCCCATGGTTTTGTTAGTTGGTAGCTTTGGGCTGAGTGTGTGTGAGTGTCTGTTGCATGTGTGGGTGATGTCTTGTGTATTGTGTACTGGACATGGGGGTGTTTGTCCCTAGGAGCTATGGCATGGTGGTAGTGCATGTGATTACATAGCGGTGTGCTGGTATACGTTTGTTTGTACTTACCAGCCTCCACTCCCCTGGTAATCCGGTGAGGATCTCCGGATGTATGATGACTCGCACCTTCTCCTCCCACGCCTTGAAGGTCTTGAATAGCGCGGGATTCCCTCCGCCAGTCCTGGCAGCCAGCTCTCGATTTTTGCTCTCCTTCTTCTTGACCACGCTTTTGAGGTCGTTCCACCTTTTGTTAATTTCTCCTCTGTTGCGTGGAACGTTCCCGACTGCATTGACCTGGTCTACGATCCTGCTCCACAACCGGTTTCTGGTGGATAGTGGTGTCTGTTGGACCTGGTTGCCATAGATTTGTGGGTGCACCTTGACGATCTCGTCGACCATGACCGTTAGCTCGTGGAAGTGAACTTGGGCATTCTGTGTGATGCCATGGTGTGTGTTTTGGTGTTTGTGGTGCTGGTGCGGTGTGTGGTGTGTGATGTGCAGGGGGTTTGTGTTGCCGGTGTTTGGTGGTGGTGGTGGTGGTGATGGGTGTGATAGGTGCGTGTCTGTGGTGTGCTGCTGTCCTTTCTGTCTCGCTGTGTTGTGTGCTTTCGTCCTCAGTTTGTAATGTTGCAGGGGGTTGTGGTCTGTGAAGGGGCTGGTTTTGTACTTACCTATGTGGGTGTGTCATGATGGTCTGTTGTTTTCAGGTGTGTTGTGGCTGGTGTTCTGGGATTTGTTGTTGATTTTTTTGTCCAGGGGGGTGTGTTTCCGGGATGTGTACTGTGTTTGGGTATTTGTGCGTGGGTTGCTGTGTGGACTTGTTAGCCATGTTGTGTGTGTTTGTTTTCGTCAGCGGATGGTTTCTGTGCATGGACGTGGCCGCCAGGGCTTCCGCCGTGTCCATTTTCGTCACTGTTGTTTGCGCTGGCGGGCGGTGTATTTGTGGATTTTCCGCGCTCATGTCGGTACGATCCTAATTTCACGGGCGGTGTCTCGGTCGTCAGGGCGGGCGGTTTTGGCTTGTCGTGCGTCTTTCCGTCCGTGGCGGGCGGATGGACTTAGACTCGGACATGGGCGGGCGGTATTTTCTGTTTATTTTCCGCCTCCGGCGGTTTTCGGTTCGCGGCATCGTAATTGCTCGGTCGGTATTCAGACTGTGTAGGCGGGCGGATTTTCGCCACTGTGGTTGATGGCGGATTTTTATCCGCCCGACATCGTAATGGACACCTAAGTCGTTAATATTTTTTTTTAAATAGAATTTTGCGTTTTTAGTTCCGTAGCGGGTTGTGGGTTTATTGGGGAATAGGGTGGGAAGTAATTTAATTATATAGATTTTATTCATTATTTATAGTAGTTAATAATTTTTTTTTAATTGAATTTTGCGTTTTTAGCTTCGTAGCGGGTTGTGGGTTTATAGGGGAATAGGGTGGGAAGTAATTTAATTATATGAAATGTATTCAATGATTTATATTTATTCATAATTGTATAATTGTGATGTTATAGAGTTAAATGTGTAAATTAATTTATTAATAATTGTTTGATAATTAGTTGTTAATTAATTTAAATTAATTAATTATTAACTAATTATGGTAATTGTTTAATTAATTTTAGGTGTGTGTTGTGGTGTTTATAGGTGTAAATGGTGGGAAGGGTGGGAAGTAATTTGTTTTTTATTGATGAATTATTAATTATTTGTTAATTAATTTGCATTAATTAATTAGTAATTAGTAATTGTAATTGTGTAATTAATTTTAGGTGTGTGTTGTGGATATTATAGTGTTAAACAATGTGTAATTAATGAATGTTTATTATCTTTTTAATAATAATATATTTAAATTTCAATATTAATTATGTTAATAATGGAAATAAAATTTAATAAAAATGTTGATTTTTTTTTTATTGGTGTGGTATCCAGCACTTTTCCTACTGTTGCACTCACTGGAGTGGGAATAGTAATTTTTACCCCTCCGCTATCCAACACTTTCCCTACTGCTGCACTCACTGGAGTGGGAATAGTAATTTTTACCCCTCCGCTATCCAACACTGTCCCTGCTTTTGCACTCACTGGAGTGGGAATAGTAATTTTTACCCCTCCGCTGTCCAACATTTTCCCTACTGTTTCAGTGACTGGAGTGGGAATAGTAATTTTTACCCCTCCGCTATCCAACACTTTCCCTGCTTTTGCACTCACTTGAGTGGGAATAGTAATTTTTACCCCTCCGCTATCTAACACTTTCCCTACTGTTGCACTCACTGGGTTGGGAATAGTAATTTTTACCCCTCCGCTATCCAACACTTTCCCTGCTTTTGCACTCACTGGAGTGGGAATAGTAATTTTTACCCCTCCGCTATCCAACACTTTCCCTTCTGTTGCACTCACTGGAGTGGGAATAGTCATTTTTACCCCTCCGCTATCCAGCACTTTCCCTGCTTTCGCACTCACTGGAGTGGGAATAGTAATTTGTACCCCTCCGCTATCCAACATTTTCCCTACTGTTGTAATTTTTGTGTTGCGAAATGTATGTTTTATTTTTCTTTTAATAGTTTAATGTGTTAATTAATTATAGAATATTTTATTTTATTTTAAATTATTGATATATATATATATTTTATTTTTATATAATTTAAAAAGTTTATAAATTAAATAAAGATAATAGTTAATAAAAATGTATTTAAGTAAATATATTTATATGTACACATTTTTGTGTGTTTATATTTTTTTAAATTAAGTTTATTTGTTATATTTAGTTAAAATATATATTAAATGTAATTTATTTTGTTAAAAATATTAATATTATTTAATATATTTTATTTAAGTTATATATATTTTTAAGTCGATATTTTTTACATCTATATTTTTTACTTCGATATTTTTGATTTGATATTATTGTACTTACCTGTTTAAGTATAGGTAGTCGATATTTTTGTATTCGATATTTTTACATCGATATTTTTGTTAACTATATTTTTTACATTGATATTTAATCAGGGAACCTATATATATTTATATATATAGGAAAAGTTTCGGGGTGATTCGTCAATCGGGGGCCTAGGAAAAAAGGGGATCCCAAAACGCATTTTCTCCATGTTAATTTCCATAGGAAACTTTAGACAAAGCTACAGCCTGAACTGCTGAACAGAATTACACCAAATTTGGCAAAAAGGTAGCTTCTGGTTCAGAAAGTGTTCTTTTTTTTTAAATTGTGTAAATCCGTTCAGTAGTTCGTGAAATATTCATATTTTAAAAACTATATATTTGGTGACCGCAGTGGTTCCGCGAACCCTCCCAAGCACGCGCTTGATTCTGATTGGCTGCCTACACGCTAAACCAAAAACTATTGGCAGCCATCTTATGACTCGGTTGAACTGAGTCACAAGAAAAAAGGACGAAAACATGAAAAGGGGGCAAGGTAGAAACACCCTGACCCCCTATGCCTGCTCAGGGGGTCCCAAAGGGACCCTCAGGGCCTGAAAAACCATTTAAAAAAAATATATTTCCATCCAGTTTCACGATGGGTGCGCGAATCCGGGCGAAAAAAGTTTTAAAATATGAAGCTCGGGCTTAATAAGCCCCCGGGTGGGCCTGGTCCCGGGGGCAATGTGCCAAATATATGCGGAGGCTGTGCGGGCCCCCGCAGCCCCAGGGACCGCCACCTCCCGGGGGCTTTATTATTTATGGGCGGGGGGCCTCGTAGGCTCCCCCAAGTCCTCGGGGACCGCCACCTCCCCGTGGCTTTCTTCAATTGTGGGTGGGGGGCCTTACGGGCCCCCCCAAGCCCCAGAGTCCCCCACCTCCCCAGGGCTTAATTAAATTATGGGCGGGGAGCCTCATGGGCCCCCCCAAGCCCCGGGGACCACCACCTCCCCAGGGCTTTCTTTAAATATGGGCAGGGGGCCTCGCGAGGCCCCCCAAGCCCCGGGGACCGTCAACTCCCCGGGGCTCCAATACATTAAAATGAGTGTTGGGGGGCTCCTGCCCCTCCCCACACTGCCCCAGGGACCACCATCTCCCCGGAGCTACATACATGTTGCACGGGGGGCCACACGGGCCCCCTCCGTGAGCCCTCCTTGGCCCTGGGGACCGCCACCCCCCAGGGCTGGCTCCAGTAATGTCCCCGGGTGCCCACCCATGACACATTGCAGTTTGCAATGACAGGGCTCCCGCCCAGTCATTGCAAACACTGCTTTGCTTCATGGAAGCGAGAGCAAGAAACCTCCTCTCGCTTCCATGAAGCGAAGCAGATTGCTTTTCGACAAGGGGAGCTGCATGTCGGCAGCTCCCCTTGTCCAAAAGCAATGCCGGATCCCGCAGGAGGCGGGGAGCCGGCAGGGACCGCTGGGGCATTGGAGCTCCCCCCGCAGTCCCCAATGTTGAGGCCAGACCCTGGGGGATGGGGTCCCTGGGGCCATAATTGGTCTCTAGAGGGGGGCCACGTGACCCCCTCTAAAATTAAAAAAAATAAATAAAGGCTGGCCAGGTCCCGGGTGAGGTGGTCCCCGGGGCCAAGAGAGGCCCAGAGAAGGGGGGCAATGCGGCCCCCCTCCCGTATAAATATATATATATTTTTTTTTAACAAGGCCAGGCCCCAGGGGATGGGGTCCCCGGGGCCAAAAGTGGCCCAGGGAAGGGTGGCCACGTGGCCCCCTCCCTTTTAATTTTAATTTTTTTTTAAACGGAAGGCCGGCCCCGGGGGATGGGGTCCCCGGGGCCATAATTGGCCTCAAGAGGGGGGCCACGCGACCCCCTCTAAAATTAAAAAAATAAATAAAGGCTGGCCAGGCCCCGGGGGAGGTGGTCCCCGGGGCCAAGAGAGGCCCAGGGAAGGGGGGCAATGCGGCCCTCCTCCCATAGAAATATATATATATTTTTTTTAAACGCGGCCAGGCCCCAGGGGATGGGGTCCCCGGGGCCAAAAGTGGCCCAGGGAAGGGTGGCCACGTGGCCCCCCTCCTGTATACATTAAAAAAAAAATACACAAGGCCATGCCCCGGGGATGGGGTCCCCGGGGCTAAAATCGGCCTCTGGAGGGGGCCGTGCAACCCCCTTCCCGTTCTTTAAAAAAAAAAAAAAATTATGGGTCAGGCCCTGGGGGATGGGGTCCCCAGGGCCCACAAAATATTAAGAGAAGGGGGGCCACACAGCCCCCTTTTAAGAATAGTAAAAAAAAGCAGAAGCCAGCATCTTGCCGCAGCCCCTGCCCCCTCCCTGCACCACTGTGCAAACGCGCCTCTTGGCACGTTCCGGATTGGGGGATTAAGTCCCCTAGAATCTTAAGGGTCCTTAGAGGCCAACTAGTCCACTAGGTATCTCCAGTAAGCCCCACACAGTGGGATTGCTGTGAGGTGGTCCGAGGCCATGCCCCCTTTTTACACCACTCTGCAAACGCGACTCTTGGCGCATTGCTGGTGGGGTGATGAGGTCCTCTTGTGGCCTGAGGACCTCAGGAGTAAAGTGGACTTTATCCCCGAGCAGCAGTGCACCAGGAGGAGCATTTGCAGAGTGATGTAAAAGGGGGCGTGGCCTTAGACCACTCTCAGCAATCCAGCTGTGTGGGGCTTACTGTAGTTACCTGGTGGGCTAGTTGGCCCCCAGGGACCCTCTGGATTCAGGGGGACTTAATCTCCCAACCCAGAACGCACCAGGAGGCGTGTTTGCAGAGTGGTGGAGAAAGTGGGCATGGCCTGTGTCCACCTGTCAGCAATCCCACTATCTGGGACATACTGGAGGTATCAGGTAGGCTAGTTGGCCCCTAAGGACCCCCAGCAGCGAAGGGGACTTTGATCCCCATCCAAGAGCGCGCCAGGTAGTGCGTTTGCAGAGTGGTGGGGAAATGGGGCATGGCCTGCTATGAGAACTTAGCAATCCTGCTGTATGGGACTTACTGGAGGTAATAGGAGGGGTAGTTGGCGCCCAAGGTTGGCCTTGGGGGCCAGATACCCCTCCTGTTAGCTCCAGTAAGTCCCACACAGTGGGATTGCTAAGAGGTCTTCGGAGACAACGCTCACCTTTCTCCACCACTCTGCAAATGTGCCTACTGGCACAGTACTGGTTGGGGGATGAAGTCCATTTTACTTCTGGGGGATTTTGACAGCCAAGTAGCCCTCCTAGTACCTCCTGTAAGTCCTACGCAGCGGAATTCCTGAGCACTGGTTGGAGGCCCAGGCCCCTCTCTGCACCACTCTGCAAACGCGACTACTCCGTTATAGTCAGAAATTAGCATTTAAAAAACCTTAGAAATTCACTGAAAAAACATAGGTTTAAGGGACGTTATAGTTAGAAATTAGCATTTAAAAAACCTTAGAAATTCACTGGAAAAAACATAGGTTTCAGGGACGTTATAGTTAGAAATTAGCATTTAAAAAACCTTGGAAATTCACTAAAAAAAACATAGGTTTCAGGGACGTTATAGTTAGAATTAGCATTTAAGAAACCTTGGAAATTCACTGAAAGTTACACAGGTTTGAGGGACGTTATAGTTAGTTAGACATTTCACTCGTACAAAACCAGAGAAATTCGGCAGTTATAGTTAGTTGAGCTAACTAGAACTCGTGCCCCCGCAATGCACTGCTGATGACGTCACATATTACATCACTCATGACATGGTCAGTGACATCACTGATGACATTACTGATGACATCTCAAATGACATCACTGATTTCTAACTATAACGTCCCTGAAACCTATGTTTTTTTCTGTGAATATATATATATATATTTTTCAATGTAAATTAGTAACGTTTAAATTAAGAGTTTTTTCTAAATGAATAAGGTTATTCTAATTTGTAATGCATTTGAAGTTAAGCACTTTCTCTACTTTTGCACAGACTGGATTAGTAATTCTTACCCCTCTGGAGTCCAACACTTTCCCTACTATTGCGCTGTTTGGAATGAGAATAGTAAATGTAACCCCTCCAAAGTCCAACACTTTCCCTACTGTTACACCGACTGGGGTAGGAATAGTATATTCAACCCTTCAAAGTCTAACATGTTCCCTACTGTTGTTTAGCGTGGAGTGGGAAATAGTACATTTAACCCCTCCAAAATCTAATGCTTTCCCTACTGTTGTTAGACTAGAGTGAGAATAGCAAATGTAACCTCTCCAAAGTCCAACACTTTACCTACTGCTGCACTTTTTGGAGTGGGAAGAGTAAATTTACCCCTCCCCTGAAGTCCAACACTGCCCCTACTGTTGCACTGTTTGGAGGGGGAATAGTAAATTTAACCTCTCTGACTTTGCGATGACTGGAGTAGGAAAGGTAAATTTAACTCCTCCAAAGTTTAACTCTTTCCCTACTGTTGGAGAGGGAACAACAGTTTTAACCCCTCTGAACTCCAACAGTTTCCCTACTGTTGTGCAGACAGAAGTGCGAGTAGTAAATTTAACCCCTCCAAAGTCCGACATTTTCCCTGCAGCTGCATTGAATGGGGTAGGAATAGTAAATATAGCCCCTTCGAAGTCTGACACTTTACTTACTGTTGCGTTGTTTGGAGTGGGAATAGTTGATGTAATCCCTCCGAAGACCAACACTTTGCCTACTGTTTGGAGTGGGAATAAAAGGTTTGACCCCCTCCAAAGTCCTACCCTTTCCCTACTGTTGCATAAAGGGAATAGAATATCTAATGTTTTCAGACTCCAATACTTTTGCTACGCTTGGTTACATATATTTTTTAATTTGTTTATTTGTTTAAATGTTTATAATATTTATTTTGAAATTGCGTTTTTTGGTTTTATACTTTTTTTAATATTTTATTTATTTGGTAATATATTTTATATTTTGTATTTGAATTGTTAAGATGTTTTAAATTTTAAATAATATATATAAATTTATATATGTGTGTTTATATTTATTCACTGAAAAAACCATAGGTTTTAGGGACAGTTATAGTTAGTTGGACATTTCACTCGTACAAAACCATAGAAATTCCCCTGTTATAGTTAGTTCAGCTAACTATAACTCGCGCCCCGCAATGCACTGCTGATGACGTCACATATTACATCACTCATGACATGGTCAGTGACATCACTGATGACATCACTGATGACATCTCAAATGACATCACTGATGACATCACTGATGACATCATCCAGTGACTGTGTGTTTCTGTAAAGTTTAAATATGTTTAATATATATAGGGAAAGGCGTATTGAAGAATGAGTGGGTGTATAAGTGTCTGAATGGATGATTTAGTACGTGAGTGATTGACTCTACAAGTGAGTGATTAAACGTATCTTACTGAATGCATGGGTTAGTGACTAAACTGTGTGAATGTCTGTATCCGTCTGTTTGTTGGTGTGTAAGTGGATGCATGGATTTGCGAATAGCTACATGAGTGTCTATATGGGTTATTGATTGGTTCTCTGAGTATCTGTATGGCTGCCTGAGTGTTTGTGTGGGTGGGGTGTGTGTGACTCTGTACATAGATGTGTGAGTGGGTGATTCACTGGGTGCATGATTTCAAGAGTGCATCTGTGATGGACTGCTTGGGTGGGTGAGTGTGTGTATGGGTGTGTTAGTGAGTGAATGCATATCTCAGTGGTACATGTGCGAGTAACTACATATGTAAAAGGCAGTATATATGTGTGTTAGAGTATTTAAATGGCTATAAGTGAGAGTGTGTGATAGTGAGAGTGGCTGTATGGATGCGTGTGTGCTTGTATCAGTTATTGTATAAGAGCGTAAGAATGTGCTAGTATTTGTATGAGTAAGTGAGCTGGTGTGTGTATAACTGTATAGGTGAGTAAATGGGTGTGTGATTAATTTTTTGCATGACTGACTAGGTGTGTGAGTACCTCTATGAATGAGTGGCGGTGTGTGTGTTTATATAGGTGTATGAGTGCATATGATAGTCCTGTACTGAGTGACTGTAAGTATGAGTGACTGTATGGGTGAGTGAGTGGATGTGTGTGTAGACCTAAGAATCAGTGAGTGGGTATGTCGTTTTTGGTGTTGGAGTGTCTATGGTTTTGAGAATGGCAGTCTGTAATTTAGAGTGGGTGTATCAAAAGTTATATTAGGGTGTGAGAAGATGCATGAAATTATCACATGGATGATGTCATCAGTGATGTCATTTGAGATGTCATCAGTGATGTCATCAGTGATGTCACTGACCATGTCATGAGTGATGTAATATGTGACGTCATCAGCAGTGCATTGCGGGCGCGAGTTATAGTTAGCTGAACTAACTATAACGGGGGAATTTCTATGGTTTTGTACGAGTGAAATGTCCAACTAACTATAACTGTCACTAAAACCTATGGTTTTTTCAGTGAATTTCAAAGGTTTTTAAATTCTAATTTCTAACTATAACGTGTCTGAAACCTATCGTTTTTCAGTGAATTTCAAAGGTTTTTTAAATGCTAATTTCTAACTATAACGTGCCTGAAACCTATGATTTTTTAAGTGAATTTCAAAGGTTTTTTAAATGCTAGTTTCTAACTATGCCTACAGAGGTAGGACATGTGAAGAAAGAAGAAAAAACGCACAGAAAGAAGCAAAAGATGTGCAGAAAGAACCAACAGAGGAGCAGAAAGAGGCCTTGTTGCAAAATCATCCTGTGCCCACAACTTTTTCAGACGGGTACTGGTGGTAACTGACTCTGACTAACCAGAGCCAGTGCTATGCTAAAAGACACTTAGAATACAGTGAAAACACCTACATACACTAGGGAACACTATGTGTTGGGGTACCCCTGTGATTAGCATGACCTCCTCTGCAAGTCCCTAGTACATAATAGGGCAGGGGATTAAAACTACCTCTTAAAACGCACTACAGGGCGCGTTTGCACAGTGGTGAAGGGAGAGGGGGCCTGAGGTGACATGTGTGCAAACACGCCCCGTGGCGCATTTTAAGTTGCGGGATTAAGTCCCCTTGAATCCTGAGGGTCCCTGCGGCCCAACTAGCCCCCCAGGTACCTACAGTTAGGACCACAGAGCTGAGTTGCAGAGAGGCGTTCCGAGGCCACGCACCTTTTTTCACCTCTCTGCAACGCAACTCTGTTGTGCTTACTGAAGGTACCTGGTGGGCTAGTTGGCCCCCAGGGTCCCTCAGGATTCAAAGGGAATTAATTCCCCAACTTAAAACGCACCACAGGGCGTGTTTGCGCACATGTCACCTGAGGCCCCGCCCCTCCCTTCACCACTGTGCAAACGCGCCCCGTGTAGCGTTTTAAGTTGGGGGATTAGGTCACCTTGAATCCTGAGGGTCCCTGGGGCCCAACTAGCCCACCAGGTACTTCCAGTAAGCACCACAGGCCTGCGTTGCAACGCCTGTAACAAATTGTGCAGTTGTGTTTAGGTAGTGAAGAGGGTCATGCTGGAGGTAGTGTTTTAGGGTTTAGGGTAGTGCAGTGGTCTTTGGGTAGTGTAGGGGGTCGTGCGGGGGTAGTGTTTTACGGATTAGGGTAGTGCATTGGTGTTTGGGTAGTGTAGGGGGTCATGCGGGGGTAGTGTTTTAGGGTTTAGGGCAGTGCAGTGGTGTTTGGGTAGTGTATGGGGTCGTGCTGGGGGAGTGTTTAGGGTTTAGGGCAGTGCAGTGGTGTTCGGGTAGTGTAGGGGTTGTGCTGGGGGAGTGTTTTAGGGTTTAGTGCAGTGCAGTGGTGTTCGGGTAGTGTAGGGGTCGTGCTGGGGGAGTGTTTGAGGGTTTAGGGCAGTGCAGTCGTGTTCAGGTAGTGTAGGGGGTCGTTCTGGGGGAGTATTTTAGGGTTTAGGGTAGTGCAGTGGTGTTCGGGTAGTGTAGGGGTCGTGCTGGGGGTAGTGTTCTAGGGTTTAGGGCAGTGCAGTGGTGTTCGGGCAGTGTAGGGGGTCGTGCTGGGGGTGGTGTTTTAGGGTTTAGGGCAGTGCAGTGGTGTTCGGGCAGTGTAGGGGGTCGTGCTGGGGGTGGTGTTTCAGGGTTTAGGGCAGTGCAGTGGTGTTCGGGCAGTGTACGGGGTGTGCTGGGGCTGGTGTTTCAGGGTTTTGGGCAGAGCAGTGGTGTTCGGGCAGTGTAGGGGGTCGTGCTGGGGTGGTGTTTCAGGGTTTAGGGCAGTGCAGTGGTGTTCGGGCTGTGTAGGGGCTCTTGCTGGGGGTGGTGTTTCAGGGTTTAGGGCAGTGGTGTTCGGGCAGTGTAGGGGGTCTTGCTGGGGGTGATGTTTCAGGGTTTAGGGCAGTGCAGTGGTGTTCGGGCAGTGTAGGGGGTCTTGATGGGGGTAGTGTTTCAGGGTTTAGGGCAGTGCAGTGGTGTTCGTGCAGTGTAGGGGGTCGTGCTGGGGGTGGTGTTTCAGGGTTTAGGGCAGTGCAGTGGTGTTTGGGCAGTGTAGGGGGTCGTGCAGGGGGTGGTGTTTCAGGGTTTAGGGCAGTGCAGTGGTGTTCGGGCAGTGTAGGGGGTCGTGCTGGGGGTGGTGTTTCAGGGTTTAGGGCAGTGCAGTGGTGTTCGGGCAGTGTAGGGGGTCATGCAGGGGGTGGTGTTTCAGGGTTTAGGGCAGTGGAGTGGTGTTCGGGCAGTGTAGGGGGTGGTGCTGGGGCTGGTGTTTCAGGGTTTAGGGCAGTGCAGTGGTGTTTGGGCAGTGTAGGGGTCTTGCTGGGGGTGGTGTTTCAGGGTTTAGGGCAGTGGTGTTCGGGCAGTGTAGGGGGTCTTGCTGGGGGTGATGTTTCAGGGTTTAGGGCAGTGCAGTGGTGTTCGGGCAGTGTAGGGGGACTTGCTGGGGGTAGTGTTTCAGGGTTTAGGGCAGTGCAGTGGTGTTCGTGCAGTGTAGGTGGTCGTGCTGGGGATGGTGTTTCAGGGTTTAGGGCAGTACAGTAGTGTTCGGGCAGTGTAGGGGGTCGTGCAGGGGGTGGTGTTTCAGGGTTTAGGGCAGGGCAGTGGTGTTTGGGCAGTGTAGGGGGTCATGCTGGGGGTGGTGTTTCAGGGTGTAGGGCAGTGCAGTGGTGTTCAGGCAGTGTAGGGGGTCGTGCTGAGGCTGGAGTTTCACGGTTTAGGGCAGTGCAGTGGTGTTCGGGCAGTGTAGGCCGTCGTGCTGGGGCTGGTGTTTTAGGGTTTAGGGCAGTGCAGTGGTGTTCGGGCAGTGTAGGGGGTCATGCTGGGGCTGGTGTTTCAGGGTTTAGGGCAGTGCAGTGGTGCTCGGGCAGTGTAGGGGGTCGTGCTGGGGGTGGTGTTTCAGGGTTTAGGGTAGTGCAGTGGTGTTCGGGCAGTATAGGGGGTCGTGCTGGGGCTGGTGTTTCAAGGTTTAGGGCAGTGCAGTGGTGTTCGGGCAGTGTAGGGGGTCGTGCTGGGGCTGGTGTTTCAGGGTTTTGGGCAGAGCAGTGGTGTTCGGGCAGTGTAGGGGGTCGTGCTGGGGGTGGTGTTTCAGGGTTTAGGGCAGCGCAGTGGTGTTCGGGCAGTGTAGGGGGTCGTGCTGGGGGTGGTGTTTCAGGGTTTAGGGCAGTGGTGTTCGGGCAGTGTAGGGGGTCTTGCTGGGGGTGATGTTTCAGGGTTTAGGGCAGTGCAGTGGTGTTCGGGCAGTGTAGGGGGTCTTGCTGGGGGTAGTGTTTCAGGGTTTAGGGCAGTGCAGTGGTGTTCGGACAGTGTAGGGGGTCGTGCTGGGGTGGTGTTTCAGGGTTTAGGGCAGTGCAGTGGTGTTCGGGCAGTGTAGGGGGTCGTGAAGGGGGTGGTGTTTCAGGGTTTAGGGCAGTGCAGTGGTGTTCGGGCAGTGTAGGGGGTCGTGCTAGGGGTGGTGTTTCAGGGTTTAGGGCAGTGCAGTGGTGTTCGGGCAGTGTAGGGGTCGTGCAGGGGCTGGTGTTTCAGGGTTTAGGGCAGTGCAGTGGTGTTCGGGCAGTGTAGGGGGTCGTGCTGGGGGTAGTGTTTTAGGGTAGTGCAGTGGTGCTTGTGTAGTGTAGGGGGTCGTGCTGGGGGTAGTGTTTTAGGGTTTAGTGTAGTGCAGTGGTGTTTGTGTAGTGTAGGTGGCCATGTTTTAGGGTAGTGCAATGGTGTTTGGGTAGTGTAGGGGGTCGTGCTGGGTGTAGTGTTTTAGGATTTAGGTTAGTGCAGTGGTGTTTGGGTAGTGTAGGGGGTCGTGCTGGGGGTAGTGTTTTAGGGTTTAGGGTAGTGCAGTGGTGTTTGTGTAGTGTAGGGGTCGTGCTGGGGGTAGTGTTTTAGGGTTTAGGGTAGTGCAGTAGTGCTTGTGTAGTGTAGGGGGTCGTGCTGGGGGTAGTGTTTTAGGGTTTAGGGTAGTGCAGTGGTGTTTGTGTAGTGTAGGGGGTCATGTTTTAGGGTAGTGCAGTGGTGTTTGGGTAGTGTAGGGGTCGTGCTGGGGGTAGTGTTTTAGGGTTTAGGGTAGTGCAGTGGTGTTTGTGTAGTGTAGGGGGTCATGCTGGGGGTAGTGTTTTAGGGTTTAGGATAGTGCAGTGGTGCTTGTGTAGTGTAGGGGGTCGTGCTGGGGGTAGTGTTTTAGGGTTTAGGGTAGTGCCGTGGTGTTTTTGTAGTGTATGGGGATCATGTTTTAAGATGCAACGCTCCAATACCTGACCAGTCTGCACTACATAAAACTGCAAAAAACTCAAAATAAAAAGTGTTTTGCACACTTTTGTTATTGGGCTATATGTGGGCTACATCTGGGTAATATTTGTGCTACATTTGGGCTCTTTTTCACTGGTGGCCATCTTGGAAGACTTCTTTGTTATGAAGTTTCCTAATTTCCTCATTTACTGCAGTCTCCTCAGTAGGAAATGCTTTCAGTTTTTACTTTGATTCCATCAAGAAGGCATTCAGATGTGTCTCACATTTGCCATAAATTCAGAATGTTAGCACTCTAGTTGCTCATTAGATCACTGTAGTAAAGCTACTGCTCACCAGGGAGTTAACTGGAAGTCTGCTGCTGGTATTGAAAGTGATTGTTTCAGTCTGCATGTCAGAATTTTCTAATGAAATAGAAGAGGATTTGAGATCTCACTTAAAACATGCCCTAATTTTTCTTTCTGCAGCACTAACCATAATTTCTATTTCAAAAAGAACCCCCTCATTTTGTTCCTTTTTAAATTAAATGTTTTAAGTGTTACCGGTTTATTCCAATCAAGATGGCTTCAGGTGTGCCATACTTTTGTCATAAGTAAGGCTGTTAGCGCTCTAGTTGTTCTTTACAACACTCTGGGAAGCTGCAGTAGAACACAAAGGCATCAACTGGCAGGCTTCTCCTGTTGAAATATAACAGGAAGATATTTGAGATCACACTTGAAACATGTCCTAATTTTTCTTTCTACAGCACTAACCATAACTTCTATGACAAAATGAACCCCATCATTTTGTTCCTTTTTAAATTAAATGTTTTAAGTGTTACCAGTTTATTCCAATCAAGATGGCTTCAGGTGTGCCATACTTTTGTCATAAGTAAGGCTGTTAGCACTCTAGTTGTTCTTTAGAACACTCTGGGAAGCTGCAGTAGAACACAAAGGAATCAACTGACAGTCTCTGCCCTTGTTGGATGTACATGTTTTACTGAGAATGTCAGACTTCATTCTCACATGACTGAGAAAGATAATGTGAATTTACAGAAAATATGCTCTCATTTTAGCTTCTGGAGCACCTTCCAAAACTCTATGGGACAAGCATGTGAAAATAGTTTTCTCTCAAACATGATTCATGATATCCCAGCAGAAGGTTTTTCACAGGGTAAAATCACCTTAGAACACACCACAATTCCTGAAATTAGTATGGTACCATCAACAAATGAATTCTAATGTAACTAAAGTCTGTTATCACCCTTTATAGTTCTCCTTTTGGTAACCCTCAAAATCTTTGATTCACTACAATGCATTTCAATGGGGTACTATCATGTATATTGGTCTCAGGATGGCTGCCAGCAATTCCAGGATGAAGTGCTGACAGCCAATCAGATCTCACGATGACATGTGTGGTTAGGCTCCGCCTATATATATATGTGATTTTACTTTTGATTTTCTCAGGAACTACTGAACGGATTTACACCATTTAAGCAAAAGGCACGACACTGAACCAAGGGCTACCTCTTTGCCAAATTTGGTGTAATTCCGTTCAGCAGTTCGGGCTGTAGCTGCGACTAAAGGTTCCTATGGAAAAATGAATGGGGAAAACACGTTTTGGGACCCCCCTTTTTCTCGGCCCCGCTTGACGAATCACCCCGAGACTTTCAGGATAGGAGCGGACCGGAGCACCCCAACAAGTTGGAAACTTTCGCGAAGATTCGTCAACCGGCGCCAACGTTATCTCAAATAGAATGTTGCGGATTTCCTTTGGAAAATAGGTCCTAACTATAACTATCTACTGGCGACTGCCAGTAGATAATATATGTATCTGATATATATATATATGTTTTTCATAGTAGTAGTTAAAAAAATTAGAAAAATACATGTAATATAATGTAAAATAAATGTATGCAATAATTTTGTTACACTATATATGTATATACATATATACAAACACACATACACATAGATATATATGTGTGTGTTTTTAACTAATTATATATTTTTATATAGTATTATTAAGTATTGGTGGAATGTATGTAATTTACATTATGTTCATGTTGTATACTAAATATTTAGGATTTATTACTTTGAACTATACATAGATATTTTTTAAACAATATTTTTGTATGTTTTTGGACGATATTAGTGTTAAACAATAAATTATTGCAAATATTTTTGTACTTACCATTATAAGTATTGGGACACAAAATTTTGGTAAGCTATATTTTTGACACAGTATATGTGTTGAACGATATTGTTTACTTTGATATTGGGTCCATGATTCGTCACCGGACAGATAGGTGTGAGGGCTCTCTGCACTCCCATCCCCACAAGGAGATGTAGGGCTTGTGTTACTCGCCTGCAGCTGCTCCAATTCAATTATGACCTTATCACTGTGCCTGTAATTTAGCAATATTTGCATTTTCTTCACAAAGTTTCACAGTTTAATCATAACCATACGTACAAATTATTTTTCATATTTCATTGCAATCATAGTCCATTTTAAAGGTTTAGAAGTATACAGATCCCTTATTCCACCACTCATAACCAAACTCGTTCATGCACACCCAAATGCACTAATGTCTCTCATCCACCCTCCACTCTCACTGTTACCCATATGTTTTAAAAACTTACTTATTTCACTATATTTGGGATCCATCGATGTCGGGCGTTACTATAAACATCATCGATGGGGCATTTTGGTGTATCTGATTTCTTTCTTTCATTTCGTTTTGTCACTACTGGGTCAAGTTTATTCCCATGCCTCTCCTTCTTTGAGAACCAAAATACTCACTGCAATATATGGACTCAAAGGCCTTTTAAAAGGACAGAAATATGGGTCTCAGATTGGGATTGCTTTCTGTATGGCTACCTCACATCAAGAGTTCAAATGGGACATACAGTATAGATCTCAATTTTAATTGAAAGGGGGTCTTGCTAGGGTTGTCCTTGTCCCTCGGATATTTGTTTTGCCTTTGTAAATCTTGGCCACTGTCTTGAGGTGGGAGGGCAGACATAAAGACATTTCCATAGACAGAGAAACACAAGTTATTTTGTTCTATGTAGATGTAATAATATATACTTAAATTTCAATGCCATGGATGAAGACTCAGGGGCATATTTATAAAAAAAAGTTTCATCACCCTTGCACCACGCAAGGAGGTGCAGGGGCGACACAACTACTAATTCGGATTTACCAAGCCACGCAAGACCACCTTGTGTGGACGTGCATGGTTTGTTAAATCGAGAGTAATGCAAAGCAGCTCAGCGCAAAATTATGTGTTGCGTTACTCTGTTCCAGGGAGGTGTTCAATGGGTGGAGCGTGAGTGTTCCCACTCATCCATCCATGCATTTTGATGCATTTCCAGATTTACTTTTACTGGTAGACTTGGGAATGCGTCAAAATGCTACGCCCCCCAAGGTGAGGCGTAACGATGAGAAATTTCTTTACTTCTCCTTGTTGCTTCCTCTTTCTATGTGTGCTGCATTTTGCAGCACACATAAAAAGAAGAAAATGCCTCAGAAGATTGTTTTTGTGCAGGAAGGTGCCCTTTCCTGCACAAAACCAACTCTGCCTGCCACGCAGTCACCCTTGCATCATGGTGCAAGTAAAGGACAGGAAACTACCAAATAATGTTAAATCCAGCTCATTCCTGCCTTTTCATGCAGCGCAGTAAGGTGGCTTGCTGCGCTGCATGAAATATAGATAAAATGCCCCTGAAAATCTGAGGCACTACACGAGTTTGGAAGAATGGCAGTTTTGAAAATGGATTGAGCCAAGGCCTGCATCTTTCCCTTTACACCCAGAGACTGATGCAATAGCACTTCCCCTGCCTTGCAGGGATCTCACATAAACATTCACCACATTTCATTAGGGAGAGGAGTTGGCCTAACGGCTAGGGCGGTCAACCTCGAATCTGGGGAAGTGGGTTCGAGTCTCTCGAATCTGGGGAAGTGGGTTCGAGTCTCGGCAATGACACTGAACAACCTGTGATTCTGGGCAAATCACTTAATCTCCCCGTGCCTAACAAAAAATTAATGTGTCTTCATGTAACGCAACTGGTGCTATGTAAAGCGCTCTGATTCGGGTCAAGTTCGCGCTATATAAAACTCCGTAAAATAAAAATTATTTGGGGCTTAAAACATATCAAAAAGATCCATGTCATAGATAAATAATTTTAGGTTCACTAAGACAGTTTTACAGAACAATGTGGCATTCTGCAAGTGCATACCGCTGTGAGTTAGGGTAGTGATTGCTTTATCGAAGATGGTGATGCTCCCTCCCGCACAAGTTGTATTAATTTGTTAATCGTACTCTGGTCCTTTTAGTGCGTTGTTTAAAGAACTGAATTTCAATCTACTTGATTTGATATGGAGTGCAGAGAAACATAGGACATTATTGCGGACCCAGAGACTCCTGCTGAAAGGGGGGAGGGGCGGCCTGGGTGTCCCAGGCTTAGCATTTTCTTATCTGGCCAGCCTAGTCCAGTGAGTAGCCATTTGGCTTGTCACCGACCTGGGGTATATCAGCCAGGGAATTATCCTGACCCCAGTTTTGCAGCCTGCTTATTGGGACCAAGAACCCTCTTCACTTCTTGGTTAGGGTGGCAGCATCCTATAGGTTGCATTGCATGAGCAGGACTCATTTTACACTTGATGGCTTACCCAGCTACCAAAAGGGAAATAGGCCCAAATAACTATTAAAATAGTTGGACAGAGGTATAGTTAGGGTACCCTCTTGCATTAGGATCAAAAGTAAAATTGTTGAAAGTGATACTGTAGACAATGGAGCTAGAACCACAAGCAACTTGCCATATAGGTACTTTTCAGCCGGGAAGAAGTAGAGAGGTGGGGAATCTGCTCTAATAATAGGTCCAAAGACTCTCTTGATGGCCTTAGGGACAAGTAGACAGCTGCTATGGGAATGGAAGTACCTGAGAGAGACTAGAGTCTAATTCTAAGTTACACTCCCAAGAATTCTAGAAGGGAGTGCTTCAGATGTATGCATATTTAATAGTACACAGAACTTACCTGGTCACTCGAAAACCATTTCAAACATTACCAGGGACAGATTCGACAGAATCGTTGTGCCCAAGATGTAAGCCCCCAGAGAACGGATTCTATCATATACTTTGCTCGTCCACAGTGCTCTCAAACACCTGGGAGACTCTCACACAGCCGCTGACTATACTTGCAGGTTTGACTAACAATGGAAAACCAGAACTCTGCCTGTTGGAGTTGCTTCCTTGAACTGGGGATCAGCATGTTCATTGATCTAGCTTTCATAATAGTGAACTGACTAATAGCAATGTCTTGGGAGTCCATGGGAGGACTGACCCTGGGTAAACGGAAGCAAGGCATGCGACACTGGGCTGAATGTGAGGGTACTAGCTTACCCATAGAAGTTAAAAAAGACAAAAGAAAATGAGTATAGGCTTGGAATGAGTTATTGAACTCAGTGACCAGAGAGAACAGAACAGGTTTTAAGTGTCACAAGAGATGCTCCATGGGATAGACCAGCTGGGATAACAACCATTGTTGAGTCGAAGGCAGTGGATTAAGGGTTGATGGTAAGCTGCACATCTCCCCCATGGAAGAGAGAATAGGCTATAATTAGTCGCAATAAGACACTCAAGGAAGCTTGTGCCATGGCTTGAATCAGTTATTATTATGTCATGTCATGTCATGTTAAGTTATGTTATGTTATGTTATGTTATGTTATGTCATGTCATGGCATGGCATGTCATGTTAAGTCTTGTCATGTCATGTTATGTCATGTCATGTTATGTCATGTTATGCTATGTCATGTTATATTATGTTACGCTATGTGTAATTGTGTAGCTCATGACTCACCCGGGAGGGTATCCTGGTGCTGAAAGCACGAGCTGCATGGGCCAACCTAGGACTGGTACCAGGCGAAGAGCGAGGTCTTCATTTCTTTGCAGAATTTAAGAACTGAGGAGGTAACTCTGGTTTTCAGGTGCTGGTCATACCAGGCTTTGGGTGCAAGCTAGGAGAAGGCCCAACTGTCGGACCTGATTCTGTGTATGTGGAAAGTGTGTGCGTAGGAGTCTGGCCGAGCTGCAGTGTCTGGTAGGTTTGTAGAAGTTTATGAGGTTCTTGAGGTATGTTGGGCCAATGTTGTGTAAGACTTTGCATATGTGTGTGAGAGGAGTTTGGAGCTGTCTAGGTGATATATTGTTAAATCAATAAAATGCCTTAAGAAAACCTAATAAAAGACCAACTGGTCAGTCCTCGTGTCTGTATAGTTAATACAGAGCAACCAAGCCTGTTAAAACTTATTGTCTCACCTCCAACATCTAATATAGAGCCATAAGGGCCATAAAGACTGAACACTTGGCACGTTAATAAGGTCTTTGCATCATGTGAAGGAAATCAAAGTCCGGTGTTGGTTGGCAATTCAAGAAGATTTAAAGAAGAAATTGTGTGTTGTGTTAAGCATATGCGGTCAGTCTTGGTGGATTACATGCACAGTGATAAGGTAATATATATATGTGTAATTGCAATAGTTGAAATGGAGCAGCTGGGCATTATTATGAGGGTACTGGCTATCTTTCTTTAACAAAAAAATATTGTGAGTTTTTGCACAGTCTATTTGGGTTATTAATCACACACAGTCCCAGGGATGGATCCAATACCATGAAGAATATTTGTTTCCAGTGGGTAGCTCATATAAAATTGCTGGAATTGTGCCACAGTATTTTGAAACAGTGGCCTAGGCTGAATTTAAACAGTACTAGTACCGACCAAAGTGAATGTAGCAGTGTTATTGACTGGGAAGCAACAACCTAAACATACTTGTTTTTTTATTTGTAGGAATGAGAAGAAGCGTTTTCATTGGCTGTTGGAAATGAATTCATCATACCTCCAGGGCCCGCAGACAGTGCTCTACTGCTACGAGCATAGCAACACTTCCTGTCTCAGACAAAACCGATCCGATGCCAATCTCTCAGTGATGTACATCTTCATGGCGGGGTCAATAATACTCACAGTTGGAGGAAACATGGTTGTCATTATTTCAATCTCTCATTTCAAGCAGCTTCACTCGCCAACAAATTTCTTGATTCTTTCATTGGCCACCACAGATTTCCTGCTGGGTCTTGTCGTGATGCCCTTCAGCATGGTCAGATCCATTGAGTCCTGCTGGTACTTTGGCGACCTCTTCTGTACGCTGCACACGTGCTGTGATATTATGCTCTGTACAGCATCCATATTTCACCTCTGCTTTATTTCCATTGATCGCTATTATGGTGTGTGCTATCCACTGCAATACATGACAAAAATAACTATTCCTGTAATTGAGGGATTTGTCTTTATTAGCTGGTCAGCTCCATTCATCTTTGCTTTTGGCCTTGTGTTATCTGAAATTCATGTTGATGGAATAGAAGAGTATATACAATCAATCACCTGCACTGGGTTTTGTTTTCTCATTTTTAATAGGATCTGGGGATCAATGTGTTCTTTGATTTCCTTTTTCATTCCAGGCACCCTGATGGTAGGTATTTATATACACATTTTTACAGTAGCAAAACATCAAGCCAAAAGAATTGATGCAATCGCAAACAGACCAACACTCAAATCCAAAGGGCACAACAAGGTGCCTCGGAAAAAAGAAAGCAAAGCAGCAAAAACATTAAGTATAGTAATGGGGGTATTTATATTAAGCTGGCTGCCTTTTTTCATCCTCAACATACTAGACCCTTTCCTGGACTTCTCGACCCCTGTAGACGTATATAATGCTGCCCCTGTGGATGGGATATTTTAATTCTACATTTAACCCAATCATTTATGGGTTGTTCTATGCTTGGTTTCGTAAGGCGTTCAAAATTATCATGACAGGACAAATTTTTTCTCCAGGTTCTTCAATGTTAAATTTGTTCTCTCACAATAACTAGGTATCAACAAGGAGGTTTGCTAGGGTAGAAGACGTGCCCTACTTGATAAACGCATTGTTAGACCATAGGGTGGTCTTCCCCCAAATGTTTTGCCTCTCCTCCTCCATTTAGGTGAACCTAGTTTTGTTGGCCTTAGGACTCTGGGCACATTACCACTGCTAACCAGTGCTAAAGTGCTTGTGCTCTCTGTTTGAAACATGGTAACATTGGCTTGTATCCAATTGGCATATTTAATTTACTTGTGAGTCCCTAGTAAAATGGTAGTGCATGTACTCAGGGCCTGTAAATTAAATGTTACTATTGGGCCAACAGCACCGACTGTGTCACCCACTTAAGTAGCCATTTAACCCCTTCACTGCTAGGCCTTTCACCCCCCTGTGCTAAGCCCTTTTTTGGGCTACTTGGGGTAGTTTGCGCTTAGGCCCCCATAACTTTTTGTTGACACAAGTTATCCAGGTCAAATTTGTGTCCTTTTTTTCCAACAGCCTGAGGATTCTAAAGGAACCCAGGGGTTGTGGATTCCCCTTGAGAGGACTGAGAAATTATCCAAAATACAGCTACCTTTTGTTTGGGAAAAATGGGGAAAAGTGCTTTAGAAGAAAGCATCAGTTTTTTTCTCTGCAAATGGCATCAATGAATAGTGTGTAGTGCTAAACTCACCATCTTCCCAGCTTTCAGGAACAGACGGACTTGAATCATAAAACCATATTTGTCAACACAGCTTTAGCATTTTATTGGGAGATAGCCCATTTTTCCTATTTTTGTGCTTTCAACCTCCTTCCAGTTAGTGTTGTGAAGTCCATGGTGGGTCCTGAAAAGCTATACATTTCTGTAAAGTAGTCAAAATGCTGAATTCAGCAAAGGGTCATTTGTGCATATCCTTCAAGATTTTCCTATAAAAAGTAACAGTTAAATTAAAATATATTGCAATTGGGTTGTAAAAAACAGTCATTTATGTCTACGTTTTCATCTGTAACTTTGTGCAACTATGGCAGATTTTCAAAAGCAATATACTGTTACATCCACTGGCCCCTTCTGGTTGAGGGATATATATGGCTTGTAGGTTCACCAAGAACCCGAGGTACCCAGAGCCAATAACTGATCTGCACCTTGCAATGGTTTTTCATTGTGTACCGGGTATACAGAAATTCATTTGGTAAATTATAACGAGTGAAAAATAGGTATCAAGGAAACCTATGTATTTCTGAAATGGGCACACAATATGGAGTTTAGAAGCAGTGGTCATTTTCACATCTCTGAATCTGTGGGTACCCATCCTAACATGAGAATTAGAGGACATTTCTCAAAATGACTTCTTAGTCCTGGCCCCTTGATATACCTCTGTAAAAATATTGTTGCAGAAAGATTTTCATTTTTGATTTGTGTTTTTGTATCATTAGAGAAGTAATTTAGCTTGGGTAGACATTGCTAATCTGAGCCAAATCTTTCTGGACAACATTTTTAAAAATTGTGGATGTGTTGCAGTGATGCTGTAATATTTCAAGAACCATGAGACCTATATACTTAATTTTGGTGTTAAAAAACATCGGTTTTGGGGTTCAAGTAGTCTTACAGAGTCAGAAAATAACTCCTCAGAGCAACCCTTCCACCATTTTCCAAAATGGCGTCTGTATAATGATGTGTTTTTGCAATCATATTGGTAATTAATTTTAATATTGTGTTTGTTTCAGGTTTTCCGTTGATTCAAATTCAGAAACATGAGCAAAGCAGGTGATAGCAGAGGATCTTTACCTCCTGAGAAAATGTTGCTAACTACAAAATCTGAGAACTCCTTCAACAAAGAAAAATGTGTCATATGCCAAAATAATCCGAAAGAAAAGCTAACATCAACTGCAGCTGGACAGAAGAGAGTTCGAGATACTGCAGAAATACGTCAAGGCGAAGTTCATAAAAGATTGAAACTGATGGATGAAGAGGATCAAATATTTTATCATTGTAACAACAAGTGTTATAAGTCAATTACAATGGAAAAAAGCCTAGAAAAAATTCATTAAAAAATAGCAGAAACCAGTGCATTCCAACAAGAATCTGAGTCTTCTAAGATAGCAATGACAACCAAACCTTGTGTCCATCCACTTAGAAGATCAATGGCTACCGCTCATCCACCTCCAACAACTGATTCGAAAGCAGAAGATCTTCAATGTGTTATCTGTGGTTTAGCCAGAAAAATGGCCAAAGGTATTGGTGAAAGAACAAAGTACAGAGTATGTGAGTCTCAAAGGGCACATGTTTTTTTATCTACAGCTAGTTTCTTCCAGGATGAAGTTTTCAGCTGGATAGCTGATCTAAACAGCGAGGTGAATGTATTTGCCGCAGATTTGTATGCCCACCCAAACTACATGCATGCATACATTCGAAAATATGACTGCCAGCCTTCAGTTAAGTTTGCACTCTTTGAAAAAGCAAATTAAGTTTTAAAGCCACTCTTGAGTGCTGGCTACAGGTTCACACTCAGTGAGATCAGAACAATAAAGGTCAACAATAATGAAATTAAGATTTTTCTGGTGAGAATGTGCAATGACAGAATTTGTTTTTGTCAGTCTAACAAAAAAGAATGAGCCACTTACGGTGTTTTCAGCCGATTTGACTCCTGAAGTTCTTGCTGCCAAAATAAGATCACAGGATACAGTAAAATCAGCAGGAACCATTTTAAGAAATGTCTTGAAAGATTTAGATTTTGGACTTAATGAAAAATTTTGTGATGCCCCAGAGCTCCGCAAATTATGGCAGTCAACAAGAATGCCTGATGTTGTCTTAACATTTTTTACATAATTTTTTAATGTCAGCAAAGCAAAACTGTTACAAACTAAAGTTCTTGAGTTCAGAACAGAAGCCGACAACATTGATGATGGCTTTGAAGATATAAGCGAAGAAGTGGAAGACAATCCCATGAACCGACAGGCTTATGCTGTGCAATTGTACTGTCTTTTGCAAATCATGTTTTATGAATAACATCACGACAAAAAGAAAACTCCGCTACACATGATGACTGCCCACACAATCTATGACAAGTGCAAAAGTAGAGAGCTAATAACTTCAATGAATAGGATTGGTGCATCAACAAGTTATAATGACATAGTACGGAGCAGGAACTTGTTAGCAGCTTATGCTGTAAATCTTGTGAATCCGACAACACGCCACTTTCAAGTCACTTTACCAGGAAAGGATTTACAATTGCTGCTCTTGATAATTTTGATTTTGAAGACAGCTCTTCTTTGTCTGGGACTTCCAGCACACATGATACTGCCAGGGTGTTTTTTCAAGACTGTACCAATGAAGTAACTGCTGGAAAACAAGCTGTGTCAGCTGTAGGCATAAACAAACAAAGCTGCAAACTTATAACCCAACTGCCTTCCCAATGTGTGCAAAATCACTACAAGCTATCAACACATCCTAGTCTACCAGAAAGTTTCAAAGTGGCTGAGGACATGGATCTTCTTCTACCTGATTCTGCAGTCCACAAAGCTGATTTAACTGAATTTATCATATCGCTTATTTGGTGCGGACTGAAGGATGAAGAAAAGCCAGTTCCTCCTTGGGCTGGAATTCAGGCTCTGATCTCACAGAATACTGTCCCACTGAAGAAGATTGGGTTTTTACCAGTAATACCATCTCCAGTCACAAACTATGCAACAGTATACACAGCTCTAAAACATTTCCAAAATGTGCATGCTCAGCATGAAGGCCAGCCTATTCTGCCAATTTTTCTGCTATTATGGTGTTTTCTGTATTGTAGCTGACATTTTTATGAGCAATCCAGTAGGATTTGATCATCTTTTTCTGATAATGGGTATTTTCCACATGACAAAAGTTGTGTTGCGGTGTGCAGGAAGTTAACTCAGTGGATGTGGCATAAACAATGCACTTATTGAGGCTGAAATCTTTGGAAGCAACACTGTCCAGTCAGTATGGAGCAGAACTTATTATGTTTGTTTGTTACAAGATATGGTAATCATATTTGAGGCTATTGAAACATTGCGTTGGAATGCTTTCTGGAATAAGGATGACAAATTAGGTTTCACAAATCTTATCTCAGAAGTGAACAAGGCAAAGGGTTCACTTCATTCAAAAGACATAATGCAAAGCCAGGCAATGTTCAATACACTCAGTTCAAAATCAGAAAACCGAAAAACCAAGTTAGTAGAGTTTGTCAAAGAATGGGAAGAGCAATCAGAACTTTGGAAGTACTGGGGAAATGTTTTACACATGATAGCGCTAGTGAAAAAACTTGGTTCAGGCTGATTGGGAAGGTGATTGGGAGCTACACGTGAACACTGTGGAGTCACTGATTACTGTGTTTCGTGAATTCGATTACATAAACTTTCTGAGATATGGGTCCTGGTATTTGGAAAGAGTGAAGAAGCTAGAGATGGAAAAACCATACCTCTACAGAAAATTAATCCAAAGACATTTTGTGGTGAAAGACAGAGAGGGAAGGTTCAATGCTGTGGCTCCAGATATGAAACTGGAGCAGACGATCCAGAGTTCACAGAAAAGCTCCAAGGGAATTGTTGGTTAGACACGTAAAAGTGAATGTGTTGCCCAATGGCAGCTAGTTTACCATGAAGTCCTTTCTATTTGCAATGTTTTCAGAGAGATGACAAATTCAAAATTAATGGACCATCGTGAAACTGTTCCTCATCACGAACTTGTGGGAAAGAGAGGGGAATGTTTTAATAAACATGTTGACAGCCTTCTTCATTTTGTGCAGCAGCAAGGAAACCCCTTTGCAATGACTGAACTTGTGCGACTACACAACTCTGTGACCAAACAATAAGTGGATAATGATATAAAGAGACGTCTACTAGATGTCCTGGAACATGGATTGAAACTACACACAGAACTGAAGCAGGAGAGATATGTATTGAAAGAGAAAAAGCTGTTTGACCTAACCACTAAAACTAAACTTCCACGCTTTAATTGCCATAGTAAGAGTTTAGTCCAACCAGCCACTGTAAAACAGGTCACAAAAAAATAACTTTTGCAAGCACAGAGAGAGATGGATGTAGCAAAAGAAAGGGGTGAATTTATCAAGGGCATTCTGTCACATGAACTTCTTCCAACAAGCACATTATTTGACGGAGATAATGCAACCAAACCAGTGAAGCACAAACTCATACAAGAGCTCGCAAAAAACCTTTCACCTGAAGATTTTCAATTCGAAAAGGTATCTTCATTGAAACTTGCTATTGTTGTGGACTATATGTCACAGTTGCGAATGGTCAAGATTTAATCCATGCAAAACTTAGGAGAGGTCATTTAGACTGTTCAACAGCTATCAAAGTCAGTGTGCACCTTGCAGGAACTGCTCATTTTCTTTGACAGTTATCTTGAACTATCTGTCAAAGAATGTGAGAGAATCAGATGAAAGTCTATAAGTGGAATAATTGACCTTGCCTGTATTAAAAATTCGACACGTATACCTGTGCAACTTGATAAATTCAGGTCATCCACATTGAACAAGATGGATTTAGAGATGTTAACTCGCCAAAACATTGCTGATGCTTCAGTGAACACTGAATTTCCAATTATTGTAAGTGGAATGATTGTCAATGAGGAGTTGGTGCCTGCAGAGATATATTCAAACGGTATCTGCCATATTTTTCAATAACTTAACAGCAAATTGGAGGAAGCTGAACTTTGTGTTGTGCCACCTAGTGAGTGGGCTGTTCAAAATGGTTCCAATTGAGTCATTGTACTATCAAATGATACAAATGTCATTATTGTGCTACTTAGATCTGTTGCAATGTTCATAAGTCAAGGATTGTCAGAGTTATGGATACGTTATGGAACAGGTGAGAAAAGACAATCCTGCTTCCTATTCTATACAAGAATCTTGACCCAGAGATCCCCAGTGTTCTTATCAAGGCACATATTCTTAGGGGTGATGACAGTATGAGCAAAATTGGAACAAAGCTTGGAGATTTAACTGTTGAACCTGTGAAGTTTCTAAAAGGATTTGCTGAGTCAGAAAAATAATGTGATTTTAAAGACGTAGAAAAATACCTTATGCGTGTGTGGAAAATGAGTTTTGACTGTCACACATTTGACGATCTTCGGTACTGTGAGTTCAAGAGATCAGTCCCGCTAAGTGACCTTCCACAGATGTCATATTCTGTGTGTGAACACATTAAAAGAGCATTCTACTTGATCAGAAGATGTGTAAATGTGTTGGATCATGCATATGTAGAGAAAACTCTGTGTGAGTTTGATTGGGGAGATATTGATGGGGTGCTAAAGCCTCTACCTACAGAACTTACACATATATGTACTTTCAATACCTGTGCTACAAAAAGATGTCCCTGTCGATATGCTGTTCTAAAATGTTCAACATTCTGCAAATGTACCACGAACGAATGCTGAAACAAATATATAAAGTGAACTATGAAAATGTGTCTAAAACAGGAGTGATAAACGTTATTGTTTTTACATATTCAGATCACAAACATTCTTTGGTATATACATACAAGGATTAAAAAACATTATTATTTGTTTCATTTTTCTATATATGTCTCTTCTTCCTCTATTATAGCCACCATTTTGGAAAATGGCAGAAGGGTTGCCCCTGAGGAGTTATTTTCTGTCTCTATAAGACTACTTGACCCCCAAAACCTATGTTTTGACACCAAAATGAAGTATATAGGTCTCATGGTTCCTGAAATATTACATCATCACTGCAACACATCTGCCATTTTTAAAAAAGTAGTCCAGAAAATTTTTGCCCAGATCATCAATGTCTACCTAAGATAAATTACTTCTCTAATGACCCAAAAACACAAATCAAAAATGAAAATCTCTGGACAACAATTTTTTTACGGAGGTATATCAGGGTTCTGGGATCATCTTTCTTATACACTGTCTTATATTTGGAAAGCACAAATGCAGAGAAAGACAATGGTAATAACATTTGTTCTACTATTCTGTGTTCCCCTAAATCTCCCGAAAAAATGGTACCTCACTTGTGTGGGTAGGCCTAGTGCCCAGGACAGGAAATGGCCCAAAACGCAATGTGGACACATCACATTCTTCCACAGAAAACTGACCCTTTTCTTGCAATATGCCTAGCTGTGAATGTTGGGCACTAGCTCAACCAGCACTTAGGGAGACCGAGCAATCCTGTACATTTTTGAAAACTAGACATCCAGGGAAATCCAGGATGGGGGAAACTTGTGTTGCTCTCACCAGGTTCTGTTATCTAGAATCCCTTGCAAACCTCAAAATTTGTCTGAAAAACACATATTCCTCACATTTCTGTGATGGAAAGTTCTGGAATCAGAGGGGAGCCACAAACTTCCTTCCATGCAGAATTCCCCTAAGTCTTCTGATAAAAATAGCATCTCACTTGTGTGCGTAGGCCTAGTGCCCGAAACAGAAAATGGCCCAAAACTCAAAATGGACACATCACATTTTTCCACTAAACACTGACTCTTTTTTTGGAATGTGCTTCGCTGTGAACTATGGGACCTAGCTCAGCCGGCACTTATGGAAATCTGGCAAACCTGTACATTTTTTAAAACTAAACACCCAGAGGAATCAATAATTGGGTCTCTTGAGTGGCTGTCACCATGTTCTGTTACCCCAAATCCCTTGCAAACCTCAAAATCTGTCTAAATAAAGCACATTTTCCTCACATTTCTATGATGGAAAGTTCTAGAATCTAAGGAGAGGCACAAACCTCCTTCCACCCAGCATTCCCCCAAGTCACTTGGCCCACCCACACAAGTGAGGTAGCAATTATATCAGGAGTCCTGGAGGAACGCTGAGTGGTAGGAAATGTGTGCCCGCCAGGTGATCCCACAAATTTCCCGCACAGAAATGTGAGGAAAATGTGATTTATTTAGCTAAATTTGAGGTTTGCAGGGGATTATGGGTAAGAAAACATTGGCGGATCCAAACAAGCCACACCTACCTAGACTCCCCGGGTGTCTAGTTTTCAGAAATGTCTGGGTTTGGTAGGTTTCCCTAGATGGCTGCCGAGCCAGGGACCGAAAACGCAGGTGATGCCCCTGAAAAACCAGGTTGTTTTGTGATACATGATTTTGATGTCTCCACAATACGTTTTGGACCGTTCCCTGTCGCGGGCACTAAGCCCACCCTCACAAGTGAGGTACCATTTTTATTGGAAGATCTGGGGAATGCTGGGTGTTAGGAACTTTGTGCCGGCCCAGTGATCCCACAACTTTCCCACACAGAAATGTAAGGAAAATGTGATTTATTTTAGCTAAATCTGAGTTTGCAGGGAATTCTGGGTAAGAAAAAATTGGTGGATTCACACAAGCCACCCCCTCCCTGGACTCCCCTGGGTGTCTAGTTTTCAGAAATGTCTGGGTTTGGTAGGTTTCCCTAGAAGTCCGCAGAGCCTGGGGCCAAAAACATAGATGACCCCCTTGCAAAACCAGGTTGTTTTGTGATACATAATTTTGATATCTCCACAATACATTTTCGGCCCTTCCCTGTCACAGGCACTTGGCCCATCCACACAAGTGAAGTAGCATTTTTATCAGGAGACCTGAGGGAATGGTAAGTGGTAGGAAAATTGTGATGGCCCATTGATCCCACAACTTTCTCACACAGAAATGTGAGGAAACAATATGCTTTTGTCACTTAATCAAATTTACAAGGGCTTTTGGGTAAGTAAACCTTGTGGGATCCACACAAAATGTTGCTTTTTTCTGCCCTTAGCCCTTTTGTGCCTATAGCCTGGCCTGTGTCACAGGACTGGGTGTAACTGACAGTTAGAGTTTGTGAATTCCTCCCAGACAGTCACACAATAGAGGAATTGGGTGTGCCTGAGTGGGCCATCTGCTAGCAGGAAGGGGGAGCGGAGCTGAGCACAGCCCCACGTACACCTGAATAGTCTCTGCTCTGCCTTCACCCAAAGGGCCTAAAGAATCTGCATTGTCACTTGAGCCAGCTTGGCGCCAGGGCAGAGAAGTCAGTAAATTCCATGCACTTCAAAGCCACTGTCTAGAAGCTTCTCCCACCTTCCAGAACATGGACTGCAGTGTATAAAAGAAGGACCTTAGACAGCACCACGTCAGTAAACTTCTGGACCTGTTTATACTCTACTAGGAAGGACTGCTGTGCTGCTGCAACTATTATCACTCTGCTGGACTGCTACTCTGAAGGAGCTACTATTCTACTGTGCTGACTTGCTGGCTGGTGTCCTCTTGCCTGGGGAGGAAGAACTAGACCTGCAACCCACCTTGAACCCTGGACCCCAGAGTGACTCCCAGGGCTAGTCTGCTGGCCTCCTGATCTGAGCCTCAGGGACATAAAAGGCTCCTGAACAGCTCCTGGACCCATCTTGAGTGAGTTCCTGACCCCACAAGTGGTGCTCCTCAGGTCCTGGACCTTTAGTGTGACTCAGTAGCCTCCTAAATCAAGCTTTTGGACTCTCCGCAACTGTGAATGGGCCCGTTTGCAGCGGAATAGTGCCGCTCGCACTGAATATCAGTGCGAGCTGCCGCCAGCCCATCTCTTCACACAAAACGCATTGATCGCTGTGGAGGACCGCTAACATTAAGCTCCAGCCCACCCGGCCTGCTCTTCGTGCCATGCCAACCACCACCAGTGATGCTCTCCTTGCTCCTTGTGACTCTCTCCAATGTGAATGGGACTCTTGGCACAGAACTTGAGAAGGTAAAACTTCAGTGGGACTAATCTGGGGCTGTATCCGACCCGCTCCCATTGCGGTCAGCCTGAACTTTTGACTTTGACCCGGTCTGTGCAACCAGATATCCCCAGTTGGCACTTTCTGCTTTTAGGCGCTATTTTTGTTTATTCTAGAAAAATGTATAACTCTAGTTCTACTGATTGGATTTTTGTCATATTGGTTTTGTTTTATTTATTGAATTTTGCTCTATTTTTCTAACCTGGTGTGGGATCTTTTTGTGTGGGGTTTTCACTGATTTACTGTTTGAAGTGTTTCACAAATACTTTGCACATGGCCTCTAAGTTAAGCCTGACTGCTACATGCCAAGCTACCAGTGGATGAGCATAGGTTAATTTAGGGCTTGCTTGGCCTGACTAGGATTGTGGCTAGTGCTCGACCAGGGCTCACACCTAGTGAACCAGTAACCCAATTTCTAGCATGCACGATGTAAAAATGAAGCAGGAACTCTATGAACACATCTATCAAACACGTTTCTCAATTTATCTAGTGACACAAACTTCTCAAAGATGTTTCGGGGCAGCCACTTTTCAATAAATTGACAGCAAACGCTGCAGAAATGATTCAAGAATTGGCTCAGCAGAAAATAAACTTCTTCAGGAGATGGCTCCAATATAGTTGAAAATACCAGAAACTGTTGGAAAATGCCACATTGCCCAGAAAGAGGCCTTCAAAGAGGAGAACTTTAATCTTTCCCTGCATTGTGTCTGCTGAGAGGATTTTTCCAATAGGTCTAATATCACACTATAAATCAGGAAAAGGGGTTGAACATTGTGAGCATGTAGAATAGTAGCCATTCTTGTTGATGGGCCTGTTAGTCATAAATAAATTAAACTAAATTATATCTTATGTATTTAAGGTTGTTTTGTATAGCACCCTATTGGTTAGTACTGCATTTATTGCTATTAAAAAAGCAAATATAAAACTTGTCATAGTTCTGGTATTACAAAGTTAAGTGAGAGAACACAAACATTCAAAGTGTAAACAAAATGCAATTAGGATTATTTACTGTCGCTGCAAAGAGGCACTAGACTATGCATTGAACATTTAAGCCAGAAGCAAGCATTTCGGTTCTCTCAAAGAATCCATTGTAATACCCAAGTCCATGTTAAGTGTTGATAGATTGTTTTTACATTTTAGTTCCTTAACGGGTGCTAGTGGCCCTGTGTTAGATGTGATATTTATTGCAAATGTCAAGCAGCCAAGTTAAGTTCCTAGCCACAAAATATGGCATTATGATGTCATAAATTATGTCATTTGAGATGTCATCAGTGATGTAATAAATTATGTTATAGACCATGTCATGAGTGAAGTCATCTCACATGCAGTGCATGGTGGGTGCAAGTGATAGTTAGCTCTACGAACTATGACTGGTGAAATCCTGTGTTTTCTTTAGTTCAAAACATTAATGTTGTCACAAACAAATTCCCTTAATTATAACAATACTTACACCTTTGTTTTTTTTCAGTGATTTTCTCCATTAATTTTTTTAAGAAACATAAACAGATCTTTTTATCACAACAAACTATAACTTTACTTTAACCTTTGTTTTTTTTAGTGAATTACTAGGGTTTTTTTAAAAAAAATAAGTAATATTTAATTACCACATGTAAATCCAACCCCCTGCAGAGCTCGGCCCTGAGGGTTACCGCCCACATACACCCAACCCCATGTTGCACATGGCCTTCAATCATGTACAGTGGTGGTGGCTGCCCCCAGGGCCTGGCATGCAGCCAACCCCCCACATGCAGCCAACCAGACGCAGCACACGGCCCTCTGCCCTGTGGCCAACCCCCCCAAAGGCAGTCACCTTCACTTTGGCTGTGGGTGGCAGGAGGTTGGACACAGGGCCTGGCCCTGGGGACTCCATACCCCAGGGCCATATATATTTTAAAGGAGAGGGAGGCCATGTGGTCCCCCCTCCTTGGGCCTCATTAGACTCTGGGGTCGCCATCCTCTGGGCCTTATTTATTTTAGAGTGGGGCAGCATGGCCCACCTCCCCAAACCTTGTTAGGCCCTGAGGACCCCATCCCCCATGGCCATTACTGAAAATAAAAGGGATGGGGAGCCGCACGGTCCCCCCTCCCTGAGCAGATATCAGCCCCAGGGACCCGATTACCTGGGGCCTTCTTTTATTAGAGGTGGGTGCCCTGATGCTGACCCAGGCACCCACCATATACTTGTTGGGGGCCACGGTGTGAGGCCAAGGCCCCTGCAGCCCCAGCTGGCTCCCTGCATGCAGTGGGAGCAGGCTTTGCTCCTACCTCCAGGAAGCAGCTACCAATGCTGCTACCTGCAAGTGGGAGCAATATTTTGATCTGTTTCCCTGCCCTCATCAGTACGGGCAGGGTAACAGATTAAAAGTCTGCTCCCAGTAGGAGGAAGCATTTTTAATGCTCCCGCCTTCTGGGAGCGGAATTGGCATTTGCTCCTGCTTGCAGGAAATTAAGAAAAAGGCTCTTGCCAAGTGAGAGCAAACACAGGTTTCCCTGCCCCTCGTCGCTATGGGCTCCCAAGGGCAAAGCTTGCAAGCCGGCCCCAAGGGAAGGGATCCGGGAGCTATTAATGACTCAGGGAGGGGAGCCATGTGGCTCTCTCCCAATTTTGCTACATTTCAGCCCTGTGGGTGGGCTCTCCGAGTCCCTTACAGGCTCTGGGAGGGGGCCACGCAAAGCCCATTTTGTCAAATTTCAGCCCTGGGGGACGGCTGCCCCCGGGGCCTTTTGAGGCTCAGGGATGTTTGGGCCCTGGGTGTGGGGTCTGGAGGCAAAAGAAGGAGGGCTGTGTGTCCCCCTCCCCATATGAAGTAATTTCGGCCCCTGGGGTGGGAGGTTTGAATGTAGATGGAATGGTTCCTGTTCTGATAATTAAACCCCTTATTGTACTGTCAATCCAATGCTCATGGTTTTTTCAGTGTGTAATTGTGCAATTCTGCCACACTGATATCCAATCGGTGAGTCAAGTGAAAGGGATGTATAAATATATATAAATAAATAAATAAATAAATAAAGACCCTAATCAATCAAAATAGCATATGTTTGAGAAAGTAAAAAGGTTTTTTTCGAGGAAATATTGCCATCAAACCCCTATGTATAATTTTTTACTTTTAGGTACACCATTCTTAAAACATCTTCTTCAAAACCGAGTGCTCATAATTGGAGAGGCCGTCCCTCTACATACAAACCTCCTTTTTAAGGTATGCCAAAAATACAGCGAAAAGAGTTTGTCACTAGGGATAAGTGAGGGGGATTCTAATACAAATTCTGATTACGGCGAGGTAAAAAAATCTTTCTTTTACTCCCCTTAGAGTTCAAAACATTGTAAGGGTGGACTATCGGCAACACTAAATAAGCAATTTTCAAATCGCTATGTACGAATATTAAATCCGGAAGGTGAGCCCATAATAACTCGATGATCTCTATTAGATCTTGAGGGTGATTGCTTGATAATAAATATGCGAACTGGAATAAGAGCACTGGTGTTGGATTTGATCTAGTATGAGTGTTTGAGATGGATAAATGAGACATGGCATTGCCACTAAGCATAAGCAGAATGAAGAGATATGAGTTTTATGATATACGTGTATTAGTGATAGAATATGTTGAGTAATTGTCCCTTTTTGTATATAGGTGAAAGATATTCATAATATTAAGTGAGAGTTTTCTTTAGTCTTGAAAAGATGGTGTAAACCTGAAGAATACCATCAAAATGAGTCGACGCAACATAAGCCTAATCAGTTGAATGTGCTAGCACAATAGATGAAATAGTGTGAATTGATCATGTGCTGGCTCTGATTATATTTTAACTCTGATAGACTGCCTTTATGACAAATTGTATTGTCTTATGAATACTCTCTTTTTCGTTTTCTTTGTCTGTATTCTGTCTTCTTTATCTTTTATAATTTCTTATTTTGTCCTTGATTCATGTAATTTTTGAAATTACTGATGTTTTAAAATTGTTGATGAAATTTGTCTCTATACTAATGTAATAAGATAGTTGTTTTTATTCTGTGTAGAATATTTCTACAAATGTTTTTAACAAAATAAATAACTTTTAATATATGTTTATGCATAGTGGCACACATACAGAAGAGTGTATAGAAATAGATTCTCTTTCTACCATTGTGTGGATAGAGATCTGTATGAATGAAAGCGGTATGGGAACGAATGATAACTGATTACTAGTGAGATTATAAGTGGTTCACCAAAGGAAGATTTTTTTAAATTTTCATAAACACCTCTGGACTGTTCTTCATCCTGGTCCCTGCTGGCGGAGGGAATCTGGGGCATTTGGGATTTCCTACTGTCACCACTAACCCCCCTCAATTCAGTCCTTAGGAGAGTGACTTCTCTAAAATGGCCTGCGCACAGACATGCTGGCTGTTCCAGGACTTCAGTGGATTCGTTAGGCCCGTTTGCCCTCTCATTGTTTGTGTTTATATTTTCTTCTATTTCTCACTTAGGTTGTCCAGCATACCAGAGAGACTTGCACTACAGTGTCCTTCCCCTTTCTTAGTACTGCTACACCACAACAATAAGATACTAGGGGACAGGATGATCCTACCTCCTCCATTCCCCCATGATATTGATCTCCCACATTTACTCTCCCTACACTTTTTTGTCCAGAATGCATTCACCTCCATAACTCTGAGGGTGGATTTTGCTGCTCAGACAGCTCTATTGTATACTCTTAGCCACTCCATGAGGCCCCCACCCGTTCCTCAGCACCATGACTAGTGCCCCACATGTCAAGCTACTATCTCACAATGTAAGGGGTTTAAACGCGCCCAACAAATGACATCTGGTGTGGTGGTATCTCCCACTACAAGACCCCAATGTTATCTTTCTACAGGAAACCCACTTTCTGATTCATGACACTACTTGCATGTCCCACCCAAAATACCCTATTTGCTACTGGGTGCACTCCACAACTAAAACATCCAGAGTTGCAATAATGCATAAGACTACCTTCTGCTCTAAGGTCCTAAAGGTTGTGAGGGATGATAAGGGCCATTTCCTGAAACTTACAGTACAACGGGGCTCTCATCTCCTCACCCTTCACAACATCTATGCTCCTAATCAAGCTCAAGACACAAATCTTAGGGACACTTTAATTGACCAGGTAGCACACGCAGGGAGCGACATGGTGGTGGGGGGGGGGGCTTAAACCTAGTTTGGGACCCTGACATTTATCGCAGCTCTGCGTTCTTTCAAGGAATGGGGGCTATGTCTGCTGCTCTTAAATGGGGCCTTACAGATATGGGCCCAGTGGATACATGGTGTTATAAGCACCCTGAGGTTCGAAACTATTCTTTCTACTCACACGTCCACACCTCTTACTCCTATGTCGACTACTTCTTTCTTACCCATACACTATTGCACAACTTAGACTCCACCAGCATCTCCGATATATCTATCTCAGCTCATGCCCACTTAGAAATAAAAATGACCAGAGTAGGGGCTCCCACTCGAAGCCATTCTTGATGGCATATTCCCCCGCAATTGCTTAGCGACCCAGTTGATGTCGCTGAGATCTTAAAAGAGATCTCTGCTTACTTCGATACTAACATCCACCATGAGATTTCTGAGCACACGCTCTGGGATGGCTTAAAGGCCACCATACGGGGTGACATCTCTCTATTGCTATTGCCCGTAAATGGGAAGCCAGACTGGTTGAGTCGGGCGTAACAGCTAACATTAAGACCGTGGAATGTCCCGACCACTCTGCTCCATCTAAACGTAAGAAATGACAACTGGCTTTACTGATGGGTCAACTGAGGGCACACCGTACGAACAAGACGGACTGTTTGTTGCTGGCCTTGAAACAGAGATACTATGAAGGGGGGACAAAGTGGGGGCACTACTTTCATGTAAACTCTGTCAGCAAACCGCACGCATAAACATCTCTAAGCTCAAACTTGGGGATTGGATCTGGGCTATCAATGAACAGGCAAAACATCAAGCGTTTCACAAATTCTATCAATCCCTTTATAATGAGGACACCCTACCTCAGGTGAATATAGACTCCTACCTCAAGGACGGCCCTTGGGATCCCCTGGACTCTCAACACTCTTAGAAGCCCCTATCACTGTGGCTGAGTTGCAGAAAGACCTCAGGGAGTTACCAATGGGCAAAACCCCAGGCCCGAATGGTCTTCCTGTGGCATTATATCGCACATTTCACCCCCAAATTCAGGACCACATGCTCTCATTATTTAACACGTTTACTGCAAACACGGTCCTCACCCCCACTATGGCAACAGCAGAAATAGTGTTTATTCCAAAACCTGCCAAGGATCCTCTCTATGTGCATTGTTCCTCCCAATAGCTCTTTTAAATACAGATGCCAAGATTTACACAAAGATCGTAGCAAATAGGCTGAAGCCATACCTTCCTGGTCCTATTGACCTGAACCAGGTTGGCTTTGTCCACCAGAGACAGGGGGCAGACAACATCAGTCTTGTCACTCACCTGGTTGAAAAGGCCCTCCACCACAACATCCCCACCTGTCTGCTTTTGCTAGATGTAGGGAAGGCCTTTGATCAAGTCAGTTAGCCCTTCTTAAAGGCTGTCTTAAGTAAGATCAGTGTCGGACAGGGCATGATCTCCAAGATAATGACATCTTATGCCTCTGCCACGGCCACAATGTGCATTAATGGGCAAGCCATGCAACCAATCCGCCTGGTGTGGGCACCAGACAGGGCTACCTGCTTTCGCCTTTGCTTTTTGCCTTAGCTGTCGAACCTCTAGCCATTACTATCCACCGAGTGAAGGACTTTGCGGGCATCCCCTTTGGTGGACGTAAACATAAGGTTGCCCTATTCGCGAATGACCTCCTTCTCACTCTCACTCAACCTGCGTCCTCACTCTAAGCCCTGCTAAATGTTTTAACAGCCTTTGAAGGGGTCTCTAGTTTTAAGATTAACCTGGCAAAATCTCAGGCCTTGAATTTGACGATTACTAAACTGGCCCTTCCTACCCTGCAGTCCCTCACCCCCTTCCAATGGGCCCAGCGCTCCATCAAATATTTAGGGTTCATTTTAACCAGCTCTCTAGTGTCATAGAGACAGGCCAATTTGCCGGAATATCGGTACTGGGACCTGGATGATTTACACAGATGGAAACCCTACAGGTACCATGGCTAGGGTGCCTCAACACTCTTAAAATGTCTATACTGCTGAAAATCCTATACTTCTTCCAGACCCTACCTACCCCTTTCCCCCCAGGATGCCATTCTTCGCCTCCAAAGGGACTTACGTATTTTTATTTGGGGAGGGAAGCAGCTGAGATTTTCCAACATAATACTGATGCTCCCTAGAGATAGGGGGAATCTGGCTTGTCCCAACCTCCTCGAATACTATTGGATGGCCCATTTACGTTGCATTTCAGAGTGGATCGTTCATGAAAGCGAAAAGCATTGGTTCCACAAGGACCGGGCAGTGTCATGCCATGCCTTTAGGAATTGGCATGGCTTTCCAAGCATACTAGACCATGAAGTGCATATATAGCTACTCCCATCAAAATGGTCCTCGACATCTGGGACAAAATAGCCCTCAGAAGGGGAATTACCACCTTCCCTTCCCTGTAAACCCCGCTTGCCCACAATCCGGAGTTCATACCAGATTTACAGCCCCAGTCCTTATCAGCTTGGAGGGAGAGAGACTGTTGCACTCTTTGAGACCTATTTGAGGGAGAAATGATCAAGACTTTTGACCAGTGCAAATAGGATTTCCAGGTTCCCGAATCAGTCAGGCTGCAATATTATCAACTGCAGCACTGGGCACTCTCTCTTCCCAGTACTCATGGGCAACATGACAATTCACCCCCTTCGAACTACTAGTACGATCATTCAATAGGACTAGGAGATTGATCTCACGCACCTACCAGGTAATCCAGCACTCATCCCCTGCACGACTACATGCATACCATTCCAAGTAAGAATCTGACACCACTGAAGGGATCACCCAGAAACAATGGGAGCATTTATGGCATGACATTTCCAAATTATATATGAGCATACCTCAGCGTGAGACTGTATATAAACTGAAGACAAGGTGGTACTATACCTGACACTCTTATGCTCTATTTATCCATCTACCTCACCACTATGCTAGTGCTGTGTGTCGGTAACTGATGACTTCCTCCATAAATGGTGGTCCTGTCCTCTCATAGCTACGTAGTGGAAGATAATCCTAAGCAACATTAAAGGGGTTGTGGGCTTCCCGCTCTCACACTCCTATAACACAGTGATACTAGGCATACACCCTCTGGCATTGGAGGCAATGACACAAAGGGATTGGTGACTAAAAGCCCACATGCTTGGTGCCGCTAAACAACTTATTGCACTCCACTGGAAGAAGTCAGCTGCTTCACCGATTGCCAAGTGGTTCACACGCCTCTGGCACGTCATGGCCATGGAACTCCTATCCCATGGGGTACCCCACACAGATAACAAATTGACATACATTTGAAATCCCTTGACAGGGTATTTTACTTGATTGGAACACCTTTACTTTACTCCGCCCAGACTTGAGGCTCTTCAAATGTTCGATTAACGCTTCTCATGGCTGTGGTATTTACACCTACAAGGAAGGTACGCTCTTTACGTATGATTTTATCACTCACCTTCCTAAGCTTAGGCTTCCCGGCTCACCCCTTTGAGGTAACCTTGACTATGCATCTCCTCGGCACGACATTGATTTTCACAGGCTTAATGGCAATCTCTAGTATTTTATTGTTTACTTTATTTTTGTTATCAGGTATGAACTTTTTTCTTTTCTTTGATATGTTCTATTGTATATTTATCTGTTATATAATGCTGATTCAGCACATATGAGTGACTGATGCTGAGCCTCCCTCGCAGTCTTAACTATTCGCACACTTTATTCTGCTCCCAGCAGGTCCATCTATTCAAATGCTGTACTGGATTATCGATGTTGGATGCCACTGTATGGATTTAAAGACTCTTGGCCATATGTATGAAACAATTTTGCATTCGCAAACGGTGCAAATCGCAAAATTCGGCTATTTGTGAATGCAAAATAGCCTTTCATGATGAATGAAAGGCTTTGTAGTCGTAATTGTAGCTAATTGCAAAAATTGTGATTACCTAAAATTGTGACTACAAATAGGGAATCGCAAATTGTGGTTCCCTTAGCACATGTACTAAGCATTTTCTATATGCATACTGTGCATTTAGGAAAATTCTACTACTATTGACTTCAAGTCGATGGTAACGATGTGCAAAATTTGAAAAATGCAAAAAAAATCATTTTTCAAAGTGCAATGTAGCGCACACATCCCCTTAGGGCATGTGTGCGCTTTACATGTGCACATATTTTTTTGGGGGGTGCTTCAGGGGTTCCTTAGGCCCCCGGGCCCCCGTGGCTTTCCATTAGCAAATTTGCAATTACCAATTAGGTAATCGCAAATTAGCTAATGCAAAGCTATTCGCACCTCTGGTCCTTTAGGCTCATAGGTACGAATTAAGAAGTATTGCCTAATAACAATTACCTATTTACCAAACCGCTATTTGGTAATATTAAGGAATTGCTAAATCTTTGGTGATTCCTTACATAGATAGCATTTTATGATTACCAAATAGCGATTCAGTAAAAATTGCTATTTGGTAATCACAAAATGCTTTTTTGATACATGTGGCCTTCTGTTTTTTCTTCTTTTGTCTTAAAAATATTTTAATGAAAATATTTCTGCTAAAAAAACTAACCTTAGAAATTCACTGAAAAAGCCAAAGGTTAAAGTAATGTTATAGTTAGTTGAATTTGTCAGTGACAACCTTAACGTTTTGAACTAAAAAAAAAACACAGAAATTCGCCAGCTATAGAGCTAAATATAAGTTGTGCCCCACCAGTTCTTAGGACCTGACAAATAGCATCACTCATGACATGTTCTATGACATAATTTATGACATCACTCATAACATCTCAAATTACATTATTCATTACATCACGGATGACATCATCCAAGCTTCTTTTGTACACTGTGCTCTATAAACAGGTATACCATTAGAGCTATGAAAGCTAGTGCAAAATAGCTCAGAACAAGGTGAAGCGTCTTTAGTGCTATCATGCATACATCACCCATAGGGAAAGCGAGCTTGGGTTATTTACAACATTGACCCTATACCATACATTTCTTGGGTAGCCAAGTTCATGTTGACTATCAACCACAAATGAAAGCGTAACCTATACTGCACACGGTTCTCAATTTTTATACAACTGCTCAGTGAAAACCAAGTTCACCCAGATACTCAAGTCCTGTTGCATAACTAATGTCCTACTATGGACACTTCTTTACCTGTATCAAACCCCTGAGAGTCATTGAACCTACATGGAGAAATTAAGTGGATATGAGTAGAAAAGTGGGCACTGTTAACAGTGTTTAATCTATTGAGAAAGTTTACTCTGTACCACATTGTTTGCAGACAGTGAAACTCTTATGAGAAATTCACCACAGAGTATTGAAAAGTATATACTAAGCACAGTGTACAACCTATGCAAAACTTGTCTAAAGGGTGGCTATTTACTGAACCACAGTCTGAAGGTGCTAAAGATCATATTCCGTGCAGCCTTTACACTGCATTGAAAACTTTACAGATAGCCCATCTTCTGAGGCAAATCAAGCACATGTACATAGGTTAGTACTTGGTGCACACAGTCTTCTATTTTAAGTAGAAATTGTCATGCTGAGATGATTCTGTCTAATAACTCAAAGCTGCTTACAATACTTAGTATGTAGTACGTAGATTCGTTGCCCTGCTGGAAACTTTTTCGGCAGTACCAAAAAACTTGTGTCAAACATAATGAACACAATTAAACTGTCACCTGTACACAGAGGTATTCTTCAATACAAAGATTTATAACTTGTGCAATACATCTACACACCTATGGTGCATCAGGAGCACATGTGTTTTGTAAAGACTTATACCGATTAGCTGGACACAGACTGTACAAAATTAGGTAAAAAGAAATAGGGTAATTACCCGCCACTATGTAAACTAAAAACAAACTAACACAGTCATCGGATGATGTCATCAGTAATGGAATAAATTATGTCATACAACATGTCATGAGTGATGAATATGTGAGGTCATAAGCAGTGCATGGTGGAGGAGCAAGTAATAGTTAGTTTTGCTGAATATAACTGGTGAATTTAAGTGTTTTTTTTGTTCAAAACGTTAATGTTGCACTTAAACCTGGTGCCCGGTTATATTTATTAAGGCAAAGTGCAAGTATCTAACATCTACGCATTTCTGCAAGACGCCATCTTGTGTCAATTTTTATAATCATATGAAATGTGACAAAGCAATGAACATAAAAAACATACTCTGTCAGTCACCTTATTTTTTATTTAAAAACCACTGTAACTGGGCAGCAATTTACAAAATTGTACAAGATAGAAATTAAATATGTACTTTTCATAACAACAAAAAATATCACAAAAATATTTCCCTCATATGGCATTATATGCAATTATGGGCTCTCTATATTTGTCACACATGAATCATTATGCAATGGGCATATTTCTCCATAATCAACATTGTACCCCAGTGGGCATGTATCTCATTCCCTTTGCATATATCATTAATCATTTGCCTCTTATGAAATTGTCTAACATTACTTGTTCAAGACAATTACAGTTGAAACATTAACAGTGGACATATTTCTCCAAAATCTACATCATGAAAAGTGTACCCCAATTGGCTTATAACGTAGCTCTATTGCACATCGGGAAACTTTACTAGCTACTTATGTCACTGTACAAAATTAAGCCCAAGTGGGTGTTACCCAAGATATATTAGCTCTTTCATCCACCATACAGCAATTTCTGTCATTAATCGGGGGTTCCACTGGGTGACTGATCTGAAATAAATAAGAATAAAAGCATTAACATGAGAACTGAACACTAAACAACGTTCAATGTATACAGACAGCACTATAGATTATGAATTAAAACTATGTCAATTCAACATTACTTTTTCATGGAGATAGTAAGGCCCTCACTCAATCATAAATCAATATATAACTCTTCTTCACAATTCAGACCTCTAGGTTCCAACTATGCAATGCCAAAATAAACTTGGATTCCACTATTCTCAGTCATTTTTCTGTTTCCATCTCGTACTTCCTTAGAAATCCCATCTTAAGCTGTATTTTAAACCTCTATCATCTCCTTTGCGCAGTGCATGAAAATGTCTGGCCACTGGATAAGTAGTATAACAATTCATTATAGCTCTTAAATGTTACAGAACTCTATTATGATGGATAGTGTGGTACTTCCCACATATATCTTAGGACAAGGGCACCTTACTGTGTAGAACACTTTTACAATTAAATTGCCCTCCAATTCTCTTATTGCTCTTGCCTGGGATCATTATCTCTGTCATGTTTTCTCCATTCCTACACGCTTTTCATTTGTTACATTTTACAAAGCCATCCCTAGGTTTTAACTAAAGTTGTTTTTTAGTCCTGACATCACTCCTGACCGATATATCTCTCATGGATCTGGCTCTCCTGAAGATGATTTGTGACCTCTTAGGTACCTCAACCCCAATCACAGGATCACTTCTCAACAGATGCCAGTGTTTCCTCAATATATATCTTACTTTTTCATGCCTAGTGTGAAATGTGGTGATAGTTTAGCACTGATAAACCTATAATTGCCAACTATGGATTGCTTTTTCTTTTTGTTGTTGAATAAAATGTCCTCCCTTTTGACCTTCAAAACCTTGCTCTTTGCTGTATCAAGTCTCTTTCTGCTGTAACCCCTAAACTCAAATCTTCTGATTATCTCATCTTCTGTTTTACCATATTCCTCTACTGTATTGCATATTCTTTACACCCTGAAGCATTCACAATAGGGTATACTGTCATTGAGCATAACCGGGGGCAAGCTGCCTTCATGTAATGTGCACCTGCACATGGTTTTCTGAATAGAGTCGAAGTCAGTTCATTCTGTTTCACAGTTAATTTAATATCCAAAAATTCAGCTTCTGTCTCAGCCATATTACTAGTACACTTCAAGTTCAAATTGTTCTTGATGATCTCAGAGATAAACTATTTAGCGGAAGTTAAGTCCCCCCTCCAAAATTATGATAACATCATCTGTGTAATGGACCCACCTTACTATGTTATCCATCCATTTTTCAAGGGGAGAACTATTGAGCACCTGCTCCTCCCACCAGCCCATATGCAAATTTGCATAGCTGGGGGAAAGCAGATGCCCAACACTATCCCCCGTTGTTGTTTAAAAATGCAATTGTTGAAAAAATATATTCCTATTTAGGCACCATTCAATTATTTTCAAAAACTTATTGGTGTGTTTATAAAATATAACGGGCCTACTTCTCAGAAAATGGCCAACAGCTTTCAAACCTTCAGTATGACCAATTCTTATGTATAACGACGAGACATCAAGGGTCATCAGCAGCATGTCTTTTTCCCAACTTATGTCAAAAACTCTCCTTAAAAAGCCATTTGTACCTTGGATATCATTCAATTCAATCAATCATGGGTTTATTGAGCGCAGCTACTCACCCGAGAGGGTCTCAAGGCGCTGGGGGGGCGCATATCCCAGAAGTTCACGGCGATCTGTCAAAGAGCCAGGTCTTGAGGTCCTTCATGAACTTGGAGAGTATTGGCGTCTGTCAGAGGTGGAGATGGAAGGTGTTCCATGCCTTGGCCGCAAGGAATGAGAAGGTACGGAATCCCATTCTGGTCTACTTGATACGCAGCCCCGTAGCGAGGGAGAGCTGGGCTGAGTGTAGGGATCTTTGGGGTGTGTGGAACGAGAGGCGGCGGTTCAGGTAGGCAGGTCCGGTGTGGTGGAGGGCTTTGTGGGCATGGGTGAGAAGCCTGAACGTTATTCTCTTCTCGACGGGAAGTCAATGTAGTGTCCGCAGGTGTTGGGTGATGTGGCAGAGGCACGGTAGGTTGAGGACTAGTCTGGCAGAGGAGTTTTGGATGTTTTGGAGTTTGCGTGTGATGTTCTTGTTGATTCCGGCATAGAGAGCGTTGCCGTAGTCCAGTCTGCTGCTGATGAGGGTGTGGGTGATGGTTTTCCTGTGTTTGAGGGGAATCCAGTTGAAGGCCTTTCGTAGGTGTCAGAGGGTGTGGAAGCAGGAGGAAGAGACAGCGTTGATTTGGCGGTCCATTTTGAGTTCGGAGTCTAGGATGATTCCAATATTGCGTGCATGGCCTGTGGGGGAGGGTGGGTTCCCGAGGGCAGGGGGCCACCAGGTGTCGTTCGGTCGTAGGCCCATGATGAGTACTTCGGTCTTGTCCGTGTTTAGTCGTAGGCACCTATTCTTCATCCACCTGGTGACTGCTTCCATTCCTTCTTGGAAGTTGTGTTTGGAGATGTTGGGTTTGTTGGATAGGGAGAGGATGAGTTGGGTGTCGTCTGGGTAGGATACAATGTGAAGTCCGTGGGATCTGACGATGGGTGCGAACGGGGCCATGTAGACGTTGAACCGGGTGGGGCTGATGGAGGATCCTTGGGGAGCTCCGCAGGTGGTCGGTGTGGGATCTGAGAGGAAGGGTGGGAGTCTGACCTGCTGCGTTCTGCCGGATAGGAATGAGCAGATCCAGTCGAGGGCCTTGTTCCGGATTCCTGCGTCCTGAAGTCTGCGGGCTAGGGTGCGGAGAGAGACTGTGTCGAAGGCTGCGGAGAGAGGTCCAGGAGGACTAGGGCCACAGTCTCTCCTCTGTCGAGTAGGGAGAGGATGTCGTCTATCACGGCAAGAAGGGCGGTTTCGGTGCTATGATTTTTTTCTGAAGCCGGATTGGGAGGTGTTGAGGATGTTGTTTTCTTCTATGAAGGAAGCGAGCTGGCTGTTGACGGCTTTTTCGATGACTTTCGCCAGGTACGGGAGTAAGATCGGTCTGTAGTTTTTGAGGTCGGTGGGGTCCGCCGAGGGTTTTTCCAGAAGAGTGTTGATCTCGGCATGTTTCCAGTCGTCTGGGAAGGAGGCAGTCTCGAAGAAGCGGTTGATGATTGGTTGAAGCTTGAGGGCGATGATGTCCATGGGGGCAGGGGTCCGTGGGGGCCCTGGAGTGGGTTGACTTCATGGTCTTCAGGGTGTCTTCGATGGTGAGGACGGCCCAGCTGACAAGTGTAGGATACGAGGTGTAGGGAATGGTGGGTGTGGGTTCCGCGTGTAGGTGGTCATCACCGAAGTTGTCATAGATGGTCTTGATTTTGTGATGGAAGAAGGCACTGAGTCTGTCGCAGAGGTCCTGGGAGGGGGATGTCGGTAGTCTCACTGTTGGGTTGGGCGAACTCTTTGATGATGTCGAAGATTTCCTTGCTGTTGTGTGCATGGGAGGAGATTCTGTCCTGGAGTGCTTTCTTCCTTGTGTATCTGATGAGCTTGTGGTGGGCAGCGGTGGCTGCTTTGAAGTTGTCAACTTCTGCTGTGGTTTTGGAGTTCCTCCATATTTGTTTGAGGCTTCTGCAGGTTTGTCTGGATTTTCGGAGTTCGGTGGAGAACCAGCTGGCTCTTGTGGCGTGTGGGTTGGTGGTATTCTTGAGGTGGGCGATGGTGTTGGTGCATTCGGTGATCCAATTGTGCAGGGTTAGGGCAGCGGTGGTTGGGTCGTTGTCCGTGGCAGAGGGAGCGGAGCTGTTGAGGGAGGCAGTGAGCTGGTCATCGGAGATCTTGTTCCAATTTCTGCATTGGAGCTGGTGTGGACTTTTGCGGGTGATAGGTGTTTTGAAGGGAAAGTGGATGCAACCATGGAAGTTGGGAGGTGTGGCTGAAGGTGATGGAGTTTCCTGCTGTGAAGATGGGGTCGAGGATGTGTCCTGCTGAGTGTGTGGGTTCTGGTACGATCTGTTTGAGTCCGATGTTGAGTAAGTTGTCCAGGAGGGAGGTGGAGTTGGGGTCTTGGAGGTTGTCAAGGTTGTCGAGGTGGAAGTTGAGGGTTCCCAGCAAGGTGTAGTCGATGGAGGTGATGGCTTGCGGGGTGATGATGTCAGTGATGGAGTCGAAAAAAGGTGCATGGGGACCGGGGGACCTGTAGATGGGGGTGTCTCGCAGGGTGGTGGTCGGGTTGGTCTGTATCTTGAAGAGAAGGTGTTCCATCAGGTCTGAGGGCCCGTCGGAGTGGGTGCTCAGTCAGAGGTTGGATTTGTAGATGATAGCGATGCGTCCTCCGGGGCGGTTGGGGCGGTCCTTCTGGGTGATCTTGTAGTCTTGATGGATGGCGATCGCGATGTCTGGTCCCGAGGCGGCGTTCGTCTAGGTTTCTGTGAAGAAGGTGACATTGGGGGCAGTGCTGCAGAGGAGGTCCCAGATTTCTGCGGCGTGTCTGTGGAGGGAGCGGACGTTGAGGAGGATGCATTGCAGGGTTTTGGGTGTGGTGGAGTTGTGGCAGGAGGGTTGAGGTGGGTCCTTGGTCTCGGCAATGGAGACTGAGTGGCGGCAGTGGCGACAGGTAAAGGGTCCATGGGTGTCGATAGGTGAAGAAGGCTTGCAGTTGTTGTCCTTGCCAGTGTTGAGTGCGTAGAGAGCAGAGGAGCTGTAGTGCTGGCGGGTCAGAGGACCAGGGTCCCGGGCACTGGTCGTGGTCGGGTCGCGGACGGGCACAGACAGGCTTGCCTTTGGCGCGCCTTCGGTGCGCCAGTGGCGCGTCCGCTGCCTGGCCGCACTGCAGCCGCCATTAAGTAGGGTTCGGGGGGAGGGCAGGACAGGGAGCGGGAGAACACGGGAGGGGTAGGGGCCGTGGGTGCAGCAGCGGCGTGAAAAAGGAGAGAAGGCAAAAGAAAGGAAAAAGGCAGAAAGTAAAAAGCAAGATAGAAAATGCAAAAAGGCAAATGCAGAAATGCAAAAAGGAAGAAAGACAGAGACAGAGAGGCAGAGACAGAAGGCAGGCAGAGGCAGTGGAAGGACCGAGGCACAGGGGCCTCGAACACCGGCCAAGGCAGCGCTTGAGGCAGGGCACTTACAGCGGAGTTGCACGAGGGGAGAGCAGTTTCCTGACCAAGAGGTCAGATGGTAAACTCTGGATAAAAGGTCTCAGAAAATAATCAACATACCTGGAAGTATTTTCAAACAATCCGTCCTGAGCAGCTATTTTAGGTCTTCCTGGGGTGCTTTCTCTACTCTTATGGATTTTGGGAAGTAAGTAGAACACAGGGAGTTTCGGGTATTCTGTGTTCAAAAAACTATATTCCTCACTGCTGATCAAAATTTTGGTTCTTCATTCCTCCAAGTAATGAAATTAGTCTACCTGTATCTCCTTGAAATAAGCTAGATTCACCCTCTTATAACACATACTGTCATTCAATTGGCTATATGCTTCTTCCATATACATATGTTTGGGCCACAAAAACACACTCCCTCCCTTGTCAGAATTCCTGATCACAATTTCTGAGCTGTTCACTAATTTCTCCATGATGAGCCTATAACTCTTATTGATATTAGAACAGTAATGTTTACTTTTCTCATTATGAAAGTCTCTCAGTTCTTAATGACCACATCAGAAAGCTGATCAATTCGATCATTTGAACTAATGGAAATAGCATTGAGTTTTAATCTCATATGAGCCCTTCACCAGATATCTTTATTATTTCCTTGCATTTTGCTTGCTCCTACCTCAGCCAATACGATAAGACGGCGATCATTTTACTGGGACATATATATATATATCGTGATCAAGGCTGCTATGAGCAGCTGAAACGCGTCGACAGTCACTCTGCACGCTTTGGAATAAATCTTTTGCTGAACAAGTTGCTGTGGAGTTCGTCTGTATCCTCCGTTTAACTATTGGGATACATTGTTGTATATATATATATATATATATATATATATATATATATATATATATATATATATATATATATATATATATATATATATATATATATATTATCTACTGGCGGTCGCCAGTAGATAGTTATAGTTAGGACCTATTATCCATAGGAAATCCGCAACATTCTATTCCCAATACGTTTGGCGTCGTTTGACGAATCATCGCGAAATTTTCAAAACTAGTGGGGCGCTCCGGTCCGCTTCTGTCTTGAAAGTTTCGGGGTGATTCATCAAGCGGGAGCCGAGAAAAAAGGGGGGTCCCAAAATGTGTTTTCTCCATGTTAATTCCCATAGGAAATTTTAGCCACGGCTACAGCTCGGAAGAACTGCAAAGTTCTAGAAAGACTGTGGAGACGTGCTTATGATCCCCAGGCTAAAGTACTGTATAGATTAACTATAAAATCCTACCACAAACTAGTGCACAAAACTAGGGCAGCTCACTTTTCCAGCTTGATTTCCATGAGTACCAATCGTAGCAAAACCATTTTCTCTCTCCTGAAGGATTTGGTCTCCCCTCCCTCAGCTTCAGGTAGCATTATATCATCTAGCCAACAATGTGAGGAGCTGGCGAACTTCTTCTTGGAGAAAGTGGAAGGTATTTATCACAACTTTGCTCACACTGGTGCTCTGGGCGCTAGCTGGAAGAACGCTCATATGGATGTGGAGACTGTTTCTCTCACATCATTCCCTATCATTCTCCCTAAAGACCTGGAGGATTTAGTGATTAAAATTAAATCAGGGTCCCCAGATGACCCCTTAAGACCAGACGCCTGTAGGAAAGTTCAACAGGGCCTCCTACCAGAGTGCCTTGACTTGCTTAACTTATCTCTTACCCTGGCGGCAGTCCCAAAATCTTGGAAACACGCTAAAGTGGTCCCCCTGCTAAAAGAACCGTCATTGGATACCTCCAAGCCAGAAAACTATCGTCCCATATCACTGCTCCCATTTTTATCTAAAATCTTGGAAGCTCACGTGAATTCGACGTTAATCCACTTTTTGGAAGTTAATCACATTCTTGATAGATCCCAGAATGGGTTCCGACCACGTCACAGTACCGAATCTGCACTATTGACGGTGGTAGAACAACTTAGATCCGCCTCGGATGCCGGCAGGACCTCTGCTCTGGTCCTGCTGGACCTGAGTGCGGCATTTGATACGGTTTCCCACGAAATCCTGCTCCACCGTTTGGAGGAGATAGGGATCAGTAATAATGCCCTGTTGTGGTTCTCCTCCTTTCTGGCTGATCGGACCTTTCAAGTAATTGCCCCACCCTTTGCTTCTCAGGTTCATCCTCTGCGCTGTGGGGTCCCTCAGGGCTCGGCATTGAGCCCTACGCTCTTCAATATATATATGAGTCCACTGGCCCGGATGGCCAAAGCAAGAGGAATCTCCTTGGTATCATATGCTGACGACACCCAGTTGGTGATCACCATGTCTGACAACCCCAGCCAGGACAGAACAAAATTTAGGGAAGACTTACTGGCTGTTGCAGAGTGGATGTCAGCGAACTTCCTGCAGCTCAACTCCGCGAAATCCGAGATCCTTTTGCTGGGCAAAGCATCCCACCTTTGGACCAACGAATGGTGGCCTTTGGCCCTTGGAACCCCTCCTGCCCCTAAGCCCGTAGTGAAAAATCTCGGCTTTATGGTTGATAAAGACCTCACCTTTGAGATGCACTCCAAATCCGTTGCAGGGAAATGCTTTGGGGTTCTACGTGGCCTCAGACCAATACTTGGTCTTTTGATGCCCAAACGCGGCAGCTGATTATTCAGGCCTCTGTGTTGGCCCGTTTGGACTACTGCAATGTGCTCTTGCTTGGCTCCAATAAGTCGGTGCTGACTCGACTGCAATGGGTACAGAACGCTGCAGCACGCGCTATTTTTGCTCTTCCTAAGTACAGCCATGTTTCCAACCTCCTTCTCCGTCTGCATTGGCTGCCCTTTGCACATCGTGTGCACTTTAAGGCGCTCTGCACTGTGCACAAGATCCTGACCGGTATTGGCCCGGACACTCTGAGTGACCTGTGTACTCTCTATCATCCTCCTCGAGCATTGAGATCGGCTAACCTTGCCCTCGCATGCATTCCACGCGTACGAAGGACTAGATCGGGTGGTCGCTCCTTCAGGCGACTGGCCCCTGCCCTCTGGAACTCTCTTCCTCTCTATATTCGTAACATCTCCGATCATCAGACCTTCAGACGGCATGTGAAGACATGGCTTTTTCCTCAACCCTAATCTCCTCTTTGTCTCTCTCTGTCTTGCTCAGCGCTGGGACGCCTCATTGCCGGGGCAGCCATGCGCTTTACAAGTATTCTAATCTAATCTAATCTAATCTGAACGGAATTACACCAAATTTGGCAAAAAGGTAGCGCTTGGTTCAGAAAGCGACCTTTTTTTTAAATGGTGTAAATCCGTTCAGCAGTTGCGGAGAAATTCAAAAAATAAGAGTGAAAAAATCAATTTCCCATAGGAAATTTTATGCAAGGCTACAGCAAAAACTGCTGAACGGAATTACACCAAATTTGGCAAAAAGGTAGTGCTGGGTTCAGAAAGCACCCTTTTTAAAAATGGTGTAAATCCGTTCAGTAGTTGCTGAGAAAATCCAAAATAAAAGTTTCGATATCTATGGCCGCGGTGGATTCGCGCAGCCTCCCGACCACGAGCTGCATGCTAATTGGCTGTCAACACTCCAAACTAGGAAGTGTTGGCAGCCATCTTGTTCCTCGGTAGAACCGAGGAACAAGAAATCAGTAAAACAACTGCGCAAAACGCAAAAAGGGGGCAGGGTAGAAACACCCTGACCCCCTAGGCCTGCTCAGGGGGTCCCACAAGGACCCCCAGGGCCCAAAAAAAAATATATATATTTTTTTTAATCGGCAGGATGCGCTTAGGTTGCGCGGATCCCGCAGAGAAAAAAAAAAACGAAGCGAGGTCTCCCGCGCTTCGTGGTTAATTGGCCCCCGGGTGGGCCAAGTCCCGGAGGCATGGGGGGTTTATTTAATAATAAGGGGGGCCTCCAAGGCCCCCCAAGCCCCGGGGCTTTAAGAAAAATAATGGTGCGGGAGGGCTCTCGGCCCTCCCGCAGCCCCGGGGACCGCCACCCCCCGGGGCTTCTTTTTAAAAATAATATACCTGTGTGGGGGGCTCAAGCCCCCACATGCCCCGGGACCGCCACCTCCCGGGGCACTAAAAAAATGCTAATTTGGGGTCCGGAACGGACCCGAGCACCCGGGACCACCACCTCCCGGGGCTGTGCATGTGAAGGGAGGGGGCCGCGCGGCCCCCTCCTGGAGCCCTTGATGGCCCTGGGGACCGCCACCCCCAGGGCCGGCTTCCTGCAGTGTCCCGGGTGCCTACCCCGGGACACTGTAGTTTGCTATGACAGGACGGGAGCCTCGCGGCTCCCGTCCTGTCATAGCAAACTGCTTGGTTTTGGAACAGAGAGCAGGAAACCTGCTCTCTCTTCCAAAACCAAAGCAGATTGCTTTTCCACACGGGAGCTGCATCTTAGCAGCTCCCCATGTGGAAAGCAATGCCGGCTCCTGCAGGACGTGGGAGCCGGCGGGACCGTGGGGGCATTGGGGACCCCCACGGTCCCCAACGGAGAGGGCCAGCCCCGGCGGATGGGGTCCCGGGGCTAGTAGTGGCCCAGGAGGGGGCCACGCGGCCCCCTCCCCAAAATTAAAACATTTCTTTAAAAAAATAAAAAAAAATAAAGGCCGCCCCAGGGGATGGGGTCCCCAGGGCCAGTAGAGGCCTCAGGAGGGGGGCCACGCAGCCCCCCTCCATAAACAAAAATATATATTTGGCCATGCCCGGGCGATGGAGTCCCCGGGGCCGGGACTAGCCACGGGAGGGGGACCACGCGGCCCCCTTCCCGTTAATTTTTTTTTTTATTAAAAGGGGTCAGGCCCTGTGGGATGGGGTCCCCAGGGCCCAAAAAGTAAAGAAGAGGGGCCACACAGCCCCCTTCCAAAAACAAAAAACAAAAACACGCAATCGTGCCGAGGCTCCGCCCTCCCAGCAACACTCTGCAAACGCGCCCTGTGGCGCGTTTTAAGTTGGGAAATGAATTCCCCTTCAATACTGGGGGTCCCTGGGGGCCAACTAGCCCACCAGGAACCTCCAGTATGCGCCAGGGGCTGCGTTGCAGAGAGGTGGTCCAGGCCACGCCCTTTCTACACCTCTCTGCAACGCAGCTCTGTGGCGCTTACTGGAGGTACCTGGTGGGCTAGTTGGACCCCAGGGACCCTCAGGATTCAAGGGGACTTAATCCCCCAACTTAAAACGCGCCACGGGGTGCGTTTGCACAGTGGTGAAGGGAGGGCGGGCTTCAGGTGACATGTGTGCAAACAGGACCCGTGGCGCGTTTTAAGATGGGGAATTAAATCCCCTTCAATCCTGAGGGTCCCTGGGGGCCAACTATACCACCAGGTACCTCCAGTAAGCGCCACGGAGCTGCGTTGCAGAGTGTTGTAAAAAGGGGCGTGGCCTCTGAACACCACTCTACAACGCAGCTCTCTGGCGCATACTGGAGGTATCTGGTGGGATAGTTGGCCCCTAGGGACCCTCGGGATTGAGGAGGAATTAATTCTCCAACTTAAAACGCACCACAGGGTGTGTTTGCAGACATGTCACCTCAGGCCCCACCCCCTTCCTTCACCATTGTGCAAATATTCCTCTAAAATCAGCCGAACAACGAATTCCGATTTACTCACCTGTTATCAGGAGAGACCTCAGTGCTACATCTTTGAGCCCAGTACTGATCCTGAAAAGTAATTTTAACCGTACTTACCAGTAACTTGAATTTCCTTCCATAGGATATCATTGCGTGCTTTTTGCTGAAAAAGTTTCTAAGTGTCGATTTTTGAAACATACAAATATTCCTCTAAAATCAGCAGAACTACGAAATATGATTTACTCACCTGTTATCAGGAGAGACCTCAGTACTGCATCTTTGAGCCCAGTACTGATCCTGAAAAGTAATTCTAACCGTACTTACCAGTAACTTGAATTTCCTTCCATAGGCTAACATTGACTGGTTTCACTTGAAATTCTTCAAAGTGTGGAGTTTTGGAACTTTATAATATTCCTCTAAAATCAGCCGAACTACGAATTCCAATTTACTCACCTGTTATCAGGAGAGACCTAGTGCTGCATCTTTGAGCCCAGTACAGATCCTGAAAAGTAATTCTAACCGTACTTACCAGTAACTTGAATTTCCTTCCATAGGATATCATTGACTGGTTTCACTTGGAAATTCTTCTAAGTGTGGAGTTTTGGAACTTTATAATATTCCTCTAAAATCAGCCGAACTACGAATTCCGATTTACTCACCTGTTGTCAGGAGAGACCTCAGTGCTGCATCTTTGAGCCCAGTACAGATCCTGAAAAGTAATTCTAACCATACTTACCAGTAACTTGAATTTCCTTCCATAGGCTAACATTGACTGGTTTCACTTGGAAATTCTTCTGTGGAGTTTTGGAACTTTATAATATTCCTCTAAAATCAGCCGAACTACGAATTCCGATTTACTCACCTGTTATTAGGAGAGAACCCAGTGCTGCATCTTTTAGCCCAGCACTGACCCTGAAAAGTAATTCTAACCGTACTTACCAGTAACTTGTATTTCCTTCCATAGGAATCCATTGTCTGGTTTTCAGCAGAAAAGTTTGTGTCGATTTTCACAAACTACAAATATTCCTTAAAAATCGCCTGTATGACTTAAACGCATTCTTTCAACTGTTTACAGGAGATGCACCAGTGCTGGATCCAGGATCCACCACTGAGTAAGAAAAAGTAACGATAACACTACTTACCTGCTAAGTGAATTTCCTCCCATAGGATAACATTGGTGATTCTATGTGAAAAAGTTTCTGTGTCAACTTTTAAAATACAATAATATTCCTTAAAAATCACTACTGTAACCAAAACGCTTTTACTCAACTGTTTACAGGAGATGTCCCAGGACTGAATCTAGGATCCAGTCCTGTGGTTAGAAAAGTAATCCATAAAGTAACTAATTGCATTTAACTAGAAATTCACATTGAGCTCAATGTTGCATTGTGTTTGAAATTGTGTTGCCCATTGCAACAACTGTAACTACTGTACTTAAAAGTCTATTGCCTATTTGCAAAGTATTTAAACTAAAGTAATTCATTCTGAGAAAGTATATTTTGTAATGTAATGTATAATGTAATTACAATGTAATTTAAAAAATAAAATATCTAAAAATAAATAGTTTAAAAAATGTAGTAAATCAGTATCAAAAAAATAAATATAACAATTAATACATTTAAAAATTGTCATTTACAAAACTTTTGAAATTCACTGAAAAAAACCATAGGTTTCAGACATGTTATAGTTAGGAATTAGCATTTAAAAACCTTTGAAATTCACTGAAAAAATCATAGGTTTCAGGCACGTTATAGTTAGAAATTAGCATTTAAAAAACCTTACAAATTCACTGAAAAAACCATAGGTTTTAGGGACAGTTATAGTTAGTTGGAATTGCACTCGTACAAAACCCGTGAAATTCCCCCGTTATAGTTAGTTCAGCTAACTATAACTCGCGGCCCCGCAATGCACTGCTGATGACGTCACATATTACATCACTCATGACATGGTCAGTGACATCACTGATGACATCACTGATGACATCTCAAATGACATCACTGATGACATCATCCACGTGATAATCTGATGCACCTCCTCACACCCTAATATAACCTTTAATACACCCACTCTAAATTACAGACTGCCATTCGCAAAACCATAGACACTCCAACACCAATAACTACATGCCCACTCACTGATTCTTAGGTCTACACACACACATCCACTCACTCACCCGTACAGTCACTCATACTTACGGTCACTCGGTACAGGACTATCATATGCACTCATACTCCTATATAGACACTCAAACACCGCCACTCATCCATAGAGGTACTCACACACCTAGTCAGTCATGCAAATAATTAAACACACTGCCATTTACTCACCTATACAGTTATACACACACCAGCTCACTTACTCATACAAATACTAGCACATTCTTACGCTCTTATACAATCACTGATACAAGCACACACTCATCCATACAGTCCCTCTCACAATCACACATTCTCACTTATAGCTATTTATATACTCCAACACACATATATACTGCCTTTCACATATGTAGTTACTCACACAAGTACCACTGGGACATACATTCACTCACTAACACACTCTTACACACACTTACCCACCCATACAGTCTATCACAGATGCACTCTTGAAACCATCCACCCAGTGAATCACCCACTCACACATCTATGCACAGAGTCGCACACACCCCACCCACACAAACACTCAGGCACCCATACAGATACTCAGACAACCAATCAATAACTCATATAGACACTCATGTAGCTATTCACAAACCCATGCAGCCACTTACACAGCAACAGACAGACGGATACAGACATTCACCCAGTTTAGTCACTAACCCATGCATTCAGTAAGATACGTTTAATCACTCACTTATAGAGTTAGTCATGCACCTACTAAATCATCCATCCAGACACTTATACACCCACTCATTCTTCAATACGCCTTTCCCTATATATATTAAAAATATTTAAACTTTACAGAAACACACAGTCACTGGATGATGTCATCAGTGATGTCATTTGAGATGTCATCAGGGATGTCATCAGTGATGTCACTGACCATGTCATGAGTGATGTAATATGTGACGTCATCAGCAGTGCATTGCGGGGGCGCGAGTTATAGTTAGCTGAACTAACTATAACGGGGGAATTTCACGGGTTTTGTACGAGTGCAATGTCCAACTAACTATAACTGTCCCTAAAACCTATGTTTTTTTCAGTGAATATATATATATATATGTTCCAAAGAGTGTCCTGTGCACGAAGACGCACTCCACTGCAGGTAATTCTTGCGAATTAATAATACAGGGGAACTGGCAAATTTCATCTTGAATTGCTTTGGCCTTACGCGTTTCGGAGCCCCCTGGCCCCTTAATCATAGGCAGCTGATAACAAACGAAATTCACTTTCAAAGCACACTTTTATTTGCAATTTACGCCCTCTGGTGGGTTAAGCAAATGCATTTTAATTAATTCAAAAGGATTCTGGTATCCGTAGTGTTGCTTTGAAACAGTCAAATCCTTCAGTGGATAATTACGAAGTTACAGTAATTTATAAACATTTTTCCAGCCCTCCAGTGGGCCTCAGGACAGAACTTGCACAGTTTAGTTTAAAGCACGCTGCAGTCTCGCATCTTGAGTTAGAGAAAAGTCTCTGACCTTGCGACCCCATGTTTTGCTTGAAAGGATGGTGCAGTCTTCCACGGCCGGACTGCCGTGATGTTACATGTTCCAAAGAGTGTCCTGTGCATGAAGACGCACTCCACTGCAGGTAATTCTTTCGAATTAATAATACAGGGGAACTGGCAAATTTCATCTTGAATTGCTTTGGCCTTACGCGTTTCGGAGCCCCCTGGCCCCTTAATCATAGGCAGCTGATAACAAACGAAATTCACTTTCAAAGCACACTTTTATTTGCAATTTACGCCCTCTGGTGGGTTAAGAAAATGCATTTTAATTAATTCAAAAGGATTCTGGTATCCGTAGTGTTGCTTTGAAACAGTCAAATCCTTCAGTGGATAATTACGAAGTTACAGTAATTTATAAACATTTTTCCAGCCCTCCAGTGGGCCTCAGGACAGAACTTGCACATGTTAGTTTAAAGCACACTGCAGTCTCGCATCTTGAGTTAGAGAAAAGTCTCTGACCTTGCGACCCCATGTTTTGCTTGAAAGGATGGTGCAGTCTTCCATGGCCGGAGTGCCGTGATGTTACATGTTCCAAAGAGTGTCCTGTGCACGAAGACGCACTCCATTGCAGGTAATTCTTCCGAATTAATAATACAGGGGAACTGACAAATTTCATCTTGAATTGCTTTGGCCTTACGCGTTTCGGAGCCCCCTGGCTTCTTATATATATATATATATAGCTCCACTATAAAAACAGTTTCCCAATACTGTAGAAGGAACTTGACTTAACCCTGTCATTGCTAGTACCTATGTATATTAGGATGTCTTTAAAAGTGTTGCATCATAATTAAGGCCTTTATTGAAAGTTGTGATATTGATGCATCAGCGTGGGGGGGTGTGGCTAGTTCAGCCAAGATGGCGGGCGTAGTACAACAGGGCTCTGCCAAGACACCCCATTTATCTGGCAATATCCTGCTCCAAGTCAGCCTTCGGAGACAACAGCAGTTTCTGCCATATTCCTGGCACAGCCCTACCCTGAAGACTTCGTTCACCTCGCAACAGAGACATTGATGACAGCAGCAGTGACCAGGGGAGCTGCCACAGCGTTGCTGCCGATGAAGGGCGCAAAGGCCTGGGCCTGCTGAAGTGAGGAAGCCCCACTATCATGGATGTGACGCTACGCTGCTGGCGGTTGTCATGGGACAGTGACAATGGGGGCAGCCTGCTGTGGACCAGACTGTGTGGCGTGGTGCACTGTCATTGCGCCACCTTACGGTAAGGACTATAAGGCATTGAGGACACAACCGGAGCACTGCTGTCCTTAGGCTGAATAACCCTGAAGCGTAAGCATTACCGCACATGTGGACCCAATCTACCTCCTGGGAGTCATGACGACCTGGGCAGAGGGGCCTTGATGGCCTGGGACCTCTACCTGTACACTGATCTGGCTGTCTGCTTCTTAACACAGAGCTCTGAGGGCTTGGACCACTCCCTTGCCTGCTTCCACCTCTGCGGTGCGCAGCGGCGGTGTGGGCCACCTAGCTCTCGTGGACGGGACAGCCACCAGATGCGTGCCGAGCGACACCCCTTCGCGCCTCCTTAATGTGGCGCTCCCGGACTAGGCCACAAACGATAAAACAGTAGGCCGCCCGTGGGCGGGAGCTGCTGCCACTGCACAACATTGCTGATGTCCTGCATAAATCTCCTGCACTGCCTCCATATGCCAGAGATCACACAGACCCCACCATACTTCACCCCGAGAATCCCTGAAAATGACATGAACCTAATAACAAGAAAGTAGCAGTGACATAGGAAGAGGATCCCCTGCTCTGTACTATCTGAAGGTGTTACACATTGCTGCACACTTACTGTTTCCTTGCCCTCCTCACCCATAGTGCCCAATGTGAGTGTCGCCACTGAGATCATTCACAGCTGTTGCCCACTGGGACACGCCTCTGACCCCATAGCCGTGGCTCACCCGGAGGCCCCTTCTGGTGAGAGCTGCTGCCTGGACATGTTTGGACTCACTGGGCTGCTTGTGCTGCAGTGTTGGAGTTGGCCCACTGACGCTAGCAAGCGAGCCCTCTGTACTAAGAGAACTGGACCTCTCCCAGCTTTGGGCTCAACCACATACCAGACAACCATGGAGTGCCTGCATTCAGGCACCCTGAATGTGCCACATGACCGTCTGCTACTGCAGAGACAGCGGCCGGCATCCCGGCCTCCAGGGACCCTCCTGACTACGCCCTCATCCCTAGGGGACAAATTAGACATCGTCCTGGAAGCTGTGGAGAAGCCTCAGATGTCCCTGGAAAGCACCCGGGCATGGTGGCAGACCTCACTCTGCTACACCCAGACCACCGTAAGGTGGCTGATAAGGTCCGCACTGCAGATCAAAAATATTGCCGAACTTCAGCTGAAATCCAAGGAGATTGAGTCCTCCTTACAAGCACTGGTGGACCGCGTGCACACCCTGGAGTGCAGGGCGGAAGATGTGGAGCGCCGTTCATGAAGAAGCAATGTCCGCGTGTTGGACGTTCTGAAGGGAGTCGAGGGGCAAAAAGCAATGGAGTACGTTGAACGTTGGTGATGCGACCTGCTCCCTACGACTGCCCTATCACAGTTCTTCTCAATCCAACAGGCTAACCGTGTTCCCATGCAGAAACCCCTGCCTGGCTCCAATCGCAGACCACTGCTGTTTTGCCTGCTTCACTAGCGAGACCACAACTCCATTTAGCATGAACCTCGAAAGCTTTGAGACATAGTCATTGACAATGCCCACATCATGTTCTTTCCAGACTACACAGTGGCGGTGCAGCATCAGCGGAACTCCTTTTTGTCTGTGGTACTCTCTCTTGTTCCCTGCACATCTACACATTGTACCCGAAGGGAAGATGTGCTTCTTCGAATCTCCAGGAGGCACCAGGGAATGACTGGAGGCATTGGGGCTTACACTAACTCGCCAATCCTCACAGGCATATTACATCTCGCTGGAGGTCCCCATCGTGGACGCCGCCAGCTAACACAATGCTCCCCCAGACCAATGGTGGTACCTGACCTGGAACATGTCATACAGGAACGAAGACAAGCTCTTCAATCAGCGGCACCGATAAATGAAGCTAACCAAGACTCAGGCCCTGATGATGAATCCGCAAAGTCCTCAAGAGATGACGATTCCTCTGCCACATGGCCCTCTGAAATGGACTTAATGACCCATCCAGATGTCACTCCACAGATGGCTGATGACATCATCTGACTTGTGATCCACAAACCATGGCAACCTTTTTGATGTATGCCCCAAGAACTTCAAATCATCATAGACTACCCTTTATCCCAACTAAGCCTTGTTTGCTTTACAGCTTGCAAACGGGCACAGTGCCTCCACTCTCCTTCATTGGGCACTGCTGACATTATATGGTCACTTTGCAGCACAGTGTGGAGCCCAGCTGCGGTGCTGCTCACTCATCGCTGGCTGGTCCACATACGTTCTCACTGTACGGGGTGCACCACTTTTGACTGATACACCTTCCCCCTTGCACCCTATTTGCTGTTGTTTCACTGACTCTGATATACATTGTTCAGCAGTTTGATCGGGGACATGTTGTCTCTCTGCTCTAATAGTATTCAATGGTTTTCCTTGGTTTCCTTTTTGGTTAGATTTCTTAGTTCAACGAAACGCGACCCCGACACTCAGCCCCATAGGCTACCAACACTACCCATGCACTGGCCTCCTGCTGTGTGCGCAGTAGCTGCCTATCCTACGCTCACCAGCCTACAGCATGACACATTCTAACATCATCACCTGGAATGTGCGAGGAATGCACACACCTTCGCATCGATACGCTGTCTACTCCTACCGCAAGTGCCATTCTACACATGTCACACTTTTACAGGAAACACACTTAAAACTCACTGAAGTGACTAGGCTCCAGCGGCGCTGGCATGGTCAAGTATATGCCATCAACTTTTCCTCCTATGCAAGAGGAGTGCTGATTTGGGTCAGGCTGGGGGTCCCCTTCATGGCAGGAGGTGGTAATATATGCGGAGGGCCACTACGTACTCATAAAGGGCTGATTAGATGGGCGGCAGATCCTCATGGGTAGCATATATGGACCTAACACAGAGCAGATCCCGTTCCTCCGCAGTCTGTCTGAGACACTTTCCCTTTGGAGTGTGGTTCCGTGGCTTATAGGAGGGAACTTCAATTGTGCCCTGAAGACTGACCTTGGCCGATCCTTCCCTCTGCTGTGTCGGCAACAAATAGATTAATTAAGTGGGATGCGGGTAAGGTGGCAATCGGAGGCCACTGCTTAGGGGTGATATGGAACATCTGCAAACAACTTGACAAAGATATATCCCGAAGTGAATGCACGCTCCTACAACACGAGGGTTCATTGATAGAATATCGATTCCCAAAATATCCCCATACACAAATATCGATGCAAAAATATCGATGTCAAAAATATCGACATCCTATATTTAAAATTGTAAGTACAAAAATATCAAAACAAAAATATCGATGTAAAAATATAGATGTACAAAATATCGATCGTTTTATTTAAATAAAAAATAATGTTAAATATATTAAATAATAAAATTAACTTTAAAAAAATTATTTAGATTTAATATACATTCTAACAAATATAATAAAATTAATTTAATTTAAAAATATTTAAACATACAAATATAAAATGTAATATATATATATATATATATATATATTTCCTTTAAAACAATTAATAAACTATTAATTTTAATTTATTTTATAACTTTATAAATATATAAAAATATACAAATAAATATATATATATTTACATACACTTATTACATAAAATCTAATAAAAAAACATTATATTATAAATTAAAACATTAAAATATTTAATAGTCTTTAAAATTAAATTTTGCACTCCATTGAGTGCAACAGTAGCGAAAGTGTTGGATAGCGGAGGGGTAAAAATTACTATTCCCACTCCAGTGGGTGCAACAGTAGGGAAAGTGTTGGATAGCGGAGGGGTGAAACTTGCTATTCCCACTCCACTCGATATTTGTGTATGTTGACATTTTAAACTCGATATTCTGTCTGTGCACCCAACATGAGACATGGACAGCACGGGACCCAGCAAACTCCTGCCACTTGCTGAAAGTGCAGCGAGAGCATGCCTCGCTGTTGGAGCGCCTGCACTGCCTAAATTACGTGGAACACTCCTCCAGAATTCATGCCACTGTGGCAAATCTGGTTTGTTGTTGACATGGCTGATACACTCAGATCAGCCCAGACACCCCATCATGCCACTATGATCCACCACTGGCACACTGCTCTACACTCAGTGTGACATAACATCACGAGCCGACCAGCCACTAGGCCTCGCTATATCAGTCAATTCCCAATGCTACCTCACACAACATCGACTCCTTCCTCTCCACTATACCCCTGCCCCGCATCACACCACACTTCGAAATACAAGAAGCAATCAGAATCCTTGCCACAGGCAAGACCCCTGGCCCAGAGGGCCTACCCACCAAATTTTATAAGGCCTAGGCCCCGCTCCTTACTCCCCGCCTACAAACACTGTATGAAGAGGCCTTATCAGCCTCATGCCTCCCATTCTCTCTTTGCGAAGCGCTGCTCATATCCCTTCCCAAGCCAGACAGAGATCATACTGAACTGGGCTCTTACCGGCCCTTGGTGCTGCTCAACACAGATTACAAAGTGCTGGCCAAAATCTTGGCTGACTGGCTGGTGTCCCTGTTCCCAGCCAGGTCCATCCAGACCAGAACAGATTTGTACCAGTCTGCAATATCTCTAAACCTGCAACATTTCTTCCGTGTCCTGAGATATGCTCCGGGTCAGTTGCCCCAAGCGGGATGCCTGGTGCTGGACTTAACAAAGACCTTAAACTCTCTGGAGTGAACTTTCCTATTTGAAACGCAACCCTGTTATGGCATTGGAAGCTGCTTTATATGGCTGATCAGGCTATTATACACTCACCCAACTAGCCAGAGTCAAGATAGACCTTCTGGTCTTAGAGCCTATACAGATACACAGGAGCACCCACGAGGGCTGGCCGCTCTCCCCACTACTCTTATTCCTAGTGATATAGCCACTGGCACTTGCCCTTCGTGAGAGAAGCAGTGATTGGGGTATGCCCTGAGCTGGACTACATTCCGTCTCTCTATGGAGATGATCTGCTTAGCTACCTCAGGATGCACATTCAATCCCTGATGGGATCACCCTGACACTCTACCACTTCACTGAACTTTCCCGCCTAAGGGTCCACTGGGCTAAGTCCTACCTGTTCCCCTTTGCTCCTGCATTACAGGACCCACACCCCATCCTCATTCAGACCCACATGGCTTGGCAACCCACCACATTCCGGTATCTGGGTATTCGGGTGTATCATTCACCTACAGACCTATTCAATGGTAATCTCACACGTGCCATTACGTCTTTACGGGCACAGATGAATTTTGGCACATGCTGCCATTGTCGATAGTAGGGTGCGTAGCCCTCCTCAAAATGGTCATCCTCCCCTGACTCCTGTATCACTTTGCCAACCTCCCCCTTTATATTCCAGCACCTTTCTTTCGCTCCCTTGAGAAGCTAATGAGGGTATTCATATGGAATAATTCTCACTGCAGGGTGGCGCTTTGAAAGTGTAAGGGCAAGAATAACAAAGTGATTGAAGAATGATAAAGATGAATTTGATCTTCATGTATATTCCTCAATCATGTGTATGTATTTTTTTTCAAAAAAATCCTCTTTGTGGTAGGTTTGCACAATCAAACGCTATTGGGATTAGGAAAAGAAAAGTGTTAGTCCTGAAGAAGGTGGTTTTATTTACATTGCTCCACCGAAACGCGTCGACGCTATCCATGTTAAATTTGAGGAGAGTCAGCGGCCATTAAATAGACAGGGAAGCTTTTCTTCCCCTGCTGGGCGCTGCCTACAATAAGTCTCGAATTAACAGTTACAAGACAAAATGTACTGCCTTGTGTAAGTTTTCCTGTCCGGGGTGTTGCTTTCAGATGAATTGTGGAAAATTAGTTATTTTATATGTTTTTAATAATTTTATTACAATGGTGTTCATGATGATATGTGTTTTTTATTGTACATTTTATTCTATTTTTGAGATGGTTTATTAAATATGCACATAAGTTCCGACATATTCTGAGTAGAGCTTCTATTTCTAAATGTTATTGAATGATGGAGTCGTGAGTGGTATTCCAGGTATAAGAGTGATTAAGAGTGAGAAAGGAATTCCAGAGGGAATATTTGTTTTCTAACTATTAAGTTATCCAGGCGCTCTATCCCTTTGGAGTATTAGAGCCCCTCTCCTTGGTTTCAAGGCTTTTGAAATTATACCTACCCACAGACTAGGGCGGGCTCGCAGTGCCAAATCTCAAACACTACTACCTCGCATCCCAACTCCAATTGGTAGCTAAATGGCTGGCAGATCTATAGCTTTCAGACACAGTGACGACAACTCCTGCTTGGTGTCTGCTGGACACCCTTCATCTGTACCACCCTTGCACATGAGCACCAATGCCTGGCCTCTTACTCCTGGGAATGGCATACCGCTGCTTTCGCCAATGTCTCTACCTAACAAGAACAGTGGCCCACTATGCTCCAGCACTGGCTCTGCTTGGCACACCCCAGTTACAGATCACCACTTCATCGATGGAACTAACCGCCTGGCCGGAGTATGCCTTCACACCCTAGAAGAACTCTACCAAGACGGAAGTCTCCTACCATATGAGTCCTTGATGGAGGAGGACGGTCTACTCCTGTGCCATTTCCTCCTTTACAACTCCCTGGTTGCGGTGTTGGGAACAGGTGGGGCAACATGGCAATACGACACACCTCACTCTACATTACCTTCACATTATGGGACCCGGTAAGCACCTGATCCATTGGTTTGATGACTCGCTACACATACGCACTGCATTGCAGCTCATGCCGCTCCGCAGTAGGTGGGAGTACGATTTGACACATCCTTGTATGGACAAAGAATGGGCTGCCTTGCTGAAAAAAACCCAGTCCAATTCCCCGCAACTCCCACTTCTGCCTCATTCAATTTTACATTGTGCACAGAGCATATCTCACCCCTGTCAAGATAAACCGATAAACTGTCTTTGAAAGCTGGGTTAGAGAAAGCACAGGCCTCCAGTGTCCTCGGGAGCACCAGGAGAGGGCGATCCAATCCCGGTGCTTCTCTTATGATGGTTAACAGCATGAAAGCAGTGCCAGGATTGGTTAAGGGAGTTGGCTGGCGTCCTGGACTATGTGCAGATTATTATCTGTTCAATATATGCATATGTGCACTGTCTTCTGTAATGTAATGCGTGCATCCACTTTACACTATTCAATAGACATGCATGACTACATGATTTGTGTATAGCATTGTTTTGCACTGTATAGAATTGCAGGCTCGGTACAGAAGACAGTATGAGATGTCTGTACTAATCAACGTGATCAGCACATGTTGTGATCGAAAAACATCGTACATTGTGGGCACCACATGTGTACTTTGAGAGTGCAGTTTGCAGTGCCCATTAAACTTGCAATGCTGTGTGCATGGTGTAGAAGCCAATAGTTGCTTAGCACACTATCAATGCCTAATTTGCAAAAGAAATAAGTGCCAGGGCTTTCGTCAGGAGGTCACTGCAGCTTGCACCATTCATTGCCCCTGACAGTGCTGCCAATGACAGTACAAACACACCTACTAACCATCACACTCCTACAAGTGTGACACTTCAGACTATTCCAGGCCCCCAAAGCTATAAGAATGGCTTGGGTGGCAGCTATTAGTTATTTTTAGTGTATATTGAATTAATAAACAACAGTTTTTATGCTAAGAAAACAGGTGTGTGTGGAAGGGGGGCAGGCATAACCCACATGCTCTACCGTTAGCACACATGATTTTCCCTGCCCCCCTGGCAATGCTCCAGATTGCGTTTCAACATGGCTGTTACAGGAGAGCACTGCTGAAAGTCCCCGTATCAAGGCAAGAAGAAAGTGACGAAAAACGCCGGAGTCACAGAGTTCGCCTGTCGCTTCCTGGAAGGAATACTGTGGAAGCGCAAGTAGCAAGATGGGGACACATTGACTCTCACTCCTTCTCTTTTGGATCCCCTATGGATGGCTAAGCCATCGCACACAGATGTGATTGCTGCCGGCCGCTAGGAGTCAGGACTGGCTAGCATTTTGCTGCTGTTTCCAGGGGAGCAACTAGACCCGAACTTCGGGGGGGGCTAAGACTCCCAGCCAGGCTGGCCCTAACACTGGTCGTGTACGGTGCAACAGTCTTTTTTGGCGCTCCCTAGCCCATTTCCTTCTTCTCCATGAATTCCCTACCACTCGCCAACAATGCACTTCATCTCTCTAAAGCCCCTTTCTGACAAACATTTCATTTTTTTATAGGGCTACCTGTAGTTTACTCACACTCAGTTCTGTGATCTGCATGGTACACGTTCTTTGTAGCAGGCACATTAACCCTTTGTGTTGTGTGAATGTGACAGGAGTGCCCATGTGAGTGCATGGTGAGCGATGCGACAGTGTGAGAGTAGGGTGAAAGGAGTGACTGCAGGGTGAGGTGACCATATGAATTTGGGTGCAGATGTAAGTGCAGAGTGGGATGAATGAATGTATGGTTAGTGATGGGCTTGTTTGAGTGAGATTGCAGAGTGAGCAGTGAGGGGGACAGGTGAGTGAAGTGTCACAAAATGTGCAGGGTGTGTAGTGTGCTCATGTGACTGCAGGGTGAGGTACAGGGTGAACAGCGCAAGTGCATTTTGAGTGCAGAGTGATCACTGTGAGTGCAGAGTGAGCGGTGTGCTCATGTGACCACAGGGTAAGTGGAGGGAGAACGGTGTGAGTTCATGGCGAGAGGCATAAGTGTAGTGTGGTCACTGTGAGTGCAGGGTGAGCGGGTGAATGGTGTGAGTGCATGGTGATCAGTGTGAGTACATTGTGATCGCTGTGAGTGCAGGGTGAGTGTGAAAGTGAAGTGCGAGAATGAGGAGTGAGTTGTCTGAATGCAGGGTGCATTCCCAGACATTTGAAGTAACAGTATGTTATTGAGGGCTGGCGTAGGGTTTCAGATATAAGTTAAACTATTGCTATTATGGCATTATTCAGGGTCCAGGTATTGAGGGAGGAGGAAATAAATATTGTGCTCATCCTGCAACAAACTTCCAGTCTTGTGATTAAGGTTGCCAGCTCATCATATTGATGTCCCAGACGGTACAAAAATAAGCAGTCACCTAAAGCCTATTTTCAGCACTTATCTGTGCATACTTGGAACTGCAAATATGAATAGAAAGCATTTTCAATTGTGTTCTAGGACTGCCTGGTTGATCCATGACTGATAATTAAAGGGAACAAAGACAGAAAAGTCACATTACAAATGAATACATGCTATTTTATTTATAACCGTATTTAGTGTCAAGACCAGGCTTTTGCAGGCTCTTTAAACAACAAATGGCTGGAATTTTTATTTTGGTAACCCTACTTTATATTCCTTTTCATGAAATGTATTCTCACACTAGGGCAGTGAAAGTAAAATACATATGTAAGGAATAGGCAGAGTGGGGCCCAGGGGGTACTGGAACCAGAAAAAAAAACTAAGCCTTGTTAACCAGTTTACAAAGGTATGTAAATATGCAAAAGGTCTTTCAAAGACATGTGAAAAACTCGGGTGTGCCAGAGATAATACTCCAGACACTGCCCAGCCGAGCCCACAGCAGCTCTAGCTGCAGCCGTCCGGGCTGAGACACACGACGGGGGGGGCTGAAGCCCTTTCAGCCCTATGGGTGTTGCGCGCCTAGCTGTTTCTGTACATTGCACGCTTGACAAGCGGCAGCCGCTCCAGTTTTTCTGCACTCCAATAAATTGGAGGAAGGAGAGATTGTGGGAAATTGGGGACACCCTCCTGAAATTCTGATAGTTCACCCTCTTCAGCTTCAGTGCCAGAGCTGAGAGATGCATTGACGGTCATTCCTCCCTATGCTGCCCTCTTCGGGGCGAGAGTGTGTGAGAACAGCAAGTTGGGAAAGATATTAGCAGTACTTGGAAGTTTGGGGTGCTGAAGGCACATTGAAAGGCAAGAAACTATGTTAAGCTATTGTGCAAAGCTGGTATAAAGTATGAGAAAGCAGCACTCCAAGACAGTGAATATTGCTGGCACTTTGAACTCCTCTTCAACCCTGGCTAAGAGGGCAAAGAGACGTGCCATGCAAGCAAAATCATCAGCTGCCCGGGAAAATTACAGTTTCCAGTTGGGAAATGGGTCTAGAGTGGCAGCGAGCTCAGAGAATTGCCCATTCATCATCCAGAAGGGAAGCGTGATGGCGGCAGAAAACAGCGATCAGAATGCAATGTCAGAGCAGGTTGAGGAAGGCTCAATGGATTCCTCCATAAGGTTTGAATCAGGAGCTCAGAATAACGAGATGCGTGTGGAGGCAACTGTCAATGCGGATTCGAACCAGGGTAAAACAAAAGAATACCCCTTGTTTGTGAAGGGGAGATCGACTGCATCCGACTTCATGGCCCTATCTCAATCCACCGCTATAAGAGCTCTGTTAGTGGTACAAGCAGCTTTATCCATAGTAAGCTCGGGCTCTTCTCTCGGCGCGTCTTTTGTCCCGCATGCATCATTGTCCCCTAGGGTAGAGACTATCATGGCATATACAATCAGCCGCAATCTAAGACAGTTGTGGGACTCTAGGCTGGAGCAGCAGGGTCTGCAGCATGATCAGCAACAGGAGTATGGAGGGAATGGAGGCTGCAAGGAACAAGACGTTAAAAGCATGTTCAACATTATTTTGGCCGAGTTAAGGGAGGTGAAGGTCTCGGAGGCACTTGAAATAGCCGTTTTGCCTAAGAGACTGTCTAAGATTGATGAAACCATGGTACAACTTCCAGAAAGATTGAAGGAGGCTGAGTCTAGAATATATGAACTTGAAGATAAAATTGTTGCGATGCAAAAAGAAGTCAGCCAATTTGAAAAGCAAAGGTACCTTTTGGAATATAAGATTGAGGAGATTGAAAACCACACACTATGTTTCAATCTGCGCATTGTGGGTGTACTGTTTTTTAAGTCCTATGTATTGCCCAATTTCAGAGGGCAAACCATTACAATGGCCCACCGGGTTCCGACTCAACGCTCTGCCAGCACAAAATATCCTTGTACCATTTTGGTCAATTTCTCTGACTACCGAATGAAGGAGCACATCTTGGCCAAGGCAATCGAGAAGAAAAGTTCTTAAACTCCGGAAATACCTCATTGTCGCATCTTCTCAGATATATCAGCTTCAGCAGCTCATCGTTGAAGGGAGTTTGGCAAGATGTTAGATTTATTCAGAGCTCAGGGTGCTCAAGCATCCATAGTGCAACTGTCCAAACTAATGGTGATAGTGAAAGGGCAATTTTATGTGTTCACCAGCCTTGGTGAGGCGCAGGAGTTCCTTCAGAAAATATCAAACTAATAATGCACTATGTCTGCAATGGTCCTCTAAACTGAATAGAAATTCCACTGTTGATGGTTAAAATTGGGGGGGGGGTGTGTTTTTGCAGAGTCACATGTGCAATTGGGTGCAATATCATGGCACCCTTGTTTGCTAGGGAACGTGGCAAGGGGGTAGTGTGGGCAATTCCCCCCTCGGTGGGTGGGTATCAGCATTGGGGAGTCACTGTGGGTTTTTGGTGGTTGTCAGGGTTGGGGAAGCACTTATAGTAAACAAGCATTGGCATAGCCAATAGGTCTCGCTTTTGGGACCTTATAAGTATTTAGTTATGCAGCACAATATCCTTGGTGCAACAACATCAACTGTTGCATGGCTAAACACTTATAAGGTCCCAAAGGCGAGACCTATTGGCTATGCCAATGCTTGAACGCAAAGAAGCCAATGGCTCTTTTGTCTGTAACCTTTGTGGGATCATACCAGTGTTTATGAAAGGTGAGCGGTAGCTCTGCTGTCAGAAACAGGCGGGAGGTAGGTTTGCTATCTGTGATGAGTGTGATATCAGCCAGCAGAGCAAGACATCGATCGGCCAATAGGGAGGTGTTTTGGGCAAGTGAGGGGCAGCCCCGCTGAGTGCTGCAAGTGAGGAGTACCTCTGTTTCTCACAACACGTGAGAGATAGTTGTGCGGTCTGCACTGAAGAATAAGTCAGGTGAGCAAGAGACAGCGTTGCTCTTGGTTGCAGGTAAAAATGTGGGCTATTGCCCCTGTCTCCGGCAAGTGCCAGTCTGTTCCTAAACCGGTGCTTGTCTGAACTCAAATCTCTGCTCAGAAGGACTGCAGGAATAGGCTGCCTGCCACAGCGGCTCCCTTTTACTAATTAAGACATTTAGCAGCAGGTAAAGGCAGGCCTCCTCGCCCTCTTGCTGCTGGATACATTTTTGTGTAGAAGAAATGGAAAGCTGGAGAGAGTGTGGCGTAGGGGTTTGAACGGTCGTACTTGAAGCTGGAAAACCGGGAGGCTCAACATCCTGTGATTCTGGGCAAATCACTTAATCTCTCGTGACCGCCCCTCCCAAAAAAAAAAAAAAACAGAATGCGTCTGGCCGTAATGCAACTGGTGCTCATGTACTGGGCCCCGATACCTTTAAGTTGAGTTCGCGCTATATAAAACTGCAATAAAAAAGACGTGTGAGCGATGAGATAGAATGTATTTATTTCACTTGAGTTTAAACTCGTGAAAGGAGATCGCTTTACCCCTTCTTAAGTCAGAGAAGGATATAAGATGGCAGCTGGCACTAGACATAGGAAGAGTGTAAAACAGATGGGAGGTGGGTACATGACATTATGTAAAAGTGTGTAATTGCGCAGTCCTTAAATGCCCCAAAGTTGTGTTAAAGCACTACAGAGGGGCAGAAAGGAAATGAGTGCTGAGAGTGAGGATGGGAGAGAGAGCCACCGGTGACCTATGAAAGTAGATCGGAGTAAACCCGGGATTAAGAGATGCTTTGGTAATACTGTACCCTGGTCACCATTTTTCACTTGTGATCAACACTATGGAAAGGAGATTGCTGCACACTGAAAATGTTGGCGAAGGATGCCAGATAAACATCTTCTGCGATGTTCAGGCACACTGGGAAAATTCGGCAAACATCACCCGTGGAATGCACAGATGTCACGGTTCATAAGCAAGGACAGAACTGCTCAGGTTTCCCAGGCAGAGAGGCGCCAGGTTCGCGAAGGGGCCTGGGCCCGCACCTCCCTTTGAAGCAGGCCCTGGTACCTGCAGCAGACCCCAGAGGACCCCATCCGAATCTAATAAAAGCCGCAAAAGCATCTACAGGCCCCGGGATTTTTGAAAGCGTAGGGTTTAAAAGCAGGGAAGGGGTGGGGAAGCTGAATGTACACGCGGCGTGATTCACCCGAGGAATGCCCAGCGCATGTCAAAGAAGATTACATGTGAAAGCACGTACGAGGGGTTGTGCTCGCTGCCATCAAGTTAATCTTGCCCGCAAGAAATTTCAAGGTTCCCTCGGTGTTGTAGCAAACACTTTTTACATGCAAACAAGGCAGCTCTTACAAATCACCCAGCAAACAAAACTTAACATTTACAACTAAACAGAAAATATGTTTTCATTCATACAAGGGGCTTCCAGAGACGTCGGCCTCGTGAGAGAGGAGCGGGGGCCAGCGAGCTCGGCAGCCTGCTGAGCTGACCACACGCTCGTGCACAATGGCCATGTGTTTTCAATTATCGCGCCTGCGTCTGGGCACGATAATTGCAAACAGATGGCGGCCGTGCGGGTAACAGCATGGAAAAGGCCATTGTGCACAAGTGTGTGGTCAGCTTTTTTAAACCCCTTACATAAAGTCTCGCAGAGCAGCGCTTGCGCGCTACTCTAGGCTCGACCTAAAAAGGCCTACATCCCGCACACAAAAGAAACTATTGGCTGTCTGTCAAAGCCCAGACCCTACACCAGTTTGTGCCTCACATTCAAAAGCATGCTAGGGACAGCAAACGCCTACAGCAAAGAATATAGTGCTCTGAGCCTTCTAGACTTGTTCTGCTCATGCCGCAATCAACACACGTAGGGCAAAGTGTCAGAAGAAGTTCTAGCCAAGTCCTCGGCATTGCCTGGGATTATCACAGGTTGCTGCATGCACCACAGCCTCCTCCTACCCCAGGAGCAAACATAGATCCCTTTCAGACCAGGGTAGTAGCTTTTCATGGTCTGTACACTAAAGTATAATCCTAAAACCATGGCTTTTGACTGCCTTTAGAGAAGAAACCAGTTCTTAGTCAGAGGCTTTCAAGGGCATCTTGAATGGTGCACAATATTCATATCTGCATAGAAGATCACCAGTGCACTCGCCCTCAGTGCCGGTGGCTCGAGTTCACCGTAACAGACATTCATATTTTAATTGTATATTAGGGGATCCTGCCAGAGTACAGACGTGTAAATTGCTTATTGATCCTGCTTTCCTGCGTGCCCCCACGACCCTTGTACAAGGCCAGCTAATGTTTGGAGAAGACATCTAAAAAATAGCTTCTAGAACACGCTTTCCTGTGAGCAGGACTCCGTGCTCACGCAGGGCTTTGGAATGTGTATAGTAGGACGAGAAATACACCGCCAGCACCAGAATAGCCTGCAGGAAAACAGAAATGTATTCAAGAAGTCTCCGTTTCAATAATACTGCGCTGGTGCCACCTTCCTGTGGTTAATGTTGATCCCTAATGTACCCGCATGAAATAAACTCACGTATTTTTCAGGAGTAAGCTAGAGATGCGCTTTACCCTCTCAAAGCTGCCAAGGTTTCAGACTGCTTATGTGTGACACTTTCATAATTTCAGTGTAATTATGAGTGACATTCAGAGAATATGAGTGACACTTTCTTGCGAGCAAAATCAAGGAATGAAGACCAGGGAAACATTTAAATAACAGAAACTACACCCATTTGAGCAACAAGAAACTCTAAGAAGATCTTAAAAAGGCTTGCAAAGCACCTAATCGTACTGCAAACAGCGACTCACTGCAATGCAGAGCTCTCAGCTGTACTAACTTTACTTATGCGGCTGAAGTCAATTTTGTGCAGACTGAAGACAGTGCGATTGCTGCAATGTAGAGCCCTCAGCCATAGCTGCCAAGTTTTCTGCTGCCTCATAAGCTGACATTTAAATGTTTTCAGTGTCCTCATGAGTGACATTCCAATGCCATATGTCAAACTATGAGCGAGACTTCATTGCAAGAAGAACAAATGCATTATCTCACCCGCATTCAGATAAATTACAGAAATTACTCTTTTTTTGTGCAATGTAATGGTCTAGAAATGAACATAACAGAGATCAACATCTTTCATTTGCTCATTTAAGGGTAATATCTTAAATCCTTCTTCCAATAAGATAAGCCTGAATTTTTAAAAGAGTTGTTCTAAACAAAGCAAAAACAGAATGGTGTTCAGAGATTGCTTGAGTTTGTGTCCCCTGCCCTTTGAAAATGTTAAAATAATGTATGCAGTATGGTGACAAAACGAGAGGGGGTGCAATGTACAGCAGGCAAGAGAAAAACAGTGCTGTTCTATTACAGGCCAACAGAATCACTAAATATGTGCTAATCTGCCCATTAGTTCTGTCCTAGCATTGCGAGGTGATGGTTCAAACTTAGGTAACAGGGTAAATGAGCAGTGCTTTACAGAGTGCAACTTCAGTTAATTGAAATAAATGCCACCTTGAGATCAGCACAATTGCTAACCCGAACCAGCTGGATGCACTGTGGCAGGCAGGCTGCTAGAAGGATGACACGAGACAGAGCAGCCCTGCTGGTTTATTATTGCCTCGAGTCGAGTCAGTCGCCCTCCTGCGCAGGCATGGCAGGGTCATCTCAGAGGCCCTGTGCCAAGCTCAATAGTAGAGCCAACCCTCCCCCACTCTCACTCTTTAAGAGCAGCAGCCAATGATCTCTCAGTACAGAACTCCAGTCCGAACTCACTCAATGCACAACAAATAGCCTCAGACGCAGAAAAATCAAGCCCACCGCCACCTTCTTCCGTAAAAGCCTCCAAGCACAAGGGGCACAGCAGCCCTGGACCCTCGGTGGCAACAGGTTTCCACTTCATAGGCAGCAAGGCTTGAGACCACAGAGGCGGCTTGAGACAAGACTTAGTTTCGGCAGTAAGGGTTGGTGTGCTATCCAAGTTTAATGTTAACATTACCGTAGAGGATGCATCTGTTATAGTTAGGGTTGTTTCCTTGCACAACAAGCGTGCGCGCCTCAAGTAAAAAAAACTCTCGGCAAAAGTGAAAGCGTTTCCAGTGGAGCGAGCGGCACCAGGAGCGATAATTGCTACCATATGGCGCCGCTCGCTCCCGCAAGTGAATCGCCAAACGTGCACGCGTTGCCATTGAAGGCAATGGAACGCGTGCATGTTTTTGGCTGAAAAGCCGAAGCGATTGCAAAAGGTCTTTTTCCTAAGCAACGCATGCGCGCTGCGTAGGCGAGACCTAAAAATAAGCAGAATTGAAGCTGGTTTTGATATTCTGGTGGCCAGGCAAATGAATACTGTGATAGGCAGTGTATCACATCCGTACAATGATGCTCAAGGTTAGGCTTATCTCTTGCAACATTAATGGCATTGCAAATAAGCGTAAATATGGGGGCTGTTATAATGGTTAATGTCGCTTTACCACGAGTTAATATTTTTGCAGTGTACCCACCTCAAGGTAAATTCCCCCAACATTTTTATTCCTAAACAGTATCTCAATGCGTACTTCGTTTCGGCAGGATTAGTGGTCAGTGGTGTCAAAATGTTTTGGGGGAAGTAATTTCAGACCCACAAGGTAGGTGGTTATGTATTAACGTTGTCGTCAATGGAAGCCGTCTGAATTTGGTCAATTACTCTGGCCCAGTTGCTGATGAGGTGGACACACTATTGCAGAATCACAGCTTTGCAATTGGGGCTGAGGGACTAATGAGCCTGGGCGGGGAGCATAACTACATACAGGATTTAGCATTGGATACATCAAATAAAGACAAAAAGCAGTTGAAATCCCACAGTAAAGAGTGATTGACACTTTGAAGCAGTATTTTCATTTAATAGCTCCATGGCATTAGGGTCACCCGGGTTCCCTACAGTACACAGATTTTTCACATTGTTTTAAAATCACTTCACATCTGGATTTTTTTCTAATTTCCCAGTTGATTAAAAGGACGGATTGAGACACTCGGGCAAACGCCTTCTCTGATCATTCAGTGGTTTCTAATCTGGTGGAGTTGGAAATGGTGAGGAGGGAAAAGCCCAGGTGGCAGCTGGATCGGTCTCCCCTTTCTCATCAAGAATGGTTGGAAGACATGATGACATTTATTGTCAAGTTCTTCCTTGGTAATAGAGGTACGGACTCGCTTTTTTCAGTTTGGGAGGCTTTTAAAGCCACAGTATGGGGGTAGATTATCGCATACAAAGCTATCAAAGATAAAGAACAGGCCTGTCAAATAACCGATTTGCAACTAGTAGTAGATAGCGCAGGCACAGGCGCAGCCCTGTAGGTGCACAGCGTCTGTTTGAGAAAATGTAGAGAAGGCAAAACAGAACTTCAGAGAGTTTTTCATATTAGAGGAAATAAATGGGTCTAAGGCATACCAGTGACGTGTTTATTAGGAGAACCAGCTGTTGGCAAGTTTTTGGCCTGGTTGACACGGATTAAGCAGGGCGCATCTTTAGCCAGCAAGCTAGAGGATCCAGCCACCCATAGGATAGTTACGGAGATGTCTTAAGTCTTTTTAAAGCAAACACAAGGAGATGATAGACGGAACGCTGAAACTTTTCAGACACTCACCCCCAGTCACAGATCTGGGTTGAATCCATCATCGTTCTTTAGCTCACTTCGCCACCCCAGTTCAGACACAGCTATATGCAAATCAGTCTTGACACTGTGCCTCATGGAACAGTCCAGCCCGAACTGCCAAGCCATGTGTTCCCTGGACTGGAAACAAGAATCATGGGACCGGTTTCGGGCCAACAGCCCTCATCAGCCAGGCTAGCTTGAATCCAGTGGCAAACTGAGCAAGGACCCACGTCTGGGCATACCCTGCCAACTTAGGGCGAACAAAGCAAACACAAGGAGATTTGGGGGTGAGTGTCTGAAAAGTTTCAGCACTCCGTCCATCATCTCCTTGTGTTTGCTTTGTTCGCCCCAAGTCTTTTTACAGCAGCATAAAACCTTATGTGAAACCAAATATCTGGTCATACAATCTAGTATGAATGGGTATTATGGGTCTATAACGCTGCCTCAATTGCTGCCTCAATTGCCAAATTCTCTGGCTGAGAAAATTACAGCTATCATAACAGTGGCTGAGGTTCATGAAGCCTTCTCAAAAATACCTATTGCAAATGCATGTGGCAATGATGAATTTCTGACAGAATTAAAAAAAATATTTGCAGTAGAATTAGCACCCTTCCTAAATGAATTATTTAATTTTATTAAGGAGAGCGGGGAAGTTCCCTCTACTTTCAAGGAATCTACTATACTAATTTAATAAAAATAAGAACCCCAGCAACATGAATTTCTATCGTTCAATTAGCCTATTAAATACTGATTATAAGCTGCTGATGAAAATATGGGCTACCCGTATTCTTCCTGCTGGTCAAACCGTAATTCATATGGACCAGTGTGGTGTTGTTCCTCATCATTTGATGGCCATCAACACCAACTTTTTAATACAGGCACTGGATTATTTGCCATGCATTCAGATTAGTGCAGCAATAATAATGGTCAATGCAGAGAAGGCATTAGATTTGGTTATTTGGGATGCAATGTTTTACAGCTGAAGGAAGTTTGGTTTCTCTGTACAATTTATTTCTATGCTTGAGAATTTGTATCAAGGTGCACAGGCAAAAATATTTATTAATTCCAGCTTGGCGGGAACAGTGGCAATTAATAGAAGCACTCGTCAGGTGTGTCCCATTCCCAATTTTGTTTACATTTCTTATTGAGTCCCTGGCTGTTAGGATTGGGAGCAATGAGGGGATCTGTACACCAGTTAAGGGGATGTCTAAGCTGAAGTTATTTGCGGATGACATAATTTTATATTTGAAACCTGATGATGCGAATATACAGAGGTGCTAGATTAGTTTGAGGAATTCATGTAAATCAACCGATATAAAATCAATCACAACAAAACAGTGCTGCTGCTTTTTAATGCACTTATGGGTGATCTGTCAGTCTCTCTGCAGCAGCAAGCTAGTTCTCATAGCCCAATACGCTATTTAGGTATCCATGTTATGAATAACTATCTACAGATATTCCAGCTAAATTATATGGCAACCTTGAAGAAGATTTGGGGGCTATTTTAAGGTTCTAGATTCACTCGTTTATAAGTTTTGTTTGAAATAGGAAAGCCCCTATGGTGAAATACTCTGTTTTACAATTAGATATCGCGCAGGGAGGATTGGGCCTACCTCATGTTCAAACATATTGTGAGGCATCACTTTTTGATATTTTGGCAAGATCGTTAGAAGGCAGTGGTCTAGTAGATTTTTTTTTTAGAAAGAATGGTCCAGGAATCAGCAATTAGCTTACCAGTTTTTGATAAAGTAGCAAAATTTCCAAAGAAAACCAGGTAGAAGTCACTTCTGGAGATGGGTAGCCGGATGAAAGCTCTGTTTATATTGAATCACATTCCATCAGGGTATATATGTATCTCGAGTTGTGGAAGTGCCACCATTTTGGGTTGATTATATCTAAAACTGAGTTAAGGTATTGAAACTCCTGTGGCTTTAAAGAGCTCGGCATTTTATTCTAAGGAAGAAGTACATTACTTGGCAAGAACTTCTCACGTGGTGTGGCAGTCAGTGCAATCGATTTTTTTTTAGTTTTCAGCTGAGTATTCATTTTATAATAAATCATGGTCAGAAAGTCAAGACAACCACCCAACCAGGCCTGCACTTGTGATATCCAGACTCCTGTGAGTTGGGAACTGCTACAGGTTGCTGCATAATCAAGGGTCCCAGGAATGTGTGACAAGCTTCTTAGCGAAGATCTGGATGAAAACCCAATGTCAGAGCGATTGGTAGATTATTTAGGAGATCGGGTATAAGTCTTTAAGAGCGGCAAATTTTAAGAGAATGTCTTTCATGTCTTGATGGATGGCGTATTACACACCCGCAGCCCTCCATAGAATGTATCCGACAGTTTCGGATCATTGTTTTCGCTGCCACCAGGCAGGTGCTGTGGACTGACTTCACACTTTTTATACCTGCCAGAAGCTGGGGCTTTTTTGGGAAAAATTCTTTGCTGCTATTATTATTGGTCTCCAGGCTAAGATCACTCCGGAAGCATGTTTAGTACTTTTAGGGGTCTCCAAGCAGAGTCAGAGCACCAGTATTGGCATATGGGGTCAGATGTTTATTTCTATTGCATTTTCGATAGCTCGCTCTTTGATTCTTCAGAACTGGAGAACACGACTAGTTCCAACGCTGCTGGGCTGGTGGGAAAAAATGCTTAGGGTAAAGAAGTTTGAAGAAGCATATGCAAATCGGGTCAGGGGCATAAAAAGGGTTACTGCTATTTGGCAGTATTTAGAGCTAATCAAAAAGGTGATTCCTGACCCGCTCTGAATATAATTTGCAATACTTATATTGTTGTATATCCTTTTTTTTTTTTAAACCTTCACTAGATGCCTGTTCATTCTGTGTTTTTGTTCAAGTTGATTTTTGATATTTCGTGCACATCATGATTATGAGGCACAATTACAGGTTTAATGTAAGCCTGGGTGGAGTTCCGCTACGGGGAACTCCGCGAAGTGCAAAAAAAGCTCAGCCACACTACGCGGAGCACCTTGAGCGGCGGACTTTCTGTAGATAAATGCAGTTTGCAGTGATTTTTAGTGCCAGGTGTTTGTCCGCACTGTGCAATCATCGCGAACAGCATCATGCACAGCGCAAGCGGGCGCTGCTTGCTTTCTGCCGCCGAGTAGATTTTTACTCGAGCGGCAGCTTTCTCAACACGAGCGGGCAGTTTCTCAACACGAGCGGGCGGTTTCTCAACGCGAGCGGGCGCGAGCACATGCGACCACTCGCAATGAGAAATCTGACCGCCCGCGTTGAGAAATCTCGCTAGGAGGTTGATTATCCACGATCGCGCTTGCCAACTTGATGTTGACGATCGCGTACGAGGAATAATCTAGCCGGGTGGTGGATTTTCCTCACTAGCGCTCGCCAACTTGACGTTGATGAATGCGAGCGAGGGAAAAAACTCTGCGAGCTCCGCGTAACGCGGAGTGCAGAAAACTCTGCAAACTCCACGAGCGGAGCGGAGTTCACCGCCCACACTTAGTTTAATGACATTGCATTGTATCCATTTGATTCAGGTAGTTTCTGTGCCACCTGCTCTGTACTGTGAAAGCGCACAATGCCACTTTACTTGCCTCATTATGATTGCACTTTGTTATGGGTAATTTGTATATTTGCATTTGTATGCTGTTCATCTCCTTTTCAGCAATATGCACTATGCCACTTTATCTATTCTCACAAGTACTGTACAACCTCGATCTGTGATATGATACTTTGTATCTCAAATCTTCTTATATGTTTATATTTTGTGTATTTTTTGATTATGAGATGAGATTACTGGTTAAATGATATTGCATTGAGACACCTATTTGAGATGTCTGGATGTTTGGATGCCATTGAGATTTTTCTATGACACCTGCTTGTTACTGTGAATGTGATATTTCTAGTGTTATTATGATTGCACTGTATAATGGGTAGTTTGAATATTTGTCCATGCATGCTGCTCATCTTCTTTTTTAGCAATATGCACTATGTTACTTTATTTATTTTATAAGTACTGTACAACTTTGGTTTGTGACATAAAACTTTGTATCTCAAATCTTCTTATATCAATGTTTATATTCTGGGTATTTCATGATTATGAGACGAGATACTTGGTTTAATGACATTGCAGTACTATAGGTAGTTTGTATACTTGCCCCTTATGCTGCTTTTCTGCTTTTTTACAGTATGCACTTCTGTCACTTTATTAATTTCAGAAGTATTGTATAATCTTGATTATTGCTCTGTATTTCAGATTCCTTGATTGTCTGGTTACGTGGCCATCGAACGTCTTTAGGTTTTTTCCTACCATATGAATGCATTCGGTATTGATGGTATAATTCCGCTTAATAAAAAAAAAAAATTAAACAGTTGTTATGCTCATCTCTAAATAAAACAAACAGCACCACCATGTGGCAGACTGTCATAGGTGCCGGTGTTAGCAATTAAGTGCCAGTGCCGAGCACGGGAAACCACCGGCTCAAATTAAGTACTGCACACTATACACCATGATCTATATGTTATGTGCAATAAACTGTGTGCACAATATTTCAAAGGCACAATGTTCACATCAATCTGTGCACTTTGGTGCCTCAATTAACTTGATGAGCTCTGTGCAGTATATGCTCTGCGCAGAATGCAGTATTCCTCATGCAAAATGTACTACACAATCATCACGTGCAGTTTCCTGTGTGTGCAACAAATCCTGTGCACAGTGCCCAGCACTTACCCCACCACCTGGCGCATACCTGGGGTTGCTGCTGTTCAAATACCACTGCCTAGGATTATGACTCCTTAGCTTGAGCTGCCATCAGAAAGTTTAGCCAATGATTTTCATTGCATGTGCTAAACATGCAATCATGCCTAAAAAATAAATGCACGCATAGTCCCAGGAACACATACAAAGACGGTTACACATACGCATGCGCTCCCCGGCACACAAACACACACTTATACTAAGTTGGAGGCTGCTAAACACACCAATTACCTGCTCCTCTTTCATATGAGCGTGCACACTGTCTGCAGTGCAGGCCCACTATTCCTGACTCCTCGGGCTCTCCAACGCATAACTCTTGGTAAAAGCATACCAGAGCCAGGTCCTCAAGCTTCTACCCAATCAGAAGCCAGAATAGGGTTGGAGGCACCTAGGCACACCTTTTCTCTATTCCGACATCTGATAGGGCAAGAGGGCACATGATTGACATGCCCTGAAGCTCCAAAATCTGACATGCTGAGTGATGCTAGTGAAGCATGTCAGATAAGTATTGGGTCTCTGCTAGGCTGGGCTGTAACAGCCCCCACTTGACACATGTGCAATATTACCAAGGGGAGCCCTATTCTGGTACAAGTTGTTACTGCAGCTTTTTTATGAGAACAAACAATTTGTGAAATCGTTCGTTTTCATGTAAAAGCTGTACATGGCAAGCAATTAGCAGCAGAGCGAGGTGGTGGGTGTGTGCCCTGGCGTCTCCTATAGGCGAGCGGCTGCTGGGGGCAACCCCAATGTTGATACTATTAACATGCTAGCATCTTGAAATAGCACCCCCCCCCCTCCAAACAAAACTGCAAGAACCAAATCAGAAACACCGGAGAAAAGGGGAATAACTAAAAAATAAATAAAAAGATTGAGCTTTATCACAAGCAAATAACTGCAGAAACATAACCTAAAATGGAAATTTTCTGAAAGATGTGTTATCTATCCTGTTGTAACTTTGTTAGTACGAAAACATATTTTTATTCTTATTTGCAAGTCCATCTAAAGCACGTACAAATAGTCCACTTTGTAATTGATTCATTTGGAGTTCGCAGAAAGACAAATTGATCTGCTGAATTGCTTTTTTTGTAGTAATCTAGAGTACGATTAAGAGACTAAACAAATTAACCTCCACAAGGTTCACAAATACATATGCGCTATGTCGTAAATTCACAAAAAGGAATGGCTCCACAGCACCCTGTGTCATCGTCAGCAGGAAGGTCTGGAAGCGGCGAAGGGCAACAAAATACCTAGCACTGGTAATTGAATGAATAGCCAAACACCCTCATAAGAACATATAAAGGTACTTGCTGAACCAGCTAAATACAGGACTGAATTAGGTGTTGAACACTAAAGAAAGCCATGGCGTGTGCAACAAAGTAACATGTTTGACTTCCGACATGAACTGTTGAAAGATGGAGCTGCAGGGTCCTTTACTCTTTTATGTCTGCTTTCCCTGCTACTTTATGTTGCAAGACATATATACCTCGAAGTGGGGAAGGGCCTTCATCTGAACCACCTGAACACCTATGAAAGAACTAATTGTGAAGGAATCAGTGTTGGCACCGACCCACATACAGACTCAGCGCCACCACCTACACCAACAAGTATCAGTTCTATAACACATATATCATTTAGAGGTATGATTAACATCACACTTGACATAATCAGCAAGCGGCTTGCTCCCTCATTCTGTCATGTGCTTTTTGAGTCAGTAGCTGATTATGGAATTGCAGATGTCCCCACCTAAAAAGTTCGATGATGCTGTTGGAGCGCGTATTTGGTTATCATGAAGTTAGTAATATGTGACTGTTCGTCTATGCGCACAAACCCCCCAATTTTTTTTTCATCATAGCCAACAACTGTCTTCTTTTTACAGTGAGCAAACTACTCTCATTTCATTAAAGTGCCTGCCCATTCCCTATACCTCTGTCAGATTATATAATACCCGCCCGTGGTGTCCGATTTTCTGCGCCACTTTATTTTGATGAGTTTTCAAATAAGACCTTCAAAGTAGCTATGCCTCTTTGTAAGGAAGAACCCTGCCATTGGTAATATCACTTGTTTGCAATTACTTAGAATGCATTATATTGCTTCTGCAAAGCTAATATCTATAGCTGGAAGGCAAACAGCTCACTATAGTGAAGAACTCAAAGTTTCAAACGTGGCACCACCAATATATTCTTATTTGCCACCTGCGCATGTCAGGCTACCTAAGCAAAGAGAGCATTGATAAAGGCAGTAGTGGTGTATAGCCAATGTATGGCTAGTAGTGTACCCCCTATGGCGAGCTTACCATATGTGGAGGCCTTAAACTACCAATCGGAGGAACTCTAGAGCAGGGCAAGACTATGTGAAGGCCTTGTGTGCCAGCAGCAGAGGTGTCGAGAAGGACCCCAGGAGCAATACAGGATGACCCCGAGAAGGCTGTAAAGTGTAGGGCATTGACAACATGGTCTAAGATTTCCCCTTTTCAAGGAAGAGAAAACTGCACGCTCCCCATGAGATAGGGTCTGGTTTACTCCTAAGCACAAAATATATATTTATAGAGAATGAAGAGCTTAAAAGCGAAAACATTATTTTATGAACTATAAATTTGAAAGAGTGCCTGGTGTACCTCTACCTCGTCAGTTACAGCACAGTGTTCTCTTGTGTGCATACCTGGATGCTAGTAAACATCTTCATTAGTGCATGACGAAAAGATGATTGCGTTATAGGAGGTGTGTTAACTTGTGAATGAAGACAAGGTGCCTCGTTGATTTCCTCAGGGATGGGGCCCATGAGATTTGTGCGGCATATATGCGGCATAGCACAGCCTGTTCCCATTCACCGAAAAATGCATTTAGCGCCAGGTGCACCAATCATCTATCCCATCTGAAGGCAGCATTGTGCAGGACAGTGAAACTGGTAAGAACACAAGATTCAGAGGAGCAGTTGTTTTGCGTTTTCCTCTTTGACTTATTCAGGCAGGCAATTTTAACACGGGCAATATACATTTTGTGTGAAACGATAAAATAACAGTGATTTATTTTCTGGGGGCTTTAGTAGAAAGTTAAATTCGAACAAAACAGCGAGAATGTAAGCTATATGGAATTCAATATGCGATCACTAAATTCAGTACAAGGTCTGAAAATGAGCGTGGTTCATTCAGGTATTAATTATGGTCACTTATTCTGCATTCAATTACTGCAGGACTGCTGTGACGGAGATAAATCACTCGGTTCCAGTAGGCCTTTATTTTTCTATATTATTATACAGGCAAAAATGTGCTGTCCTCATTAATGGGTAAACGACTTTCCCATCTGTTCAGTTGAGGCGTGGGTGGCTTGTACATCTTCGGGTATATGTTAGGGAGGAGGCAGGGGACAGGCACAAATCCCAGATCATAGTGGAGGAAGAAAGGTAAAGGCAGTCAGGAGGATCCAGAGAAACTTGTAGTGAAAGTTGATTAACATTCACTTGTATGAACTTATGTCTTCGAAACATAATATCAGGTATATATAAACTACAGTTACAAGTCCAATGACGTATCAGAGGCGCCAGGGGCTGTAATGTAAGGGAAAATGGCTAGTAAAAGGCACCCATTATTGGGAAACAGTGACCACTTCGGCCCCTGTTCTCTGGTGCTTTGCACACTGTACACTGACCAGGGGGCCGCATGTAAAGGTCGGGAGGGCCGCATGCGGCCCCCGGGCCGTACTTTGAGTAACAGTGATCTACACTGATGATAGCTCCGCTCTTGAAATAATCAGTGGCAAAGCAGACTATGCCAACCCTGCCAGGCGCCACTGCTCGTGCCCTTAATGTGTGTTGCCCACATTAAACTCCAAATGCGTTCGAGGCTGTTTAAAAACGTTTCTTCTCTTTACATATATTAATGTAGCATGCAAGGATACAAGAAAAATTGGAAATTGCACAGGTATAACTTGACAGGAATGAAAAGCTGCGTCAAAGTATGTGTTTAAAAAAAAACAAAAGAAAACGCTGATACAGCTGCCCAGCACAGGTTTTCATTTCCAAATACAGGTGGAGGAGAGTGCACGAGACCACCCGGGATGGTCCATTGAAACCAAAAGCGCAGACAGGTTGGGATGTCTTCCACAAGAGGACACGAGGAGTGTTCAAGCTGCAGCATCTTCAACTTCAACTAAAACATCCTTGTAGCAGTGCATTTTAGAACACTTTGCTTATTCCGTAGTTGACGCATTAGCTCTCGCAAATGACCATTAGTACAGCAGCAGTGGGATGTTGCAGCATTATAAAATGGAGTAGACTACCAATGGTGCAGCATGTGCAGTGGCACCGGAGCCCAGAGGCCTGAGGGGCCCACTGAACACTGTTTATTACTGTTTTTCATAGTTCAGTCAGCGCCCAGGGGGCCCACTTCCTTCATTGAGCTAGGGCCAGTGACACACTGGCTTCTCCACTCATTATGAGCAATTCTTTACCTCGTTTAACAAAAAAGACGCGTTACGGTTACATATCCTAAACACATTTAACAAAAAGCAAGGGGTCTCAATCGTCTGTTGGCTAATGAATACAGAACACTAAACTCTCCTAGATGTCCATGTTTCAATTTTAAATAGATATGTAGAGCCTGCAAGAGAATATGGAATAGATATTCCCTTATCAGTGGCGGCTCGCCGAGGGAGTGCTGTGGGGTGGTAGGCGGGGAGGGGCAGTGGACTCGGACATACGACGGACAGAACGCAGAGGGAGTTCTGTCCGTCGTAAGTCCGAGTCCCCCACCCTGCCCCTCCCCCGCCCGCCCCACCGCCCCCGCAACACTCCTCGGCGAGCCGCCACTGTCCCTTATGGAGATGTTCCAGATTACAAGGGTTACGAGGCTTATCACATTCTCATTGCTGTATTCCTGTGAAAATTCTATGCATTGTTTTCAGTAGCATACGTGATAGAAAATGATGGGCCTCCCTGCAGAATGTGGAGAGGGCCACCTGAGAATGCTACATAGCACATTCATACACCTTGGGCTGAAATGGGGACCCCTGCGCCGTGAAGGCTGCAGGGGCCTGTGTTTTTAGGCCCAGTGCTGCTGGCCAGCCAACCTCTACTATCTTTGGACCCTAATGCAGATTCCGCGACCCTACATAATTGGATTGCTGATGCAGTAGAGTCCACTGCCCCAGCCAAAGTCACGAAATCCTTTAGGAAATCACCTTCTGCCCCATGGTTCTCGGAGTTGCTGAGGACGATGAAAAGCAGGTGCAAGCGCCTTGAGTGACAGTGGAGAGTGGACTACGATATCACTGCAAAAATGATAAATAAGAAATCACTGAAAGAAATGTATAAATCGATGAAGGAAGCTAGGAGAGATTACATAGCTAAATGCATTGAGAACACCAATAAACCTGGCAAGGTTATTTTTAAGGTTGCTTTCCTTAAGCCTCGCGAGTTGGTGATTGACGCACAACCTTCGGTGGCACTTTATGAGAAAATATCGGATTTTTTGGACAACAAAATTCGCAAGGTCTACAATTCCTTTTCTGCAATAGCCGAAACGGTCAAATCTGACGTGTTGATAAGGAAAGCACCTATGCCTCTCTTCTCAGAATTCACCCTGATCTCACAGAAGGAGGCACTGGCTGGGATTCAGGGTTGCAAGTCAGGCTCACCGGAGGACCCGTGCCTTCCGAAACTGTGGAAAGAGCTGGCAAATTCTTCCATCCAGGTGCTGTCTGAAATATGGAACACCTCCCTTACCACCGGCATCTTTCCTGACTTATGGAAGCACGCCACTCTCCTTCCCCTTAAGAAGAAACCCAATGTTGATTCAGGAGAACTGAATAATTATAGACCTATCTCTCTGCTGCCAGCACCAGCAAAGATGCTGGAAAAGGTTGTGCAGAGACAACTGGCCAAGTTTGTCGAGAACCACGGTATCCTGCACGATACCCAATCTGGCTTCCGCGCTGGTTTCAGCACAGAGACAGCGCTGATAGAGGTGGCGGATTCAGTCAGGATGGCGCTGGATTCAGGGGCATCGGCTATGCTGGTGCTCCTGGATCTTTCAGTGGCATTTGATACGGTGGACCATTCCATACTGGTTCAACGCCTCTTGGACTTTGGGATAGAGGGTACAGTCCTGGCCTGGCTAAAATCTTTCCTCCAGAAGCGCACACAGAGGGTGGCGCTTCAGCCGCATCAGTCCAATCGCAAGCACTTATGGTGCAGGGTACCACAGGGGTCGGCCTTAAGCCCACTGCTATTTAACATATATCTGGCCCCTTTATTTTCTCTGATTGCCAACTGGGGAGTGAAGGCGATCTCCTACGGCGACGACACCCAGTTAGTTTTTCCCTTTAAAGATCAGTCGAGTGATTCTTTCGTGAACTTTAAGAGTTGCCTAAAAGATATCGCTCAATGGATGAATAACAATAAACTCAAGTTGAATGCCGACAAAACGGAGGTGTTGTTTTTTGGTAAAAACCAACCCCCCGCTGCAGACCTTTGGTGGCCGGAGGAAATGGGCTCCCCACCCGCCCCTGCATGCTGTGCAAAAAATTTGGGAGTAAAATGGCAGGCTGACTTATCTTTCTCGGCCCAAATTCAGCAGGTGTCAGCTGCCTGTTTTGGCAGTCTGAGAAACTTGCGAAAATTTATAAATCTTTAGCCAGAGAACTGCCGTCGGGTCGTCGTCCACGCCACAGTAACCTCTCGCTTGGACTACACGAACGGCCTCTATCTGGGCCTACCGGCTTACCTGGTTAAGAAACTTCAAATGGTTCAAAATGCGGCTGCGAGGTTGATCAGACGTGTTCCATTTAGACAGCATATCTCTCCGCATCTCAAAGAACTACATTGGTTGCCGGTCGCTAACAGAATTAAATTTAAAGCCTTAACCCTAGCTGTTCGGGCAATCCATGGAACCTGCCCTAGTTATCTGAAACAGAGGCTAGGTGCATACAAGCAGACTCGGATACTTAGGTCTAGCTCTCAGAACCTGCTCTGCACCCCGCGAGTTAGGAAAGCATGGATGGGCGGCAGATCCTTCATGCTCAGGGCGTCCATGGTCTGGAACGCCTTGCCTAACACCCTGCACCAGATTACCTCTGAAACGCAATTTAGGAAAGCAGCTAAAACTTGGTTTTTTAATCAAGATTAATCTCCTGGACTCTCTGGTCGCCGCGCGTCCTTCACGTGCCACCTGTTGCTATAGTGCCGGGACACCTCTTCGGAGGTAGCTGTTCGCGCTCTACAAATGGCAGTATTATTATTATTATTACACCCCTAATTATTATGGAAGAGAAGAGAGCAGTTTTCGTCTAAATCTACAAAGATCCTTCTCAAAAACACGTCTTTTGCAATAGCTCTGTGTTTCAATTGAAGATCTGCAAATATGTTGACACAGCACATGTTTTGCACATTGTACAGAAATGCTAAGAAGTGGAGTAAAGATCACGCAATTTGACAGTATTAGATTCTAAAATCTTTATGTTTTATGTTTGTGGCAATGTTGCTGGACTAATTTTCAGAGTTAGGGTTCAGTCATCAATATTACCTCACTGAAGTCATAGGGACTGAGAATAATCCAAATGTCACGCCAATAACGTGTAGCAAATGTATTGAGCAAGAGAGTGGTAAGGGTGTAGTATCTAGCCAGTAGTGCAATTTGGGTCACACTGTCACAAATATATTACTAAAGCATGGTGTGGTAGAGCGCTGTCATTTACAGGAAACACACTTTCCATTGAAATGGCCACTACATTTGCACAGACATACAGCTGTACCTATAAAATGATACAGCATTCAAATGATAATGTGTGGAAATCGAGTTTCAGTGAATATTTATCTTTTGCACATCAACAAGTCAAGTGTCTTGCATTGTTTTTATCCTATTAAAATCTTTGTTTCCTTCACACTTCAGGATTACAAAAAATTTGCTGAATTTGTGCCTTTCTAACTGCTGATATATCCTGAAATATCTGTACAGTTAATTTACTGGTATTTAAATTTTGTTTTGTGGTAGAAAAAATGACACTCTGCAGTCTTTCCTTTAACAGCAAGACTATCACATAGTTCATACACTTTACAAAATCCCCTCACTTTGTAACCAGAGAAAGTAAATGCCAGTCTGCATGTTAAATTAATTAGCATAAATCTGTCAGAAGAGAACCTCTATCTTTGAAGCACAGCAAATATGACATGATAAAAACAAACGTTAAAGGCATCTTTTTGCTCATTCGCCTTCTGAACTCTAGCATGCTTATTTTGGGGGTGCTGTAGCACCCCCAAACTCCTTCTTTTAATGCCTGTGCTTTGGTGTTTGACAACCAATGGAATTTCAATTTGAACTGTATTAGTTGTCTAAAGAAATTGAATATATGTATGATGTGTAAAGACATTTAAATTACATTAGGAAAAAGGGTCAACGCATGGAGAAACATCGAAGGATTGCAACTCCTATTAATAATATTCAAAATAATTCAAAATACAATACAAGATTGAGCTTCTCTCTGACTCTGCATCATGCATGTGTGTCTGCCTGTTGAAACTTAATGGGAACCAGTGGTAGTACAGGGAGATTTAAGAGAACTGCACTGAGATGAAAAGTAGCACAAACAGGAATGTTTTTCATTTGCACTACGTTTTGGAACACCTTCACAGTTCTCCTGTCCTGCCAAACTATTGATTCCAATGCCACAATTGGATATGGAGCAATCACTGGGTTTCCCTTCATAAAGCCTCACCCAACTGCACTGACAGAAACCTTTGTCCTTTGTCCTTTGTCTTTGTGACTCTTGTCTGTCCAGTCAAAGTGGTGCATGAGTGGGGCAACTGGCACTAGAGGTACCTGCCATGTGATGTGGACTTAGGTAGGACTTTGTAAACTGATGCTATATGGAAATTAACAGCTACTAATTTGCTCATAAAATAAATCTTCAAACAACAGAAAAGAGAAGGACAGACCAAATTAAATAATATTCAACTGTGAGCTGCAGGTGACTAATAAAACAGAAAGCATAGAGGTAAATGTTGTCAAGGCAAGGGTCTGACTGTCATAGATGGTAAAACAAACACCTGCTCTCAGTGTTTGCAAGACTGTTGTGGATTACAAATGTTTCCTAACTTGAAGATTGCAAAGAAATTGACTATGGACAAATGTTTCTTGTAAAGACCATCAACCTAGCCAGTGATCTTTCAACTGAATAAAGATTGTTAAATAATTTAACAAAATGGGTATACCAATTCAGGTAGAAACAAACTGAAGGTGTTAAAAACTAGATCATCAGCCCTTGTCATCTTGACTGAAATGACTGAGGTGATAATTTGAAGCAAAAGGGATCAAAGATAGTTCCTGAATTCTAGCATTTTGAAATGAGAAAATACATTGATAACATTAGTGTGAATCCCTAACACTTGACACATTATATACTCTTCTTTCTTAACACATCATCAATAGTCACTCTCATTGTTGATAACATGCAATACACATATAACAACTTGGGTGGGTTTGAGCTAAAAGAAACAACTCTCTCTCTCTCTCCCTCTCTCTCTCCCTATATATATATATATATATATATATATATATATATATATATATATATATATATATAGATAGATAGATAGATAGATAGATAGATAGATAGATAGATAGATAGATATGTTTATTACCTACTGGCGGGCGTCAGTAGGTAGTTATAGTTACAACCTAGTTTCCTTAGGAAAAGCATTTTTGGACTTGGCTATAACTTTGTCGTCGTTTGACCAATCTGCATGAAATTTTGTCAAAAAAGTGTCAAGGTGGGTACTATTGATTGGGAAAGTTTGGGGGTAATCCGTGCAGTAGGGACTGATAATTTGGGGCACGAAATAAGCTTGTGTTTGTAATGTTAATTCCCATAGGAACCTATAGCCACCTCTTCAGCCCGAACCACTGAACGGACTTACACCAAATGTGGCAGGGAAGTAGATGTCCGTTTTAGGAAGTGCCTTTTGCTTATTTGGTGTAAATCCGTTCAGTAGTTGTTGAGAAATTTAAGTTTAAAATTATAGTGATATCTCTGGCCGCGGATATTTCACAAAGGTTTCATGGCGAATGCAAGCGCCAATGGGAATGCTCTGATTGGCTGGACGCAACCTGAATAGAAAGTTGCGGCTGCCATTTTTTCTATCGGGAACAGTTCCAGGGGCTGAAAATCTGTGTGAAAGCCCACATAAGGGGTCATGGAGGAGAAACTCTGACCCCATGGTTGAGAAATGGAGGTGTTAGTGACAGAAGTTATATGTCCAAAATTGATTTTTTTAATTGCGCGCAATATTCGCGCCGATAACATGACCGCCAGCGCGGCCCCTGTGTACCATCGCGGGGACATTGCAACTATCAACGTCATCGTGAATATTGGTAGAAATATTAAAAAAATATATCAATGAATCATTAGTATGCATTGTTATAGAGTATAGGAAAGTAGGATCTACTTCTTATGGTTACCCCCACTTTTTACTGGATGTGATGCTGTTTTTGACTAGTCTCACTGGGATCCTGCTAAACAGGACCCCAGTCTATCTGCTTTCTCCCTAAATTGTTGTGTTATGTACTTAGGTACACTCCAGATTAGATACTGGGGCACCCTTGTCAGTCCCTAGTACTCAGGGCATAGGTATCCCAGAGGCCTCCCATGGGCTGAAGCATGTATTATGCCACCCATGAGAGGCCATGCAAAATGGAACTACAGGCCTGCCATTGCTGCCTGTGTAAGTTGGTGCATGCACCACTTACTAAAGATATAGTTTTACTATATCTAAGGGTCACTGCATTTAAAACCAATAAGTCACCCCTATAGCAGGCCTTTACAATCCTGAGGGCAGGGTGCTTGGTTCTACGTGAGAGGGTGCCCCTGCATGTGCAGGACACCCCTGCAGCCTACGGAGTCCATTCTCCCGGGTTGTCAGTGAAGCAGCCATATACTAATATAGAGGGGCATTATGCGACCGCGTGATGACCATCTCGAAAACGGCTGCAATGAACCCTATCATGTTTGGTGTCAAAAATGTTGGAATCATACCCCCACACCAGTAACCGGTGTGGGAGGTATGATTCCACCCATCAGAAGTGCCCTTCGTGGGGCTCCTGGTGTTCCCGGTACCAGCCTTCTAGTCCCGGACAGCACAAAATGGTTGCTGCTGACCAGAGACACATTTCTGCCCTCCTGCTGCTGAGCCAAGCTCAAGCAAGGGAAGGCAGGACAATAGGCATCCTGTCACAGGGAGGTGTGACCACATCCCAGACAGGATTTAGTGTATTAGGGCTGGGTGGGTGTGCTTGCCAGCGCCTGCAAGTCTGCATGAAGGGCACATTTGGTGTCCCTGTCCATAGTCCAGTTCAAACCAGTCCTGGGAGCTGTTGGCTCCCACTCTGGCGCAAAACTGGACAAAGGACATGAGAGTAACCTCCCCCCTGTCCAGACCCTCCCCTGGGAGGGTCCCCTGAATCTTTCCAACCCTCTCCGGTGGGTACTTAGGGGCTTACCTGGCTGTAGAACCCTAGATTCATCGTGGATAAGATTAAGAACTGAAACCACTATACTTCAACCGTCTGGGTACTCTGGACTTCGCTGGACTTCGCTTGGGCCTGACTTCGTCTCCCTCTCAGTCTGCTGCATCGTCTATGCCCGTGCACCATACAGGATCTCTGCAGGACCTGTGGAGCATCCAAGACACCTGAAGATAATCTCCCTTGGAGTGAAAGAGTCACTCCCCTGCATTCACAGGCACCACAACACTGCTGACTGGTCTGCTGATCCCAAGCTCCTATGGACTCTGAAGGGTCCAGCAACACAGGAGGTGGGTTCCTACATCCCTCTAAGCCTGAGCTGCCCTCTCACTCAGTTTGAGGCCAGAATCCCTCATGGGGGCTGCAATACCCGAACCCCTGTGCACCGCATACTTTTGCAAGTGCAAGTGCTTGTTGGCAATTTTGCAACAAGTGCATTGGGCTCCGAGTAGCCCCAACCTCTGGCAACTTCTCCTGCAAAGATCTTTAACCACCTCGCACCGAGTGCTCTGTGGCCTGTTGTTTTGTGAAGCTGCCCGAGGTCCTCTCGCGACTCCTGTGCCTCTGGCCTGTGGGTCCAATTGAGGGTCAACTTTGCTTTCCTTGGGCTCCCTGATTGCTCAGGACCTGCCCTGACTCCCTGTGTGTGGTGAGTCTCCTGGTCCTTGCTGGTCCAAACAGTACACTTCCTTGACCATCTGCATGGGTTGCTGTTGCCAAGGCTTGTTGGTGCTCCCGCCGGACACCAACCCCTCAGCAATCAACATCCTTCGTGGGACAGCTCGCATCTGGCTCCTGGTCATCCTCGACATCGCCTGGTCCCCGCAGATGCAGAGTCAAGGTCACGTCAACTATCCTGAAGCACCCGACATCGGAGGGCATTCGTCTACCGAGCCCCTGGTCACTCTCAAGTGACCCAGACTCTGTCCCGTCTGCTTTCAGGTGCTCCTCGACAAGAATCCATGTTTGTATTTCAACAGACACTTTCTCCCCTTACAGCCGTAAGGTGAGAAAGTGGGGTGCCGTGGGGTCCCTATCTACTCACCTTGGGTGGTTCCTTGGGGTCCCAGCAATTCTACATCCTCTCGACACTGTCTTGACTCGAGTCCTGGTTCTTATACCACTTTCTTAGCATATTGTTTGGTCCCCCCCCGGGCCCACTGTGTATTAGTGCTATTTACTGTCATTTCTTTGCTTAAGTATTGTGTGCTTTGTGTCTATCTCCGTGTGGGAGATACTGTAATGTACTAGATAGTGTTATATAATAAATACATATATTTATAACTATTGTGTGGTTCTCTTTTCATTTAATCTATACTATGAGATTGCATTCTGGTAAAACAAGCTGCTTTACACTCCTTCAAGACTAAGCCTGAAGGCTGCTCTCCACAGCTACCACTTGGATTGCTTTCTAAGGTTGTCTGAGACCTCTTAAATCACCATAAGGGTTGTCTGGACTGGTGCAAGGTGTCCACTTTAATTAGTGGACATCATGTACCAGGCCAGCTTCTCACATAGAGATATTGATAAATGTTTTTATAGAGTTATTTATATAGTGAGTTATCTACTGTGATGGTTAGAATTAATTATATAGTTATAATTTTTTTATGTGGTGGTGGCTATTGAATTCCTACTTTTGCTTTCTTTCTTTTGCAACGTATCCGCGTTGATCACAGTTTCCGACATCATCGCGATCTCCGGCCTCACCGCGAAAATAGAAAATAGGTTTTAGAGATGGTTGTTCTAGAAATACGGTAGAAAAACATGAGTTTGAGGTGTACAGTAACAAATCTCTAGTGTGTAGAATACTGTAATGTGTGTGCATATATGTGTTTTCACTTCATGGGAAAGGTGTGATAGTCGCGGTTAACATCACTGTGACGTCATGAATAACCGCAAAAACGGAAAATAGGTCTGAAAGATGGTTTTTAAAGAAACTTAGTAAACAAATATGAGTTTAAACGCTTTGAAAGTATGTATGTAGTAATCTGTGTAGGGCAATGTTCAGAATGGATTTTTTTTACATATCATTTCTGGATGTGTTGGTGGCCATTGAATGACTGCTTTTGTTTTCCGTTTTCGTGACGTGTCCACAGGGATCGCGACGTCATCGCAAAGATCCCCCAATATTAAAGAAAAAAATACCTTTTAGAAAAAAACTTCACAATATTACGGGTGCTAGGGTGGCCCTGACAAGAGCCATTGTGTTGGTTGTGTGTATATGGTTGCTACACATGAGACAAGATGCAGAGTTTCAGGTTACTTAGAAACACCCTGTTGCCTTTATCTGTAAAGTGCACTCCATCATTTCTATAAATTCCATGCATGTCAAGACGCAAATTGCAGTTATAGATACAGCCCATACGATGGTCTCTGAGGAATGCAGAAACAATTTTATTAACATGTTTCCTGGTTTTGTCAATCTGTGGACAGAATTGATTTGACCACTTCCATTTCTGTCTTTGGCATATATTAGAGTACACCGAGACAGTGTGAGGGAAAAGCGACATTAGTTCTGCAAAGGTTTCTTTCATTAGTATTTCCAGCCCAACTCCAGCCAATGTGTCTAGGTCGTTGCCACCACAGTGCACAATCATGAGGTGAGGAGATTGGGAATCAACAATGGATTTAACCAAAGCCAGCAACTGATGAGACTTTAACCCTCTCTTGCCAAACCAAGTAATCTGCACATTTGGCAAACCCAAGTCCCTGTCAATACCTCTCTTTTTTGCAGCCTCTTTAGCCAAATAGATATAGCTGTGGCCCACAATCCATACTCTAAGCATTTTGAAATGAAGGAGCAATAGTAGTCAGGAGAAGTCTGGAGCTGAATGAAGTAGTTTTCCAAAGGTAAAGCAGTTAAAATAGAGATGTTTAAAAAAAAAAAAATATATATATATATATATATCATTGGATGTTGTCAGCATGAAAGTGAATAAAATTAGGTAGTGTGTTCGATGCCTTAGCAAAAAGTCTTATTGGCTGTTGTTTAAGAAAAAAATGAACTACAGACATGGATATGTTTTTGAATCAATGGAATAAAGCACACCTGCTGTATCTTATGCAGAAGCAACATGTTCCTTCTAGAATGTGCTGTGAACTTTTGACCTACTGGTTCCACTGGGTTGCTAGCTACACTGAGGTAAGACTGTATTGGGGGGCAAGGGTGTTAAAGAGAAATAAAAAAATAAATTAAAGTTGAGGAGTGATGACACAGTGTAAGTAATGGCAAGTTTGAATTTCCAACTCAGGACTATGTAATAAACTGTTGTGTAGTATTTAAATTTCAGAAAAATGAAGCTAGATATTGCTTTAAAGTCCTGTTTTTTTCACGATTATTCCGCGATGATCGCAAAAACATCGCGAAAACGCGGCAACAGGAACCTTGTTTCGGAAGAGAGGGAAAGGGTTAACAGATGCTAACCATTCACAAGTGGAGATGAAGTAGTGTAAAATGAAAGACATGATTTCATTTGCTGCCTTTCTCATGATGATAGAGTGGAAAGTTGAAGAGGTTGCCATTTTGGACTTGCTTTGTATGAGAGTGGTGTACCATTCTTGTGCTTAGTTTTTACAAATCTTAACAGTGTCAAAACTATGCAGAAAGAGCTAAAACAATAATATAATCCACAAACTGAATTCAGTGGTATATATATAACTTTGTAATTATTTAAAAAATGTACATTAGAAATGAAGATGTATATGGGACTTTGATTAAAAGGAGTATCACAGTGATGAGAAACAATATATGAGATGTACTGCATCTATTAGAGAGTATGTGTTTAAGAGGTTAGTGGTGAATGTTTTGGGAAGTAAGAGAAAAATGAATTAGTGCCTGTTTATTACATTGTGTATTTTGTTGAAAAATAACAGCATAGTCTTGTGAAAAGTTGCAATGAGGAACTAAGTATGTTTTAAATGTCTAAACATCATGTTCAGAATAGATGCATCTGTCATTTGCATTATGGAAGTTGTAGTGCTTTTTGTAACAATATTAAACAGGAATAGTGTAGTGAGAAATAAAAGATGAGAACATGTTGTCTGCCTGTATATGAATTAGGAAGAAGTAATACGTGTTAGGTATGTATTGGGAAGTGTTTGCCATTGTGGTTTTTAACTTATATGACTGCTTTGCATATGCTTAGATGGTGAGATATGGTTTTACCGCTTGCACATACCTATATATACGGTGGGACTTTTGAGTTTGCTTAAAGATGCAGAGAGGTATATATTTTGGGAAAGATGGCTTGAAGGTGTACATCTATTAAGAAATCGCATATATGTTTACATGGTGATCTATGTTCAGTAAGGCTGATGAAAATTTCATGTCTATTGTGTGGGTAGTGTTTTTCTTTAAACATGGTTTGTTTAAAATTGAGAAGGATTAATATTGCAGAATTCCTTGAGAGTTCTTGTGCTAACTTCATTTCAAGTGTGACGTTTGTTTGAGATATGCTGAATATATGTTTTAGAAGCAGAGGAAGTATTTAAGAAATGATGTAGGTATGCCATTCGCAAAAGGTTTTCTGCTTTGAAAAATTTCAAAATGTTTTCTATTTTAGAAATTACTGATGCATGTGCACGCTCAGTAACAAAGCAATGTATGTTTCTAGAGGACCATGTATGCAATTATTTATCAAGTGTGATACCTAGATTTAACTCACATATAGCTCAGAAGAAAAGTATGCATACAGTGAAACAAGTAGTTTGATACTGACAGAAGGAGATAACCAATGATTCAGAGATATAGTGACAACTGTTATGTATCTAACACAAATAAAGGTACTTTCTCAGTCAGTCAGGCAGTATTGAGGCACTCATGGAATCCCCCAGCCACTACTCAGGCAGTCATCATATCAGGGATTCAGTATCCATGGAGTTATTCAATTATCCAGAAAATATACATGTACTCTTGTAATCAGGCAGGCAGAAAATATGTGGTTATTGAAGTATGCAGGCGCTACGTAAACATTCATCTAATCACCTAGGTACTATCCATTGACTTATGCAATGAACAAAGCTATGCAATCATTATAACCTTTGTGTAGAACCTATGCAGCCATCTAAACACCCACTTACAACCCATGCAGTCATGGAAATACTGAGGCACACGTGTGCACTGATGAAACACTCAGGCTCTACTCATGCACGTAGAGAGAACCATTGTAGTAAACCTATCACCCATATTGTCTAAAGCTTACATACATATTCCTCAGTAAAACTTGTAAATACATGGTAATCCCACTCTCTTGGACTTACTGGAGGTAATAAGAGGGCTTGTTGACCTTCAAAGACCCTCAGCATTCAAGGTGATTTCATTCCCCAACCACCATTGAACCATGAGGCACGTTTGCAGAGTGGTGGTGAAGGGGGCAAGGCCTCAGGCAACTTGCACGAGTAATTTTTTATGAAATCTTTTTTTTTTTAGGGAAGGGTGACTACATAGCCCCTTTTCCTTGGGTGAATTTGGACCCAGGGCCCTTATCCCCCAGGCCAGTCTTTTTTTTTTTTTTAAATAGGGAGGGGGGCAGCGCGGTCTCCCTCCCTGTGTTGATTATGGCCCTGGGAACCCCAGGGCCCAGCCTTTTCCTTTATTTAAATAAAGGAAGGCGGGCCCTTCCCTGGGCCAATTTTGGCCCCGGAGACCGACTACCGTGGGGCCTGCCCTTTATTTTATTTTATTTTTAAATATGAGGGGGGCCATGCAGCCCTCCTCTTCAGGCCTATTTCGGCCCCAGGGACCCCATCCCCCCGGACCAGGTCTTCAACTTTTTAAAAACGAATGGGGAGGGGGCCTGCGCGGCCCCCTTCCCCTGGCCGATATTGCCATGGTGACCCCATCCCCCGGGGCATGGATACCTTGTTGGGGATCGTGGGGCAGCCTGAAGGCCCCTGCGGTCCCTGCTGCCTCCCCGCCTCCTGCGGGATCCGGCATTTCTTTTGGACAGAGGGAGCTGCTGACATGATTGGCTATCCACAGTAGGTAAGGTTCAATTCCATCTGTAGTTGTTACTGCCAAGTGATGAAGGGTCGATTCCATTTTTCACACCTTAGAGTATCTGGTGGAATTTTCATGTTCTTGAAATAAAACTTTGACTGTTTTCTTGGAGTAATTATCTATTTCACTGGGACAAAGAAAAATATTTGTGATTCCAAGTTCTAGAAACGTTTTGATGACATAGGCTAACCAGGGAATGGAATCCACATGGTCTTGTTTTAAGCAGTCCTCTATCACTAGGCATGGAAATTTTATTAGAGGAGAAGCCAGATCTTTACCCATAGCAATAAGGGTGAAATACTAATCAGGTCTTCCAAACAAGCAAGGCCTGTTACTGAGTGGGTGATGAAACTAGCTGTATGCCTTGGTGTTGCTAATGGCCTGCTTAAAAATGTATTTTCAATTTTTTGCAAGGTTCCTGAGTTAATGTAGCCCCATATTCCAGTACCATACATGCTCACCGAGAGACACTTACTTTTGTATAGCATTATTAAATCTTTTATGGGTTAATGGCCGAGTTTCCCTGCAAATTTAAATACTGCATCAACTGCTTCAACAAATTTTGAACCTCTTATGTTAAAAGTATGATCCATCCTAAGTTAACGCCCAACATTATTCGTATATAATTAAAGTTCTGTACCTTCGTAATTGTGGTCATTCTAGGGTAAACTTTCTTGTACAGGTATTTCTTGGGTCGCAGGTCATGACAAACGATTTCTGCCGATTCACCTTCAAGCTAAGGCTTTTCATAAATACGGTAAAAAGGTAAGCAGAACTTGCAGACCATTTGCGTTGTGGGTTAAAGTAACCACGTCATCTGAGTACAGTAAGACAGGTAATGTTATGTCCCGTATAGAGGCCCTAATGTAGACCCGTTCAGATATGCCCTAAAATGGACGTATTCATATTTGCCCTAATACGGTCATATTCGTACTTGCCCTATTATGGTCAAAGCTACATATGCCCTACTACGGTCATAACTGTACATGTCCTATTATAGTCATGATCCCTTATATAGGCATGATCTTTCACCTACATTGGTCCTCGCTAGTACACAACGAGCTCTGAGGGCTGAACGTTATCTAGTCTGTGGTTTTGAATACAGCAGGGTTTTTCCCAAACACAGGCAAACACTGTACTCATCAATTATGCATGGCTCTCTAGGAATACACCACCTACATAATATGTATGTACAAAGTTCACCCCTGACGTCTTCCTCAAGTCTAACAAGGGCCAATACAAACCATACGAAGCAACTAGGGTCTTCGGGGTCCCACACTCTCTCTATTCAGGTATGGGGGTTCGACTCATCCTAGAAGGATTCTTGGCTCTCAGGCTTTTAGACCTACACATATGCTAGGTACACTTAGGTATATCTAGTTAGGCATCGTAGGAGTACGCACACTTTCATAATGCCTTTTATATTCATGTATGTATTCATGATTATTGCAATATGGTAGAACTGTTCTATCCCTTTGCTTTTGTAGTAGTGCTGATAATATATCTCTGCTATTGTCTGCTGGTTGCCGCAGCACATAGATTTTACACTAGAATAACAACTGTTCAATAAATACTTATTGAAACGCCCAGACTGTTTATTCTGTGTAACTCTCTGAGTCCAACCGAATAAGTAAGCACGAGTGACTGAGCGAAAAGTAGTACATTGTTTCCACGATTCTGAGGAATTAGGGTTGTCATGATCTAAGGTTGCCAGAAACTAATCTCTCCGGATAAGAGGAGATTCTAGTGGCACTGTGAGCCAGCTAATGCAAATCAGGCTAACATATGCGGTGGGGGTGCACAGAGTCAGTCTGCCACCAAGCCCACAGTTTATGTTATCCAAACGCGCAGGTCCTGCATGGGTACTATAGGAACTACACGACATGGCGCCGCCAACGTTGGTTGGGTACTTATTTAACAGTAGAATCTGAGTAGTTCAGTCGTGCTATTCTCAGAGAACCTACTCACAAAACCCCAGAGACATCTGGAGTGGGTGGGCACAAAATCCGCCACAGCTGAGTAGTACGAGAATACTATTTATTGGCTGTTGGTTATTCAAGCTTGAAAGGACATTTAATTCCTGAATTGTGCATAACACCTCATCTTAGTTCCATTTGAACACTTCTTCCTCTAAACATGCCTGGTTCAGGGGATGAGAGAGTTGACCAGGGAGGAGAAGATCCTGAGGATGCAATACAGATTGCACCAAAATTCAGGACAGTCACCCTAAGACTATTAGAAAATGGTGTACAAGCCAAGGGTGGTATTGTTGTTTTCGTGATTGAGGCACACAAATCAAATAAAACAGAGGTATTCTCTTCATGGGTTACACTCCCAGCAGCAAATGCAACAACAAATACATTTCACTAATATATAGAAGGAGATGCACCACGGGAATATGCCCCGTTTGAGGACATAGAGATTCCACTCACTTAACAGGAACATCATTACTGGTTTAATGGCGCCCTACCCCACGTACGAGAAAGAGTAAGATTAGGCCCGGTCGGAGGAGACGGGGCCACATGGCTAATACTAGCAGCTTACACACCGCATCCTGGCATTAACACAATGCCACAGCCAGACTTACTAGTACAACACAAAGATTAAATCAAAATCTACAGAAACCTAACACAATTTGTCATGAGGACTTTAACAATACAACCTGCACCAGCAGGTGTAGCAAACAGTACTCCGACTCAGGGTACAGGAAATAAAATTACTCCTCAAACATTACACGCAGTAATGGGCAAAATGCCCGCAAAACGCGAACAAATACCTTTCTGGATAGCTCAGAAAATAACTCAGCTTGAGGCGGTATTCCCGAATACTACCACCTGTGATGAACACAGAATACTAACAATCTGCTTGCCCATGGGGATCACACCACAAGTAGAGGACTGCACCTCTTGGGGTTCAGTCTTTGCTGCCATATATACCAGAACGCATGGTATCCCGTCATTAGCAGTAGTACCTGACGTATTGAGACAGATACAAAATGAGTACGGAGCAGAACCTGCCCTAAACTTAGGGATGAAGTTACTAAACAACTTTGATCAGGTATCAGCCATAATACTAGCTAACATTAAGGGGGAAGCAGCTTCAGTGGCGATCCGCCAACGCCTAAGGTAGTTCGGTCCAATAGATCAACAACACGAACTACCCAAAATAATTGAAACTGCATATGCAGAACTAGGCAGAGACAGTTTAGGTGGGAAAGCATTAAAACCACAACTAGTGGGCAGTCCTGAAAAGGACACTAGAAAGCAGATGCCTACTTCTTCTAAAAAGAAGTGGGAAAATAAAAACAACAAAAGTCTAAAGACAGCAGATCTCAATCCAGAGGTAGGTCTCCTCAACAGGAGCCCTCTGAAAGGAGGTATAACCTCAGGAATAGGGATAATATTAAAAACCTGACAGGTATCAGGATACTGATACTCGCTCCTCTCGTTCCTTTCAGGGTTCATCAAAAAACTCAGAGAGGGAAGGACAGTCAGAACACAGACAAGAGGAGCGTACAAAGTCCAGAGACACGCAACGTGCTGCGGACTACGCACCTAAAAAAGAAGATAAACAAAAACAGAAACCTCAGTTCAAAAAGAAGAAGGTAGCAGGTCTCAAGATCAGACATGCCCAGAATTCTGAGGACACAGCTTCTGAAAGGGGAATGGGCTCTGACGATGCTAGCCAGTGCGGCAGAAGTAACGATAGATCGCCAGAACCTGAAGGAATTTCTGGTGACAGCGGAGTTGAGTGAGTATATCACGGTGGAAACACCTGATACTCGGGTAAGTGTCCCACATAAGTTATATGAGATAACACTCCAGATGGAGGGGGACAAGCCCAGAAAAGTTAAAGGTCTCTTTTGGAAAAATCTGTCATCTGGATATGACATTCTATTAGCAGAACAAGACTGGCCGCCAGCATTCGTCATGGAGTGCCCTAGGGGAGAAACAATAATTTTTCCAACCTTTTCCGACCTCGTTCCCATACATTTAAAACATGCATATGCGCAGGAGTGGGCGGTTGCCCTAGCTCCAGCATTGTACAAAAATCATGTTGGTTGGGATGAGGATTCAACCCACCACGTGATCCCGTTAAAAGTTTCCCCAAATGCTCAAAGGCAATACCCTATAAAGCAGGAAGCTAAAAAACAAGTCAGGGAGATCCTAGATCAACTAGAATACCAGGGGGTGATTGAAAATTGCACTTCACCTATGAACAATCCTTTGTTTCCCGTAATGAAACCTGACAACACATATCGTTTAGTTTTGGATTACAGACATTTAAACACTTGCACAAAGACATTTGCAGTTCAAAATGCACACAGTGCCGCATTAATGAATAACATTGTGCGCAAAAAATACAAAACAACGCTTGATATCTCAAATGGATTTTTCTGCCAAAATATAGCGCCTGAAAGCAGGTATCTGACCGCATTCAGTGCGTTAGGGTCCCAGCGACAATTTTGTCGACTAGCCCAAGGGTATAAAAATAGTCCCGGGGTATTTTCAGCACGAGTAACAGAGTTACTCCAAAATTTGGATGAAGAAGCATTGTCCTACGTGGATGACATTTATCTGACGGACGATGACTTACCGAGGAACTTGACCAGGGTGAGCACCATTAATATGGGATTCGCCTCTGAGGGCTATAAATTTAATTTCAAAAAATCAAAAATTGCCCATCTCAATGTCCTGTTCTTAGGATATGAGCTGTCAAGTGAAGGGAAAAGCCTAGCAGCTAACTTTTTATAAAAGTGTGCGCTGCTCCAACCTCCAAAATCATTAAAGAATTTACAATCAATTCTGTGATTCCTAAATTTTGGTCGAACATACATTTTGGATTACGCAGAAAGAGTAAAACCTTTCTACGACTTAATAAAACCTGACTTTTCAGTCAGAAAATGGACACAGGAACATACAAACATCCTACGTTCACTACAGGAAGACATGATAGCTTCAAAACACTTAGACACGTGTAAACGTACACAACTTAGTGATCCGAGTAATAGCGGTCAATGTGGGTACACTTATTTGACTTTCAATGAAGGCGAAACAGTACCGATCGCATACAAATCACACCTGTACACAAACGCAGAGATGCGTTTCACTTCAACAGAAAAAATCCTGACAGCAGTGCAGACCGCTGTAGCAAGAGAAAGAGCTCTGGCTCAGGGTAAACGCATAATTGTCGTGACCCCAGTACCAGCTTTAGAAGCTGTTACAAAAGCTAGCATTCCAAATGCGAAAGCCTTACATCCCACTGCAACGGATGTTGAATACAGATTTGATCCAAGTTTAAAAACACAAGCATTACTGCAATACGAACAAGAATATCCTCTACCAAATGAAATTTTGCCTCTAGATCAGTATGAATACATTATTTACACTGACGGATCTGCTCAACCGGCCATAGGGAGTAAGCAAGCTTACAGCGCGGCGTGTGCAATCGTTAAAGGTCGCATGCGCGATGGTAAGTTCCATCCTAGTTGCACTAAAACGCAATCTCTAGGAGACTGCTCGGCTCAGTTGGCAGAGTTAAAAGCACTGATACTGGCACTTGTAAATACGGAACACGAATTCCCCACACTAATTGTGTGCGATTCCTTTTACTGTGTACAGTCGTACAATGAATATTTACATCATTGGGAACAAAACGGGTTTAAAGGCGCAAAAGGTGGCACAATTAAGCATAAAAAGCTATGGGAACAGGTAGTGGAGTTGAGAAACGAACTACCCAGGGCTCACGTGATACATACACTGAGTCATCAGCATGATGGCGTTCACGTTGAAGGGAATTCATTGGCTGATGAAGCCCGAAGGGGGCTGTACGCACAGCGTCCGTAGCTGCAATCACTCGTTCAAAAACGAGAGTAGACGGCGAGATTATGGTAGCTATCAGTGCATCACGCAAAGGCAGCACAGCAGTACCAAAGAAATTTCCACTGAAGTACTCCTACAAGTTAGATGCACAAAACATTCCATATGCTCAGATTCCTGGAGTGGGGGATAGAGTAATACCAAATATGGATCGTAGGCAAGGCTTAATTTTAGCAGCACACGAGGGTTTGGGTTCTGCGCATACAGGCGTCACAGCGACTATTTCTTTACTGAAACAGCGCTACTGGTGGCCAGGGTTAACAAAGCAGACCAAAGACTATGTCTTAAAGTGCGACATCTGTCAGCAGATGAAGGGCTCCACCGTAACACGCCCGGTGCAGACACCATTGCTGAAATCAGACAAACCTCTCGCATGTGTTTATTTGGACCACTGCGGACCCCTACAACCTGATGGGGCCAAGAAATATATCATGGTTTCAGTGGAGTCCTGCTCTAGATTCCTATGGGTCTGGCCTCAGCGCTCAGCTGACGCTCGAACTGTTATAAGAGATTTGCTAGTCTTTATCGGCACATACGGAATTGGCACATTACATTCTGACCGTGGCCCGGCGTTTAGCTCTCGGGCTTACAAAGAGGCCATGGAAGGAATGGGCGTAGCATTGCGGTACTCCTCTCCATATCATCCTGAGGGAAATTCCGTTGTGGAGAGGAAAAACCGTGACTTAAAGCAATCTTTAACAGCTAGGGTATTAGGCAAGGGCGGTAGATGGGTGGATCACCTTTATGGGGTACAACGAGCAATAAATAATCAGCCAAGAAGCTCTCTAGGGGATGTCACTCCTTACGAGGTCCTATTTGGGACAAGAATGTGGGTACCTGATCTTGACTGTGAAGGCACAGTGGCGATTGAGAAACCATTTGATATACATGATCGTTTGGCTGTTTTACAGGATCTAAATGAATCCAGGACACAACAAAGCAATGTCCACTTAAAGCAGACCGCCACTGAGGAAGTCAAGGCAGTAACGACAAGACCTGTCTGGATCCCAAAAGTCGGGGATCTGGTCAGAGAGAAGATTGCAGACAAGAAAGAATTTGGGCCATCCTACAGAAAGCCTGTACCGGTCCTAGCAATCCAAGGCACAAGAACTGTACTTCTGCCGCCTCTTGCCAGGAAAAAGGAGAAAAGATTTGTCTCAATTGACCTAATCAAACCACACTATGTGGCCAATACTAAACAGTAGGCCACGTGCACTCCACAGTAGCAGACGCCCTCCTCTCGCTACATTCCAAGAAGTTCAAACAGAAAGACTCATCACGTTTGAAGAGCCACCTGTACGGAATGAAGGACTAAGCAACAATGCTATGGAACTCGTTCCACTTCAACAAGAAGTTCGACTTCAAAATGAAAATCAACTTAACAACCAAGTTGCAATCAGACCGACTACAGACATCTACGTCAACATGCCTCATCAAGAGCAAAATCGATTTCAACAAATCCCGATGTTATTCCAACAATTGATCGAACTGCTTCTGGCTATTTCATGAACTTTGATAAGTTTTCACTGGATCCAAGCGAGCCGGAAACGACGCCAGCCAAAAAATCACACAAACAGAAACTCATTGACTTTTTGAACTTTTTTAGAAAGACTTACCTGGTGTCACCTTGGATAGAACTATGGTATATCATTGGGATTCTATTTCTTCTTTTCTGGCTAGGTTTAATTATAACTTTTAGTATGCTTATTAATGGACGATACCTCCAGCAGAGCTCTACAGCCCAAAGAGTCAATTTGATTTTAAAACCACACCAGTCTTCACATCGTGAACCAAGAGACTTGTCTTCAGTGAACATCACAGCAGTTCCTATACCGGACGGTATAGTATGGGACAAGATTGATTTTGATATATTCAGTCCGACTGAACTTTTAAAGCTTAAACATGTATTTAAAATTTCTTTAAGTGATATCATTACCTCCAGTACATTTTCTGATGATTGGGTCACTGAAACTGTAAATGCTATGATGTCTGATTTAGAAAAAACTGCTGCATTTCCGAATAATGAAATGTTAGAAGGTACTTCAGACTATGATACATTGTACTGTTACCAACATTATGGTCATCATTTCTTGCACAAATCTATAACACCTAGAAATGTATTTGAATACCACCAGTGGGAACACTGCCTGACACCTCCAAAAGGTAGTTCGCAAACCTTTGCACAGAAATTCACATACTTTTCAGGGTTTAATACATCAGACCCAAAGTCATTTTATTACAAAGTGGCAAAAACATCAGCACAGAAAATTATGTTGACTAACACCAAACAGATTTACTCTGCTTCCTTTATGGCCCAGTTGTCTACACAGGGTTTCGACCTATGGAAATACACTATAGATTTAACATCAATCTGGGGTTCTAGGGACTGGTAAGTCCAGGGAACAGAAGCGCTTTTTAGAGCATGCCTCATTCCACAGCAGATGATATTTCTAAATGAAACTGTGCAACAGGCATCCTGTCTTGGACTAGCCAAGAACAAGGAACTGAACTCACCCGGGTTTCCTACACCATCACAGATGGGTGGGGGGCAGAATTCAACTACACAAGGGGTAGGATTAGATGACATTCTCCAGTACAACAGATCAGATGCCAATTGGACAGAATGGCTGATTTGGCCCATTGACACAAACACATGTCAACAGAGATTCCTAGGTATAGCCGAGGGGTTTAGTATCAGTAGGCTAGATACACGCTATGTACAAAGACAGCACCCAGGGGTAGTGACATCCTATAGGGTTGGGAAGTTGTGCCTTGATTGGCTAGAGACCTCAACACTCACAGAAGTAAAACATCACTTGACCTTACTCACACCTGATGTAGACCTTAGGGATTTCTTGCTAGGCCCAAGGAAAACACGTCAGAAACGTTTCATATATGCTGGCATTTATGCCTACTATAATGAAAACTGGAAAATATCCCAACAGGAGGCCGCAGAAAGAATATGGGAAATAGACCGTATTAACCTAGAGAAGGCATTAGCTGTAGTGGATAATGGGTTAACAACTTTGACCTCCAGGATTTACTCCTTGGGCAACATTGTGTCTTCGGCAATCGACATATTAGAACAAGATCTGGCCTTGTTACAACACGGGCAATCTCAGCTACGTTCTATTATGATGCTAAGCTGGATGCTACAATCTTTGCATGCAGGCTATGTGCCCTGGCGTTTCATAAACACCACGTCTCTGTTTTCGGAATACAATCTGACTGATAAACAGACAGAAACGGCACAAAGGGGAGCCAAATATACAATGCTGCGTATTGAGAAACTGGAAAGGTTACCATTCACTGTAGCCGAATCACCATCAACTGAATGGCTAATTCATGGCCAAATCACTCTGCAGGTCACTACGTTTCAGTTTCAATATTGCCTTGAGCAAAGGCAGGCAAATATGAAAAAATGGGTAAGGGTTACATTAAGGAAACTTGGGAGTTACCATATAGATACCGATGCCGGAATGGGGATCGAGAAGTGTATCTGAGTGGTACAAACTGCAAGAACGCTTTAAGCGGTTCTCTCATGTGTCAGGATATTTCACTACACGGAGCCTGTAGCGGTTCAGTAGCGAACCTATCGTGTCACATGACAGGGACCCCAGCGGCCGTGATCACACCGGTTTTCCAGATGCTCTCGAATGGGAGTTACTTGATGCTAAATGATAAAGGTTGCTGTGGGATGCTTCCGGGCGTCGCCTATCTAGTCACTGTTAACTCCAGGGTTACTTGCTGTATGCAAGTATTGTTTCCGCCACTGAAAACAGTCAGGGAGGCGCCGCTATGGCCTTCACTGAATGTTTCTTTCATACAATTTGATACTCTGAGCAGACTGCAAGCCATGCTTTTACAGCAAACCGTGCCCTTAACCTCCGCTCGAGAAACCTTTGAACTTCAAGTTGCAAGGACCTCGACTGAGATACAGGCACTTATACGTACAAACTGCCCCTTTTATTTCGTAGAAATGGTAGGACGTATCTTCAATATGTCTGATACGAGCGGTATTATACACCTATTTAAGACCATAGGGTCAGGACTGTTAAGCACCTTTCAGACAGTCCTCGGAGTAATCCCAAATTTTATACACTCCGTATTGGGAAGCGTTTTTGGAGGACTCCCGCTTATTCTATTGCTGATTGCAGGGGTCCTATTCATAATACTACTGCTACGCAATGGACGGCCCAATTCCCGAGGGAATGGCGAACATGCTCCTGGAGCGGAAATACCGTGAACGCATGGTACAACGTCTGGGCATTTCTTGCCTGCGAGAACTCAATGCCTCCTGGTTTCTATCCTTTCGACCAGTCTGGGTACACTGCATCTTACCTGTTCTTCGATGCCTGTTTTGTGGAGAAGAATGCACGTTGGATCTTTGTCTAACGTTTCCATCAAATGCGCCTCCGGACACGGATGTAATGCTGGACCCTCTAAAGGCCCATGCTCTGCGCTGTCCCCAGCGGCTTCCAATTCTGATGAACGCATTTCTGGAGAATCCACAGGTGCCGTTTGCTCTTGCTGGGTTAGGTGACTCCTCCACAGGCACCCAGGTAACAACTGCCGCACAAGCTGCCGCAGCATCGACTAATGGCAGTGCTACATTCCATCTATGTGCGATTGACGTTCTCTGTGAGGCATTGGATTTGTCGTCTGCAGTAGCTCACACAGATAATGTTGTGCTTCCCAGCCAGGACACTTAGGGGCCGATTCCGATCTCGGCCGGTAGTGCTCCGAATCGGATTCGGATTCACCGGATCCGATTCGGAGCCCTGTTTCCCGACCGAATCGTACGCGGGTCCGGCCGAGCGAGTACGATGCAAGCACCCGCGAAATCGCCGACCGACTCGAACGCGGCTTCAACACGCTCCGACCGACTCGCATGGACACGACTCGCACCGCGCTATGGAGACGTTTCCCGGCCGGGTAAGCACGATGCGCGCCGCGAGCAGTCCGATCGACTCGCGCCGTCTGGCTCGACAAAGCTGTCGGAGCCGGACTTTGGGGGTCCGCGTCGGACCCCCTGTACGCGTAGGCGCGCGAGTCGCACACAGGGGGACCCATGGGTCCCCCCTACCTGTGCATGTACGCCACGATGCGCATGGACGCGTACACGCTGTAGGGGCGCGCCTTGTCCGCCTCGCACCCATTGAGTCAATGGGAGCCCGCGTACGCGTTGTACGACAGGCTCCCATTGACTTCAATGGGAGTCCGACCGAATCGAGTCCGATTGCATGCGAACGCATCGTACTCGTTCGGTCGGACTGCTAGGGTCCGATTCGGTCGGAATTCTCTCCGGGTCCGGCTCGGTCGGAGAGAATTCTGGCCCGAATCGGAATCGGCCCCATTATCTCGAATTGGCTCATCGCGTCCTGGGAAAGAATTCGGCTTCTCCACTCGTTTTCATAATAAACGAGCAAATTTGGAACATTTCCTAGATTGACACTTTCGCTTGAGAAAAGCATGGCCTTCTTCTGCTTTGAGTGAAGCAACTTATATAGAGAAACAAAATAGACATTTCTTTTTTTAGTGACAATTGGAAATAGCTGAATTGTAACATTTTTGAAAAACACATTTTTAACAATTTTAAAACCATGTTTTTACTTGCTTTTAAAATGATTTTAAATCGTCCAGATTTTAAGTATGGTCATTGTCATCCTGTTCAGAAGAGGAGTGGGTGTTATGTCCCGTATAGAGGCCCTAATGTAGACCGGTTCATATATGCCCTAAAATGGACGTATTCATATTTGCCCTAATACGGTCATATTCGTACTTACCCTATTATGGTCAAAGCCGCATATTCCCTATTACGGTCATAACTGTACATGTCCTATTATAGTCATGATCCCTTATATAGGCATGATCTTTCACCTACATTGGTCCTCGCTAGTACACAACGAGCTCTGAGGGCTGAACGTTATCTAGTCTGTGGTTTTGAATACAGCAGGGTTTTTCCCAAACACAGGCCCACACTGTACTCATCAATTATGCATGGCTCTCTAGGAATACACCACCTGCATAATATGTATGTACAAAGTTCACCCCTGACGTCTTCCTCAAGTCTAACAAGGGCCAATACAAACCATACGAAGCAACTAGAGTCTTCAGGGTATAAATACACCACATCTTACCCCGGTAAGACAGAGGGAACCGAGACTTCCATGCTGACACACTGACCAGAGACGCTGAGGCACCTGCATGCAGTCGCTCCAGCTGACAGCGGTCTAACACAGCCCTTGCGGGGTGTCCAACTCGAGACCAGGACGGGGTCCCACACTCTCTCTATTCAGGTATGGGGGTTCGACTCATCCTAGAAGGATTCTTGGCTCTCAGGCTTTTAGACCTACACATATACTAGGTACACTTAGGTATATCTAGTTAGGCATCGTAGGAGTACGCGCACTTTCATAATGCCTTTTATATTCATGTATGTATTCATGATTATTGCAATATGGTAGAACTGTTCTATCCCTTTGCTTTTGTCGTACTGCTGATAATATATCTCTGCTATTGTCTGCTGGTTGCCGCAGCACATATATTTTACACTAGAATAACAACTGTTCAATAAATACTTATTGAAACGCCCAGACTGTTTATTCTGTGTAACTCTCTGAGACCAACCGAATAAGTAAGCACGAGTGACTGAGCGAAAAGTAGTACATTGTTTCCACGATTCTGAGGAATTAGGGTTGTCATGATCTAAGGTTGCCAGAAACTAATCTCTCCCGGATAAGAGTAGATTCTAGTGGCACTGTGAGCTAGCTAATGCAAATCAGGCTAACATATGCGGTGGGGGTGCACAGAGTCAGTCTGCCACCAAGCCCACAGTTTATGTTATCCAAACGCGCAGGTCCTGCATGGGTACTATAGGAACTACACGACAGTAATGGGCGATTGCCCACTTTTAGTAAATCCTTCCCCTCTGATACTAAAAAAGAGTCTAAAGAATTATTATAAAAAGAAATAAGAAAGGGGCAAGAATGCAGCCCTGTCTGACTCCATGGTTAGACCTAAAAAAAAGGGGTAAACTCCCCGTTCTGACCAATTCTGACTTGGGAGATCATCCCCCAGTGCATTCACTTGAGGAGGTCAATCAAGGGGGACTCAATGCCAGATTTTTCCATCAGGATCCAAACCCTCCCCCTACCCACCAGATCAATGGTGCTGGAGAACTCCATAAACGCCATATGGGTCGACCCTCTCCTAGCTTTACATATTTCCATGTGAGAAAAGTCAGATTTAATGTTTGTTCTTTGGTGCCCACACTGGGGTGGAAACCTAACTGTACGTCTGATAAGTCATTTTTCACCTCTACCCAGTCTTTTGGAGGATTATCCTCCTAAGAACTTTTACAGAAGAGTCAAGGAGAGATGGCTTGATAGCAAGATGGTTGGTTTCTGTCTCCCTTTTAATATATTGGCACAATGGTCGAATTGCTCCATGAGGACAGAAGTCCACCCCTAATTGCTTCTCGAAATACATTTGTTAATAGAGGGGCCCAGAATGTTAAGTTTAGTCTATAGACATCAATGGGTTGCCTACTGGGCACCTAAGAATACCTTAGTGACTTCGCTAACAATTATTGTATCGCTCAGGGAGGATTGTTTTCCCTAATTACAGTCGACTGAACTTGAGATAGGGGCTGTCCTAGGAATATATCTTCTTGGTTAAAGATTTGGGAGAAGTGGGAGACCCATTGATCGGAAGGGATATGGCAGTCTAGATGTGGCTTAATGTTTCCCGAAAAGAAAGGCCAATTTATGATTTCCCAAAATGCCTTATTATCCCTTAGCTCGGCAGTTGCTGCACATAAATAATCATACATTCATACATACATACATACATCCCATTTTCAACTTCTTTAGGAATATAAATGGAAGGATTACAGTTTTAGTGAATTCTGGTTTGACCAAGTATGTTAGCCAAGATTGTGTGTACCACATTGATAGGTAATGCAGGTTGTATATAGACAATGGGGTAAACCTTCATGGTAAATTCAGAAAGGAAATACAGCCGAAGTCATGGTCCTTGGAAAACCCTGCATGTTTATATAGCTTCTGGAGGCTGGACATTGCTCTGACATTCTCTAATCTTAGAGCAAAAAGGTAATGCAGATATTTTGGAGATCTTTAAATTGTGAAAGTCGTATTTGTCGTATTTTAAGGGCCTGATTTTGTTTTTTGTGTGTTTGTGATTAGATGGGATTATTTAGTAAAGATATAAAGCAAAAAGACAAAAGTCCTCTTCTTCTGATATCCTTTCATGGTGCCAAATAAAAATACCTTTGTCAACCTAATGGGAGTATGGAATATATTTATTAACAAAAGCAAAGAAGTTAGTAATCCTGAAAAACATAACTTCGCCACTGCAATGTTATTGAGCAGTTAATACTAACACATCTCAGAATCACATTACTTTTATAAATTCTCTTCACATAGACAGAGAAAAAAATGGCATGACTGAAAGCAAAATTACTGATAATAGGAGCAGGTGCCTCTTGTTCTCCTGAGTAACAGGCGAAATACCTTGAAGCTTAGACACACAGTAGAAGCTTCTCTGTTGAGCTAACAGGAATCTAACTTTCTCACTTACGAGTGATAGGGGGGAAAACTAGCTGTAGGTCCATGCAGACGTAAAGGCCTGCACATATTGGTACAACACAGGAATACATTGTAAATGGGGATTTAAACAACATGGCTGATGCAGAGTGGCATTGTAATAAATATAACTCTATTTGCAAGTTCACAAAGACAAATGAAAAACAAAACTTAAAGGTGATTCCATTAACAGTTCTGACAAACATAGGGGACTTCAAGATGTTTTTGAATACTACAACTTTCCTTGCATCCACCTGGTAATTATTCCAGTTCAATACGCATCCTTACTTAAAGTGTGGTCATTCATTGTGCAAGATGTAGAAACCATTGTAGGACCCTATCACAATTTGTCAGATTTGCATGGTGCACAAACAGTAATTCATCCATGTAAGATGCCATGCTAGAACAGTACCCACCCCAGGCTTCTCTGTCACACTTGAAAGACCCATTGAATGTCTACAAGCTGGCATAAGCCATAAAATAGTATAATATAAAGGCATATTTCAAAATTATAGGCTAGTCTAAAATGCTACCCCAGGAACAAAAAGTCAAGTAATTTAAACAGGTTAGAAGGCCAAATTTACATTCAGTCCTCCATCTTAGCCATCAATGAATCCATCTCCAAAATGAATAATTTCAACAAAAACTTGCCAATCTTGGTCTGTCTGGGGAAACAAATTCCAGGATCAGTTGGATATCCAAATAAAAGATCTTCCAGGTAAGACAAATAATGAACATAAGTAAATCGTCCAGGATCCTTCTTGTGTACTGATCCAATAGGTTTGTAAATTAAGGGGGTTATTAGAGGTTGGTGACTGTAGGATACCACTACAAAAATGGTGGATGCTTCATTCGCCATTCTCATTTAAATAGGGGGAACTGGATGGTATCTGACTGTAGAATCTCAGCTGGCTCTGCATTGTTAAACCCTTGACAGGCGGCACAGCTTTCAACAATGCCACCAGCATCTGAACTTTAGATAGACATCATATTTAAAATGAGTCTTATGACGTTAGTTTTTCCTGCCTGAGTGTACCTAGCAATGCATGGCAGGCGCAGACAGGATAAGGAAGAATTTGCCTCTACAGTCAGGGAGAAAACAATCAGTTCCTCAGGGCCATTGTTTTTTTTTCGTCACAGAACCAATCCTGCCATTTGGATATTTTATTTCAGAAACAAACAAAATGCAGAGTGGTCTGCATTATAGGAAGAAATGCTTGCAAGGAATACGTTAACGGAATGTTTTAAGGATGGAGATCAGATCACACAACCAGACCCACCAGTCCTCTGCAAGAGTTTCCAGTTTGACCAGACGAACATGGTTGCCATTCCTTTCTGTGGAGGACAGAAAAGATAAACTGATGCCAGGAACCAGAATACTCAGGTTCAAGCATGGTTACTGGAGATAGGAAAGGGTAGCTTCAGGAAAATGTCTTAGTGGGAAGATGGCCTTTTCCACCAATCCCAAACTATGTTGCTAGGATGGCCATGTCCTCCTACGGACTGTCAGGATAGTGACAAGGCCCTTTTGTCATCTTTATCATAGCCTCAGAGCCCTTGCAAAACTGTCAATTAGTCTTTCTTCAGGGCATAGATTAGGACATGGCCACAGTGGACTGCAAGATCCAAAGGTCTCATACCTATGCCACAGTAGCACTACAGCGACAAGAGAAGTACCACAACACCACTTGGAATCTTGTGGGAACACCTACGATCTTTCAAGATTGTAAAATTCTAAGAGCATGGTCCGGGTATAAAAGTCTCGTGCTGTCTGCACCAATTACTCCACAAAATCGATCACAGAAGTAGCATACTTACCAATTGGTGGTCCCCTTGTTTAGGAGCACAATGTGGCAATTCATTCCCGCTCTTGTTGCCTTTCACACCTACCGTCATCTCACCTGTGGAATATGTGAAGGCTACAGCGGAAAGAGTACTCTGCAAGAATAAAAGGTCAGTGAGCATGACTGCAGAAAGGAACCCATTTAAGGTCAAGACTACTTGAAACTGTGTCTTCAAAAAACAAGGACACTAAATTGTGAAAGCCCTTGGAAAGCCACCTTGAAGTGATTGAGGGTCTTACATGTCTCTGCTTGAAGGCAAGCCAGAATCAAGGACATTATATTACAGATTGAAGATATGACTGCTCTAAGACATAAGCACAAGACACTTAAAAGTTGGCTGTCCAAAAACATTTAGCAAAACCAGAAAGAGAAGCAAACACATGCCCAGCACACAATATGGGGAACCTTTGAGAACCAGCTAATATAGAAAAATGGAGACAGAAATAGTGATAACATAGGAAACCCGCTGTGGCTCGTTCCTGTTAGGCATTCACCATTCAGACAAATTGACTTTGACCATTCTGCCAAATTGTGTAAGGTTGATTGCTGGACTGTGAAAAAGCCTCCACTATTATCCTATTTTTGTCTCTCCTTGCCTTCTCACCTACCCTGAATTTCTTAGTGTGGACAGAGAGTATGAGGAAGGGTATTGGGAGCTCTTACCCTACTGCTCATGCAGACTTTCTTGATGTCAATAGGGACCGTCTTAAATTTTCACTTCAGATCCACATTAAGTGGCACTTACAGGGTTTCTGATTGCTGACACCATTTTCAGATGAAAATAATAACATTCATAGACGTAATGGTTGGCCTCAATTACATTTTTCTGCTTTCCTATTATTGATTTACTTCAGATTATATGTGAAGCTTAACTAATATTTTTTCTCTGTCTTTGGGACTTTAATTTTTGTTTAACTGTATTGTTCATTTGAGTTGGCTATCCTTGCACCAAACACATTAATCAGAAATTCTTTCAGAATAAATTTTGAACATGGCTCACAGTAATGCAGAATGAGAACATGATCTTTTGAAGGTAATGTTAGTTTCTTTGGTGAGTTCTTAGTAGCAAAAGTGTTGTAGGAGCAGAACCATAGCACTTAAGAGTCTGTCTGTCACTCCCCCTCCTCAGTCTGCCAGGAGTATTACTTTCTTTGATGGAAGTGGTTATTCAAGTGCTGTAAATCATACTACACCCACATTTGTTTCATTGTGCTCAATCATACTAATGCCAGAGGACCATTGTTACCATTTTGCAAGCTTCTCATCTTTGTGTCTTGTCATCATAGGCAGGCACTCATCTAAGGCAGATTGCAGGCTGGCTTAGCAAGTAAGAAATGAGTTGTTATTCATATATCATGTAAAGCACCAACGTTCTATCCCATTTTAGTTTTCTTCTCATCATATTACTTTGCAGTGACATGTAGTAGGCAAACCTTCAAAAATAAATGTAATGTTCTTCTGAACTCAGTCTCTCTACAGGCAGTAACACTTTGTGCCTCACAATAGAAAACGGGACCATGCAAGACCCTGTAACGGTGCATATTTCAGTTTCATTTGTTCTTGGATGGCATTCTTAACTTTCAGGGACTAGATGCAGGCAATGGTAGTTGAGTCTCCTTCTTGTTTGCCTGAGGAAAGTATGACTAATAATAGCCAGAGTGCTACCGTGCACAGAACAGTGTACGTGAAAGGTGTCAAATGTCTCCTTAAGAGGGCCCAGTTAGGAGTTAAAAACACAAAGGATGAATAAACCTTCTTAGCAGTCCTGTAGCTCTTAACTGAAGATGAAAGTAAATACTGATGTAATAGCAAAGAACACAACGTCTACTGGCTTTAGGAAGGAGCAAAGAGCCAAGCAAGGAAATCTAGAAGAAGAAAACCAGTCGATGTTTCACCTGCTAGAACAAAAATCAAGAACAAAAAAATAGTCAGGTGGTAAAGAAAGTTGTCAAAAATAAAGGAACATATATATTGGAATGCATCCTTCACTTGCAAATGCCTCTTTATATATGAATCAAGCAGGAACTGACATTACAGGAAAAGACTCTAGTTCACCTTGGATTAGGAACAAGGAATAACATCCTCTGAAAGACCCCACTTTGGGTTGAGAAGCTTGTAAGGCTTGTCCATGCCCCTTGCTTGAAAGTCATGGTTTTTGTTTGATACCTGAAGAAGAATACCAAGGTTGGGAACCTTCACAAAGCACTGAATTATGCTGTTCCGGCACCACCCTTTATATCTGGTGCTTCAGGAAGTGTGCGGAACACTCCTTCAGGTGAACGTGACTGCAGTCTATCATGTTGCTGATTCACCTGGGTCAACCATCTTTCCCTACTGGCTATGACCATCTCTGGGCCATGCTACCTGCTCACACAACTGAGTCTGCAGTGACCAGTGCTTCTTTTCTCTTGATCTGTTCAATAGACCATTCCTCTACCTGGTACAAATGTTTCTACCATTATCAGTGTCCCCTTTGCTTATGTAAATATTCAAAACTTATGTGAAAATCAATGATTGTCCAGAGGACAAGGAGGATGTGAATTTGTGGTATTGTCTCAGTACATGTTTGTCCATTGGGCTGGTATTGTCATCTGATGCGGTCTCATTCCTCTGCCACACACTGCTCTACAGTAAAAGAACAATGATCTCACATTGGAAAGCATTTACCTGCTCCACACAATATCCCACAACTAACTTGAGCAGTGAAACGCTAACTGCCAAATTCATTATGATATACACAGAGAGGCTTGTGAATATTATATGAGCATTTACAGGTGAAGACTACATGTATATGAGTGGGTAATGATTTCCTTCTCTGTACTTAGGGCCTGATTTAGATCTCAGCAGATGGGTTACTCCGTCACAACAGTGACGGATAGCCCATCCGCCAAAATATAAATCCCATTATATACTATGGGATTTATATTTCAGCAGACATGATATCTGTCACCATTGTGAAGAAGTAACCCATCTGCCATAATCTAAATCCGGCCCCAGGTCTCTTGCCTAAGTCTCTTCTGCTTTGTCAAGGAGTTTTAATTCAGAATCTTCCACAAAAGCATTCTGTATTTTCTCTAACATTTACACCATAGGAACGCTGTACTCCAAATCCCTGTGACTTACACCAGGAATATACTGTAAATGTGTCAGCATAATGGAGTACTTCTTAAGCTATAAAGTGCAATATTTTGAGAGATACTGTATTTTCTGTCTTGTACTTGCTGCTGGTTTTGTATTGCAGAACTGTCATATCATGAGCCAGTGAGCCTGTAGTCATGAAATTAATGGCAGGGCACAGGACCTTTTATAAGCTGGCTCCAATAGTTGAGATCTAGGGCTAGATTTACCAAAGTATCATCCAAACCTTCAGAAAGTTTAATTTATCTTCTGTCAGAAACGTGCTAATATGCCCGAGGTGAGAAGTGCGATGCCACAACTTAACACAGAGCCATCAGTACAGTAACGCTAAAGGCAGTGAACACCAGGTGCAGAAAACACGCAAAAAGTGGCGACAGCCAGGTGCAATAGGATGCTGCCAGGGGAAGCAGAGAAACACAGAGAAGCGACAAGAGGCAGGGATCAACTAGGTGTAAGAAAGCGCGAAGAAATGCCAAGGGCAGCGTGCCTCAGACACAAGAAACGAGCATCTACTTACCCAACATCTAGAGTTCAGAGAATCATCTGACCTCAGCGCCAGGTGCGGTGACCCAAGTATAAGAATGGGGGCTCCGCCTTACAAGGCTGTGAAATCCTGCCAAGCTGACAAAAACGGCCATGAGTGGCGGTCAGAATAGTGCAACGTTTCAGCTGCTCCATGGCTGCCAAAAAGAGCGCCCGAAATGATGGAAGGAATGCTGAACAAATCAAACATTCACCAATAGGGACAGCTCTGGCTTTAATCCATCATTTTCTTTGCTCACCATGCCACACTAGTTTGGACACAGTGATATGCAAATCAGTCTTGACCCTGCTCCCCATGGGAACTGTGCCACTGGATTCAAGCTAGCCTGGCTGATGAGGGGCAATATCCTGAAACCGGTCCAAGGATGCTTGTTTCCGGTCCAGGTAGGACGTGGCTTGACAGTTCGGGCTGGACTGTTCCCATGGGGAGCAGGGTCAAGACTGATTTGCATATGGCTGGGTCTAAACTGGGGTGGTGAGTAAAAAAAACAATGGTTTAAACCCAGATCTGTGACTGGGGGTGAAGGTTTGATTTGTTCAGCATTCCATTCATCATTTGTTGTTTTTGCTTAAGCTACATTAGGAACATTGCTAAAGGTTTGGGAAGGCCGGAGTTGTTTCTATCCCCCCCACCTGCTCAAAAAAAGGGAGGCTGGCTTGGTTAAGAAGGAGTTTTTGAGATTTGCATCTGCTGCTAGAGTGGCAAAGGAACCTGAGAAACCATCTGTGAGAGTTTATATCCAGGGCCGGCTTTAGCACTAGTGGCGCCCAGTGCGACAATGTTTTTTGGGGCCCCCCAACGACCACCTCCACCACAGATTCCCTCCCCACCACACTTTAACAGTCTCCATAACCGCTCTCTCAGGTGCATTTAATTAATTTTATAGCGTCACTCATAAAAGTGAAGGGTGTCAGAGCACTTTACATAACACACACATTACACAGAGACAATCAATCATAGGTGTGTAAATCAGTGTGTAGGAAATGTTCCATAAGACCGAGGACAACATGTAACACAATGGATCGGGCTCACTTTAATAACAAGAACTGATTTGTACCCAACTGAACCCTTTTTGCAACATTAGAATAATGAAAGTCTGGGGAAAAAATCCATACGCTCTAATCTATACCTTAAAGTCTGCACGAAGTTCTTTGATTACAGTTAATAGCTCACTGTAAACTGCAACTAACAAAAGGAAGTCTCTGACAAAAGCAGTAACCCACTGACCTGTTTATATTATATTCACTTTGTGATCTGCATGGTACATGTTCTTTTCAGCAGACATATCAACCCTCTGCGCTACCTGACCATGAATCAAAACTTCCATGAGTCAAAACTTAGACAAAACTCCGATCTCGCCAGGAAGAACATTAATCACCAGAGTTTTCTTGACATTTTAATTGTTGACTGAAAATTGCTGGAGGCCAGGAACGTGCAGCAGCTGCTTTTAAGCAAACAGGCGTCCCCATGTGAAGTCAGCACCCGGTGCGGTGGTACCGGTCGCACCGCCCTAGAGCCGGCCCTGTTTATATCATATCTGATACATGTCAGGGTATTGAACTTTATCTCTCACAGGTCAATAACATTTAGGAAAGAACACTTTTGACCAGGTTCTGGCTGGGCCCTATCAGATACAACCTCTATTTCCCTTTGGGACAGCACAATATCAATCGAATCCTTGCGTGCCCTTGTGATGGCACCTCCCCTCAGACACATGCACTTTACCCTCTTCTGTAAGTATTATGAATCCTTTAGAAGTAGATTTGTGTTACCTATTTTAAAAGTCTAGGGCTTTCGGCAATGTAGGCCCAATTTTTATTATCTCTGTATGATGTCTCATTTTGCTGTGTTTTATTCTATGGGGGCCTTTTTAAAAAAATACATTATGGTGGAGTAATTCTGTGAAATTTAAAATAATGTAATCTGTATAGTTTAATCATTTATTTGAAATTTAATCGCATGTTTTATATGTTGATTGATCTTTTATGATTATGTTTTTAAATAATCAAATAAAGATGATGGTGACGATAATGATATTTGCATTTACCTTTCATTGTAATCAGTGGTGCTGGAACATTTTTCTGAGTGTGGGTGCTGGCATCAATGTTACATCACCGAAGTCAAAGGGAATGTGAAAAAAATCAAGCATCGCGTAAAGAACAAGTGTAGCAAATAAGCCAAGTCTATTCAGCAGGAGAGTGATAAGAGTGTGGTATGTAGCCTATGGTGCATTTTTGAGCACACTGTTGCAAGTATATTACTAAAGCATGGTGCGGTAGTGTATTGTCATTTACACACTGCACTTTTCGATTTAAATGGCAAACAAAATCACACTAACATGCATTCACTGAGAAAACCATAGAGTGCACAAATGATAATGTGTGGAAATCGGCTTTCACCAAATATTTATCATTTGCACATCACCAAGTAAAGTACCTTGATTTGCTATAATCTTATTAATTCTTTGCTTTCATCACACTTCAGAATTAAAAAAATTACAGAATTACATTTGTGCTTTCCTAACTGCTATGTTTTGAAATATCTGTACAGTTCATTTATAGGTATATAAATGCTATTGTGTTACAAAAGTTATAAAAAGCTGATACCCTGAGCCTTTCCTTTCACACTCCACTCCCTGTGTCCCAGCAATATTGTCAGATAGTTTGCTTCACAAAATCCTCTAACTTTGCAGTCAGAAAAAGAAAATTAAACACAATTCTCCATGTTGAAAGAATAAACAACAATTTTTCAGAAGACATAGCCTGACATTTGACCTTTATCTTTGAAGGCATAGCAAATGTGACAAGATAAAAACTACATTTAAAGGCATCTTTATTACTCATTAACCTTCTAGGCCCCAGCATATTTATTTTGTGGGTGCTGCAGCACCCCCAGCATCCCTAGTTCCAGCGCCTATGATTGTAATGCGTGTGCTCCAATATTTTATATGCAGTTATCTAAAGGTGAAAGACCAACAAACATATTGACATAATAAGAATATTTTGTCCTTTTTAGCTATATCTTTGACTTTACCCACATCTTCAAACTCTGTCATTGCCCCCACTGCACTCAATTTACAGGGCTCTGCTGCCGGACTCACCTGTACAGTGCCAACCAGAAGTGACTGCCATGGTGAGCCAGCAAATATTGTCTTCGACTTTGGGCTGTACTGGGTCCACTGCTCTGCAGACTGTGTTCTGGACTGATTGGAAGCTGAGGCTCCTGCCCGGCAGGCCTGCTCGTGGCCTTGGACTGGATTCCTCTGAGGGCAGCACTGCATGCTGCTTTCTCACGCTGGGCAGGCTCTGGTTTCATTAGGACACTAGGGGCCCGATTTGGATGTAGGTTGGAAAGCCTCCAACCTGTGGTCGGAGGCTTTTCTACTGACATCCGTGATTTGAATTCTGACCGCCGTATTATGAATACTGCGGTCGGAATTAAAGCCAGCCGGTCATTCTGGCTGGATTCTGATGGGCTCAAGGAGCCTGTCAGCAGTCGGAGACCGGTCCGTAATCCCTATGGACGACGTTTTCGCCGTAGGGATTACGATGTTGGTTTGCGACAGGCTTTCCTTGTCGGGCTTTCTGACATGGAAAGCCTGTTGGAAACCGACATTGGGGGCCCCTAACAGGGCCCCCTCCACCCTGCAGCCTCAGATTGGGGACCAAGGGGCACCTATGGTGTCCTCCTGTTAATCCCTGCACTGTGTGGCAGGCACACTGAGGTGCCTGCCACGTGGTGCAGGGATGAACAGATCCTCCCATTTGTCTATGGGAGCTTGTGCAGTTGCTGGTTTATGGGCACAGCACAAGCTCCCGTAGACAAATGCGAGTATGCGACGACACCATGGGCGGTCACATTGTAACTGCGGGGTCGGGATCGCCGATCGGAGGTCGGTCAGTCCCGAGACGGCAATGGTGTCGGTCAGAGACAACTCCAACCAACATCGAAATGAGGCCCTAAATGTTGTCCCAGTCACACTGCCATCAGTGCCAGTTGGAGGAGTCCAGTGGTGACAAACTGGACGGTGCTGGCACAGATTCTTGGCAGAGTCTATCTTGCCTGTGCCCAGTGTTCTAGTGATGACAGAGACCACCCGACATATACATGTGACAGGAGGGTAGGTGAGGACTACACCTTTTTGACTTTTAGTCAGCAACATACAGTGGCACAAGTCATATGTCCAGGGGCTATGGGGGTAAGCCAAGAAGAGAGGAAACTAGGTTTGGCTGTTGGTGAAAAAATTCCTGCAATGCACCCACAGCCCAGCCCACCAGCATGACCAGAACACAGGGACACATGGTGACACACTGCCTGGGTGGTTGAGGCAGAGCAGGAAAAAAAGAGCTGCCTGCCACCTGGGTCAATCGCTAGGCATCACCTGCCAGAAAACAACAAGCGATGAGATCACCCAGGTAAGACTTGGTCTGTATCTTCCATGTTTATGATTGCTTACACTCACTGACACCAGATTCATGTGGCCCAGAGATGCCTGGCCGGTCCACAATTTATTTATTTATTGACTGCAAACTGGAAATGCTAAGGAAGCAGTTGGAGCTGACACTTAGCAGCCACTTAATAGCCATCTGTGCTCACCCCTCCTTTCCTAGCTGAGGCAGTAAGGCGCTCATGATGAATAATTGCAGCTGGGGATACAGCCTGCAGTGCAGCATTATATGAATGGAGCGCCTCATTGCACCTTATCATGTGCGTCCCCAGGAGCTGTAATATGCCTGACTAATACATTTTAGTGCAGTGATATTAACACAAAACCTAAATTTCGTTAGTCTAACCCCTGATGTGTGGTACTTAGCAGGACTGCCCTACAAGGCACTCATAATCAGGCCCTTTGTTCAGAAGAGCCTGTACCAGTCCTTGCCTCAGAAATATTCTTCTGGTGAGCAATGGACTCCCTTTTCACAGATTCAAAAGTGTGTTTCTGTTGGATCGATTGTGCAAAGTGTGGAACGGAAACACTCACAACTTTTCAAAGCTAAATTCTCCATCTGTTCTAACAGCTCACAGGATTGCATCTTTGTCTTCAAGGTTAATTATTCATGTGATTATGGCCCTTTGGAAAGCTCAAGGTTGAGGGGTAGACACGTGTTCTTTTTGCCCTCTCCATGAAAAAGAAGATAACAAGCACTTAGAATGGAGTGCCGGTGTGATCAAATCTTCAATAAATAGCTTCACTCTCATACCCGCTGCCCATTTTGCTTCCCCACAATGCATATGTTGTTTCATCTAGAGCATACCGTGGCATCATGTACCTTGAGCACTAACTGCAGCAACAGTGATTATAATTTGGGAACCACTGTGTCATTCAGGTTTTCACTTCCTCTGTAGTTCTTGTAGCTTACTTCTGAAATACATCCACCTGCTTGAGGACCTCATCAAAATCTTGATGACGTCCTCAAGCAGCAGGTTAAGATCTATAAACCACCACGTCAATATTCTGCTCAATGGCAGTACTTGAGTCTCATGTGACTGGCAACACAGTCAAGATGAGGGGACTGGACTCTCATCATGCCTGTGTTGCCTTTTGGAGGTAGGGTCTGTTGATTGTGCAGTGCTATTCTTGCGAAGAAATGTTATTTATCTAGCTTGTTTTGCTGCTGAAAGCGGTTTTCGTGGGTGCTTTTACTGTTCCTTACTTTTCCTCAGTTATGTGGGCAGTAAATATACATTCTAGAGTGTTTTTGTCAACTCTGAATGAGTAAGAATGGTAGTACCCAACCTTTAATTCCAGGCTTCCCACAGTGAAGCCATATAAGTGAGAGCTAAACATCCCTTGTATTAATATAATACATCCAAACTATTCAGTTGTCAGAATCAGGACCTTATAGTTAAATTTGCTTGCAGAGCTCCTCACCAGTTATGACCCAATAGTCAACAGAGGATTTAGGATTAAAAAGACAAAGCTCTGCACTCCAGCAGAAGAGGAGAGGGAGATTGATGGCCCTGGCAGGAGGCCCATATCATCCTGTAGATATTAGAAGCATAGTTTTGAGGTGGCCCTTCTCTGGAGGGAGAAACATATGGATTATACCAAGGCTGAGGCACTATTGATCGAGACAGGCAGGGAAACAAAGAAAGGGTGAAGTTGCAACCTTCAAAAGGCATACGAGCCCTTGGACTGATGCTGCCTGCGGAGGGAGCTTGGGCACTAAATTAGGGCCCCACATAGTCCCTTCAACCTGTCATCCCTCTTTAGAGCACTCTCAATTCCTCTATACATCTGCAGGAGTGTCCTTATTGTCATCACTAGAACACTGGGCCCAGGCAAGAATCAGTCCCCACACTATGCCTTTCGGTGGGTACACTGAATCGTTTTCATTTTGCACCTCTTACTGTGGTAGCAATCCACTGTTATAAGATGAAGTTTGAGCACTCCACATTCAGGGCAGGATACTTTTGTCAGCAGAGACAGGTGGAGTCTCAGCTCACGTGGGCACAGAGTCACTGGCATACTCATTTAAAAGTTAAGGCTGGCATTCCCTCCACAGGACTGTGGGACCCACCCATGGTCCTGGGCATTGCAATCAGATCAGCAGATGAAGCCTTGTGCCAAAAGCCTAGGAGAGCTGCACACGTGGGTTCATCATGTAGAAGGGGGCCTTCAGCAAAATGTGGTTAGGTCCCAGGACACGGCTGGGCTATTCTTCTAAGAAGTCCACCAATGTGTGACAGAACACCTCTAATTGTTGTCACGCTGCATTAAGGCAGCAAATAATATAAGATGTTTAAGGCATTGGCGGCGGTGATGAATGGGATCTCTGCTGAATCACGTCCATGTTGATCTGCACTCAAGCCACACGACAATTCCCGCAATAATTCATAACAACCATAAACAAAACTAATAGTAGATAATTGCTGTCTCTGTTGTATTAATGAAAAATAATGCACATAGAAAATTGATCTGATATGTTTTAATAGGTTATTAAACTGCTAAGAAACTACACAGAAGAAATACCCACTTTTCAGACAAAGTAAAGGAGCTAAACTGTGTTGAGTAACAACTTATAATCGTTTTATGCTACTTCCTTTAAAGAAAGGTAGCCGAACCACCCATAGTCATGCCCAGCTACTCGGTGTTGCAATGAAACCTAAGGGGCCACCCTGCAAGGTAAGGTAAGATAGGTCCACTACTGCAGGGGATGCGGGAGCCTCTGTTGTGCCCCTGTCTGGAGCTGCATTGAAGAGGCGGAGCTAAATCTTCAGTCTCTCAGAGTGACAAGGTAAACTTCTCCCCTGCCATACCTGTCATTCTCATTCTGCATCTTATTTCATCCCTTCTCATTCTCATTCTCTTTTTCTGTTTCTCTTCTCTCCCCTTTGACTTCTATCTGTGCTTGTCTTTCTTCTCCCTCTTTCCTATTTCACCGGTCTTCTTATTTCGTACTTTCTCCCCTGTCTCTGTATCTAACACCTATTTACCTATCTCTCCAAGCTGTCACTTTCTTTATCACCTCTCACCTACCTCTACCTCAGTAATATCCTCTCTCTTCCACTGGTCATCTTCCCCCTCTCTCTTGTCTGTTACACTTACACCTCTTCTGTACTCCTCACTTTAGATCTAACACAAAAATACGCACACCTATTTATAACTTTCCTCTCTCACACACTGGTCTGTCTGTGATGTCACCTGCTCTTATCTTCCACTGGTGGACTCTCCTATTTCTCATGTCTAGTCTCTCACTTTTCTCATCTGTCTCACCGTGTTTCCCAGCTGCCACTTTATAACCTCTCTCTCTCCTATCTCTACTCTGTTTCCGATCTCTCTCTCGCTCTCCCATGACTTTTAATAGCCTCCCCCCCTCCTTGCTCTTTCAGCATCTCTGTATTGTACTCTCTCGCTTACCTTCTGTAGTATCCTCAGGCTGGTCCTGGTGGGGTTTGTTGTACCTTCCTATAACCTCTACCTATGGACATAATAAACTACATCAACTACAACTCGGCTACGTCTACTTTGTCTGCTGTACACGTGGGCCAGACCACTACACCTTCCTTGTTTGTTTATCATCTCTAGCTGACGCTCATCATTTGTCACCTCACATGCTCGTAGACAGAGAGGATCACAGAGTCACTTTTTTGTCATTTCTCTCTATATTGCACCAATGAACATACATTTTTTGCAACTTTGTTGCTTTCAACTTAATTCATAGGACATCGCACAAAGCAGGCCACAGTCAGACAGCAGTTGGTACTGTTCATCATTTGGCCACATTGTACTGTCTCTGGAGGCGATTGGACAAAATATCGAGTTGTCAATATTGAGAGACAGAAAATCTTGAAATAAAATATTGTGAAACAAAAATATTGTGATGCAAGTATTTTATTATCAAGAATATCATTTTTTCAAGTAAGTAATATTGTTTTTAAGAATATATTTGTTTTTAATATCGCTTTTAGTAATGTAGTTGTAAAAATATTGTCCTTTAATTATTTTCATGTGTTTTAGTTCATATATTATTTTGGGTATTGCTATTGTTTGTATAATTGTTATTAATTTTTATTTTATTTTTAAATGTAGTTTGTAATTTTAAGTGATTTACAATTTTTTATTTATTTGTTAATAGTAATTTAAGGTGTCGTAGTGGGTTCTTTGGTTTGTAGGGGGATATGATGGGAAGTTTATTAAATAATAATGAATTAATACTTAATAAATAATTTGTAAATAATTATGTAAGTGATATTAATTATGTACATTTTGCAATGCTGATTTATCTTAGTTATATTTTAGGTGTGGGTTGCCAGGTGTTTAGGGCTATAGGGTGTGAAGTTAATTAAGTAAAAATTAATTAACAGGAAATTATTATTTTAGAATAATTATTTAATTGATTATTGATTATGTAAATTAAGTAATATTTATATATTTTAGTTATACTTTAGAGGGGGTTGTTCTGTTTCTGGGGGTATAGGGTCTGGAGTAAATTAAATTATAATTAATTAACAATTAATTGTTGAATATTTATTTAATTTATCAACTATGTAAATTGTGCTATACATATTCATTTCAGGCTTATTTTAGAAGTGGGCTGATAGGTTTGTAGACACATATGGTGGAAAGTTAATTAAGTAATAATTAAATAACAATTGTTTAATGATAAATATTCATTTAATTGATTATTGATTATGTACATTGTTTAATTGTTTTTTTCTAATAAATATATATACATATATTTCAATGTTAATTAATTATGTGTTTATTAAAAGTTGTTTTCTAAATTAATATGGTTATTCAAATATGTAATGTGTTTAAAATGAAGTACTTTCTATACTGTTGCTTAAACTGGAGGGGGAATAGTAAATCTAACCCCTCCAAAGTCCAATGTTTTCCTTACTTTTGCACAGACTGGAGTGAGAATAGTAATTTTTACCCCTCCAAACTTTCCCTACTATTGCGCTGTTAGGAGTGGGAATAGTATATGTAAACCCTCCAAAGTCCAACAATTTCCCTACTGTTGTGCTGTTTGGAGTGGAATAGTATATTTAACCCCTCCAAAGTCCAACACTTTTCCTACTGTTACGCTCACTGGAGTAGGAATAGTAAATGCAACCCTTCCAAAGTCTAAAGCTTTTGCTAATGTTGTTTAGACTGGAGTGGGAATAACAAATTGAATCCCTCTGAAGTCCAACACTTTCCCTACTTAAACCTCTCTAGGCCTCCAAGGAAGGGAAAACCCAGATGTTGTATGCAGGAGCCAAACTTGTGATTCTTAGCCACTTCAGGAGCTAACAATTTCAAGGGAGGCAGCACTGGAAAACATAGGAGACGATAAAAGATATGATTTAATTTACATCTGCAGCTGTTATAAAGCTATAAACACAGGATTTGAATAGTCAGCACACCAGAGGCCCATGACTAAAATAGTGGAAATAAAAAAAACCTGAGTAAAACTAAAACAGAAGAATACAATAGTGAATCTTCAATAAATATGCTAATAACATTACTTACTGAAATTGTTAAATAGCATTTAAAATTACACTATAGCTTCCTTTAAACAGGCAAATCAAATTAAGATTAAGCAAAATCATTGTTTTTCAAAATACTTAAATAAGTGTGCAATCCCAAAATATTTTGATGACAGTAATCAAAGATGCCCATTTGTGTCACTTGACAATCGCGATGGATTTCGATGCGAGTGAGCGAGGGACGCCGGACAGCTGCTGAACTTTGCAATAAAAGATTCCACAAATATTGGATATTGAAGAGAGCATCCCTAACTCCTACACACGTACCTAAAAGGTTCACCAATCCTAAAAACTTCATTCCGGCTAACTTGACAGGAGGTTAATTGCTGGATATAAAAATTTGGATTAAAATGCTGCATCCACTTGTATGTGAGATCGGCTGATTTCTAGTAATAGTGCTTGGTCCTGATGAGAATCCCCATCTAGTACACGTGGGGTTCGAAACGCGTCGACCATTTTTGTACAAACAAGTGTGATTATAAGTTTTAGGTTTCTGCCTGTTCTAAAAAATCATTTAATCTTAGTACATCGTTACAGTGCAGAAATCCGTGTGCCCAAAAATTCACACTGTTTGTTTACTAAATTGTGGTGTCTATCAAATAATGGTTGTAATGAAAATGCCTTCCATTTTATGAATGTTCATTTGTTCTATGTTACATGTTTCATGTTGTCCTAGTCACATGTCTGAGTTTTGTATAGTGAAAGTGTCATTTAGTCAATTTGTTTATAGGTTTTCATCCATTTAATGTATGTATTGTTCAAGTGTTAGATCAATGAGTTAATGCGTGTGTTATTAACAAGAGATTAATGTGTTCCCTCTTCTATGAAATTGAATAAAAAAGAATTTTTGATAAAATTAGATTTGGGTGCCACTGATTGAAGTCTTTGCACCTTTTCAACTAGTCTTTTTCAAAAAAGATATCAGTATTCGCAATTCTGTTGTTTTCTTCATTTGTGTTTCTAGCATTAAAGTTGACGTCACGCTAACCAATTTCTTTTTTAATGCAAACTCGGAGAGCTTGAAGGTAGAACCGGAAAAGTACCACAGCTCTTGCCTAAACGCATATGGAAGGCTCTGCAAGCGAAAATGCCGCCCGGTGTTTATGTTTCAGTATGACAAGAATTTTCAAGACATAGAAGAGAGTCTATAAACTGGTAGCACCTTGGATAACTTATTTTTTGTGCAGTTATAGAGGTCAAGGCTTTTCTTTTACTAATGTTTTTCTTGTTTGTTTAACTACATTAAACTGAAGTGAACTAGGTCTATTATTCCCATAATGTTTTTCCCCAGGGCCGGCTGTTTGTATGGGCGAGCTGGGCCTTGGCCGCCAATGTTCAGATGGCCATAAAGAGATATCTGCATTAGCATACATGCCAACAGACCTGATTCAGGTTGGAGACTCAAGACTTTTTGAGCAAAAAAGGGCTTTAGTATAGCTGCCTCTCGACTGAAAATGCCTCTGCTTGAATAGAAGTCAATGGAGAAAATACATGTTCCTGATTTTTTTCTCACAATCTCCCACTTTTCTGTTAAAGATTTTTGGCATCTGTGCATTAGGGTCATGCAAAGGCAACTTCCCTGTCACTTGACTCTGGGCAGACCCTCCAGGATTTCGCGATTTGCAGTAAAATCGTGAAATTGGCACTTTTGTAAAAAACCTGCGCATTTTACAAAAGTACCCACGAATTTTGAAAGTTCTAGGCCTCTGAGGAAGCGAAAACCCATATTCTGTGTGCACAAGCCAAACTTGTGATTCTCAACAACTTCAGGAGCTAAAATTTTCAAGGGAGGCAGAGCTGGAAAACTTAGGAGTCGGAAAGATAAGATCTAATTTTACATCTGTAGCTGTTTTAATAGATTTGTATAGTAAGCACACCAGGCCCATGACTAAAACAGTGTATATAAAGGAAACCAGCGTAAAAGTAAAAAAACAAAAAACAAAAACAAAAGGAACTTTTAATGCATGGAAATTAGGCGTTGGGTCTTTTTAGGTCGAGCTAGACAGCGCTTGCGCTGTCTCTTCGAGACCTGCAGTAATCACTCAGTGGGCATCGACCAAAGCTCTCTTTTTGCTATTGGCTGGCTGCATTTTCACTCATACATTCTTTATTTCGATTTGTTAAAGGCATGCATTTGTCATGCCTCTTTTACTGTTGCTCCTCCCGAGAGCAGCGACTGAGTACAATCTTACTCCACAAGTTAGGGTTATAGCATCTGTTTCCCGGACTTCTTTTTTTTGTTATTTTTGCATAAAAAAGCATTCATACGATCCTTAGTGTTTGTGGTCTTTTTTTTTTTTACCATTGCGCTATAACTTTTAAATACGCTCATCTCCATTCCACCCTCCTCACCCCTCTCCCTCACCCACAGCAGGGATGCCCGCGAAGCGGGCACGCTCTTAATTAAAGAAATCTACTTGGACGCTTCGTCCTTTCCCCTCCCTCTCCCATCTATGCCTTTTGTGCAGATTTTTTTTACCGGACGCATTGTCCGCTTCCTGGTGTTTGCGTTTTTTTTTTTGCCCTCACCATCTGTTAATCTGTCTGCCCATCGCACCACACACGGTGCTACCTCAACTCCGGTTTCAGCCAGTGCTTTTTGCAGCTGGTCAACACCCGCCTTCACCACTTTCATGCTCGCTGCCCGGCCATGGACGAGGGGAAGGAGGGAGAGGAAGGATCCCTGAACCTCCCCGAGGCGCGGGTCACAACGTGATTTGTGAATAAACTAAAAAGTACGCATTGAAGAGTTTTGCATGTGTATCAGGTATTTTTTATTTATATTGAAACCTATTAGCATTTTTGCTTGAAAATATTTGGTTACTTTTAGCCCATTTCGTATGGTAAATATGCATCAAACCATTTCCCCCCACTGTACGTACGCCACGCTTCATGGTTCACGAGCGCTCTGTTAATTAAAGAAGAAATCGGCGGACGCTTCTTCCATTGTTCCCCTTCCTCCCCCATTCATGCCCTTCGTGCGGCTTTTACACGGAAGAGTTTTTCATACAAACAGGGTTGGAATGGATTGGGATAAAAAATTGGCCTGGCGTCCTAAAAAAGTGGCCCAGATTTGGGATTACGCCTTTTCACAAAACGCTGCTTCAATGCTTTAAATATTATGAAAAAATGGCGGATTCTCTAAAATAAACATGTTTTCTTAATTTCACTGAGATTTAAAAAAATGCACATATTACCAGGACACTTTGCATACATGGTGTGCCCATCTGGAGCCTGTGGTCGTAGGTTAAAGTTGCATTTGTAGACCTGTGCGTGTCAGGCAGTTGAACGTATGGGGTGCTTCAGCTGGGACTGCACCCCAACATACATGGTTCTGGATAGGCCAGGGAGTCCACGGGGTGTGCACCGACGGCAGTTTCCCAGGAGGCAAGCTCCTGTTTCTTCTCTCTTCTGTCGGTGGACTAAGTACACAGATATCCGGAGCAGACACGGGTCACAAAAGCCAGCATGGTGACTTCATCCTCGGTGCGCGCACCTCCTGGCGCACCATTCTTTTGCCTAATGCTCACCTTGCGCACAGGCCCAACTTTACCATGTCGCAGTTGCACAACTCACATTTTTCATCATTTGGCTGTGCACATTTTATGAAATTGTTGGTGAGAGTGTAGCAAAATATCCCGAGCTACAAATAACTCTATAGTTGTGCAGAAAATGCTGCTACAGATGTGCAAATGGAGGTGTGCACGCACAGTGTACATGAAAAGGCTTCTTCGCATGTAATTGTAATTGTAATTGCATTTGTATAGCGCTTACTACCCCTGACGAGGCGTCGAAGCGCTTTTTCGGTGAGTAGCACGCTACTCCGGGACCCATAGAGGATTAGTGTTGAATTAGTATAGTGAAACATGCAAGTAAATTTTAAGTGGTGGATATGTTAGTCAGTTATTTGGATTCGGAAGGATAGCAGAAGGATAGAAGAGGAAAGAAAGTTTGTATTTATATAGCGCTTCTAACCCCTGATGGGGTGTTGAATCGCTTTTTTACGAGTAGCACGCTACTCCGGAAACCCATAAAGGATTAGCGGTGAATCAGTATAGTGAAATATGAAAGTAATTTGAGTGGTGGATATTAGTCAGTTATTTGGAGTGAGAAGGATAGCGGAGGGATAGAAGGGAAAGAAAGGTTTGCATTCATATAGTGCCCGTTACCCCTGATGGGGTGTTGAAGCGCTTTTCTGGCGAGTAGCAGGCTACTCCGGAACCCATAAAGGATTAGTGTTGAAAATTAGTATAGTGAAATATGAAGTAATTCGAGTGGTGGATATGTTAGTCAGTTATTTGGATTGAGAAGGGTTAGGGAGGGGTAAAAAAGGAAAAGAGGTTAGCATTTATATAGGGCTTGTAACCCTGATGAGGTGTTGAAACGCTTTGTTGGCGAGTAGCACGCTACTCTGGAACCCATAAAGGATTAGTGGTGAATTAGTATAGTGGAATATGGAACTAGAGAAGTGAACATGCTAGTCTGTTATTTTGATTGAAAAGGATAGTGGAGGGATAGAAGAGTGAAGGATTTCTTTTTTTAGGTCATAGCAGTAGGAGGAGGCTTTTGGATGAGTAAAAAGGGTTTTTGGAGGGAAAGAGTCAGAGGGAAGAGTTTAGAAAGGTTTGTTTTGGGGGATCGGTACAGTAAAGGAGGTGTCAGAAGATGCAAGGAGGGGTAGAGTAGGAGAGAGTCAAGAAAGGGTTATTTTGGGGAACATAGTAGTGGTATGGCGTTTGGGATAAATGAGAGAGTGGGTGTAGAGGATATAATGATAGATGTATAGGGTGAGATAGGGTAGTGAATTGGAAAGAGTAGTAGAAAGAAGTTTGAGATGAGTCAGAAAGTTGGGCTAGAAGATATATTGAGGGAAGTATAGGCTGAGAAATAGGGTAGTGCACTGGAAATTCTAAATTAGAAGAAAGTGATAAATATATAGATCCATAAGTACATTGAAAGTATATAGATGCATAAAGGAGGTAAGTATATGCAGATTAAAGATATTGATAGAGGTAGCGGATGAGAAATAGGGTAGTGCATTGGATATGCTTTTTCAGGAGAAAAGTAACAGACACACAGATCCAAGTACATGGAGGTACATAGATGCCCAATGGAAGCAAGTACATGTAGACCAAAGAAGATTTTTTTTTTTTTTTTATACCAACATAATTATTGTACATGTTTATACAAAGCGATACACGAAGATAGGCACATATCTATAGTGAAAATCAATGCTTATGTACAGAGGGACAAATACATAGGGTGGGTATTAATGAATGGCAAAATGGGCAGCATTCCTGGCCCTGGTCCCGACCAGTTTCGAACAGGCTCAAACAGGCACTCACCCTTGTCTTCTCCACCCTTAGCTGAGACGCCTGGGCTGAGACGCCCTAAGCCTTGGCCGTTTATAGCCCTAGTAGTCACATGACCCGTTCAGCCAGTGGGAACCCTAGCCCTAACAATATCCAATCACAGCACTAGCCCTAAAATCTAGAACCAATAGGAGACGAGGACCTTACAGCCAATCTTAGCCCTAGTCCAAGCACCCAATCAGTTTCAAAAACCTTTGATCTCTGCGTCCAATAGAGGCCCTAGCCCTACCAGTAGTCTCAACCCTAGTCCAAGCAACCAATGGCACAGGAAGCCCTAGTCCCTACTTCCAATAGAAAGCCTAACCCTACTCTTAGTCCCACACCTAGTCCAGCAACCAATAACACCAGAAGCCCTAATCGCTACTTCCAATTAAAGGCCTAACCCTAGCCCTAGTCCCACCCTAGTCCCAATAACAATGGAAGCCCTAGTCCCTACTTCCAATAGAAATACTAACCCTAGCCCTAGTCCCCACCCTACATTGATTGAATCACAGACCCAGAAACCAATCAGAACCCTCAAATACCCAACCAATGAGGAGACTAACCCTAATCCAATAGAAACATCAGATACAACCACCAATCAGTGTACACATGTACCAAACAATATCAGACTATAAAGGGCCCAGCTACCTCAGACAAGGTTTGCTGGCCAGGGAGTTGGAAGCTGCTTCTCTATTCAGAAATCTCCTAGGAGACATACCGGCTCAATCCACACTTTGGACTTCTGCAGGTAAGGCCCCAACAAACTTGTCCTCTAACAACACTATTTGTATAAAACTTTACTCCCTCTCCTGGCCAAAAAACGAAGTGCACAGTCCCTATTAAACACAGTTTAAACAGCTTACAGCACATTACTGCTGTCTCAGGAGGGAAGGGGGCTGGTTTCACTGACTTGTTAACACAAGATGGTCGCTGGAGGTGCACTGCTTAACATACAGATCTTAGCACAGAGCAAAGGAAACATTTGGAGGGAAAAAACTGATAGTCACAGGGAATGAGAGGAAAAACTACAGAGTTTGGACTGCAAATCCCACAATTCAACAGGTTAAATGGAAGCAGCCACAGGCAGGAAAAAACACAAGTTTAAACACAAAAATATGGGATAAATTATGCAATCACTGGCAGGTTAAAACTACAATTTTAAACTGTAACAACCACAGGCAAAGACAGTTAAAGAAATTTAAAAAGAAAAAATAAGATGATGCAATCACAGGTAGAGAAAATCGTTTTTAAAACTTTTTAGGAAAGAGACAGCACTAGTCTGCCTCCTTACCACTTCCTGGACTCTGCTCACTGCAATCTGGGGCACAGGTAGGCTGCAACTCACAAGATGGAGGAGAATGATTTGGGGTGCACCCAGCAAAGCCTTAAGGGGCCTGGGCAGGTGTGAGGGAGGGCTCAGAGTTGCCTGGGAGCTGAATAGCCAATCCCCAGTCCTAGGTCTGCTGGCCTGGGGGTGGGGACTGGGACTGGGGAGCTGCTCTATTCACAGATCTCCTAGGAGACAGACAGGCTCAATCCACACTTTGGTAAGGCCACAACAAACTTGTCCTCTAACAACACTATTTGTATAAAACTTTACTCCCTCTCCTGGCCAAAAACGAAGTGCACAGTCCCTATTAAACACAGTTTAAACAGCTTACAGCACATTACTGCTGTCTCAGGAGGGAAGGGGGACTGGTTTCACTGACTTGTTAACACAAGATGGTCGCTGGGGGTGCACTGCTTAACATACAGATCTTAGCACAGAGCAAAGGAGACATTTGGAGCAAAAAAACTGATAGTCACAGGGAATGAGAGGGAAAAACTACAGAGTTTGGACTGCAAATCCCACAATTCAACAGGTTAAATGGAAGCAGTCACAGGCAGGAAAAAACACAAGTTTAAACACAAAAACATGGGATAAATTATGCAATCACTGGCAGATTAAAACTACAATTTTAAACTGTAACAACCACAGGCAAAGACAGTTAAAGAAATTTTAAAAGAAAAAATAAGATGATGCAATCACAGGTAGGGAAAATCGTTTTTTAAAACTTTTTAGGAAAGAGACAGCACTAGTCTGCCTCCTTACCACTTCCTGGACTCTGCTCACTGCAATCTGGGGCACAGGAAGGCTGCAACTCACAAGATGGAGGAGAATGATTTGGGGTGCACCCAGCAAAGCCTTAAGGGGCCTGGGCAGGTGTGAGGGGAGGGCTCAGAGTTGCCTGGGAGCTGAATAGCCAATCCCCAGTCCTAGGTCTGCTGGCCTGGGGGTGGGGACTGGGACTGGGGAGCTGCTCTATTCACAGATCTCCTAGGAGACAGACAGGCTCAATCCACACTTTGGTAAGGCCCCAACAAACTTGTCCTCTATGTGGTTGCACGCCACAAGCATCCCCCGTGGGGCACCCTTTCAACCCTCTCAGCTGCCCCTCGCTCTATGCGCATAAAACAAGGTTACTTCTGAGTGCCCGGCGTGTGCACTACTCGATGTCCTTGGTTCCTGTTCTGCTTACTAGGGTAGGCGAGTAGCCTATTTGTCCGACCAGAGCTCATCGTCCGTTCAGTAACACATGCATGAATACTGCTGTGGTCTTTCTGCCAGTCCCTGCTCTTTACAGTCTCCGAATGCGAAATTCAAGCAGCTACCAGCTTCAAGCCATTCCCCCCGCCCCCTCCCCCCACTGGTCGGACGCCCAGCTTAATGATTCACGAAGCAGGCGCTCTGTTAATTAAAGAAGAAATCTGTGGTTGCTCCCCCATCCATGCCCTTCGTGTGGATATCTTTTAACTGACGAGGTGTCCGCTTCATGGTTCAGTTTATTGGTCATTGTTTGTTGCCATTGTGTTGCTTTTAATACATGCTTAGTGATCTTACACATTCACAATTTGGACAGCTGAGCTGTCCCTCAGTTTACATAGATGTTGAGACCTCAGGCTTTTGACACTAGTGATGTCCCTCTGCTCACACGTATCTGACGTGTTACAGCAAACAAATAATGGACGGAATGCTGACAATGCAAACATTCTCCCCCAGTCAAAGGATCTGGGTTAAATCCATCGTTCTTTTGCCCACTACACAACCCCAGTTTGGACCCAGCCATATGCAAATCAGTCTTGACCCTGTGCACACGGATCTGACAGCACATGTATGCATTCCTCTACTGGACAGATACTGCAAGCCCGTGTCTACAACAGCAGAAACTCTCTCACATGTTACACAGATGCTGATCTTACAGAATCAGCCCTTCAGACGCAGTCTAATTCATCTTAGCCTGTCCTCCTTGGTCGCATAGCTAAGTGCTCCTGGCTTACATAGCAGAGAGGCCCCCCTTAGGTTGCAAAGATCTTATGAGATAAGGCCTCAAAGAGCAGAGTTAACCTCTGTGCTTTCCCACTTCTCTCGGGCTCGAGTTCAGCTGGAACAGCAGTGCCTGATGAACAGATCTGGCTCCAATCTCAGACAGAGGAACTATCTATCCCACAAGACCATTCAAGCTCTGACCTCTACTGAGATAAATGACTAAGTTCAGCAACGTTATTAACTGGCCACCCTTCAGTATTGTGTACATTTTTCCATTACATTTATACTGACTATATATAACTTTCAGAGCGTCTTTTTCTTTTAGTTTAAAGAGCTTTATTGAAGCAAATAGAAGCATAGGTACGACTTTATACAAAAATGACATAGCAAAGAGCAAAAAAGTAACGAACAGAGTATTCATTGTAAAGGAATGAACATCTCAAGATATCTACCAATGATAGACAATAATCCAAAAGATGAAAGCAATAATGAAAGGTTGTACCTAGTGACACAGTAGCATTTTACATTTTTCAGAAGAGGGGGAAAGCTGGAGAAAGAAAGAAAAAAAAAAAAAAAAAAAAGGAGGGAGGGAGGGAGGGAGGGAAAAGAAGGAAAAGAAGAAAGAAGAAAAGAAAAGAAGGTGATATCCTTATCTAATGTCATATTTAAGATTACCACTATACATTTTATCATTTTTCTGAAAAACAGGATAGAAATCAAACCTTGACTAATAAGAGCTACAGAAGAAAAAGAAAGAAAGAAAGAAGATACTCATGGTGGTTCATAGACAAAAGAAAAGTCCTTATTCCGAAGTGCAGATGTGGATAAATAATTAGTGAGTGGAGACCAAAAGGCTTCCTTTCGAATCAGTTGCTGAGACGTGCTGACAGAAGCTCTATCCAGTCTGTGCTGATAACAAAGAAGGTTCCACCAAGCAGAAAAGGAGACCTTAGAGGTATCTTTCCAATTAGAGGTTATTACCTGGAAGGCAATAGCAATTAACAGATCCACAAAGATGCCCAACTTGCGAGAACAAACCATGTTACAGAGTTACTCCCCAGGAATATGGAATAGATATCAAAAGGAAAATTAATAGAACAAATGGAGGAGATTGATTCACATACCTTAATCCAAAAACGGGAGATTGGGACAAAGAAAAAAGGAGTGCATTAATGAGCCAGGGTTGTGTTGACATGACCAGCAATTCGGGGATAATTCTACACTATACTTGGAAAGAGATAATGGAGTTAAAAATAGTCTTTGATAAAAATAATAAAGGGTCTGAGTGGTGCTAGCATTGCAGGAGGTATGGTGTATGCATGCCCAAATAGAGTTCCATGTGTGAACAGAGAGAGTATGCTGCAGATCAGATTCCCATAAAAGTTCAACTTTACTCTTGGGGCGATGAAGAGAGGAAAAATGAAGATATTTATAAATGTGAGAGGCCCGGATAGAGGGGGAAGTGGATAAAGGTTCTAACATGGGGTCCGGAGAAGAGGGGGAGATCCAAAAGGAGGGAGAACCGATTGGTTAAGAGCAATCTCAAAGACTCATATCTAAGTAGTGAGGAAACAGGTAGATCAAACTTAGACTGAACCTCTCGGGGGGAGAAAAAAAGAGAATCCTTTACTAAATGCTTAACAAGGAAAAGTCTAGAAATATTTGTAGAGGAGAATGGGATCTGCGCTTAACTGGGTGGAAGGTAGAAATAAAGGTTGAAATCGTTGGGTAATTAAAAGAACGAGGAGGATTAATAAAACTGGCTAACAAGGAAAAAGGAAAAGGATAAATCAGAGATTCCTCCAATCTGTGCCAGACCAAAGTGGAAATCCCTTCCGGAGGAAGATAAATACGGTAACACTTGACGAATTAAAAAGGAAGAATGATAATGTCGAAAGTTGGGAAAGTGAACACCTCCACGATCTTTAGGGGCAGACAAGAGGGCTAAGGAAATACAAGCTTTCCGACCATTCCAGAGAAATTTACTCAAAACCCCATTAAGGGTTTTAAAAAATTTTAAAGGAAGTTTCACTGGTAACATAGACAAATAAAAATTAATAACCGGAAGCAGCATCATTTTGATTGCGTCCAATCTAACCCACCAAGATAGGAAAAAGGGGGACCATTTATTTGTCACGTTATATACTTTTAAAAGAACCTCATCTAAATTAAGCTGAATCGTTTTTGCAATAGAAGAGGAATATTTAATCCCCAAGCAAGTGATACTATTAATATTCCACTTGAAATCAGATCCTTCAAACATGCTTCTTAAACAGTATTTATTTAATGGAAGCACTTCAGATTTAGAAAAATGTAATTTGTAACCGGATAAGGAGGCATAAGAGGAAAGAAGATCCGAAAATGCGGGCAAAGAAGTAGATGGATCCGAAATGTATAACATAATGTCATCTGCATAAGCGGTAAATTTAATTTCAATTGCCTTGTGTTTGAAGCCTCAGAAGGTGGGTGAATTCCGCAAAGAATGAAGAAAAGGCTCAAGGGAAAGAATAAAAAGCAAGGGAGAAAGAGGACATCCCTGACGAGTACCTCGATGTAAGGGAAAATAAGACGATTGAGAACCATTAGCAAATACCGATGTATTAGGAGAAGAATATAACAAATTAATAAGGGATAAACAGGCACATGCATCAAAAGAAAAACCGGTCGCAAACGGGCAGATTCTCAGAATCTGCCCTTTTGCGACCGGTATTTTTGCATTTGGGATGCATCATCTCAAATGCAAAAATCGCAATTTAAGTAATCTCTAAATTGCGATTACTTAAATTCCGATTGCATTTAAGGAATCGCAAATTGAGATTCCTTAAATGCAATGCAACAAAGTAAAAAAATTAGCGATTTCAGCTATTAGGGGCGCAAATTACCATGAAGTTGAACTTCATGGTAATTTGCAAAACTCTTGAGAAATGCACTAAAGTGCATTTTTCAAAGTTGATGGTTACACACACACATGTCCTTGGGACATGTGTGTGTGCAACATATGTGCACAGATCAATTTCAGGGGTGCAACAGGGTGTCCTTTTGACACCCCTGCACCCTTGAAATTGCATGCGCAATTTGCGAGTATCTATTGGTACTCGCAAATAGTCGTAACTTCCCATTCATTCCTATGGGCCTGTAGGCCCATAGGAATGAATGGGAAGCCATTCCTTATTTGCGACTCGCTATTTGCGAGTCGCAAATAAGGATTGTGAAGGAATCGCTATTATTATAGCGATTCCTACATGCATAGGATTTTGCGAATCCTTAATATTCGCTATTAAGGACTCGCAAAATCCTAGCTTGATGCATGGGCCAGAATATAGAGGGCGCAAAACCATGCCACCTGAGAGCAAGCATCATAAAAAGCCAATGAACGCGGTCAAAAGCTTTCTCCACGTCAAGGGTTATGGCTTAGATGCTAGATGAATAATATTAAGAAAAGTTCTAGAATTATCAGCTATAGTCCTTCCCTTAACAAACCCCGTCTGCTCAGGACCTATCAACTCAGGGAGTACTTGATTAATGCGAAGGGCTAGTACCTTGGCAAAAATTTTACAATCTAGATTGATCAATGATATGGGGCGATAATTAGCACATAATGAAGGATCCTTATCTTTTTTAGGAATTAAACAAATCATAGCTTCTAAAATAGAGCCACGAGCCTCATTGCAGGAAACAAAATGCTGAAACAGAGATAAAACATGAGGCAAAAGGATATGAGAAAAACAAGAATAAAATTCAACAGTAAGGCCGTCCGGGCCAGGGGCCTTATCATTGGGTAACTTAGATAAGGCGGATTTGATTTCAGAAAGGGATATATCATTATCCAGAATAGAGCAATTGGGAAGAGGGGAAGAGCGAGGAGGTAATGAATCAAAATAAGAATCCAAGGCGGCGTCCGAAGGAGAGGATTCAGGGGTATATAAGGTCTTATAAAAATCTGTAAAACATTTTAATATCTCTTCATCCTTAAAGCGATGAATACCGCGGTCATCAGTAATCTTGACTATTCTGGATCTTTGGACTTAATCTTCAAGTAGTTCGCCAGCAGTTTACCCGCTCTATTGCGACCCCCATAAAATTTTGAATTAATTTTTAATAGTGTTCCAGAAGCTTCCTCCGTGGATTTCCTATTGAAATCTAGTTTTGCCTGGACCAGATTCTTAAGAGTGTCGGCATTGTTAGATGAAAAATATGCATGCTCCAATTTCTTAATTGAGGATAACATAGAAGCAGACTCCTTACGATTTTGTTTCTTTTTACTAGCTACATAGTCAATAATAAAACCTCTGGCTGTCGCATTAAAGGCATCCCATACGGTATGAAAAGGCATATCTGGATTAGCGTTAAGGAGAAAGAATTCTGAAACAAAGTCTTTAAAGCGTCCAATAAAAGAGGGATCTTTAAGATGATAATTATTAAAGCGCCATCGGCGGGATTTGGAGGGCAGGGAAGGAAGATCTAAATTAATAAGGATAGGAGCGTGATCGGAAATCAAAATGGAACCAATCTCAGCATGTAATAGATTAGGAAGAAGATGTGGGCTCAAAAAAATATAATCAATTCTAGATGTAGAGTTATGAGTCGGGGAATAAAAGGTGAATTCTAAACAATTAGGATTGAATATTCTCCAGGCATCAACCAACCCTCTAGAAAGTATAGTGTTAGCGAAGGTTTTTGCATTTTATTAGGAATGTACCTGGAAGAGGATTTCCTATCAGTAAATGGATCCATGACCTGATTGCAATCACCACCCACTATGAGATTAGAGTCAGAGCACGAATGAAGAGTGTGCGACATGGATTGCCAGAATTGGGATTCGATACCCGTGTGACCATAAATGTTGAGGAGAGAAATACGTGAACCGTTAATGAGAGTATGAAGAAGAAGCCAACGTCCGTCCGCATCCTTCTCCTCCCTTTCTACAGTAAGGGAAAGGGATTTATGAAATAGTATCACCACACCATTTTTCCTATCTTTAGATGGAGAACTATAAACATAACCTACCCATTGTTTTTTAAGGGAATTAATATCATTGTCATTAAGGTGCGTTTCCTGTAACATTGCAATTTTACATTGTAGTTTGGAAAGATGCGTAAGTACTCGTTGCTTCTTAACAGGATTACGTAAACCTTTTACATTCCATGAAATAGTTCGAACATTATCCGTCAATTCAAAAGGGTTTTACATACAATATGACAGCGATCAAAGTCGACAAGGTTGTAAAATTGAAATAAAAACAGGTAAGAAAAGAGAAAGATATGATAAAAATGATAAGTAAGGGTTACTGAGAGGAGGAAAGGAAAAGGAAAAGAAGAAAATGCAGATGAAAAAGGAAATGCATGGACTAAGGTGAAAGGAGAGAGAATAGAAAAAAAGAAAAAAACCGAGAGGAGAAGGAAAAGAAAGAAAGGGTAGAAAGGGAAGTAAGTAATAGACAAAGGAAGGTTGACAGGAAGTCGAGGGACTTCAGTCAAGAAGGATGGGATAAGTATCCAGATTAAAGAAAATAACATGGAGAGCGGAAACCGCAAAAGAAGACAGATGGCAAAGCCAGCAAGAACATCCGAGAACAGGCAAGACCAATAGTAAAAAAAAAAATACACATGAAAACAAGGAGCTTACTGTGAAATAACACAACGGGGGAGACCAACTATATATTAGACATAAATCGATAAACAGAAAACCAGCAGGAACAGCAACAAAGAATGTGTTCTGAAATGCTCAAACACTTACCAGACATGAGGATTAACTGGGAACATTAAAATTGAGGTGAAAAGGCGGGGAGGAGGGAAGCATCTGGGGAATGGGTTCGTACAAGAGGAGAGAACATCTGTGGAGAAAGACAAAAGTAACAGTAATATAAAATGACCTTCGAAAAGGGCAAAAAAGCAACAGAAATCTAGAAAAAACAACAACAGACCATAACCAGCAACCATAAAAGAAGACAAAAACTCTTCAGAAATTTAGAATAGAACAGATGAACTCAGAGAACATAATGCAAAGCAGAGACAACAATGCTGCTCAGGGCTCTCCAAAGTCCATTACATCTCCTTTATGACGAGAAATAAATTGTCTTAGATCTTCAGGACGATCAAAAGAGTAGGACCTCTCTTTATATGTAACTTTAAAAAAACAGGGATGTACTAGGCCGTATCTGGCATTCATGGAACGAAGAGCCGGGCGAAGAGAAAGAAATTCCTTGCAACGGGCAGCAGTGGTGCGGGCCACATCTTGAGAGAAGAAAACTTTCTGACCAGACCATAACATCTGCTTTCTTAACTTTGCCGCTGAAAGGACCATTAATAACTCGGTGTACTCCAAAAATAAAACGATTATCCCTCTGGGACGAGTGACTGTCGAAGAAGAAGCTGATTCACTGATTTTAGGGCCAATGCGGTGAGCACGCTACAAATTAAGGGTGATGCCTTCCTTGAGACCAGCAATTTTGGGGATGTGTATTTTTAAGAAGGCGAGCATGTCAGATCCTTCCTCCCCCTCAGGAATACCATAAATTCGAAGGTTGTTGCATCTATTGCGATTTTCTAAGTCCTCCGTTTGCATCTTGAGGAGAGCAATTTCCTTAGACATATCAGCAACCTGAGGAATCACATCTTGAGCATCGCTAATCTTCTGCTCCACCGCCGACACTCTTGTGTCCAAGTTAGACCATTTCTCGTCCAACTTCTGAAGGGTAGCATTGGTTTCTAGCACAAAAGGTTTAAGCATCCTTATCTCTTCCATGAGGTCCTCCATTGTTATGGGTAGTGGAGACTTGGTAGGCGAGTTAGGTTCCTTCTTATGACGTTTAGGAGGGGCAGCAGGATTGGAATCCTTACGAACAGAAGACATATTTGCTGAAATAGTTTTCTGACCAAGTAGGGAGGAAGCCTCCATGTAGGTGGATGCGTTGGTGTATTGGAGTTTTCAGAAGATAGGCAGCGTATAAACGTATAATATGACACCTATAAAAAGTTGTTAAGAACAGTAATGAAAAAGCTGCTCTAATCTTCAGCTCACCTCATCTGGATTAGTAAGCCTGATTCTGCAGACAACCTCGCGCAGAACATATTTGATATCCACCAACCAGACTTAGTCACAGCCGCTTTACAATGGCAGGTATCAGCTCACTGTAGAAAAAGCAACAAAGTACAACCACTGTCTTAGTCCATTTATCCGGATGGCAACTCAGTTAGGAGAACATAAGAAACAGTAGTTATAAAGCATTGTGCAGCCTATTCCAACCTATATCTCCAAGATGAGCGAAGGAAAAATAGTCAAATGAGGCATTATAGAGGGCAAACTAGAAGAGTGTCCTCAAAAATAGATGCAGTCACTCGAAGAAAATAAATGGAGTCATATTATTGCCACATAACATGAACTAGAATATTGGTGTAGTGACCTCTGCAGACATTAACGATGAAGATGCTTCCATATGCAGCCCAAAATATGAAAAGTCATTCAATGTGTGGACTTAACTGGTATCCTGCTGCCAATCCTGTCAAAACATGTAATCCAGGTGTAGTCATCCAACAAGGCACAAAGCCCCCAGATTTAAGCTGCAGCGGCGTCTCAGAAATCGCGCTGCAAGCAGCCCCAGTAAGCCTGTGAGGAGAGGCGGCGTCCCGCCGAACGCAAAATGGCGGGCGCCACCTAAGATATGTGAAGGAAGAGCGGCGCGGGGGAAAACAGGTCGAAAAATAAGTTAAAAAAGGAAAAAAAGAATTGCTACCTGTGCCCCCGTGCCCGCTCCATAAATGCCTTCAATCCGTGCCTTCAACAATCGGAGAAAACAGCTCCGGCGATAAAAAGAGGTCCTGTTCGCTCACGGAGCCTCAGCCGGACGCGGCCATCTTGTGGCGGTTCAAGCCACGCCCCCCTTTCAGAGCGTCTTTATTAACTTTAAACATCAGTAAAGCTGTTAATACCCGTGAAGTTAGACATGAAGCAAAGCAGGTGAAGCATAAACGGTGTAAGCAGAAATTCAAGGACATTAGAGCTCTTCCCGCAGAGAAGCTTTTTTCTGACATAAGGCGCAGTACACCTGCTGCCAGGGCGTAACATAGGCCTTTGTGCCCCCTGTGGCGTAGTGTGAGGGAGGCAGGTGTCAAAAAGGTCCCCATTTGGCCCAGGGCCTTTGCATAGTTGGGCGCAATCTGCTTTAGTGAAATATTAGGGGCAGTTTGCCATGCTTTGCAGTCGGGTGGGGTACATCAGTTTAAGCGATACCACTGTCTTCGTTTACAAATCTGTCTGTGTTGTGCCATCGGCGTCATAAGAAGGAGCAAACTGGCAATGCTATATTCAGACTCGTGCTGGGTTTGGAGTCTGCCTCATTTCATTTGTGTGCACACCGGAGCAGATTTCGAAAGATGAGGTGATGCTGAGGTGATGCTGAGGTAATGCGGAGGGCTTGTTGGACATTGCAAACCTGCCTGCAGAGCTGCACAGGCGTGTGTGGGCTGGCAAGTACTGTGAGCCTGGGGTTCCATCACCGCTAGCACACCTACTTTCAGTGTGTGAGAAGTTCTGGTGCCAAGTCTAGGATGTCCAAGATGCCACTGATTATGATTGATGTAGAAAGTAGCCCGAGTGCTGCAAACATTTAGCACCCTTGGTCCTGCCTCACCCATGTACACATGAGGCGGTGCCAATCCTGTCTATGTAGCAGCCTCAGTCGTGTGTGCTTTAAGCAGCTTGAGTTATGAGTACACATAGCAGCTTAAGTCATATGTGCACATAGTAGGTCCAGATGTATATGCGGTCCACGAAGTATGCATGTAGCAGCCTCAATCGTGTGTGCTTTAAGCAGCTTGAGTTATGATTACACAGAGCAGTTTGAGTCATATATGGGCATAGCAGCTTAAGTCATATGTGCACATAGTAGGTCCAGGTATACATGCGGTCCAAGAGGTATGCATGTAGCAGCCTCACTCATGTGCACAATTACTATTGGAAGTCGTGTATTCAAGTAGAAGCCTCAGTCTTCTATACATGTTACTGCTTCAGTTATGTATCCACGTAGCAGCTAGCCTTAGTGCTCTATGCATGTTACAGCCTGTGCCACGTATGGTTGTAGAAGCCTAAATCATATGTATGCATGTGTAGGTAATTTTATGGCGCACATCTAGCTGTGAAGCACCGGAGCACTATGTAAATACCATTATGTAAAGGGTCTGGAGACGATGTGCAAGATCATGTACATCAAGTGGGAATGAAACAAATACATTGTAACACATTTTAGGTACAGGAAAATTAAGTGATTTGCCTACAACCATACGATCTTGAGTCTAACCCAGAAGCTGGGATTCAAACCTGGGCTTCCAGAACCAATAGACAGCAATTTGCATCGCTAGGACACATCCCCTCATATATGCATCTCCGCATCTCCCTTCATGTATGCATGTAGGCGCCCTGGTCGTGTGTGCATGAAGTAGTTTTAGTAGTGTGCACATGCATTACCCTCTATTGTCTGTGCATGTTTGTATATAGGGACAAAGGCCAGTGAATGCTGGAGTATTGGGGACACCTCTATTCTTCTCTGCAAAACTGCCCCTAATGGCACTGCATTTTACGCCAATCCACTCTACTCTTTACCACTCCACTTTATACCATGTCACTGTATTCTAAAACAATCTACTGTACGCCACTACACTTTATATTACACCACTCTAAGCCACTCTTTTACAATCTGTACCACTCCACTTTACTCCACTGCAATATAAGCAGTGCCACTCTATGCCACTATACTCTACACAACTTTGCTCTACACCACTGCATTCTACATCACTTAAGTAATATACACATAATTGCACTTCACACCATACCACATATTTACACTACACAAATCCTCTCCACGCAATTCCATGCCACACAATTACACCACTAACAATTCCAATCCAACCCACATAACTTCACTCAAACCACATACCTCCACTCCATAACACAAGGGTTAAAGACATTGCCATTTACAACACCAATAGCTCTAACTCAATAAAATGCGAGACCTATTGCATTTCTAATGCTTGTTTCAGCTTGGAGACAAAACAGGATAGTGAGATAGAAACAATTCATAAATAAAAACACTGCCTTATTTAAAGGTTGGTTGGTCTGGTTTGATTTGAGTTCCTACCAGGAAGCCGCTGCTGGTTCAGAGCCCTTTTCAGGCTGTGACAACGAGGACTTCTTAATTTTACAGAGTGATACAAAAATAACTAGGGGTGCAGGCCAGGTTCTGGCTGAGTAATTCTAGGCAGGGTCAAAGGGTGCCCACATTCGGGGGAGTGCCAAATCAACTGCAGCAGGTGACCTAGCTAACCCAAGCAAAGATGTTCCTAGACCCAAGCATGACATAGCTTGTTATGGAGCAGTTTTCCCCCTGATTTTAAAAGATCAGCAGCACAAACCATACCCGTGGGCCAAACACAGATAGGTGCAATCCGACTAGGAACTGAAAAGCCTAAACACAATTTATACAAATTCTGGCCTTTCTGGGGTGACTATGTTGGATGGGAGTAGTCGTACCAGAAGAATTTTTGATTTTTCCTGTAAAATTATAGAGTGGTTTAGTGTTGTGATGCTGGAAAGGGCCAGAGTTCAGTCCAGAATGAATGATCCTGGGCAGAGAAAAGATGTATTAATCACCTTTTCCTGTAAATCTCGTGTGGGGGAATTTAAGCATTTGGAAATTGTCTGGTTAGAGGATTCATTTTTGGGTCACTGGGTTTCTTTGTTGCAGAGGTACGCCAGAGGGTGGCATGTTTTTTTAATGGATTGGCATGCTACTTGAATGTAACCCTTATCCTCACTTCTACCAAGGGAGGCATCACCCATAAGGAGCAATGGGTTCACTTTTCAAAAGCCCAATGATGAGTCAGTCTGCATTTTTAAGAACATTTACTCTGGGATGTTGGTGAAAGTAGAGCTTTGGTCTTAGATCAAGGACGCAGTGACAGGGGCTGCGAGTTCCTGGGCATTAGACAGGAGGACACATCAAGGATGGGGACAGACACCTTAGCTGCAGGAGATTGGGGTGCAGGTGGCATATTAGATGTGGTGGTACAGGTCCAGAGAAGCAGATACATAACTCTGGAGGATGCTGTATGAGAAACCCCCACCCAATTGGCACATTGGCATGGTGGCTTCAGATGTGAAGCCTCTCACAAGACACAATGCACAGCGGAGGCGGAAGTTGTCATGCTCTTCATTCTGGAGGCCACGGCCTGGGTTTGGGGCAAACAGGGAATGTCACAGTAGGATCTGCCTTAATGAAAATGTAAACTGTCCAGTCACTTCAATGCACGACCCAAAACACCATATACTTCAAAGTTACACAACTGCAGAGGTCTGGGGTGCTTCCGATATACTATATAAATCACGTAACATACAGCTGCCTGGCGGCTTTCTTGATGGCAGATGCAGATTAAATTTCAACTGTTGGCAGCCAGTGGCTTCTTTGCCACCCCCCATCACTCAGCGGTAATTGAAAATGTGTTTGTGCTTTGTGCTGCGTTGCGTATTTGTTTTGTGAATTTGTGTAATCCCAATTTATTTGTTGACCTGACTCGTTGAGTTCAGCAGGATTACTCCTTCCTGTGTAGCAAACAAACACTCTCAGACACTTTAAACAACGCTATTTCAAAGAGAAATACTCTGTTAAAACAGTTTCCATTGATTAAAGGCTGTAAAGGAATGAGTATGAGTACAATAAAAAGCCACAATAAATCCACAACATTTTCATTTTTGTCCTGCAAAATTTGCAAATCTATGCCGCAATATCCTGGGGGTCTGGTTACTACAGAGCAGCCGGGCCTAATAAGGCTTGTGTTCCCACCTCCGACATCTATTATAGAACCATAAAGGCTGAACACTTGGCCCTTTAAGAAGGTCTTTGCAAGTATGTGAAGAACATAAAAGGAAATCAAATTAGGGTGTCGGTTGGCAATCCAATAAGATTTTTTAAAGAAGCATTGTGTGTTGTATTAAGCATATGCGGTCAGTGTTGGTGGTTTACAATCAGTTGATAGGGTCATACATATGTGTAATTGACATAGTTGAAATGGAACCGCTGGGCATTACTATGAGGGCATTGGCTATCTTTCTTCAAAAGAATTGGCAAAGAAATATTGTGAGTTTTTCACAGTTTTTTTGGGTTATTAATCACACACAGTCCCAGGTATGGATCTAATACCTTCAGTTTGCTTCCAGTGTGTAGAGCATATAAAATTGCTGGAATTGTGCCACAGTATTTTGAAACAGTAAGCTAGGCTGAATTTAAACAGTACTAGTACCGACCAAAGTGAATGTAACAGTGTAATTGACTGGGAAGCAACAACCTAAACATATTTGTTTTTCATTTCTAGAAATGAGAAGAAGCGTTTTCATTGGCTGTTGGAAATGAATGCATCGTACTTCCAGGGCCCGCAGACAGTGCTCTACTGCTACGAGCATAGCAACACTTCCTGTCTCAGAGAAAACAGATCCAAAGCCAATCTCTCAGCGATGTACATCTTCATGGCGGGGTCAATAATACTCACAGTTGGAGGAAACATGGTTGTCATTATTTCAATCTCTCATTTTAAGCAGCTTCACTCGCCAACAAATTTCTTGATCCTTTCATTGGCTACCACAGATTTCCTGCTGGGTCTTGTCGTGATGCCCTTCAGCATGGTCAGATCCATCGAGTCCTGCTGGTACTTTGGCGACCTCTTCTGTACGCTGCACACGTGCTGTGATATTATGCTCTGTACAGCATCCATATTTCACCTCTGCTTTATTGCCATTGATCGCTATTATGCCGTGTGCCACCCACTGCAATACATGACAAAAATAACTATTCCTGTAATTGAGGGATTTGTCTTTATTAGCTGGTCAGCTCCATTCATCTTTGCTTTTGGCCTTGTGTTATCTGAAATTCATGTTGATGGAATAGAAGAGTATATACAATCAATTACCTGCACTGGGTTTTGTTTTCTCATTTTTAATAAGATCTGGGGATTGATGAGTTCTTTGATAGCCTTTTTCATTCCAGGCTCTGTAATGGTAGGTATTTATATACACATTTTTACAGTAGCAAAACATCAAGCCAAAAAATAGATGCAATCGCACACAGACCAAGGCACGCATCCAAAGAACACAAGGTGCCTCTGAAAAAAGAAAGCAAAGCAGCAAAAACATTAAGTATAGTAATGGGGGTATTTATATTAAGCTGGCTGCCGTTTTTCATCCTCACCATAGCAGACCCTTTCCTGGACTTCTCAACCCCTGTGGACGCATATAATGCTGCCCTGTGGATGGGATACTTTAATTCTACGTTCAACCCAATCATTTATGGATTGTTCTATGCTTGGTTTCGTAAGGCGTTCAAAATTATCATGACAGGACACATTTTTTCTCCAGGTTCTTCCACACTAAGCCTGTTCTCTCACAATAACTAGGAAACAACAAAAAAGTTTGCTATGGCAAAAGATGTGCCCTACTTAATATATGCATTATTGAAAAATGGCTCTAGGAGCAGAAACTCTAAGAACACTCCAACATCTATAAGACACTTTTCTCAATTTATTTAGTGACAGGATCTTCTCAAAGATGTTACTGGGCAGCTACTTTTCAACAAATTAACAGCAAACCATGCAGCAATTATTCAACAATTGAATCAGCAGAAAATAAACTTCTACATGAAAGGGCTCCAGTATAGTTGAGTATACAAGGAACTCTTAGAGAATGCCACATTGACCAGGAAAGGACTTACAGAGGCCTTCAAGGAGAAAGAACTTCAATCCTTGCTGCCATTGTGTCTGCTGAGAGGGTTATCCCAATTGGTCTTGTATCACACTGTAAATCAAGAAGGGTTTGAGATCTGTGAGCAGGCGCAGCCGGCACAGGTAAGAGCGGTGAGGTGGTAGGGCAGGGTGGGGTAGCGGCGGGGCAGGGCGGGGAAAGGGACATACAACGGGATAGGGAAAATAAAATAAATAAATGATTAAAACCACTTACCTTGCGCTCGCCGCATCACCGAGTCGGCGATGCGGCGAGTGCAAGGTAAGTGGTTTTATTTATTTATTTATTATCCCTAACTCGTCATATGTCGACTTCACCCCCGCCCTCGCTCCACCCTACCACTCTTACTTGTACCGGCCGCACCTGTCTGTGAGCATGTACAATTGTCGCCATTTTTTGTTGGCGGTCCTGTTAATCATAAGTCAATGAATCTAACTAATATCTTATGTATTTACTTTTGTTTTGAAAAGCACCCTATTTACTGGTACTACCAACATTGGAACATGGTTACAGGTTCGAATTTCGGCATCAGATCAATATCCTATAGTTCTGCACAAATCATTTAATCACCATGTGCCTGAAATAAATTTGTAATGTAGTTTTATTCTGTTGTAAAGCACTCTAATGCTCTTCGGACAATATAAATTTATTTTAAAAAAATCAAAGCTTGTCATAGTTTAATGATTTCAAAGCTGTTTTAGAGAATTCAAAGATTCAAAGTGTAAACAAGATGCAATTGAGTTTATGAACTGTCACTGCAAAGAGGCAAAAGATTAATCATTCAACATTTAAGCAAGGCAGCCAGCTGCAAGCACTGCGCTTCTCTCAGAGAATCCATTGTAATAGCCATGTCCATGTTATATATCTATAGCTTGTTTTAACAATCTAGGTCCTTAAAGGGGACTAGTGGCCCGCTGTTAGATTTGATATTCATTACAAATGATAAGCAGTTATAATGAATTTTCACCTAAAATTCGACATAACAAGCAGATTTTAGTAATTATTGCACAAAAAATCGGTATTTTCCAGTTTGTTCCTGACCTTTTTCTCTCTTTAAATTCTGACAGGTTTGAACTGCTGCAAACACAAGGAGATGATGGACGGAGCACTGAAACTTTTCAGACACTCACCCCCAGTCACAGATCTGGGTTGAATCCAGCATCATTCTTTAGCTCACTTCGCCACCCCAGTTCAGACACAGCTATATGCAAATCAGTCTTGACCCTGTGCCTCATGGGAACAGTCCAGTCCGAACTGCCAAGCCATGTCTTCCCTGGACCGTAAGCAAGCATCCTGGGACCGGTTTCGGGCTAACAGCCCTCATCAGCCAGGCTAGCTTGAATCCAGTGGCAAAGTGAACAAGGGACCCCCGTCTGGGCATACCCTGCCAACTTAGGGCGAACAAAGCAAACACAAGGAGATGATGGACGGAGCGCTGAAGCGTTTCAGACACTCGCCCCCAGTCACAGATCTGGGTTGAATCCATCATTGTTCTTTAGCTCACTTTTCCACGCCAGTTCAGACAGAGCTATATGCAAATCAGTCTTGACCCTGTGCCTCATGGGAACAGTCCAGCCCGCACTGCCAAGCCAGGTCTTCCTTGAAATGGAAACAAGCATCCTGCGACCGGTTTTGGGGTAACACCCCTCTTCAGCCAGGCTAGCTTGAATCCAGTGGCAAAGTGAGCAAGGGACCCACGTCTGGGCATACCCTGCCAACTTTGGGCAAACAAAGCAAACACAAGGAGATGATGGAAGGAGCGCTGAAACTTTTCAGACATTCACCCCCAGTCACAGATCTGGGTTGAATCCATCATCGTTCTTTAGCTCACTTCGCCACCCCAGCTCAGACACAGCTATATGCAAATCAGTCTTGGCCCTGTGCCTCATGAGAACAGTCCAGCCCAAACTGACAAGCCATGTCTTCCCTGGACCAGAACCAAGCATCCTGGGACCGGTTTCGGGCTAACAGCCCTCATCAGCCAGGCTAGCTTGAATCCAGTGGCAAAGTGAGCAAGGGACCCACGTCTGGGCATACCCTGCCAACTTAGGGCGAACAAAGCAAGCACAAGGAGATGATGGATGGAGCGCTGAAACTTTTCAGACACTCACCCCCAGTCACAGATCTGGGTTGAATCCATCATCGTTCTTTAGCTCACTTCGCCACCCCAGTTCAGACACAGCTATATGCAACTTGCCTTGCGTTACTCCAGATTTACCAAGCCACGCAGGGCCCAGCAAGATGGCCTTGTGTTGCTTGGTAAATCTCATTTTAGGTTTTGCATTGCCCTGCATCCCCTTTTGTGGTGCAAGGGCACCGCAAAATCTTTGATAAAGATGCCCCATGATATATAACAACAAAATGTGAAACATAATGTTTTGCCTAGGTAAATTGACCACTGCTCTGATGTGGCCTCCTGCTAACACATTTTTAAGGCACTGCAAATGTAGGTGTGTCTGTGTCTTTACATCAAAATTGGTAATGACAATATAATTCAGGTGTGTAAATATGATTAGTGCAGCAGGTGCAGTGCCACTGGAGACATGAGTGTGTGGTGCCCACTGCACCCAGTTAAGGTTGTTTTTCACTACTTGTTTTTTGGAAGGGCTCTACTTTCCTTGCTTGCTTTAGGGCCAGTGGCACCCTTGCTACACCACTGATTGAATCAACTTCTAAGCAGTTGCTGCTAGCTCCTTGACTAAATATGTGTATGCCTTTGGTGGCTGCTTGTGAGATATCTTTGTTGTGTTTTGCTTAGGATCTTCCTATATTTTAGACTGTTGCTTTCATCCCCAAGTGTGGTCTGTGGTTGTGTGGGAAATATAAATGAGATATGTGTGCCGGATGGATGCTAGGAGCTCTTGTTATTTAAACAACAGGGAAACATATAATCACATTTGCTGTTACCATTGCGCAGTATCTGAGAAGCAATAAGTGCAGTGAGAGGATCAGAATGTGGATATCATCAGATTCTGGGTTTTTGTATCCTCTGAACATAAACCACGTCCTGAAGACTGCATGGAAAGCTTAGCTTCTCTGGTATCTTCATGAGCATGAACCCTTTTCATTCACCTCTTTGTGGTACCCATCATATTATCCCTGTACAACGATCGGGTGATATCAGTTTGGTAATACCACACTCAATATTACTGATGCCACAGATGTTAGTAATTCCAGATCACAGTATTGTCACAAGAATGCGAGTAATCCATAAAGATCCAAAAAAGAACGGGGAATAACATTTAAATGTGATGATGTTGCATCAATTTTCACCTGATAATCCCAAACTCTGGGCATTTGTTGCAAGGACATATTCCAACAGGGTTGACCTCCAGGATATACCCATGGAATTTCCAAGGATAATACTCTATCCAGTAATACCACATGTGATGTAACCCAGGGTCTTATAATACTGATTTGGGTGGCAACTCTTGTTTCCGCCAATAGTAGGCCATAGTGTGCAGCTCATTCCACCCATGAATTCTTAGCTGCTGAAGGAAAAGTATTAGGTAGGGAGAGTGTCTGTTTCAATATTTATAACTGCCTGCATGACAATGACATTCATCCATAACTGAGCTTGAAAATAGAACAGAAGATGTCAAATTTCTGCAACCAGTGGTTGGCCTGAGACATAGGAATGGTCGCACGTTGCGTAATCCATTCCCATAGTTACAGAAGCATACAGCCTGATTAAGCACCTTATAAAAAAGACCTACGAAGTCTTTACAATTAGAAGCCCTGAAGCTCCAGCTTCCTCAGATGAATCATACCAAACCAAAACTCTGTTTTAATAAGAAAGTTTATCATATCTAATAAATTAATGACTAAAATGGATCACGCTAAAAATGCTGCACTATAACCATCATTTGATGCAAGCTAAGAAAATATGGAGGGAAAATTATGACTCTGTTTATAAAACCACCTACATGCATTATCCGAATTTAAATAAATTAAATAAAACTAGTAAAATATGTAAAGAACCTTCAATTTATAACATAGAACACCCCACTTTATAAAGCTATACCTAAGGACATCCATCACAATCCCCATGTGGCTATTTATTGAATTTTTCTGAGCAAAGAAATGACAATATCAATAATGATACAGCACAAAATTGAGAAGTAACCCAGATGACCTTCTGGCACCTTTCAACGAAGGGCCCGATTATGATGTCACTCGGAAAGGCTCTGAATGGGTTTCGATATTGCAGAATCCGATTCGGAAGCCTTGTTTCCAAACGAATTGTACACATTTCTCAACGACCAATTACGATGCCCAGAAACCGTTCGGGCAGTCCGAATTGGTTCCGAAAGGCATTCGGACAGCCCGAGTCTTTCGAAGCCGAATCATACAGCTCTATGATGATGACCGATTCTGACAGCAATTCCGATTCGGTCTGCCCGAAATGAAACGGCTGTCGGAATCTGTCTTTTGGGCCCCGTTGCAGGCCCCCCCTTCACCTGGAGGCATCCGATTATGGCCCGTGGGGGTACCCAAAGGACCCCTCTTCCCAACCATGCACAATGTTTCAGGCACCATGGGGGTGCCCGCCACAGGGTGCAGGGTTTTCCTCTACCACCCCTCTTTTCAATGGGAGCCTGTGTTCTCGTTCGGAGCACAGGCTCCCATTGAAGTCAATGCAAGTCCAACTGAACAATGTTGATAAGCATTGTAATCGGTCATTCGGACTCGCAGGACCCAATTCGTACGGAAAACATTCCGAGTCTGATTCGTTCGGAACAGTTTCCGAATGACATCGTAATCGGGCGTTGAGTGTATCCTGCTTCCAACTGGTAGAATCAACCATATTTCATGTTTAAAACTGTATAGATTCAGGATCTGATTTAGATCAATCTTTTGGAATAAGTAAATTCTTAGAGGATAATTTCTGACAGATCAAGTTCCACTGCAATTTCTAAGGGACTTGGTACTTATTCTAATCAAAAACCATAAAACAGATACACAGGAATGCATTTTTTCTTTATGCCAATGTCTAATCTGCCACACCTGGCATATGTGCTAAAATGAATCGTGCTTGAGCACTCAAGGGTTACCAAGGCCCTAATTACAAGTAATGTTGAGTGGTAATACCACACCCTGAGAATACAAATGTTACTGGGTAGGATATTACAAGGCAGTATTACAGCACCCTCTAATACTGCAACCAGAATAGCCACTGTTTTTTCCAGTCACAAATTCCATTTCCTCAAAGCAGGTGGAATTTTTTAATGGAACAGAGCCCGGAATTCAGGAAACAAACCAGCAGTAAACAACCCGATTACACCAGTCACATGCTATTTCCCAATCTGGGCCTTACACTTGCAATGAACATTGCATGGGGTTGCAATACAACCCAGTGGCAGCAATACCTGGCCCGATAGTACCACTTCCTTGTACCAACTGACTTGTAGAAGTTTTCACAAGGATTGGAATTCCGATTTGCTTGACAATTATCACACCAAGCAGTTTTTCCCTGATAGATTGCAATGGGTCAAAATTGCCGAACTTTATAAGGACAAACGGTCGAGAAAAAAGGCAAAGTATGAAGAATTTGGTGTGTTAAATACCAATTGTGCAAAAATGTCTCATTTCTAAGTTGCTAACCCAGAATAGGAGGTATTTAACACCCTCTGCAAATATTTCACACCGGGGTTCTGGTGTATATGTGGGTTGTGGTAAATACCTCTCCCTATTTTACATAACTAGGATTCAGGACTTTAGTGGAATAGGATCCTAAATTGCAGTTGTGTTTTGTGATTTTAGGTGGTAAGTTCATCACAGTAGAGGCAGACCCTAATTATGTTGAATCTGTCATCAGGCTTTACTCCAGACTGACGAAGATCAAATCATGTTGGATAAGTTGTGGATATTGAAATACAATATCTGTTTTTTCAGTGAATAACTTCATTCTTGGCACATCAGGAATGTGTCATCACTATTCTCACTTACTGATCTCAATTTGAAGGAGTAGTTTTTGGATTCCATCAGCCATTATTTCCTACATTCGGTTACTCTTATTAAAATTTTTGGCATTTGATTATAAAGTTATATGGATGAGATTCAATTGCTTTGAATGCTCCAATTCTCTTGATAAACTCATAAAATGCTTACAATCAAGTAAAGTTTGGATGAAAAAGAACCTTTCCCAATTAAATTCTGGCTAAATTGAAATTATGACAATAGATGGGCAATAGAAGAACTAGCCAATAACCAGATGGCTACGTGGACAGATAATAGGCCTAGGCACCAAAATAAAAGTGCCCCCATTAGTTAATTAGAAAGATAAAAAAGTGGTTTTCAAATTGGGCCGGTTCTTAAAATTTGTATAAGTGAGTTGAAAAGTATGGAAGACTGCATGGATTTGAGCTTTCTGGAAGTAATGTTTGTTTTAATTTCAGGGAAATCAACAGTAAAAAAATGCCCCAGCAGATGAAAAAACAGCCTACTATTAGAAATTGGGTTTCTGGTTGGCAAAGGTATGTGCCCGGTCCAAGCAGGACCACAATCCTAATCATGGTAATTTAGATACGCACCCTAAATTAACCTGTGCTCACCCTCTGGTAGCTTGCCACAGAGCAGTCAGGCTTAACTTAGGACGCAATTCATAAAATAATTTGTGCAACACTTCAAACAGTAAAACAGTGAAAATACCACACAGAAAGATACCACACCTGGTTGGAAGAATAGAGCTTAATTTAATGTTCAAGCCAACTGCGATGGAGCGCAGCTCGGATACAGGGACCTGCCTTGCCCCACTGAAACAGTACCTTGGTTTGTGGTTGCATCGATGTTGAGGATGGGATGCAAGCAGCAAAGAAGATGATGTCTTGGCGTTGATCCTTGGGATGTGGGCGATGTGTCAGCTCCGAGACATGCAAAGTCTAAGATGCATCAGGAATGGAGGCCATGCATTGCACTCAATACTCACAGCAAGGGCAATGCATCGGCATCGATGGAGATGCGCCGGTTCCGAGTGGTGCAACAGGGTCGATGCATGGATTTCTGTGGGGACAATACTTTATACCCACTTCCAAGGACCCAGGGCTGGATTGGCACCACTTGGCAGGGCAAGACTCACAGTTGGCAGAGTCCATATGCTGTATCAGGATTGGGGAGTGGTTGGGAGTCTTTTGTGTCCCTGAGACTTCATACAGGAAGCAAGCAGACAAGCCCTTGGAGTCAATCTGGGTTCAAGTGGTGTAGGACCATTCCTTCTCACCCAGGCAAGGAGGGCAGCAGGCAGCAAGCAGGTCAGCTCAGTAGAAAATCATTTCTTCCAGAGCAGCAGTCCAGCAGAGTGGCAGTCCTTAAGCAGCACAGCAGTCCTTTAACCTGGCAGAATATCCACTGGTCTAGAAGTGCACTGATTTGGCAGAGTCAGAAGTCCAGTTTTTATACCCAGTGGTGCCTTTGAAGTGGGGGAGACTTCAAATAGGGGCTTTGAAGTGCCCAGAGATCCTTCCTTCCTGCCCTGGCTCCAGACTCACTACAGGGGGTTAAGCAGTCCTTTGTGTGGGGACCGGACACAGCCTATCCAGGAGTAAGTGTGAGGCTGTGCCCAGCTCCTACCTCCCCTCCTGCCCAGTATGGCCCCTCAGGATGTAGATGGCCCATCAGCCATACTTAAACTCCCTTTGTGTGTGGCTGTCTCAAGGGAATGCACAAAACTCAGATGTCACCGACCCCAGATGTGTAGTTCAGGCGGGCAGCAGCCACACAGGACCAAGAGCAGAAAAATGCCAACTTTCCAAAAGTGGCATCTTAAAAATTGTAATGCTAAATTAGACTTTACCATGACAGAGGAGTTATCATTACAATTCCATAGGTACTAACCATGACAGCTCCACATCCTTCCCATTGTAAACGTTTGGGAGGGGTAGGCCTCAGTAGTGAAAAACGAATTTGGGAGTTATTCACTATCAGGACATGTAAAACTTAAAAGTATATGTCATGCCTTTTACTTACACAGCACCCTGCCCTATGGGCTACCTAGGACCTACCTTAGGGGTGACTTATATGTAAAAGGGGAGTTTAAGGCTTGGCAAGGGGTTTTAAATGCAAAGTTGATATGGCAGTGTCTGTGTTAACATCTTTTTTTCATGCTAGTTAAAGCTATTCCATTTTTGTATTCTTGAGTGATTTAAGTTCTTTGCACGTGTCAAGGATTATTACCATTATAACATTATATCCAATGGCACCTGTAATATGGCAAATGCGATATACGTCACATGTGTCACAAAGTAACCTGTCTGCTAAACTTAAAACAGGTCCTAACTTTTACTGCATTGTCCTAAACACTTCTTTAATGGCAGCTTTGGGTATCCATTTGTTGTTACAGGATGAGGAGGTGTCAATGGAAGAATCAGTTGCACCAGAGGCTGCAGTAGCTGAAGAAAAGACGTATTCGAAGACACAAGGGGTTCATTTTCCATTCATGTCCAACTTCGTTTGACATATCCAAGGAGCAAGTGATGAAAGCTTACTGCTTTGAAGAAGAAACCATTTTATTGTTACTCGTAAAATTGAAAGGAAACATCAAGCAATGTTGGAACATGAACAATTTAATTTCAACTTTTGAGAAGTTTTTGAGTGTGCTACGTTTTTGTGCTTGGTTCTTTTCAAGAAACAGACATTTCTCAACCTGCATCCAGTGGAATTCTTAATCAAGTGATTGAGGCCTTGCTAAAATACTTATATCACTTCATATTTCCGAAACCTCCATCAAAACTCAGAAATGTTAAGTCTGCTTTCTCTAGCATTGCAGGCTCCCCAATGTTGTAGGTTACTTTTGATTGCATTCATGTTCGCCTTGTTCTACCGATTGAATGTGAACATCTATTCCGCTATAGGAAGATGACATACTCCCTCATAATGCAAATGATTGTGTTGTGCAGATTTGAAAATAAGTTTTATATATATATATATATACATACATGATGACCAGGTTTTTACAGAAAGGCTATACAACTAAAATTCTGGAGAATGCCTCTCAAAAAGCTAGGATGTTAACTAGAGAAAGACTTTTATTCGAGCCATCTAAAACTGCTGTGAAGAAGAATAAACTTAGTCAGGAAGAGAATACTCACAGGTTTATAACAACATATAATACAAAACATGAGGAAATGAGGTTAATTTTAAAAAAGCACTGACCCTTTATTAAATGTGACCCTGTAATAAGAACACAAGTTAAAAAGTATCCAGAAATAACCTATAAAAAATCGAAATCCTTGAGAGACAATATGGTGACTAGTGAATATAGTGAAAGTACTGGTAGACAAACTTGGCTACAGCAAAGAGAAGGTTTTAAAAAATGTCTAAAATGTAAAGCCTGCCAGAATGGGGAAAATCTATCTATTTTTAAAATGGATTTTAATAAAACTATAAGAATACAAGGATTTTTAACCTGTAAGTCAAGTTACGTAGTGTACATCTTAAAGTGCCCATGCGAAAAAACTTATGTGGGCAGTACTATGTTACCAGTCCATAAAAGGATCCTGCAACACAGGAGAGCAATAAGTAATAACGATCGAAGCTACCCTGTGGCTAGACACTTTGAGAAACAACATCAAAGTGATCCCACTTTACTGCGTTATAGCTGTATAGCTGAAGTACCCAAAAAGAAAAGAGGAGGCAATAGAGAGAAAGAGTTAAGGAAACTGGAAACTTACTACATATTAGAACTAGACAGCAAGGAGCCGAAAGGACTAAATGTGGACGAGGATTTGTTCACATGCCTTTATTAAATAAAGCTGTACAAAACTGCACACTCAAGGAAGCCAACTCTCAGTTGTTTTATATATAACACAATCTTTTTAGAATGAGGATACTAGCACTAGCACTTTGGTAACAACAACACAGCACTTGCACCTTATTGATTTTTATGTATGGAGGTAATATATTAATTAGTCACTAGCACTTTATATATGAGAGGTATGAAGATGAGGTTAATCCATATAAAATAATGGTTGTAAAAATTAAGGCAGCGTATGGAACAATTAGTATTATGCACTTTATCGAGAACGGGACTTGACACTTGTCTCCTCCCGTCTTACTTGCAAGATCATAATTTCACACTCCGGATGTTCTCTGGTACATCAAACATAGAGAATGTGAGTTGTATTTAAAAGATGTAAAGCCAAATAGAACAAATACCTCTACTATGTGCAATAGAAATGTTTTCAATTTGAAGCCCTAATGCACTTTGTGTGGGGGGAGGGGAACTGTCCCATTTCTTTTTATCAAATTCGAGGTTTTAAAATCGTTTTTTATGATGCCATATTTATATTGTAATATTGCACTTTGTCATTTGTAATTCTTGAATAAGGTATGATTAAAAAAAGTCCTTGTGTATAACTGCAATTACTAATACAGGAATGTGAAAGTATTGTTACTTGCGAGCAGTATAAACAAAACAAACATGTTCCAAGATGGCACCAAAACTTGTTGACCTAAATACCTCACATTCACATGTTTGAATTGTCCTCTTTCTATTTCATGTCCTTTGCCCGTCATTTGTCAAGTAAAGTGATATGTATTGAAAAACAGAAAAAAAATGTGGCTCATTATTGTGACCAAGGCTGCAGGCGGCGGCCGAAATGCGTAGATATGCCATCACTGCTAAAATAAAAATTCGAGTGGATGAAACTCACTGAGTACCGGTCTTTTCCTTGGATCGAAGGAATTTGTAAATCTAAATATATATATATTTTTTTTCGCAGTGGCAGTCGCCACTTGGTAGTTTATTTGCTATTTATTTGGAAGATCTTATAAAGCTCGAATATGACCCATCTGGGTATCAGAGCGCTGTACACAAAGCATGCAAGTTGAACAGGAAAAAGGTAGCAAATTAACATGTAGGTAGTCTGGAAGTGGTAATGCGAGAGAGGACAAACCTGGTAACAGTAGGTATCAAGCATTACAAGTGCATCATTGAACGTTAGAAACACAGCTGTAGCCCAGGAGTAAAAGTGAGCACGGGTGGCTTCAGGTCTATATTTGCAGATATCTATTCAGGACCAACCCTTTGACTTCTTTTTTGAGTGTGGCAATCAATGGGTTAGATCTGATTTCAGGAGTAAGAGTGTTCCATATTCTCGGAGCAAGGCTTGGTTATAAGTTCTCTTCAGCAGTAGATTATTAGAGCTTCTTAGGGTTTGATTCAAGCCGGATTGTTCAAATTTTTTTGCCAGGTAAACTGGAGTATTGTAGTGAAGCGCTTTGTATGTCAAGCAGGCTATCTTGAAAAAAATCCTTGCTTCGAAGAGGAGCCACTTGAGTTGAATTAAGTCTGGTGTGATGTGCTCATATTTTTTTTGAACTCGTGATGAGTCTGGCGGCAGAGTTCAGAGTAGCCCTTAAAGGGGACAGTCTAGTTTTGGGAAGTCCAGCCAGGTACACAATTCCATAATCTAAGTGGGAGATAACTAGGGATTTGACTGCAAGCTTCATATCAGCAGAAGGAAGGAAGGGTTTGATTTTTCTTAACATATTGAGTTGGTGATTAGCTCTTCTAGTTGTTGCGCTTATAGCTAGATCTGCGTTTCCACAGGAAATGCTTTTTCGGTTTACTAATTATTTTGGCGCAGCTTGCCGAATCTGAAACTTTCACAAAAGTGCTCTTTTTTGCTTAATTTCTTCATGGAAAGTTTTGGGGTGAACCGTTAAGTGGGGGCTGAGGAAAAGGGGAGGCCCCCAAACTCAACATCCCCATGCATTTTTTAAAGAGTTTTTGGGAACGTGATACCGCGAAAACTCCTAAATGGAATTACACCAAATTTGTCAGGAAGCTAGATTTTGGTCCAGAAAGCGTGTTTTATGTTATTTGGTGTAAAACCATTCAGTAGTTTTTTTTTTTAAATTAAGGGACAAAAATATCTATATGTCTGGACAATTGGGTTTGAGGGATTCTCACGAGAGTCACATGAGCACAACTTCAAACAATAGAGCGTTCTGATTGGCCTTAAGGTCTTTTTCTCCCCTTGGGCCATGTCACTCCATCAAGAGTGAAGGTTCCCTGGGAGCGAGCACTCTGATTGGCTGGCCGCAACATGAACAAAAATTATGCATCAGCCATTACATGACTCCGGGGACTGAGTCCCCGGTACTGAAAATGAATTAAAAAAATATATATATGGTGGCATGGCGAGCACACCTTGACCCCGAAGGCCCCCCCACCTCCGATTGGCTGAACACAAGATGGACAACATGTGTGGCTGCCAATTTAGAACTCTGGGACATGGTCCCCATTGAAATGCATTGTCGAGAAAGCATGTGACACTTGGAGGCTAGGGAACGCACTCTCCCCCACAGGTCGTATCACCTCTTCCTAATTTCCTCCTGTGTGCACAGGTTGTTTGCTACCCAGGCCCGGATCTCTGTACTGGGGTGAATGTATGACATTGTTCTGCATTCTGTCCATCAATTGTTCTTTTTGGAGGTTGTTTGCTACAGCATCCACTCCATTGACTATTCTGGACCACATTTGCCTTTCTGTAACAGGGGGGTAGTTTGGACTTGGGCTGCAAACAATTGTGGCTCTACTCTTAAGATTTCATCCACCATGACTGACAATTCTCCTTCACTAAAACAGGGAGTGTTTGAGGCCTGGCATTGTGAAAATAAATATAATGATCTCAAATTAATTGAACACAAGGAAACAAATGAGACAAGATAAAGGAACAAAAGCAGGAAAAGCAACAAGATCACATCACTTGACTGCAAAAATGTTCTGGTATTAAATGTTGTGGTGGAGCTAGCATGGCAGAGGATCATGGTCTGAAATGGGGTGTGTTTTATAGTGTGGTATGCAGGTGTTTTTATTTGGCCAATGGACATCAGGTGTGTTCTACTAGCATCCATCCAATGGCCGCAGTGAGGGTGCATTGTTGAGCAATACCACAATGGACTCCCTCCATTAGGGACCCATCGCTAGGAGACCGCCAGCACAAATGTAAAACGTAAATCGGCTTTGTGGGAACACACTGCCCTGACGGCCCTCACCAGCATTGGACTCTGCCATGTCAGCAGCAGTGAGCCGCAACCGTGGCAGCAAACACTCCGTCGATGCATATGACGAGTCAGCCTGAATGAATCTAAATACAGCAGCTGAAAGACAGCTGACTTGGTGGAGTACTTATGAACGCCGCCATGGCAGGATGGCTGTAGGAGCACCAAAATCTAAGTCCGAAATAGGAAATCTTCACTGCAACTTTGATCCAAGGCTCCCTGATGACAACTCTCCCTCCTCCTTTTTACTTTGACCCAGTCTCATGCGACTAGATGTCAGCAGTTGGTGCTTTGATTGATCTTTTAGTCACTAATTTTCACTAACATTTTTAAAAATTCATAACTCCAGTTCTACTAAATGGATTTTTGTTATTTGGTGTCAAATAGTTTATTAAAATGTACTCTATTTTTCCAAATTGGGGTGGGAATTTTTCTGCTTTGTGTTTTCACTTTAATACTGTTTGTGTGCTGCATAAATACCAGGGGTGACTTATTTGAAATAAAAGGGGAGTTTAATGCTTGGCAAAAGGGTTACATTGCTAAGTAGAATCAGCAGTTTAAAACTGCATTAAGGATGCAATGGCAGGCCCTGGGGATTCTATAATTGACTTCTAAGTAAAGTAAATATGCCATTCAGGTTTAAGCCAATTAAACCATGTTTAAGGGACAGAGCACAAGCCCTTTAACACTGGTTAGCAGTGGTAAAGTCCTAAGGCCAACAAAAGCTAATTCAGCAAAAAGAGGAGGGAAAAAGTCAAAAGGTTTTGGGGTAACCCTGCAGAGAGGGCCAGGTCCACCTAGATGTATAAAACCATTTATATTGTTTAGCTAGAATATAGAACATTTTATTTAGCTACAACAACTTTGCAAACAAAATATATACCATATGCCAAAAAAAACTATAACCTCAAATCTAATTTTAAGTATTCTAAATAATCCCATGCTATTCCCACATCTCAAGACAAAGAAATTATTATAAACCATTTTATATAAAATGAAACAAATTATTTAAGTAAAACACATAGAAATAAATATATTGAAACCATAAATAAAACAAATATGTAACACTTTTAACAATCATAAACACAAAATATCCAAACTTTAAATATAGAATTAAATAATAAATAATTTAAAAATATTTATTATTATAACCTTTAATTTTTTTTAGCATAAATGTTTAATAAAAAAGAAAAAAATTGTTTCACTTGCAACTTTTAGCAAATTCCTTCACATTTAAATATATTTGATTTTAAATATATATATATATTTTTAATTACAGTATGTCTACATAAATTAAGCAATATTTACACAAACACAATATAAAAATCTCCCCATCTTCTCCCCTATAAACCCAACATCCTGCTCATAAAAATTGTTAAAAACACACATCTATATAAAGAATTTAACAACAAATAATTTGTAAAACTAAATACAAAAACATATCAATAATGTTTTCTATTAAATATACATATCATCAAACAATTTGAAAAAAAACATATTTGTTTTTCAATTATACCACAACTGTCACACAAAATTAACCTAAAAGCGTTATTACATATAATAATATTTTAACAATATATTTTAAAACAACATTTATGTCCATGATATTTTTAACATCACAATATTACTGCAAAGAAGGTTTTATCACAATATTTTTTCACCGATATTTGTCCAAACACCCCCCTTAAATATGGGTATGACCTGCTGCTTGTGGGTTTTCAGCCTGCATGGGCTTGTGTCAGTGACTAATGGTGGATGCCACTCAGCGCATAATATTATAATGGTGGCCCTGGCACATAGTGACCTTCCTTGGCATATTATGGGCAAAATTAAACTGTCTAATAAGCCAATAGAAATGCATTTCTCTTATTTCACACAAACATTGTAATATTTTTAACATTAAATAAAATATAACTCGCTATGGGGCAGGTTCCTTTCTTCTCCCACCCTAGTCCCTGCAAGTGTGATGTCTTTTAGGATAGTCCTGTCATGTACACCCCATTTTACATACATTGTCTCATCCACATGACAATAGCAATTCTAAACAGGTGAGGACCCTCACTCCCCCCTACAAATTAAAGGAGAATTCCTTCCAAGCTGACACAGGGTCCTGCATGCTGAATCTTCAACACGGAGCGGTCTGACATCCCTTGCGTTGTGTCATCCTTGACGCAGAGACGGGGTCCTTCATTCTAAACCATCAGGTGAGGGAGCTGGTTCCTCCCTATGGGTTTCTTGGCTACAGATACAGATACATACACACATATACATGCCACACAGACAGATCTAGGCTAGGTACATTTAGGCAAATTACTTAGGGCAAGCATTTTAGGAATATGCAAGTGCTACTGTTTCTATCTGAACTGCTTATGTTCATCTTATTAGCACTATGGTAGAAATGTATCTACTATTTACTATATTGGTACTAGCCATCTCTTTTGTATGCTTCTGTCTCCTGATTGTCGCAGCACACATGTTTTACACAAGGCTGTCGCTCGACCAATAAATACTTATTAAACTGTCCTAATCACCATCCTGTGTATTTTCTGAGAGTAAACAAATACGAGTGTCTGAGCGAAACGTACTGTACTGTTTTCCACGATCCCTGAGAAACCAGGGTTGTCATGTTCAGTGGTTGCCAGAGACTACCTACACCACTGTAGAATACAGGGGGGGTAGTGGCACTGTAGAGCTATCTGGTCTAACGGCTGACATATCCTGTGGGGATGTCCAGAAGCAGTTGGGAACCAAGCCCTCAGTTTAAGTCATCAAAAAAAACATGCAGGTCCTGGGGATTCCTAGGAACTACACGACATGGCGCTGCCAACGTTGGTTTGGTTCTTATAATAACAGTTAAAATCTGAGTAGTTCAGTTGTGCTTTCTCAGAAAGCCCTACTCACACTTTTCAGAGACATCTGAAGTGGGAAGGGAAATCCATCCCAGCTGAGCAGATATACTCTGTGTATTGGCTGAAGGTTTAGCAAGCTTGTAAGGATAAATGGTTCCCCACAAAACCCTACCTCTTAACCTTCCTTCTTCTCTTTTAAAAAATGACTGACCCCGCGAGTAGCTCGGTGGAAGAAGAATTGGCTAACACTCTCAACATCACAGAGAACTGCAGACATGCAGTGACTATGAAATTGTTAGAACAGGTGGCTGTGTTACCTTCGTGATTGAGGCACACGAGGTGTCGGGATCAGAGGTATTCTATTCTTGGGTTCCGTTCCCACCTGCAGATCCAGTGACTAATTTGTTTCACACATACATTGTAATTGAGCCACCAGATGAATACATTCCATACGAAGACATTGAAGTCCCGTTAACTTACCAGCAACACAGAAACTGGTTTAAAGGCGCCCTCCCACACACAACATCTGTTGTGCGACTCGGTCCACTCAGCATAGAAGGAGCGACCTGGCCGGTTTTAGTGACATATTCTCCACATCCAGAGATAGATACACTACCAGTGGATGAAGTCCGTACAATTAACAAAGACATAGTCAGGCTATACAGACACATTGTCATGTTTGTCATGCGAACATTGACAGTCTAACCTGCGAGAAATGCTCCAGCTGGTCCACATCAGACCACACCCACCATTAACACACAGACACAAAAGTCAGTGATACGATCAATTTCTTCCAAACGGGAGCAAATTCCATCCTGGATAGCACAAAAAATTGCACAGCTGGAAGCAGTATTTCCCCATATGGGTCCACAGGAAAAACATAGAATGCTAACCATTTGCTTGCCAATGGGAATGGTTCCCTCGATTGAGGATTGTACCACTTAGGTAACAATCGTTGCTGTCGTTTACGTCGGAGTACACGGTACCCCTTCCTTAGCAGTTGTTCCTGATGTATTGAAACAGAAACAGAACGAGTACGGGGCAGGACCTGCCCTGGACGTGGGAATCAAACTGATGGGTAATTTTGCCCAAGTCTCTGCAATCATGCGGAGCAACATAAAGGGGGAGGCAGCAGCAGTGGCCATACACAGCCGCATAAGGGAAACAGCTCCTATCAATAGGGAGCGAGAATTACCAAAAATTATCGAAGAAACCTATGCTGCATTAGGTAGAGATAATTTGGGAACCAAAGTAGGGAAGCCACAAATGGCGGGTATTCCCGACAAAGACAAGTCAAAGCAAGCACCCACTTCTTCTAAAAAGAAATGGGAAAACAAAAATTCTAAAAATAACATTTCAGAAAAGAATTCACAATCAAGGGGTGGGTCTCCCCAACAGGAGTCCTCTGAAAAGAGGTACAACCTTAGGAATCGTGATAACATTAGGAAACCTTACAGGTATCAGGACACTGATACACATTCCTTTCGTTCCTTTTAGGGTTCATCAAAAAACTCAGAGAGGGACGGGCCATCAGAACAAAAGCAAGAAGATCGACCAAAAACAAAAAGGGAAACACATCGTACTTCGGATTATATTATCAAACAGGAAGAGCAACCTAAAACAAAACCTAAATTCAAATAGAAGAAAGTAGCTGGATTAAAAATTAGACATGCCCAGGTTACTGAGGACTCAGCTTCTGAACGGGGAATGGGCTCTGACGATGCTAGACAGCGTGGCAGAAGTAACAATAGCTCGCCAGAACCTCAAGGAATTTCTGGTGACAGCAGTATTGAATGAATACATCACGGTGGAAACACCTGATACCAGAGTTAGTGTCCCGCATAGACTGTACGAAATTACACTTCAAATAGAGGGGGACATCTTGAGAAAGGTTATAGGTCTCTTAACATATGGATATGACATACTGCTAGCAGAAAAAGATTGGCCTCTTGAGTTTGTGATGGATTGCCCAAAAGGGGAAAGCATAATTTTGCCTGCTTTCTCCGACCACGTTCCAGAATCTTTAAAACATTCACATGCTCAGGAGTGGGCATTAGCGCTAGCTCCATCATTATACCTCAGCCATGTAGGGTTGGACGTGGACTATGACCACCACGAAATCCCATTAAAATCTACTCCAAATCCACAGAGACAGTACCCTATTAACAATGATGCAAAAAGACAGGTCAAAGAAATTCTAGACCAACTTAAATACCAAGGTGTAATTGAGACTTGCACCATCCCGATGAATAATCCTTTCAATCAATCAATCAATCAGGGGTTTGTATAGCGCGCTACTCACCTGTGAGGGTCTCAAGGTGCGGGGGGAGCGGCTCCGGATCAGTCGAAGAGCCAGGTCTTGAGGTCCTTCCTGAATGTGTGCAGGGTCGGGGAGCGTCTGATGTTCAGAGGGAGCTCATTCCAGGTTCTGGCTGCGATGTAGGAGAAAGCTCTCCCGCCAGTTCTGTTTCTGCGGATGCGGGGGACCTCTGCCAGGGCGAGGTCGGCAGAGCGGAGGTTCCTCTTGGGTACGTGGAAGGATCCTTTGTTTCCAGTAATGAAACCGGACAACACATATCGTCTAGTTTTAGATTACCGATATTTAAACACATGCACGTGAACATTTGCAGTTCAAAATGCACATAGTGCCGCATTAATGAATAACATTGTGCGAAAGAAATACAAAACGACATTAGATATCTCGAATGGATTTTTCTGCCAAAATATAACTCCAGACAGCAGATATTTAACAGCATTTTCTGCCCTCGACACTCAGAGTCACTTCCGTCGTTTGCCTCAAGGGTATAAGAACAGCCCGGGGCTATTGTCGGCAAGAGTGTCAGAAATATTACAAACATGCGATGAGGAGGCAGTATCCTATGTACACGACATCTATCTGACGGATAATGAATTACTTGAACAATTGTGCAGGGTGAACAACATAATTATGGGATTCGCCAATTTGGGCTACAAATTTAATTTCAAGAAATCAAAAATTGCCCATCTCAATGTCCTGTTTTTGGGATATGAGCTATCAAGTGAAGGCAAGAGCCTGGCAACCAACTTTTTTGAAAAGTGTGCGCTGCTCCAACCTCCAAAGACTCTCAAAGGTTTGCAATCCATATTAGGATTTCTAAATTTTGGAAGAACATACATTCTAGATTACGCTGAAAAGGTAAAACCTTTCTACGACTTAATCAGACCTGATTTCACACCACATCAGTGGACGCAACAACACACAGATACTCTACGTTCAGTTCAGGCTGACATGATAGCATCTAAACATTTGCACCCTCGTGTGAATACCACTAACTTGGTGATCCGGGTGCTCCGGGTTTATCAAGAAATTACTTGCATCACTTTCAATGAAGGTGAGACAGTCCCAATTGCATACAAATCACATTTGTACACAAATGATGAAATTCGATTTGCAGCAACAGAAGAAATACTGATAGCAGTACAGACTGCTGTAGTGAGAGGAAGAGCACTAGGCCAGGGGAAATGCATAATCGTTGTAACCCCGGTACCAACCTTAGAAGCTGTTACCAAAACGAGCATTCCAAATGTGAAAGCATTGCATCCACAATGGATACAATGGGCTAATTCTCTCACTGCAACAGACGTAGAATACAAATATGATTCTACATTAAAGACACAAGCGTTGCTGCAGTACGAACAAGAATACCCTCTCCCAAATGAAATCTTGCCTCTAGAGAAATATGAATACATCATTTATACTGATGGTTCTGCTCAGCCTGCCATAAGAAGTAAACAACAGTACAGCGCAGCATGTGCTATAGTAAAGGGATGTATGCAGGATGGTAAGTTCCATCCCAGCAACATGACTGTGCAATCTCTAGGAGATTGTACAGCACAGCTGGCAGAGCTGAAAGCCCTGATACTAGCACTACAGTATACAGATCAGGAATTCCCCACACTGATAGTGTGCAATTCATTCTACTGTGTGCAGTCTTACAATGAATATCTTCATTACTGGTGCCAGAACGGGTTTAGAGATTCCAAGGGTTGCACAATTAAACATAAATTGTTATGGGAACAAGTGGCAAAGCTGAAAGCATGCCTGCCACAGGCTCAAGTTATTCACACCTTAAGTCACCAGCATGCTGGCATACATGTTGAAGGGAATTCACTGGCTGATGAAGCTGCTAAGGCGACAGTGCGACCTGCTGATGTTACTGCAATCACTCGTTCTAGCACGAGGATAGACGGAGACATACTGATAGCTGTCAACGCCTCAAAGAATGGCTCTGTGGTTCCGAAAGGCTTTCCACTCAAATATTCCTATAAATTAGACGCGCAAAACACACCATATGCTCAAATTCCAGGAGTGGGGGATAGAGTAATACCAAACATGGATCGCAGATTAGGTTTAATTCTAGCTGCACACGAGGGTCTGGGCTCTGCACATGCAGGAGTCACCGCTACAGTTTTATTACTGAAGCGGCGATTCTGGTGGCCAAGTTTGTCTAAACAAACAAAGGCTTATTTCTTAAAGTGCGATATCTGCCAGCAGATGAAAGGTTCCACCTTAGCACGGCCACCTCAAACAGCATTACTAATTTCAGACAGACCTCTCACATGTGTCTATTTGGATCACTGCGGCCCCTTAAATTCAGACGGGGGTTACAAGTACATCTTGGTGGCAGTAGATTCATGCTCTAGATTTCTGTGGGTTTAGCCTCAGCGCTCGGCTGACACTGGAACTGTTATAAAGGATTTGTGAGTCTTCATCGGGACATACGCAATTGGCATGTTACATTCCAACCTTGGGCCTGCGTTTAGCCCTTGGGCTTACAAGGAAGCTATGGAAAGTATGGGCGTGGCCTTGCAGTACTCCTCCCCCTACCATCCTGAGGGAAATTCGGTGGTGGAGAGGAAAAACCCGGACCTAAAGCAATCCTTAACTGCGAGAGTATTAGGTGCTGGTGGTAGTTGGGTCAATCACCTATATGGGGTCCAGAGGGCACTAACAATATGCCAAGAAAATCCTTGGGAGGACGTACCCCCTATGAGATCCTGTTTGGGAAAAGAATGTGGGTACCTGACATCGATTGTACCAGCACAGTGGCGGATGTAAAACCATTTGAATTGAATGATCGTTTGGCTGTTTTACAGGAACTCAATGAATTCCGGGCATTACAAAGCAACGTCCAAGTAAAACGCACCACCAGTGGGGAAGTGAAACCCGTTCCGGCAAAACCTGTCTGAGTTCCGAAGATTGGGGACCTGGTCAGAGAAAAGATTGTGGACAAGAAGGAATTTGGGCCATCCTACAGAACACCTGTACCTGTCCTGGCGGTTCAAGGTACAAGAACAGTACTTCTTCCACCTCTTGCCCACAAAAAAGAAAAAAGATTTGTCTCCATTTATCTGATCAAACCACACTATGTGGCCGATTCTCAACAGCAGGCTGTGTGGAATCCTGAGTAGCCGCAGATCTCCTCTCGCTACTATACAGGAAGTTCAGATGGAGAGACTAATAACATTTCAAGACTCCTCTGTGCAAGATGCTGGAGTAGCAAATAACGGAGTACGAATTACACCTGTTGAAATTGAACAACATCCAAATGAAAGTGAAACGCAAATTGCAATTCGGCCCAACAATGAACTTTACATCAATGTGCCTTCACAAGAAGCAACTGCCAGTTCTACAAACACTGCTGAGCTCCCAAAGATTGATCGAACTGCGTCTGGCTACTTCATCAACTTCGATGACTTTTCTTCAGATCCAAGTGAACCTGAGCAAACGCCATCCATCTCTAAAAAAGAACAACTTCGACAATTCTATCTCTGGCTGAAAAAGACTTACTTGTTGTCCCCTTGGTTGCATCTTTGGTTTGCATTAGGGATCCTGTTCCTGTTCATTTGGATTGGGATAGTAACTGTCTTTTTCCTACTACTGAATGAGCATTATCTCGCACAACGCTCTGCAGTACAACATGCAAACTTGGTCTTGAATCCACATACGTCATCACACCGTGAACAGAGAGACCTGTCCCTAGTGAACATTTCAGCAGTTCCAGTACCGGATGGTATAGTTTGGGATAGAGTCTCATATGATGTATTTGGTCCTACTGAACATTTGAAAATTCTACACATGTTTAAAATTTCAATGAATGATTTCATTACCCCAAGAACACTCTCTGATGATTGGGACATTGAGACTGTAAATACTATGCTCTCAGATTTAGAACAATCTGCTGCATTTTCTTACAGGGAATTGTACGAAGATACACCTGACTTCGACAGTATGTATTATTACCAGTACTATGGTCATCATTTTTTGCACAGAGCTATTGTTCCACTCACTGTAAACACTTACCATCATTGGGAACATTGCCTGACACCACCAAAAGGTAGTTCTGCCACATTTGCACAGAGATTTGCATACTTTTCAGGGTTTAATACATCAGACCCAATGTCATACTACTATAAGTTAGTACAGACTAATGCAACTGTAAAGAAAATGATGCTGACAAATACAAAGCTCATATATTCAGCACCTTTCATCTCCCAACTGTCTATACAAGGTTTTGACTATTGGAGGGACACGATAGACACAAAATCCATCTGAGGGACGAAAGATTGGCAGGTTCAGGGAACAGAGGCTTTATTTAGAGCTTGCCTCATACCATTATAGATAATATTCCTGAACAGAACAGTGCAACAAACTACCTGCTACAGGTTTGCAAAAATTAAAGACCTGAAAACACCAAGCATCCCCTTACCCATACCTATTGAAGGTATATCGAATGGCACACTGATCAGTGAGGAGGTACTGGGTTCAATGATGCAGACTGGTACATACAATTCTTCATTTCCCAATTGGAAGGAATGGTTGGTCTGGCCTATCGACACAAATAGGTGCCAAGCAAGATTCAAGGGTCCCACCAGAGGGTTTACTATCCACAGGCCTGACCCACGCTATGTACACACAGACGAACCAGGGGTAGTGACTTCTTATAGTGTTGGGAAGTTGTGCCTAGAATCGCAAAAAATCTCAACACTACAACAGGTGAAGCAACACTTGCTCCTTTCTAGCTGACAACATGGATCTTAGGGATTTCTTGTTAGGTCCCAAGAAACCGCGTAAGAAACGCTTTTTGTATGCCATCTATAATGAACTGTGGAAAGTCTCCCAACAGGATGCTGCTGAGAGATTACGTGAAATTGATAGGATTAACCTAGAAAAGGCCCTGGATGTGGTAGACAATGGTATGACCACACTTTCTTCATGTATTTATTCACTGGGCAACATTGTGTCCTCTGCAATTGACATAATTGAACAAGATTTGTCTATTCTACAACATGGGCAATCTCAATTGCACTCCATTATGCTTTTAAGCTGGACGCTGCAATCATTGCATTCAGGCCACATGCCATGGCGATACATTAACAGCACAAGTTTGTTCTCTGTTTACAATCTGACTGACAGGCAGTTGACTATGGCACGCAGAGATGCAAAGTACACCATGCTGCTCATTGGAAAATTAGAGAAGTTACCTTTCACAGTAGCTGAGTCACCGTCTACTGAATGGTTAATTCATGGCTATATCACACTGCCAATCACAACATATCAGTTCTGATACTGCCTTAGATACATCCAAGCAGGCAGATATGAAGCGTTAGGTGAAGGGTACATACATGAAACCTAGGAGTTACCATATAGATATAGGTGCAGAAATAAGGACACTGAAGTTTTCCTAAGTGGTACTGACTGCGGGAAGGCTTTAAGTGGGTCTTTAGTGTGCAAAGAAGAGTCGCTTCATGGAACGTGTAATGTGTCAAAAGCAAACTTATCTTGCTACTTGAAAGGCTCCCCAGCTGCCGTGATTCATCCGGTTTTTGAATTACTTTTGAATGGAAGTTATTTAGTGCTGAATGATCAAGGCTTTTGTGGAATTGGTGCCAGGCATCGCATATCTAGTCACAGTAAACCTCAGGGTTGTTTGCTGTAAGCAAGTATTTTTTCCCACGGCTCGAGCAGTTAGAGAGGCACCACTGTGGCCTTCATTGATTGTTTCCAGTATACGGTTTGATTCGCTGAGCAGACTGAAAGCCATGTTGTTTTAACAAAATGTGGCCTTAACTTCAGCCTGAGAGACTTTTGATCTCCAGGTTGCAAGGTCTTCAGCAGAGATACAGGCCCTGGTCCGTACGAACTTCCCGATCCATTTTTGGAGAAATGGTTCATCGTATCTTTAACATGTCTGATATGAGGGGGATTGTACACTTATTTAAGCAACTTGGATCAGGTCTCTTAACCACCTTTCAGACCATCTTCGGAGTAATTCCAGCCTTCATACACTCCGTATTTGGAAGCGTTTTTGGAGGGCTTCCTTTAGTCCCGCTATCGGTAGCGGTCATCCTGATTTCAATCCTATTGCTTCACAATGAACGTCTCAATCCCTCAAGAACTGGAGAGAACACTGCTGGAATGACGCTGTTGTGAGCGTATGGTGTTCTACCTGGCTACGCCTCTGCTTCAAGAGCTGAGTGAGCATTGGTTCCTGTCTTTCAGACCGGTCTGGCTGGACTGTGTCCTGGCTGTGTTCCGTTGCCTCTTTTGTGGATTCGGCTGCATGTTGGACCTCTGTCTGACACTTCCATTGGTTGCACTGCTGGACATAGAAGTGCTCCTGGAGCCCTTGCAGGCCCACGTGCGATTCATAGCAGGTTGCAAATTGTGACCTACCTCGTTAATATTTATGTGGTAGGTCGAATTGCGACCCTCTACAAATCAGGTTTTTGTGAATTGTTCTATTAGTACATAGATCAGTGTGCGAACACGGAATGGATTCTGTAAAGGTTGGTGTGCAATTTGCAACAGCTTTTACTGTTTCCATTCTTTATACATCTGGCCCTAAGTTCTGTGTTGTCAGTTCTTTATTTCTCAACAAGTTAATGTGTAATTGGATGTATTAATGTTTGTGACCAAAATTTGGTCGCAAATCATTAATACTTTACAGCCTACTGAAAGGTATGGTAAGGCATTCACAAACAGGAAGGGTCACCAAGGGACCCCTTCCCCATTGTGACTGTTGAGAAAAACATTTTTAAGACAGGCCCCATAGACCACTGACTAGTCTGAAAAAATGTTAGTTAAACATTTAAATTTTTTCAAACACATACTGTTTTCCTTTTAGGAAAATGGGCTGTGTTTTAAAAAAAAGAATTAATTTATTTAAAATCAATCACACATATGGTGGTTTGCTGACACCAGGTAGGCCACCATCCCTAAGATGGAAGTGATTCATAGTGGGTTGCAAATTGTGACCTACCTCATTAATGTTCAGGAGATAGGTCGAATTGCGACCCACTACAAATTGGGTTTTTATGAAAAGTCCTATTAATACATAGGTGGATGCGCAAAAACAGAATGGATTCTGTAAAAGTGGGTGTGCATTTTGTGACAACTTTTACTGTTTCCATTCTTTGTACATCTGGCCCTAAGTTATGTGTTGTCAGTTCTTTATTTCTCAACAAGGTAATGTGCAAGGCCCTAGAGAAATGTCGCCATCACCAACTGCATGGAAAGAATATCACCAACAATAAGGCACGGCTAGCAATACATATCAGCCCTCATTTTAGTCCTTATTTAATTCTATGAGTTGCTCAGGAGGAGGGCATATTCAATTAAAGCTTGTCTTTTTGTAGGTATACCTGTCCCCACTATAGAGAAAATGTATTAAATTGTACCTTTAAGTTAGAAGTCTGAATTATGTTCTTCTACAATTTAAATTTTGTTTGATGAGAGCACTGAAACATAGAGAGATAAAGCACTTTGGCCAGAATGAAACTGATGTAATGGAGAATCTGAGATCAGGGCCAGCTTTAGCCTACGTTTAGCTGCTTCTATGAATCCATTACCTTCCAGAAAAGTACAATGCATATTTACTGTTGTAAATACTACTATGAGCCTAACTGTATTGGTAAACATCAGAAGAATTCTGCTTTACATTTGCAAAATCTCCTTTCAATATTTGTGTTGTTTATCCCATAAATGCGCTCACATTGCAATGATCATGAGATTCTTACTAAGAGAGCAGTTTAAAACTCTTGTTATTTTCACTTATTCACACTTTTGACCCATGATCTGATCAGCTGGCCATGCTGAAGAGATGGTCTAGTGGCAAACAGACCATTCACCTGATTCTGGTGCCTGTCAAAATGCTGTAAGGAGCAACACGTTGAAACGGGAAAAGGAGTTAAATTTCTTTATTGTGGAAATATGGACAGCAAACTGCCACTCCGGCATCACACCCCAGCTCTCGCCAACTGCCCGAGCTGTGACGGGCCACAGGAATGGAGAACGAACGAAGGTTCGGGATCTAATTCAGAACCATGCTGAACCATGCAAAACGTAACACCATCTTCCCACTCAACAAACACAAGGGAAAGTGGAGAACACAAAGCAATAACCAAAGGGGAATAAAATGGAAAATAAAACCATAAACAACAAAAAAGGATACACTCTAATAATCAAGCAAAAATGAAAATAGCAAAACTATATCCTATAGGGAACAAAAACAGAAGAAGATACATTCACCAAATGTGTCTCTTCTGCACACTTACCCATCGTCTTAACCAAAGCAGTGTTCCTCTTGCTCCACCGCTTCCCATTCTCCACCAGTATAACATGGCTAGAAACCTTTACCACATGCTTGGCTGGAAAGAATTTGAAACCATTCTTTTTCTGCCCATGTGGCCTCTTGATTTTCACCACATCGCCCATTCAAAACAATAAGTCCTTTACATTATTTAAAACATCATATCTGTCTTTGCATTTACTTTGGGCCCTTCCACCTTGGAATGCACCTTCTCCATACCTGGTACCGTCTTACTAGCCCTAGTCTTGTCCCAGACCCATGCTGGATACAACTCACAAGAGAAGAACCTGCCTCTCAACAAAACGAACAGGGAGTCCCCTATGGAAGCGTGTGGTGTGTTCACGTATCACCATAACCTATCCTGTACTGATTCCAACACATCCTCCCTTGATGCCAAAGCCACTTGAATGGTTTCTTTCAACAGTCTGCTGACCCTATGCACCATTCTGTTGTCTTGAGGGCAGTAAAAGGCAACAGATAGATGTTTGATACCATGGCTATTGACAAACAATTGCATTGCGCTAGACTTAAATTACACACTATTATCAGTAACTAATGCTTGAGGAAAATCTTTTCTCCTCAATAGTGAAGATAGAAAATCAATGACAGCCATGGTGTTGGGTTCCCTCATGAACTTGCATTCCACCCATTTATAAAAACAGTCTACAACCACCAAAGTGTATCTCATGTTTACTGGCAAATCGTACATAGGTCCCACTACGTCCATACCCAGCTTCTCCCACAGACCACTAGGAAACTCGACCGGGCATAAGGGAGTTTTATAAACTCACAAGGATTTGTTAGCCTGATTACAACCCTGCACTTCCTTACCATTACATCAAAACTGTTGTCCATGCCAGGCCACCAGTAGAAATTAACTACTCGCTTTGTGCCTGTCATATCCTCATGCCCCAGAGGTGCCATCCTCACCAACCGAGCTCTAAGGGTAACCAGGGAAATTAACAGACTACCATGCAGCACCAACTCACCCTCAATGAACAATTCCTCTTTGATATTATAATAAGGCTTGAAGTTATCACTCACATTCCTTTCATGGGGGCCAACCCCAATGATGAATTTCTTCAGCATTGGTTTGAAAATGTCAAGCATGGCACATTCTTCCCATCCTCAGAAGGATCCCGTCCCCTTCCACTACCACAAGGAAATCCACCTTCCCAGCCACACATTCAATGTCTTCGTCTCCAGACCCATCATTACTGCTGCTGACCAGACATCTAGACAGGAAATCTGCCCTCAAGTTCTTTGCCGCAGGAATGTGTTTGACATGGAAATTAAATTCATACATCCTAGCAAGAAGTCTTACTAATCTAGGACTAGCCTTGTTTGAATTATTTTCAGACAATAGGTACACTAAGGGTTTATGGTCTGTAATAAGCGAAGATTTCTGTCCTCACAAATATTTCACAAAATGCCTGGTAGCCCACACACATGCCAGTGCCACCCTTTTGTTGGTGCTGTAATTGAGCTCCACCGGGGATAAGCACCTTGAAGCGAAGGCCACTGTACTTTCCTTCCCATCCACCATTTAAGAAAGAACAGCACCCAACCCAATTCCACTGGCATCTATCAGCATAATGGACATCACATCATCTCTGAATGGAAAAAGCGCAGGGGCCTCTACAATTAATTTTTTTAAACCTACAAATGCTCTTCAACTCTCCACATAAAGATTTCCCCTTTGCTAAAATTTTCCTGAGTGGTTCTATTTGAAAAGCAAAGTTCTCTATGAACCTGGAGTAGTACTTGCAAAGGCCCAGGAATGATCTGATTTGGTCCTTATCTGCAGGCTCAGGACTACACTTGATTGTGTCGACCAAATTTGCTTTTGGTTTGATGCCTCCCCCAGAGAGAACATGCCCCAGACACTCGACCTCTGGTACCATAAAACAACACTTTTCCCCCTTCACAGTGAACCCTTGGACTCTTAACATGCCTAGAACCTCCCAGAAACCTCAAGTGTTCCTCTTCATTCTCAGTAAATACCAGTATATCATCCTGAGATGCCAATACTTGCTTACAGCCCCCAAAAAGCAGAAACATTAACTTCTAAAAGACTAATGCTGCTGATGCTAAACTGAATGGCAACTGCAGGAATCTATATGCACCAAAGGGAGTATTGAATGCAGCTAATGATCTGGAGTCTGAGCTTAATTCAACCTGGTAATAAGCTGCCATCAGGTCGATGGTGCAGAAAACTTTGGCACCCCCCCCAATTGTGCTAACATCTCCTGAATCTTGGTTAAGGGGAAACAATCCACTAAGATGTTTTTATTCAATAACCTGAGGTTAACACAGAGCCTCCTATCCCCATTCTTCTTTTTGACCACAACAATGGGGGATATCCACTGAGAGGAATCAACAGGTTCTTTAACTTTCTCTGAACACAGGCTAGCCAAGTGATCTTTCAACTGACTTCTTACACTCAGAGGAACGGGCCTGATTCACGAAGTTAAAGTTAGACGAAAAGTCTACCTTTTCTTCTTTTCGGTATTCACAAAGGTAAGTTACTACTATTAAAGTTAGACTTTTGGTCTAACTTTACCTTTGTGAATACTGAAAGGAGCGAAGTTAGACTTTTGGTCTAACTTAACCCTTGTGAATACCGAAAAGTAGTAGAGTTAGAATACCGAAAAGTAGTAAAGCTCAACTTTTGGTCTAACTTTTCCTTTGTGAATACCAAAAAGTAGTAAAGTTAGACTTTTGGTCTAAGTTAGACTTTTGGTCTGCCTTTACCTTTATGAATCAGGCACAATATTCAAAATCTTGTGCACCACCGGTAAAACATTTTTCTTTAGCAAAATTTTGTTTAAAGCCCTAGACTAAACCTAATCAGTCTTTGAACAGTGCTTTATGTTTATCCAACAGTTTGGAGACATGTAACAAAGGAGTAACAGGTTCAACTAAAGAAATGGGTGAATCAAAACCATGCTAAATGCACCCTGGTCTTTCCGCCCTAAAATGATGTACCCTTTCCTCGTAACATAAATATTTGCAGGGATGACCCTATCTTGAAAAGAAAGTGAATCCACAAAGTAGCCCATTAAATCATTGCTGTGCTCCCCAAATGCTACAGTGCGTATGTCTAGAGGCAACAGTGGGACTGACTCCTATTTAGACCAACACAAGTCATCAGTGATAATGGTGATTGGTGACCCTGATTTCACAGTAAGTCCAATTTTGACTTTGCCAATGCCAATGTCACAAACAGGGTCACCGCACTTGGGCGATCTATGACTAGTCTCTCCAATTTTGATGAACAGATCAACTCTGCTATCCAACTCCTCCTCCATTGAGTTGGTGTGACTCTCTGTTATTTCATCATCCTTGATGAACGTTAGCTCTGCATATTCTTCACATCCTCACAAAATGTCTCACTTTTTTACATTTTAAACAAGCTTTACCAACAGCAGGACAACCTTTCGCATTGGCATAGTGAGTGCTGGAGCCACACCTGAAGAATGAAGCACACATTGGAGTTATTAACTGTTTTCTCTCCTTTCATATTGTCCTTTAATGCACTGTATTTTAACTTGGGTTTTGCACTTATTGCATTTACTTGCTCAGTCACAACTTGTTCCTTGCCTTTATTCAGGACTTTAGAAGTCAGAATTGACCTTTTGATATCCCCTGGCTATTTCTAATGTTTCCTGGAGGTTGGGGTTATGACAGAAGAACAGTTTCTCTTGAATGAGCTTGTCATAGCAATTGACTATGATTTGGTCCTTAAAATAGTTATCTAAATTGCCATCGAACTCACACGTCGAAGTGAAAAATCTAAATTCCACAAGAAAAGCATCAATGGGCTCAAATTGTGACTATCTCCTAGTAAAAAACCTATGCCGCTCTACAATGATGCTGGTGCCATCCTTAAAATAATTCTTAAGTCTATTGATAGATTCAGTGTATGCATCCCATTCTGTGTCAGTAGGTGGAATGGCAGTAGAAAGATGACCAAATATGTGTTGCCCTTCTGCACCTAAACAGTTACAGATTAATGCAAATGTTCTTCTTGCATTGAACTTGTCTCCATCAATGGCTATTAAGTAGCTATCAACATATTTAACCATTGCTTCCTCTTAAATGTTTGTACTCCTGGCACAGCCATAAAAGGCATGGGGATATTTGCATTCTGCATGTCAAAGAACTATAAAAAAAAACTTTGCCAGGCACAAGTACCTATATAGCTCAGAAAGACAATATGACCACCCAAGATAAATAAAACAGATTCCAATCCAGCACTAGTGCAACCACAGAACAGGTGAGGTGCAGCCAGTGCAGTGCAGGAAGCTCTTGTGAAGTGATCCGTCCACAAGTATAAATACAAATACAGCCAAATGTGCTATGTGTATATAACTGCCACTAATAAGCGTGCCTGTTGCTGATAAACAGGCAACCCATCCTGGAACAAAAGCGTGACTGTTGCTGAATCAAACTGCTAGAGCAACTTGCTGTAAAACATGCCAGTCACCTAACATAGCTCTCTACTGATAACAACTCTTTAAAAATGGCCACCAAATTAAACCAAGGAAAAGCGTGCCTGTTGCTTGGAGACAGGCAATCAACAGCAGAATATACCATGCCTGTCGCTGAACTAAATTGCCATCAGCACTCATGAGGCGTGCCTATCTCCGAAGTGCAAGCGCAGGTTGAACTTTCTTCCCAAAAGATGGCTGCCAGGCATGAAGAACGTGGTTTTGCACTGGTTAGAGTTTGTGCATGCTCCATCAAAAACAAGACTGCGAGCAAGACATTGAGCGGATGATCCGATTCAAACAATGCTGGTCCATGAGATGAGACAATGCATAAGCACGCAACCCCACATGGCCGCCTTCACGCCAAAAGCGCAGATAAAAATGTCATAGTGCTGCCCCAAACCACGCAAAGTAGCTCCGGGGCTCCAGTAAACTGCTGCAGTTGCAAATTCACAGTGAGCCACTCACCTGCTCACCACACAGATTCAAACCTCAAAGTCGATAAAGGCAGAGGTCATACTGGTGCTGTCGGTGAACAACTGGGTACTGTTCCCCTCGTCGCCAAAACATGTTGTAAGTAGCAACACTTAGAAACGGGGACAGGAGTTGAATTCATTTATTGTGGAAATATGGTCAGCACACGGTAACTCCCGCAGCCCGTCCCAGCTCTTACCAACTGCAGGAGCCGGGACCACAGGAACGGAGAACGAATGTAGGTTCGGGCTCTAATTCAGAACCATGCCGAACTATGCCAAACATAACATAAAAGTACCTAATAGAGCAATAATTAAATGCAAATAATGGTGTTCCTTTCTAGAGTTTTACATCCTTAGATTACATGTTATCTCAAACAGCCTCCCCTCTTAAAACCCTGCATGAAAAATTAACCTTACCCTAAACTTCAGAGTGTTGACTCTCTTTTCTTTCTTTGGAGCCTCTTTGTAGCTTCCATCCACTGCAGCCCTCCTCTCTCTCTCTTTCAATATAACCTACTCAAAGTTGCATGCCTATCTGCTTTAATCCCTATCATTGTATTTCTCGAAATTGCACACACTTCATTCCATAGGTCACAACCTCTTTTTCTTAGAAATCATACCACTGCAACCTAACAATATCTAATCTCTTCTAGCCTTTCTTGTCATGCCCCACCATGTTCCACATTATGTCGCATCATGCCTCCCTGTCCTGTGCAGTGCACAACAGAAAAAATGCTCTTGAACACTGTGTACTCTTGCATGCCTGTTGATTCGTGTATCTGTGCCCCCGAACACTGCGTGCTATAATCTGTTAGCCAATGTACATATATGCTACCGAGTATCTGTGCCCCTGAGCACCTCGTGCTCTAATTTGATAGCCATTGTACATATATGCCCCCGAGCACTGCATGCTCTGATCTATTGCCAATGCCAATTTTGATACTGTGTGCCAATATACATATATGCCCCCATGCACAGCATGCTCTGATATATTGACAATGTTTTTGCCAATATTTACAAAGTATGCCCGAGTGCTTTGCATTTTATTTACCTGATGCTCAATTCTGCTTATTATACGATTGCCAAGATCCCGTGAGATCTTGGCATTCTTGGAGGCCATGTTGGGCGTGGCAAGGGTACTGTCAGGCAGGGTTGGATTGGGATCAAAATTAGGCCTGGGCACGCTAAAAAAAAAGTGGGCCACATTTGCGGATTGCCTTTCCGCAAAACACTGCTTCGGGGAAGTTTTATGAAAAGAAGGGGGGAGGGAGGTCTCTGACAGAGGTATGTTTTAATATATTCCCTTAGATTAAAAAAAGGCACGGATTAGTTCACACTGGTAAACCACACCCAAATACAAGTGAGGCCACTCCAGCTCAGGCCCCCTACCCCCACTCAATCTGCATACACTAATGGGCTGCCCAGCGAGAGAAAGGGAGTGACACCTCCACCCCGTTGGTAAAGGGGAGGTAATAGAGGCCCATCTGCCTCCAGAAAAGCCACTCAGGCACCTACTGGGCCGCTGGCGGTATCCGAACAGCACAGATACTGCCAAAATGAGCCCCCAAAAAAGCGGCCCATAGCTGGAACTCGGATACCAGCCCCTCGGCCGTTGCCCGATTGCCCGCCTTACCAATCTGACCCTGCTGTCAGGGGGATAGCGGTCTATTTAAACCGCGCCCATTCACCAGAACTTGCTTTGCTTCAAGACACCGATCCAAAAGGAGCACACCTCAGGAGCCTGCTACTCTGCACTCTGTGACACGCCTACATAAGGTCTTAAACAGACTTACTTGACTTCTTGACATCACATCTGATCCCGTAGAGGCCTTAATTTAAACCTGCAAAACAAAGACCAAAATAAACTGATTTCAGGTGTCGAGCGCAGCACATGCATGCATGACCAAAGTTATACAAAAAAGCAAGCGTTAAAGCATCTCCAGTGTCATTGGACCAAGCAATGTGTTCTTCTGTTCTTCGTGTTTCATAGTATGTATTACTGCCAAAGACTAATGCTACGACTACAAAAACTAAAACAATACAGCTACTAAACCTATAATACTTCTCTTGGGCCGTCTTAACAGCATTATAGGCCCTCCGGCAAAGCAGTGCACTGGGCCCTGCCTACACAACACCTCACAGGAATAAAAATGTTTAATGGAAAATTGGTGTTAAATTCTGGTCTGCATGGGGTCCCTATGCTTGTGGGACCCCCGGGCAACTGGCCAGCATGCCCATGTGTTAAGACGGCACTGATGCATCTGCTGCAATATTATAACACTATTGCTAAAGACTAATACTCTGATACATAAACCAGCTAGCCACACTTGTTCTCTGATATGCTGAGCAATCTGTTTCATGAAACATACCGAAAGATAAAGATCATTAAGAGAGACAGAAAAGGAAAGTATGCGCAAAGTTATTATTAGGGGATTGACCATAAATGTTGTATAACAAGAGTTAACCTCACATTGTATTTGGATAGTGGTAGTAATATTGTGAATGTGAATATAACATACCCTTGTTTCTCCTTCTGCAGACGTTGTATGAAACACTACGCATAACCCTGAGATCCACAAATTCACGGTGAGAAGTATCACCACTCCTTCATGCGGCACACCACTACAGGAGATAAGTCTAGCTGATCGCAGGTACTTACCCTTAACACATTGTTACCCACACGTACCTGGGGAGTAGGGGATAGACACCCGACACAGAGAAATCATGGAATTCATGAGTATTACCAGACATGGCCGGCACAGGTAACAGCAGTGGGGCGGTTGGGCAGGGTGGGGGCGGGCGGATGGGGGAAAGTGGACAGATGATGGGATAGGGAAAGTAAAACAAAAAAATAAATAAAACCACTTGCCTTGGCCGAGTTAGTGGTAAGTGGTTTTATTTTTTTTTTTATTTTACTTTCCCTATCCCGTCGTCAGTCCACTTCCGCCCCACCCCACCATACACCACTGTTACCTGTGCCGGCCGCGCCTGAGTAGTACGTTGTGCATCCCAAAGCTATGACAATGACAAACATGTGGGAATTGCGCCTACATCCCTATATCCCCACAACCAGGATCTCCTCCCTCAGTCCCATCTGTCTTTTTTGCTCTTCCTCTTACGAGTAAGAGGTAGGGCTTTCAGGGAAATTCCACATCATTGACACGTGGTGCGAAGACTTCCAAGATAAGTCCACGCCGTGGACTATTAAGGTAAGTCCACATCACTTGAAATTTCTATTCATTCCACAAACCATTTGATCTTGCACACCTGACTAAAGAACATGCCTAATTCTCATTACTGTGTTCTACAACAAAGAAACTATAGTAAGTGTATGGAATGGTTTACCTGAGATTTCAATATGAAACCCAATGACCATTAATAATTGAATTAACCAGTAACCCTGGATTTAAAGTAGTGGGTTAGTCACCATAAAGCACTTAAGTGCCTCTTCAGAGGTAGTAGGTGCTATATAAATGAAATCAAATTACAAGATAAAAAGTGCTAATAGCAGCAAAGTTTGCACCAGACCAACCTAGGTGTAAAAACAAAACTAACTAAAAGGAGGCCCTTTTATAGTAGGCCTTTTTGTGCAAAGAAGCTAGTCATATCTCAATGTTTTGCTCTTCATTGTGACTACTTGGCATTGCAAGGGATTCTCAAATCCCTCACAAAGTAAGGGGATTATTCACAAAAATTAGCAATCTACCCAATAAATTAATATAAGTGTGGTGGGAATCAGCTTTTGCAAATTCTGGGATGGAAGCCTCCACAGAATAACAGACCACTTTTCCCAGCATTTGCATTTTCATTGTGCCTGCATTGCAACCCCTGCCACTTAAAAGGATCTCCTTAAGGGACAGGGGCTGCAATTCCAGCACAATCCAAATGCTAAGTCTGGGGTGTAGGTCTGCAGTACCATGCAGGCCTACATCCCAACATTTGCAATTTTTCTAAAGAAGGTGCAAACTGATTCCTGCCATATTAACATTTATGTTTGGGATATCTCGCGAAAATACCCTGGAAGTTTTAGTGTTTGGAGGATTCCCTCACACCTCAAAGGGAGTGGCCAGGCACAGTGCATTGTGTTGTGGCAAGCCTTATTTGATCATTAGCCTTGACATGTTCGATCGCTGGCAGTCTGCACTGCCACTTGGCATAGTCAAAGAACAATCTAGAACAGTGTTTCCCAAACTGTGGGTTGCAGGCCGATTTTTGGTGAGTCGTGAAAGTCTGAGCAATAAATAAAGATTCCTTTAAATTCTGTATTTATCTTGCCCCATTGGCTGCGCTTCAAAGACAGAGGTAAAATGGCAGGCTATGTCTTCTGAAAAATTGCAGTTTTTTTCAACATAGAGATTGGTGTTTACAAATCCTCTCACTTTGCAGTCGAGGAAAGAAAAGCTTGCTGGGGTACAGTGAAAGTAAAGGATGTAGGATGTCATTATTTGTAACACACAACGAAATGTAAATAGTTGTAGATGAACTGTACACTTCCAGCAGTTAGGAAAGCAAAAATGAAGCCCTTTTTTTTTGTAATTCGGAAGTGTGCTGGAAGCAAAGATTTTAATTAGATCAAAACAAACAAGATACTTAACTTGGTGATGCACAAAAGATAAATATTCACTGAAACCCTATTTTCACGCATTATCATTTGTGTGCAGTACTGTTTTATCAGTAAAACTGCATGTCTGTGAATATTTAGTGCCCATTACAATAGAAAATGTGCTGTCTGTAAATGACACTGTGCTACCATACCATGCTTTAGTTACATTAAAAAATGGCCTGTCTCATGTCATTTAAAGCTAGGCTGGTGGCGAAAGTTTGTTTTCTTAAGATGTGGGTCCTGGTTCTAAAATGTTTGGGGGGCACTGACATAGAACAGAAGATGTGCCTGTTGAAATGATGTAGGTGAAGTCAAAGAACACATAAAGAAAAGTTTAACACAGAAGATATCAAGTAAACCCGGTTCCTGTAGTCCTGTAGATCTCCAGTGGCCTTAAGCTGTTCTAGCTGTCTCTAGAAAGGGAGCGGGCTTCTCTGCACTTTGATTACAGTCTAATTAATGAGATAGATTGTTGTACTATAATGATAGGTGATAGATATGGATATTGTTAACAAGTGTCATCACTTGATTAATTACCTAAAATATTGCATAACGATATATTGTGGGTTTTTTTTGATGGTTTTGTCCATTAGATTGGAGTGCACGAAATAAATGATCTTTCATTGGTTGATAATTAATCATACCATTAATTGGAAGCACATTTTTCAAATGAAGAGGTGCCCTTAATATGAGTTCTCTACATTTTGTGCAATACCTGCTATTTAAGCAGATTGGATGTGTATGCTAGTTTATTTTATGAATTGCTCTCAGTTATGTATAAAAATGTTTTTTTTTTTTTATTTCTTTTTTTAATAAAGATTGTTAAACTGCTGTTTTGCAGCATTGTTTCGCGTCTTCTAAGAAACAAAAGTGACCTGACTTGGATCACCGGTACATCAGAAAACTAATGTTTAAATATTGAAATATTCATTTAAGAATATGTCAGTAGCAGAGTCAGTTTACAAAATACTTTGCACATAGCATGATATAATGAGTAAGTAAGTTAAGGCAAATAAACACGTAGATTAAAGCTATGACTCAGAATAAGAAAATGAAATCAAACCTGCAAATCGAGAGATTTTCACACTGTTTGCATTTTCCAGAAACGAGCTGCCACTGTGAAGCTTTGTTAGGCACACTCATTTAACATCGAAGTGCATTTAGGATCGTAGTCTGTGGTGTTTAATCCTGTACTGGGTAAACTGTACTTCTAACACTGTACAACTGTGTGGCATGGTTAACATTGTGATTTTCATTCAAAGGGTTGGTTGTTATTTACAAGCTACTTTAGTGCCACCTACTGGTCAGCGTCTAGGAGTACACGTTTTTATAATTTAGAAATGCTGGGTAGCCAAAAACAAACAGTAACATTTATTGTTCCTCAGAAGTATTTCCAGAATGGCCTTCTCATCAGATAAAAGTGAAAGTTCAATTCATGAAATAAAGAGGAACTAAAATCGTTCTCCCATTTCATCCAGCAACAATGCAATGTATCAAATGAAGACCAATTTAAATCACACTGATATTGTTATTTAGCACACAAACGATTGCAATAGATTTTACGATCACAAGTACCTCTTTTCAGTGCTTTAAATGGGCCGGTACTCACCGGTACTGAGTTCCGGCACTTCCGAATTTTTTTGACGTCAGTACCGGCACTTCTCTGTAGCCAGGGAGAGTACCGGTACCCTGATCCACGGCACGGCAGGCTCAGGTTAGATTTCTGCTCGAGTGCAGGGCAGAGGCAGCTCGGCTTCCGAGGAGCTTGTAATTAACTCGGCTGAAGTATCCTTTTGCAGAGTTGCTGGTGAAGATTCCAGCAGTGCCCATTTGAATGTCCCCAAACTGCAGGGGGGTGAGAGGGCTTGTGTCACGCTGTGATTAACAGGACAGGGTCTCTAGACAGACCTGCACTGTCAATCAGGTGCGCAGCGACCATTCGGGTGAAAGTGCCACCATGACTTTCATTTTGTGTAATGAGTTAATCTGTGTTTTTTGACATAAACACATTTCTCATGTGTTTTAATATGTGCTGCAACTGGTACAGAAGTCATTATGTATGATGATATTTTGCCCTTAGCCCCGCCCCTACACACGCCCACTTGCCAAACCTCTATTTAATGAGTACCTGCACTTATTTTTCCCCATTTAAAGCACTGCCTCTTTTCCTACAATTATGTAACATTCTAGACCTGATGCTCAATATATATTACTTTGTCCTCTATTTGAAATATGTGTGCAGTCATTCATAGTGTTTTATATCACCAATCAAGTAAAAAATGTATATAACCCTTGACTACATGTTGAATGCATAGCATATCTGTCAAGTCACTCACATTTGGTGGATGTTGTCCCGTTCTAGTTCTATTCACCCACCGCACAAATGAAAGACTTAAATGGGGTCACCCCTTTTTTCAATCTTAAACACTTCCCAAGAGTTCACCTTAATGGAATCTGTTAGACCTGGCATCCTTGGCGTGGTTTTCCCTGACTTTTTGCCTCTACCTCCTGTGTTTTTTGATGCTGTGCTGGATTTCGTTTTTGCTGGCTTAGATGCTTTGGGCACTTTGCCACTGCTGATCAGTGTCAAAGTGCAAGTGCTCCCTGTATAAATTGATATTGTAATTGGTTCTCCCTGATTGGCATATTTGTTTACCAGTAGGTCCCTAGTAAAGTGCACTACATGTGCCAGGGCTGGTAAATCAAATGCTACTAGTGGGCCTGCAGCACTGATTGTGCCACCCACATGAGTAGCCGCAAAGAGATGTCTCAGGCCTGCCACCGCAGTGCCTGCACGCAGTTTGTTAACTGCCATTTTGATTTGGCCAGTGTACCCACTTGCCAGGCCCTACCCTTCCCTTTTCTTACACATAGGACACCCCTATGGTAGGCCCAAGGTACCCCCCTGGGCAGGGTGCAGTGTATGTAAAAGGTAGGACATGTACTGGTGTGTGTACCATGTCCTGATAGTGAAATACTGCCAATTTCGTTTTTCACTATTGAGAGGCTATCTTGCCCATAGGACAGAATGGGGAATGCTGTGTAACATGTTACCTGCATATCTTCCCATAGGAGTGAGATAGAAAATTGGAGTCTGGTATCCCTGAACTCAGAATTTAATAACACATCTTTTAGTAAGGATGGTTTTTAAATTCTGTGTTTGAAAATAGCACTTTTAGAAAGTGGCTATTTTCTTGTTCAACCTTTCTGTGTGCCTCTGCCTGGTTGTGGATTGACTGTCTGGATTTGGAGTGACAGGGGCTGGGGTGGCTCCAGGAGTCTGGGTGAGTCAGCCTGGGCTGAATAGGCCAATCTGCATTTGGAGTGGTGGGAGGAGTAGTACCTGTCCCTGACAAGGGCTGTGCCTGCCTTCCACAAAAGACTGGCTCCACCTCCTGCGGTGCGTCTGAAGACCCTGGCCCACATTCACAAAGGAAGAAGTTGTGCACTGGCAAAGTGCACCCAGGACTGGTTTGGACTGGGTCCAGGACCCCTTACACCTAGAGAACAAAGACTTTTGGGGTATAAATATTAGAGCTGAAACCCCTGAACTTTCGACTATTTCGTGAGCAAGAGGAACCTTTGCCAAAGAGGACAGCTGAAGAGACTTAGGAGGAGTACTGCCCTTTCTGTGTGTCTGGGGCTGGTCTGCAGTTTGCTGTTTCTGCTGAAGGAGAGGACAAGGGACTTTGCTGCGTGCTGTGTCTCCCCTGCTTGCAAAAGGACTTTGCTGTGTGCTGTGTCCTGAAGAAAAAGTCTCCAAGGGCCTGAGAAGAGCTGGCCTCCTGTTTTGAAGTCCCAGGGATAAAAGGACTTCACCCCCAGCTCCCCTGAACTTCCTTGCTGGGAGTTCTGACCTGCCAGGAGGTGCCTGTAACTGTGTGTGGGCCCCTGGAGGTTGCTACTGCTGTTGGGAGCTGGAAGAAACTGAAGAGATGAGAGAAATCCTGTTTCCGACGCTGTCGACGCCGCCGCTGTGACGCCGCGACCTGCATCGAGGCCCAGGGAGCCGCTCGTGAAGTGAACGACGCAGCGCCCGGCCTGCTCCGCAGCTCCGAAGCCCTACGACGCCCGCCGATGCCGGCAGTGGTCGGCCGTGCCCGACGCCAGCGCTCACATCGACGCCATCTTCGCCAGCGCCTGCATCTTGTTATCGCGGCGCCGATAACCGCCAAGAGTGACTCGAGAAACTTACCGACGTCGCATCATCACCGGAGCCGACATCGGCCATCTTCGACGCCATGCATCGTCACCGACATCGTTTTTCAAGGTACTGTTTGTCTGGGGGTCTGTATGACTCTGCGCCCGATGCCGTGATCCTCGCGGGCGGCGCCGTACTTTGGATTTTGTACTGTCCTGACATCGTGATAGCCCCAGTTGGTGCTATTTGATTTCTACAAGCTTATTTTTGCAACATCCTTTTTAAAGACACTTTACTGAGTATCTGTATGTTGGATTTTTGTCGTTTTGGTCTTGTGTAGTTTAGATAAAGATATTTTATTTTTCTAAACCTGTGTGGTGTCCCTTTGTGGTGTTATCACTGTGTTACTGTAAGTGTTGGTACAAATACTTTACACATTGCCTTGGGGATAAGCCTGTCTGCTCAGTGCCAAGCTACCAAGGGGGTGAGCAGGGGTTATCTACGGTGTGTTTCCCCCTTACCCTGACTAGAAGCAAGGGTCCCTATTTGGTCAAAGGTACTTACCTCTGCCAACTAGAGAACCCCATTTCTGACATTGATGGTCAGAGGTGAGGATTTGAACTTGTATTTGTACTTGACCCACAGTGATTGGTGTACATCACTAGTATTAGCGCAGACCACTACGCAGCCACATACTGTGTTTTGTTTTTGGTTCTATTTTTGAGTGACCCTTAAAAGCATCATGTCTCAGAATGGTAAAGCAGCAAGTGAGAAGGCAGAATTGGAGTTTCACATTGAGGATTTGTATTCCTACAAAGTAGATCAACTCAAGCAATTTTGCAAAGATTTTGGATGTCCCATGAGGAGCAGCTCTAAGAAGGATGAGCTGCAGAAGGCCTTAAAGGCCTGGTGGGAGGCCAAAGAGGCTGAGGAGACAGATGATGCAAATGGGGAGGAGAATGCGCATGGGGATGGTTTCAGATCACAGGATCTGCCTGTGGGCAGACCAGCCTCCAGGGCTGGCAGCAACCATTCCAGTAGGGGCTTCTTCCCAGAGGAGTTACAGGAGAATCAAAGGGTCAGAGAGCATGAGCTGGAAGTTTTGAAACTCAAGACCCAGGCAGAGGAAAGGAAGTTGCGACTTGAGAGTGAAAAGAGAGCAGAGGAGAGCAAGAGCGCTCTCGCTTTGGAAGAAAGGAAAATGCTTTTGGCTCATGAGTTGAGCATGAGGGAACTGGACATTAAGGCCAAACAAGCGGAGTCCAGTTCAAATGGTGGCAGCGCACAGCCAGTGCAAGCGGGTAAGGTGTATATACCCAAGGATTTAGTGCAGAATTACCAGAGGGGTGAGGATATCTATGCATGGTTTGAGTCATATGAGCTAGCACTAAAGATGAATGAGGTGCCTGAGAAGAACTGGGGGGCGGGACTATGGAAACACTTTGAGGCTTCTGAGAGGGACGTCTTACCACCCTTAGACCTACGCCATTATGAAGGAGGCCATATGCAACAGGTATGGGCTCGCCCGAGAACAGTACAGGCAGAAGTTCAGGAACTTCAAGAAGCATGATTCAAGTACTTGGGTTGAGTGTGTGAATTTGTACACGCGTGCACTGGAAGGTTGGATAAAGGGCATCAAGGTAACTGATTATGAGGGGTTGTGCCACCTAATTAGTTGGGAGCACTTGAGTAGTCTATGTGTTCCAGAGCTGCGCAGGCATCTCTTGGATAGTAAGCTAACTGATCCCAGGGAGCTTGCTAAGGAGGCGGACCGCTGGGTCAGCACCAGGGTCCACAAGGGGATTGTGGGTACCACAGCCAAAGGTGGGCAGGGTCCCCAGCAGAAAGGTGGGGAGGACAAGGGTAACCAAAAGGAGTTCTCTAAAGGGTCCCAAAACAGTTCCCAGGACAAGGAGTCCCAGCCCCCCAAGCCTAAGATGACCTGGCCCCCTAAGGGCAGGCGTGACAACAAGCCTCCCCCCACATGTTATTCCTGTAGGGAGGTTGGCCACATTGCCCCTAAGTGCCCCAAGAAACCCCCAGCACCCACTGGTGCTCCGTCACCTGGTTTAGTGAGTGTAGCGTTGGGGGAGGAACTGGTTTCCAGTGAAGGGGAGGAGCAAGCAGTGATGACCCTTGTCTCTTTAGGAGACAGAGAGATGGTCCAGGACTCCTACCTGCCTGAGAACACTAAAAAATACAGGCAGTGGGTGACCATCAATGGGAGGAGGGTGGAGGCTCTGAGAGACACAGGGGCCAGTGTGACATCTGTCAGGTGTCAATGGGTGTCTGAGGAGCAGGTTATTCCCAATGCACTTCACCCTGTAGTTGCAGCAGACAACTCCGTGCGCCTATGTAAGGTGGCGCTAGTTCCCTTTGAGTGGGGGGGGTCTCCGGTTCCTTGAAGGTCGTTGTTAGTCCATCCATGCCTGTAGACTGTCTGCTGGGAAATGACCTGGAAAGTTCCCCCTGGAGGGAGGTGGAACGCCAGGCTCATTTGGAGATGTTGGATCTGCCTGAGTGGGTCTGTGTGTCCACTCAGTCAATGGCAGCCAATAGGGGTAATCAAGAGGACCTGGAGCCTGAAACAGTGGCCCAGGGTCCTGCCAGGAAGAGGAAGGGCAGGGGGCATGGGAAACCAGCCCCCAAAGTTCCCACAGTCCAGGAGGAGGCAGAACCTGAGGGGGATGCCCTGGAACCTACAGGGGAACAAGTGGCCGAACTGGGAGACCTGCCTGAGCTGACCCATTGGCAGCAGGAAGGAGGTCCCTCCAGGGAGGAGTTCTGCAAGGCGCAGATGGAATGCCCTTCTCTCATTGGTATGCGGCAACAGGCTGCAGACCAGGCAGCAGGTGATCAGTCCGCATCACATCTCATTTACTGGGAAGATGGATTACTCTACAGTGAGCCTAAGGTCGCTGAGCCCGTGCAGCCCGTGTGCTGGTGGTACCCGAGCGCTTCAGGACCTTCCTACTGGGTCTGGCTCATGACGTGCCTCTCACAGGACATTTGGGGTGCGACAAGACCTATCAGAGGCTTGTCACCCACTTTTACTGGCCCCAAATGAGGAAGCACGTCGGTACACATTGTAGGACTTGTCAGACTTGCCAGGCAAGTGGCAAGAGTGGAGGGAAGTGTAAGGCTCCCCTCCAACCCTTTCCTGTGGTGAGCACCCCTAATGAGCGGGTGGGCATTGACATTGTGGGGCCCCTGGAACCCAAGACAGCCTTAGGCAACAAGTTTATCTTGGTCTTGGTGGACCATGCCACCCGGTACCCGGAAGCTGTCCCTCTCAGGACAATCACAGCCCCCGTGGTGGGCCGTGCATTGATGGGGATCTTTTCCCGTGTGGGGTTCCCCAGAGAGGTGGTCTCCGACCGGGGTACCAACTTCATTTCGAAGTATATGACGTCTTTGTGGGAGGAGTGTGGTGTAACTTACAAGTTCACCACTCCTTACCATCCTCAAGGGAATGGGTTGGTTGAGAGGTTCAACCGAACCCTGAAAGGCATGGTCAAGGGTCTTGCGGAACCCATGAGACGGAAGTGGGACGTCTTTTTGCTCACTTTGCCACTGGATTCAAGATAGCCTGGCTGATGATGGCTGTAGGCCAGAAACCGGTCCCAGGATGCTTGTTTCCGGTCCAGGGAAGACATGGCTTGGCAGTTCGGGCTGGACTGTTCCCATGAGGCACAGGGTCAGACTGATTTGCATATGGCCATGTCTGAACTGGGGTGGCGGAGTGAGCTAAAGAATGATGATGGATTAAACCCAGATCAGTTGACTGGGGGTGAGTGCTTGCAATGTTCAACACTCCGTCCATCATCCCCTTTGGTTTTGCTAGGTTCGCCCTAAGTTGGCAGGGTATGCCCAGACGTGGGTCCCTTGCTCACTTTGCCACTGGATTCAAGATAGCCTGGCTGATGACGGCTTTAAGCCAGAAACTGGTCCCAGGATGCTTGTTTCCGGTCCAGGGAAGACATGGCTTGGCAGTTCGGGCTGGACTGTTCCCATGAGGCACAGGGTCAGACTGATTTGCATATGGCCATGTCTGAACTGGGGTGGCGGAGTGAGCTAAAGAATGATGATGGATTAAACCCAGATCAGTTGACTGGGGGTGAGTGCTTGCAATGTTCAACACTCCGTCCATCATCCCCTTTGGTTTTGCTACGTCTTTTTGCCATGCCTGTTGTTTGCCTACAGGGAGGTACCCCAGACGTCCTTAGGGTTCAGTCCCTTTGAACTACTGTACGGTCACCCTGTGAGAGGACATCTGAGTCTGGTGAAGGAGGGTTGGAAGAAGTCTCCTGGAAAGACCCCACAGGATGTGTTCAGCTATGTGCCTGCCTTCAGGAACCAGACTCACCGCTTCAGGAAACTCGCTCAGTCGAACCTGGAAGCTAGCCAGGAAGAAATGAAAAGATGGTATGACCAGAATGCCACTCTGGCCGAATTTCAACCTGGGCAGAAAGTGTGGGTGATGGCACCAGTGGAGCCCTGTGCCCTCCAGGACAAGTTGACTGGTCCATATGAGGTAGTGGAGCGCAAGAGTGAAGTAACCTATCTGGTTGACTTGCAGTCCTACATGTGAACCGCCTCAAGCCACACTTTGAGAGGTCTGATGTGACAATGCTCCTTGCTACAGATGATGGGATGGAGGAGGAGAGTGAACCTCTTCCTGACCTCTTGTCAGCAAAGGAGCAGGATGGGTCTGTGGATGGGGTGAACCTCTCGCCTACCCTGACCCCAGAACAGCAGAGGGACTGTTGCCATGTGTTGGGTCAGTTCGCCTCCCTGTTCTCCCTGACACTAGGAGTCACCAATTGGTGCGTCCATGATGTGGACACTGGGGACAGTCTACCTGTGAAACAGAAATTTTACAGAGTAGCTGACAAGGTCAGGGCCAGCATCAAGGAAGAAGTTTCCAAGATGTTGGCGCTAGGGGTAATTGAGCCCTCCAGCAGCCCCTGGGCTAGCCCAGTTGTCTTAGTGCCAAAAGCTGCTGCACCCGGTTCCACTCCAGAACTTCGGTTTTGTGTGGACTACCGTGGGCTCAATGCGGTCACCAAGACTGATGCACATCCCGTCCCCAGAGCTGATGAGCTCGTGGATCGGTTAGTCGCTGCCCGGTACCTCAGTACGTTTGATTTAACATCTGGGTACTGGCAGATTGCCTTAACTGAGGGGGCCAAAGAGAGGTCAGCATTTTCAACACCTGAGGGGCACTACCAGTTCCGTGTTATGCCCTTTGGATTGAAAAATGCCCCTGCCACCTTCCAGAGACTGGTCAACCGGGTACTGTCTGGGCTGGAGGAATTCAGCGCTGCTAACCTGGATGACATTGCTGTGTTCAGCTCCACTTGGGAGGAACATCTGCAACACCGCTGTGAAGTGTTGAAGGCTCTGCAGAGAGGAGGCCTCACTATCAAGGCAAGTATGTGCCAGATAGGGCAGGGATCAGTGGTGTACTTGGGACACCAAGTAGGGGGTGGCCAGGTGGCGCCCCTACAGGCCAAGATTGATACCATTCTGGCTTGGGAACCCCGGGTCTCACCGGGTATTACAGACGGTTTGTCAAGGGATATGGCACCATTGTTGCCCCCTTGACAGAGCTGACTTCAAGGAAGCAGCCCAAGAAGGTGATCTGGACCGATGCCTGTCAGACCGCTTTTGATGCCCTGAAAGCTGCCATGTCCACGGAGCCCGTGCTCAAGGCGCCTGATTTCTCCAAAGAGTTTGTGGTGCAGACAGATGCTTCAGAGCATGGTGTGGGAGCAGTACTCTCACAATTGAACAACGAGGGCTTGGACCAACCCGTAGCTTTCATTAGTAGGAGGCTATTTCCCAGGGAATAGAGGTGGAGTGCAATTGAAAGGGAAGCTTTTGCTGTGGTCTGGGCACTGAAGAAGCTAAGGCCCTACTTGTTTGGGACTCACTTCCGGGTTCAGACAGACCACAGGCCCCTCAGATGGTTGATGCAGATGAGGGGTGAGAACGCAAAACTGTTGAGGTGGTCCATCTCCCTACAGGGGATGGACTTTACTGTGGAACACCGCCCTGGTACAGAACACGCCAATGCTGATGGTCTGTCCAGATTTTTCCGCCTTAGTGATGAGAACTCCCAAGAGGGTGGGTAGTTCTCCCCACTTTTCAGCTGGAGGGGACACTGGTTAGACCTGGCATCCTTGGTGTGGTTTTCCCTGACTTTTTGCCTCTACCTCCTGTGTTTTTTGATGCTGTGCTGGATTTCGTTTTTGCTGGCTTAGATGCTTTGAGCACTTTGCCACTGCTGATCAGTGTCAAAGTGCAAGTGCTCCCTGTATAAATTGATATTGTGATTGGTTCTCCCTGATTGGCATATTTGTTTACCAGTAGGTCCCCAGTAAAGTGCACTACATGTGCCAGGGCTGGTAAAGCGAATGCTACTAGTGGGCTTCAGCACTGATTGTGCCACCCACGTGAGTAGCCCCAAAGAGATGTCTCAGGCCTGCCACCGCAGTGCCTGCACACAGTTTGCTAACTGCCATTTTGACCTGGCCAGTGTACCTACTTGCCAGGCCCTACCCTTCTCTTTTCTTACACATAGGACACCCCTATGGTAGGCCCAAGGTACCCCCTGGGCAGGGTGCAGTGTATGTAAAAGGTAGGACATGTACTGGTGTGTGTACCATGTCCTGATAGTGAAATACTGCCAATTTCGTTTTTCACTTTTGAGAGGCTATCTTGCCCATAGGACAGAATGGGAATGCTGTGTAACATGTTACCTGCATATCTTCCCATAGGAGTGAGATAGAAAATTGGAGTCTGGTATCCCTGAACTCAGAATTTAATAACACATCTTTTAGTAAGGATGGTTTTTAAATTCTGTGTTTGAAAATAGCACTTTTAGAAAGTGGCTATTTTCTTGTTCAACCTTTCTGTGTGCCTCTGCCTGGTTGTGGATTGACTGTCTGGATTTGGAGTGACAGAGGCTGGGGTGGCTCCAGGAGTCTGGGTGAGTCAGCCTGGGCTGAATAGGCCAAACTGCATTTGGAGTGGTGGGAGGAGTAGTACCTGTCCCTGACAAGGGCTGTGCCTGCCTTCCACAAAAGACTGGCTCCACCTCCTGCGGTGCGTCTGAAGACCCTGGCCCACATTCACAAAGGAAGAAGTTGGGCACTGGCAGAGTGCACCCAGAACTGGTTTGGACTGGGTCCAGGACCCCTTACACCTAGAGAACAAAGACTTTTGGGGTATAAATATTAGAGCTGAAACCCCTGAACTTTAGACTATTTTGTGAGCAAGAGGAACCTTTGCCAAAGAGTACAGCTGAAGAGACTGAGGAGGAGTACTGCCCTTGCTGTGTGTCTGGGGCTGGCCTGCAGTTTGCTGTTTCTGCTGAAGGAGAGGACAAGGGACTTTGCTGTGTGCTGTGTCTCCCCTGCTTGCAAAAGGACTTTGCTGTGTGCTGTGTCCTGAAGAAAAAGTCTCCAAGGTCCTGAGAAGAGCTGGCCTCCTGTTTTGAAGTCCCAGGCATAAAAGGACTTCACCCCCAGCTCCCCTGAACTTCCTTGCTGGGGGTTCTGACCTGCCAGGAGGTGCCTGTAACTGTGTGTGGGCCCCTGGAGGTTGCTACTGCTGTTGGGAGCTGGAAGAAACTGAAGAGAAGAGAGAAATCCTGTTTCCGACGCCGTCGACGCCGCCGCTGCAACGCCGCGACCTGCATCGAGGCCCGGGGAGCCGCTCGTGAAGTGAACGACGCAGCGCCCGGCCTGCTCCGCAGCTCCGACGCCCTACGATGCCCGACGACGCCGGCAGTGATCGGCCGTGCCCAACGCCAGCGCTCGCATCGACGCCGTCTTCGCCAGCGCCTGCATCTTGTTATTGCGGCGCCGATAACCACCAAGAGTGACTCGAGAAACTTACCAACGTCGCATCATCACCGGAGCCGACATCGGCCATCTTCGACGCCGTGCATCATCACCAACATCGTTCTTCAAGGTACTGTTTGTCTGGGGGTCTGTGTGACTCCACGCCTGACGCCGTGATCCTCGCGGGCGACGCCGTACTTTGGATTTTGTACTGTCCTGACGTCGTGAAAGCCCCAGTTGGTGCTACTTGATTCCTACAAGCTTATTTTTGCAACAACCTTTTTAAAGACACTTTACTGAGTATCTGTATGTTGGATTTTTGTCGTTTTGGTCTTGTGTAGTTTAGATAAAGATATTTTATTTTTCTAAACCTGTGTGGTGTCCCTTTGTGGTGTTATCACTGTGTTACTGTGAGTGTTGGTACAAATAATTTACACATTGCCTTGGGGATAAGCCTGTCTGCTCGTGCCAAGCTACCAAGGGGGTGAGCAGGGGTTATCTACGGTGTGTTTCCCCCTTACCCTGACTAGAAGCAAGGGTCCCTATTTGGTCAAAGGTACTTACCTCTGCCAACTAGAGACCCCCATTTCTAACAGGATCACTCTAAAGACTTCACATGACCACAATATTAAGTCAAGAGTTTGACAGGTATGCACTTGCCACTGGTAAGACAGGTCCTATGTACAATCCTCCATACTTTGGTAAAATGCACTATACACATTTCTGATGTGAGCACAGTGGTATAAAACATTTTTTTTAAAACATGCGTACAGTCCCAGTGTGGGTTAAATCACCTGTAAGTGGGTGACCCTCTACATTATTGAACAATGTGCAATGCCTCAACATCTTCAGCGAAGTTCTGAAAATAAATATCCAAACCGTATAAATGTCCTCATTATATAGAATGTCTCTATAGGACTGTATTACAAATACTGACTATGGGCACATGCCCAGGAATACACCGCTGGATAATCTACTGTTGACAGAAGCTCTGGATTTTTTCAAAGATTTTGTTCAACACGCTTTGGATTTAATGTACAGCCTACTGTACAACATGCCTCTGCAACCATTGTCAGATGAACTCAGCCTCTATTTTCTTTTTATAATATAGAGTACTACATTCAACTCAAACTTTACAGTAAGGACCAGCTACAATTTAGGAAAGCACTTAAAACTTGGCTATTCCCCTGTACAGACTAACTCAATGTGTCCGCAAAGTTCTAGAGTTATTTTCTAAAAGGCGAGCGACAAGATACCCTTGAGGTGGAAACTGCGCTTTATAACTGTTCTATAATAATAATAATAACCAGCAATGTAACGTATAACTTTCAACACACTTGCCACCAGGGCATATGCCAGACAATGGCAGGGGGGGCATGGGCAGGGGACACAAGCAGGCCATGCAGGGCAGGCAGGAGGGGCAGTGACAACCAAATGGACCTTTTAGGACAAGCGGGATGGGGTCTCACAGCACAGCAGACCATGGAGGGTAATGGGGGGGTGGTGACAACAAAATGTCTCTGAGTCTTTCTTTTAACATTTTACGGCCCAGAAAAGCTATCATAAAACAAACATTTGCAATGCAATCGGTCTCAACTATAGGACCCCATAAGTATTTAGCTATGCAGTACATTATGTGGGTACAGCAACATTTACTGTCGTACTGTGCATGAAGCAGTGAAAGAGAGCAGTACTACAGGCTATCACTAGGTGTCCCTTGGGACCTCTTTTGGTGACATAAGGTACTGCACCCTGCAACATGGATAGGGAAAGGATATGGTGCAGCGGTGAGAGCTGCCGACTGGGAAGCTGGGGATCCATGTTCGAGTCTGGTGTCAGCTCAACATAAATGAAAGCTACTAACTTAAAATAAGGATAACAAATAGATGCAGCGATCTCGGAGGTGGGGGCAGGCAAGAAGTGTTGTGCAAGGGGGTTAGGGGAGGAGATTAAATGAGGACACTGCACTGCAAATCATGAGAAAATAAACCAAACGGGGTGGAGAGAGGAGATTAGAAAAATGAGCAGTGGCCTTGGAGGGATGGTGGGGGCCTGCGAGTAGTGTTGAGGGGGAGGCACGGGGAGATTAAGGGGAGGGCAAGCCAATGCATGAATGCCATCAAAAGGATGGAAGATACACTTGGCCTAGCCCGGAATCAAACTTGTGACTTACAGACCACTGCTTTGCTCAGCAATGAGCATTTAACTCACTGAGTCAAGTTAGAGGCTTTGTGGCATTATGCTAGGTCAAACATAATGTCAGTTAATCTCTTCACAGTCAGTTAAGTTGCAACTTATATGAACACTTACCTACAGGAAGTGAACCAGATGAGAGTCCGGAGATGTCAGGTGTCCAATCTCCACTCCGGGAAAAGCAGCCGAGGTACTTTAACTCACAGCTATACATATACACTGTGATGTTATTTCTAAATTCAGGCACAAAATCGCATCTCATTGAATAACACATACAGTGGATTAAAAGTTTAGAATATTCTTTGTCACAATAGCTCAGTGTCACCAAAGAAATATATTTTTCATCATGTTGGTTGCGGACTGTGTATGTTATGTATATATGTACATCGTATTTCTAAAGCGAACCTTGCCAAAAGGCAGCAAAATACGGCTGGGTACACTGTTATCACATGTACTGGTATTGGTTTTATTAAACTAAAAAGGATAAAAGGCTGAGCTGGAGTCTTTGAGATTCCAACCTGTAGCCTACAGGAGTCTGCAGATCTCTACAGTAGGACTTCAACCCATGAAATCTACCTTTCAAACTCAAACCATTGCTAAGGAGGGATTATGTATAAAGAAATGAAAACAATAAAACAACTTTATTTTATTTCTATCATGAGAACATATAGTAGAAACTCTCTCGGCACTAACAAGCCAGAACATTAGCGATTAAGCTTTAAACGCTTACAGGGACCTGTGGTGAATGGGGAAATAAAAGAACAGCTCTTCACGCTACACATATTTGTAACTTTAGGCATAGGAAGATGAAGGGATCTGTGCATAATTTAATATGTTTGGTCAAGTGTTATAACCAGGACCAAAACCCAGGGACTGTTGCCCACACAAACAGAAGAAAGAAAATAGGCAAACATGCAATTTTAAGGGGCTTGTTGTCATCGTTACGCATAACACGAGGCTCTGAATTTAGACAGCAGCTCTATCCCTTACAAGCTCATTCATCTCACAACACAGTTATGCCTTGGGTGACCAAGAATTTACAGGCTTAAATCTCCTGCAGCAGATCTATCCCTCAAGTTACACAGATCTTACAAGAGTCAGCTTTCAGAAGCAGATATATATTTTAGGTTTCACAAACACTACAGGCCTCACACAGCAGGGCTATCCCTCAAGTTACATAGATCTTACAAGATGTTCAGTTTTCAAATTTAACTTTTTACTATTTTAAATTCTTAGTTTCTGTTAAGCAATGAATCTGGTTCTTGCATGATGCATGAACACTAAGGGGTCGATTCCGATGTCGGCCGGAAGCGCACCTAATAGTATTCGTACGGAAAAAATACCAGCCGAACGCGTGTTTTCCGACCGACTCGAACACTCTACCGAACGAACAAGTACGATGCGCATAACAGCCCAGATTCCGAGCAAGCCGTACTTACCCATTCCAGCTCCTGTACCCCGCCCGAGCCGGATCCGTAAACGCCGAATCGAGTCGCACGGAACCAAATACACAGCACCTTCCGGCCGGACTAGTACGATGCGTCTTCCGTACGCGCCGAACTCGTCGCTACGTCCGGCACGTTTGAGCATCCGGGCGAGCCGAACATAAGCTCCGTTTCGTGCCACAAGACGATCCACGGCTACGAGACGAACAAGCCTGCTACGAGTACGACGACACAAGAAACCCGAACGAGACGATCCAAGCATGAATCCCATTGCGCAGGTCCTACCTATACTCTACATCTATTACCGGGACCGGCACGGACGCGTACGGCGCAGACGGTAAGTCAAACACCAACAATACAAACAAACCACACGTACACGAAACATGTCACACACACATAGGGATGCACAAATAATGTACACTAGCAACAGCAGAACCATAGGGGTGGGATGGCCAACACCAATGCCATACACACCCATATGGGGCTGGATGCCTGCCACTACTACCACCCCTACCCAGGGGTGCCTGGATGCCTGCCACTACTACCACCCCTACCCAGGGGGGCCTGGATGCCTGTCACTACCACCACCCCTACTCAGGGGGGGCTGGTGCCTGCCACTACCACCACCCCTATCCAGGGGGGGCTGGATGCCTGTCGCTACTACCATCCCCACTCATGGGGGCTGGATGCCTACCACTACCACCACCCCTACTCAGGGGGGGCTGGATGCCTGTCACTACTACCATCCCCACTCATGGGGGGCTGGATGCCTACCACTACTACCATCCCCACTCATGGGGGGCTGGATGCCTACCACTACCACCACCCCTACTCAGGGGGGGCTGGATGCCTGTCACTACCACCACCCCTTCTCAGGGGGGCCTGGATGCCTGTCACTACTACCATCCCCACCCTTAGGGGGATGGATGCCTTCCACCACTACCATCACCACTCATGCGGGGCTGGATGCCTGTCACTACAACCACCCCTACTCATAGGACGGGTAATGCATGACACAACTAGCATACTCCCACATAAGGACTGTCAGTAAATTACATCCCAGCCTACAACACCATGACAAGCGTGTGTGGTCTGTGTCAAATGCATACAACACTGAACATGACATTGAACATACAATGTGACCCCCTAACACATGTATAATAATCAATATGGAGGGAATAAGAAGCTGTGATCCATTCGGCTTCCAGAAGTTACATCAAAAATCAGGGGGGGGGAATGGATCACTTGTCCTGTGAAATCAGGGTCTTTATAACGTAGGAACTTTGTAAAAAAACCCTCATAAAACGTACACAGGTCGTTGGCGGTATATCTTGATTTTCCGCCTGTGTGTAACGTCACAGCATCATCATAGGGTTCTTAGATCGTATGTATGCTTTCCTCCACCCGGAGGTAGACCAACTGATTCTCAGTAGTGTCCAGAGATTTAAAAAGAGTGAAAATATGCAAGTGCTCGTGTGCTGTGAGATTAAAATCTCTACATCACTATATAGCACAAAATTATTTATTAGGGAAAATAGTGATGTGAGAAAGATAAAAGTGAAGAAAGTGCATCTGTAGACCCAGTTACCAGTCTAACGCACTATTGGGTCAACATGTTTCAGCCTTCTTGTGAAATCTAAAGGCTTTCATCAGGACCAGGGGTGCTCTAAGAGGCTTACTGCAGCCCTTAATTAGAGTGATTAACTTACCACCTGCATATAAGAATTCTGATCTGTGGTATCTAGAATTATAAGAAGAGAAATAATTATTTTCATAATTCTTGGATATATACCCTATGAGTTTAATGTGGTTACATATTGTGTAACACTCTGATTCAAAAAACGCTGCAACAATTATTTATGTTAATCTTTAATTAAACATTTAGTTTGGCTGTCTTAATGCCTCGCTGGTTCTAGCTAGAAGAGCATGTAGTATATCCAGGTTTCATAAAAATGATAGGTACGTAGAGTTAGATACAAGAGGTGCAGAAGTTAATCGACAGATAGGTGTGGTGCTTAGTTCATCATTGCAGTAGTCGCATTAAAAAACCTGGCACAGTATATATCGAGTGCAGTTATCAACTGCCATACGTCAAACAAATAGTATGCGCCTTAATTTGTCAATGTAATACAACACTCATTTCGATGTCTAAGTAAGGAAAACGACAGAGTGTGTTTAGATTGTTACGATAATTGTGGCATGGGTCAAATGGAGGGCGTGCGATAAATTGTCAAGGACGCGCATTATTCTCCTATCATTTATGTTAAAATAGTGAAGAGCAAAGTGATGTTCATTATGAGTTCTATATATTTCATACAATGATATTGGTCAATGTTCTTGCGGGGATGTTAAAACGGAAAACTCGGCGGGGATAATTAGTTTCGATTGTTTACCTTAGAAATGAGCAATTGGGTCATTCTTCAGGATTCCACCGCACGGTGTAGTCGCCTTAGTCTGGGAAAATCAAAGATTATTAAAATCTAAACCTTACCGGAGTTTCAAGAATCTTAAGTTCATGGGCCCGCAGCTTACCGGTTCTGACAGGTCACTGCCTTGTTCAGTCTCTGTGTGGCGTCCTGGTTAAGGCGAGGCCGCGTAGAGAGTCCATTTACATAGAGATAACCATGGAAATGGTGGTAGGACTACTAGAGCCGTATTGGTTGGCATCCTCGGTTGGCATGCATGTAAACGTGAGATCACGTAGAGAGTCTATTCCCATAAAGGTAACTGTGGAAATGGTAGTAGGACTACTCTACCAATTCGTAAGCATCCTAAGTTAGCCTGTACAAAAACATGGAAAAGGATGATAACAGGGGCCCAGTGAGCACTCTATGCTTAATAATCATTTCATCATTCTTCTAGGGAAGTGTTGATTAAGTTTTCTATTGAAACATCCTAAGCATTATTGTGACTAACTGTAAATGAAAAACTTAAAATGAAGGAGCAACGTGGTTCCTATAGAACATCTCTCATGGGCTAGTGTAAAGTCCAATAAATGATGTTTATTACTAAAATTATAATACTTCAGTTTTAGGGGTCTTTGTACATTTTAGGACAGCCACAGTTATTACATAATACTTCTGTACTTTATACTGCGTATATATAATAATTTGTAACTAAGCCCGTCCTGGACAAAATAATTAAGGACTCACGAGGTCAAAAACCAGTATGGATGGTTGTTATCTATAGAGTGTGCCAGGGAATAGTATCGTTCAGTTCGCTGTCTGTTTTTAGTCGATGGACCCAGCATTGCTCTTTCTCGAAAAGAACATGTTCCGCGTTGTTGGTTTTTATGCCTAGTGTCTCCAGAATCACCCATTTGAGATCCTCGACGGAGTGGTCATTCTCAATGTAGTGCCTGCTCATCTTGGTGGTGGCTCTTTTGCAATTGATGTTACTTTTGTGTTCGCAGATGCGTAGTTTTACTTTGCGACACGTCATTCCTATGTACCTGTATGTACATGGGCATGTGATCATATAGATCACATGTGTGGTATTGCAGTTCGTATGTTGACGTAATTTCCAGGTGAAGTTTGGTAGTAGTAGTAGTTCTTTGGTGATCTTCGTCAGCTTACATACTGTGCAGGAACCACATGGGTAATGGCCCACTATGGGGCTCAGATTCCAAGCTGCTGTAAGGCTTCCTTTATTGGTTACTGGTGTTGGTCTTGTATGTACCAAGTGGTCCTTAATGTTACGAGTTCTTTTATTGGCAAATCTTGGTTTGGGCCATTGGAGGGTGTTGGATGTGAGAATTCTCCAGTTCCTGTTTACAATTTTCTTAATCTCATTTGACGACGTATTGTAAGTTGTTACGCAGGTGAGTAGATCCACCGGTGTTTCTCGTGGTGTGGATTCCAGCAAGCTCTCTCTCGGTTGATTGCGTGCTCGTTTTTGACATCTTCTGATGGTTTTTATTGGGTAACTTCTTTTCTCTAATTTGTCTTCCAATTCTTTTGATTGCTCTTTGTAGTCTTGGAGAGTGCTGCAGTTACGTCTTATGCGTAAAAACTGGCTGTATGGTAGATTCTCTCTCAAGGGTCGCGGATGGAAGCTATTGTAGGACAATATGCTGTTCCTTGCTGTAGGTTTGAAGTAAGTCTTTGTTTGGAGAGTATCATTTTTAATGTAAATTGTGATGTCTAAGAAATCCAGTTGTTTCTTGTCTGATGTACAGGTGAACTTCAGACATTCATCTCTGCTGTTTAGCCATGTCATGAATTTTTGCAATACTTCATGGGAATCCTCCCAAATCATGATAACATCATCTATGTAACGTCGCCAGAAACGTATCTGTGTCAAAAAGGGATTAATTTGGTTTTGTATGTATTGTTGCTCGAAGTTGCTCATATACAGTCCTGCCACACTAGGGGCAAAGGTACTTCCCATGGAAGTACCATGGCATTGTTCATAAAAGGTACCCTCATATTCAAAATAATTTTCAGTGAGTGCTAGCCTACAGCACTCGAGGACAAAATGTCTCGGTGTATTGTTGGTCCACTCTTCAGAGAATAAGATGTTTTCCAAGGTGTCCAAGGTCTTTTGTTGTGGGAGGCTAGTGTAGAGACTCTCTACGTCGAGTCCTACTAGGTACATAGTTTTTTCATCATATATTTGATCTTCTAGTTGATTCAGGAGGTCCCGTGTGTCTTTAAGGTACGTTGGTGTGCTTTGTACTAATGGTCTCAGGAATTGATCTGCAAATTGAGATAAAGGTTCTAGTACCGACCGTATCCCTGAGACAATCGGACATCCTGGTGGTGGTGTTCTGTTTTTATGAATTTTTGGTAATGAATAAAAGTAGGGTACCCGCGGTGATCTTGTTCTTAAGAAATTAGCTTCAGGTGTAGAGATCCACCGGTTCACCTCTGCTTCTTCTACCATGAGGTCAACTGTTCTTTGTAATCTGCTAGTTGGGTCAATGGTTATTTTCTTGTAGAACCTGGAATCAGTTAATAGATCTAAGCACTGTTGGTTGTATCCTTGTCTGCTGAGTAGGACAATTGCTCCCCCTTTGTCAGCCGGCTTGATCACTAAGTTGTCATCTTTACGAAGTTCTTCCATAGCTCTCTGTTCTTGTTTTGACATATTTACGTAGTGTCTTTTGGTTGTTGGTTTGATCTTCTCCACTTCTCTCATAATGGCTTGCTCAAAAGCCTGAACTTCCACCGGTACCAAATGGGCTGGTGGGCAGAATGTCGACTTTGGTCTGAGGTTAGTATCACTCTCAGAAGCCTCGTGCTCCTTGTTCAAGAAAAAAGCTTTCAATTTGATTTTTCTACAGAACTCTGCCAATTCGCATCTTGTTCTGAAGATGTCCAATGGGGGGTTGGGACAAATCCTAAACCTTTATTTAATACGTTCTCTTGATCTATAATGAGAACTGTATTTGTTAAATTGGTAGTCAATGGAAGTTCAGGCTTTTGAGCAAGCCATTATGAGAGAAGATGTCAAAAACGAGCACGCAATCAACCGAGAGAGAGCTTGCTGGAATCCACACCACGAGAAACACCGGTGGATCTACTCACCTGCGTAACAACTTACAATACGTCGTCAAATGAGATTAAGAAAATTGTAAACAGGAACTGGAGAATTCTCACATCCAACACCCTCCAGTGGCCCAAACCGAGATTTGCCAATAAAAGAAACTCGTAACATTAAGGACCACTTGGTACATACAAGACCAACACCAGTAACCAATAAAGGAAGCCTTACAGCAGCTTGGAATCTGAGCCCCATAGTGGGCCATTACCCATGTGGTTCCTGCACAGTATGTAAGCTGACGAAGATCACCAAAGAACTACTACTACTACCAAACTTCACCTGGAAATTACGTCAACATACGAACTGCAATACCACACATGTGATCTATATGATCACATGCCCATGTACATACAGGTACATAGGAATGACGTGTCGCAAAGTAAAACTACGCATCTGCGAACACAAAAGTAACATCAATTGCAAAAGAGCCACCACCAAGATGAGCAGGCACTACATTGAGAATGACCACTCCGTCGAGGATCTCAAATGGGTGATTCTGGAGACACTAGGCATAAAAACCAACAACGCGGAACATGTTCTTTTCGAGAAAGAGCAACGCTGGGTCCATCGACTAAAAACAGACAGCGAACTGAACGATACTATTCCCTGGCACACTCTATAGATAACAACCATCCATACTGGTTTTTTGACCTCGTGAGTCCTTAATTATTTTGTCCAGGACGGGCTTAGTTACAAATTATTATATATACGCAGTATAAAGTACAGAAGTATTATGTAATAACTGTGGCTGTCCTAAAATGTACAAAGACCCCTAAAACTGAAGTATTATAATTTTAGTAATAAACATCATTTATTGGACTTTACACTAGCCCATGAGAGATGTTCTATAGGAACCACGTTGCTCCTTCATTTTAAGTTTTTCATTTACAGTTAGTCACAATAATGCTTAGGACGTTTCAATAGAAAACTTAATCAACACTTCCCTAGAAGAATGATGAAATGATTATTAAGCATAGAGTGCTCACTGGGCCCCTGTTATCATCCTTTTCCATGTTTTTGTACAGGCTAACTTAGGATGCTTACGAATTGGTAGAGTAGTCCTACTACCATTTCCACAGTTACCTTTATGGGAATAGACACTCTACGTGATCTCACGTTTACATGCATGCCAACCGAGGATGCCAACCAATACGGCTCTAGTAGTCCTACCACCATTTCCATGGTTATCTCTATGTAAATGGACTCTCTACGCGGCCTCGCCTTAACCAGGACGCCACACAGAGACTGAACAAGGCAGTGACCTGTCAGTACCGGTAAGCTGCAGGCCCATGAACTTAAGATTCTTGAAACTCCGGTAAGGTTTAGATTTTAATAATCTTTGATTTTCCCAGACTAAGGCGACTACACCGTGCAGTGGAATCCTGAAGAATGACCCAATTGCTCATTTCTAAGGTAAACAATCGAAACTAATTATCCCCGCCGAGTTTTCCGTTTTAACATCCCCGCAAGAACATTGACCAATATCATTGTATGAAATATATAGAACTCATAATGAACATCACTTTGCTCTTCACTATTTTAACATAAATGATAGGAGAATAATGCGCGTCCTTGACAATTTATCGCACGCCCTCCATTTGACCCATGCCACAATTATCGTAACAATCTAAACACACTCTGTCGTTTTCCTTACTTAGACATCGAAATGAGTGTTGTATTACATTGACAAATTAAGGCGCATACTATTTGTTTGACGTATGGCAGTTGATAACTGCACTCGATATATACTGTGCCAGGTTTTTTAACGCGACTACTGCAATGATGAACTAAGCACCAAACCTATCTGTCGATTAACTTCTGCACCTCTTGTATCTAACTCTACGTACCTATCATTTTTATGAAACCTGGATATACTACATGCTCTTCTAGCTAGAACCAGCGAGGCATTAAGACAGCCAAACTAAATGTTTAATTAAAGATTAACATAAATAATTGTTGCAGCGTTTTTTGAATCAGAGTGTTACACAATATGTAACCACATTAAACTCATAGGGTATATATCCAAGAATTATGAAAATAATTATTTCTCTTCTTATAATTCTAGATACCACAGATCAGAATTCTTATATGCAGGTGGTAAGTTAATCACTCTAATTAAGGGCTGCAGTAAGCCTCTTAGAGCACCCCTGGTCCTGATGAAAGCCTTTAGATTTCACAAGAAGGCTGAAACATGTTGACCCAATAGTGCGTTAGACTGGTAACTGGGTCTACAGACGCACTTTCTTCACTTTTATCTTTCTCACATCACTATTTTCCCTAATAAATAATTTTGTGCTATATAGTGATGTAGAGATTTTAATCTCACAGCACACGAGCACTTGCATATTTTCACTCTTTTTAAATCTCTGGACACTACTGAGAATCAGTTGGTCTACCTCCGGGTGGAGGAAAGCATACATACGATCTAAGAACCCTATGATGATGCTGTGACGTTACACACAGGCGGAAAATCAAGATATACCGCCAACGACCTGTGTACGTTTTATGAGGGTTTTTTTACAAAGTTCCTACGTTATAAAGACCCTGATTTCACAGGACAAGTGATCCATTCCCCCCCCTAACACATGTGTCACACATAATTGTGTGTGTGGCCTACACAATGCAAGCAGACCATGACCACTGTGGCAATGTGGCCCAAAGCCCCATCACCACAGTGCCCATAAGGTAAGTGTGTGCTCCATAGCCGAAGCACATTTTGAACAGTGTGGCAATGGGGCCCAAAGCCCCATCACCACAGTGCCCAAAAGGTAAGTGTGTGCTCCATAGCTGAAGCACATTTTGAACAGTGTGGCAATGGGGCCCAAAGCCCCATCACCACAGTGCCCAAAAGGTAAGTGTGTGCTCCATAGCTGAAGCACATTTTGAACAGTGTGGCAATGGGGCCCAAAGCCCCATCACCACAGTGCCCAAAAGGTAAGTGTGTGCTCCAAAGCCCCATCACCACAGTGCCCAAAAGGGAAGTGTAGTCCTGGTGAAAGCTGCAAAAACATAACTGCAGGGATTATTCCTGGCCACACAACACCAAACACTACAGTGGCATTGTAGTGCTTGTGTCCCATAGCAACATAGATTGTGTGAGGCAAGCAGTGCAGTGCCAATGACACATCGTTCTGGCCATGTGCACACAAACATCAGCCATGGGGGCCCACATTGTCTACATTCACAAATAACACAATGACAGAAGTGAGCATCATAATGCAGACCCACATATCAGCACCAATGGACACACAAATGTAGATATCCTGTGGAGACTGTAGATGTCAGGTGAACAAATACCATACCATGGAAGCAATGGGACATACTAACCATGATCAATGTGCTGACTGATGACCTAGCAGTCCCAGGGCCAGCAGGGGAAAGCCAACAAACAACTTACAGCCAATTGCAAACTAAAGATATGCCAATGCAGTGGTGCAAAATTACATACACAAACAGGCAGACTCACACTGCACATCATACACAACAGGTGAGGGGGGTTGTGTGCCAGTGTCCCCAGGCAAACACACAACCCATGAGGAGGCCAGATTCACTGATACACAGATGTCAACACAGTCACAAACAAAAGTAACTCATGGATTGGATTCCCCTATGTGGGCAAACAGGCATTGTGAGATGAGAGGGAGCCCAAATTACACATGTCACACAAGCTTGTAGGAACAGTAACACACACAGCAAGAGACCGAACCACCCCAGCACTCCCCCCAGGGACCCCACATTGTGGTGACACTAGCCTGCATGACAATCACACTGTGATGACAAAGGTAGATGTCATCCACACTGTGAACCACAGCCATGTGTCCTGAGCAACAAACTACCATCACACCTATACAAGCACAAAGCACTCAGCACGGCCAGCCAGCCAAGGAAAATATGGAGGTAGTGCCCCAGCCGTGCAACAACTCACATTTGCACACACTCAACCCCACACACCTCCACCAATGTGCAGCGTTGAAGCTCACATGGACTGCTGACATTGCACATGCACCCATGACAATCCCAGGGGTGGTGGGGGGAAATAAGGTGCAGAAACCCATCACACATGGCCAGTCAACAATACTTGTGAATGTCTGACACACTGCACAGTATGCCGTACATGGGCATGACGTGAAATCCACTCCAAACAATGGGATCCTGGCCATAGTCACACACCAATGAAGAAGCCAAGCAGACCCACAAAGGACACACATAGACAACTTCCAACAGTGCACCTCTGACCCTGAGGAGTGGCAGCAGTCACACACACAACGTGTCACAATCACTGAAAGCATACACAAACAGAAAATCACATTACTCGTGTAACCAACAAGTGCCAAGAGGAATCCTGACTGTGTCCCATCTGCGTTTGCCCACATCCCCAGTCCTGACAACAAAGACAACTAAGGATGACAACCTCATGAACATTAGTTTGCCATGCACCCACATCCCGGAGTAACCAGGTCCAAGATGCTGGATGAACACAGAACAACTCAGCAAGCATCACAAACAGGAACATCTGTAGGGACACAGCCTGTGTAGGAAAAGGAGAAGGGAACACGCACAGACATGCCTACACAACACACAACATGGGCACAGCCTATATCACGGAATCACGCACTGCCATGAGGGCACTCCACTCCTGTGGAAGGTCAGCTGTGCCAAACCTTGTCTGTGCATGACTCAAACATGTCAGCAGAACACTCGGTCAGTGAGTCAACAACTACAACACACTGAAGGCTCTGCTCATATCATCCAGGGTACGGGAGTGTCACGTCAGTCATCTGCATACACCCAAGACACGTGTCAAGCAACTTGCACTGTGTACACAGATGAGTCCTCCAAATTTGATGTCCTAAACTGCATGTCCATTGCAGACGGGCACACAGTCAGGGTACTAGGAACATTGGACAGTGGTAAGCCCACCAGATGTGCATCAGTGTAGGACAAAGATGGTAATCTACAAATGCTAAACGTACATCCCTGTGTCAAATGCTGAACATAACACCCTCAGACTGCAGCAAAGGATGCTATAGATCCAGAATAGATTAGGACACATATCCCATGGACCACATGGAGCCCATCACAGCAAAACTTCATTTACCTGATCTGAACACTATTACAACAGCAAATGCATGATTCTACACATCTACATCATGTACCTCCAAAGATTAACCACAAGTAAACAAAAATAGGCTTTATTCAGCAAGTGTGCAACTCAAATCAAAAGTCCAAAATAAACTAAGGCCAATGGCCAGTCCAAATATACAGTCCCAACAGGGTGATGTGTGACAACTTGTCAACTATTGCTTGCCTGCACAGGTACGGACAGGGGACATCCCCCTTGGAGGGGCATACGAGGGGCAGGCCAGGCACCGCAGGGATAGGATCAGGGGATGCCAGAAGGAGGCAGTGAAGGGGAGGTGGGTGCAGGAGTGTCACCGGCAACTGCAGTGGAGGTGTCTGACTCAGGGGGGGCTGGCACCACCGCAGGGCTCAAGTCAGATGGAGTTGGTGCTGCAACCACTGCAGTGGGCTGGTCAGATGGAGTGGACTGGGTCCCCAATGCAGTGCCCGAGTCAGACGGGGTGGTTGTGGACTCCACCACAGTGCATGACTCCAAGGTAGTGGAAGGGGGGGCAGAAGAGCTGGGCAGGACAGAGGGGGGGGACACGGTCTCCACACCAGTGGCACAAACAGGCAGAGCGTCTGGTTTGGGGGTGGAAGAGCAAGTGGCAGGGGGGGAGGGCCTAAGCAGTTTGGGGATGCGGTATCGGTGTGTGGGGGAACCTGGGGCAGGGTGTGGTGGTGGAACCTGTGGAGTGGTGGCCTGGGAGATGGAGGTGAGAGACTGGGTGGTTGACTTGCAGGGCAGTGGCGGGGTCTTGCTCTTCCGGGACTGGGGGGACTTGCGGTGGGGGGCTCACTCTGCCTGCACCTGGGGGAGGGTGTCCGGGGGCGAGGGGCACTCCCCTCTGTGTGGGTGGACTTCCTCTTCCCCCGGTATGCTGGATCAGCAGGATGGGAGGGGAAGAGGCCGAGGTCACACAGGAAGATCTGCTGTGTACGTGTGTTAGCAGGCGAGGCAAGGGAAGGGGTCTTGGAGGGAGAGGATTTGGAGAACTGCTGAGTTCATGTGGATGCCTGTGTGTGTGTGTGTTCCCCGTCCCCTGTGTCTGAGGTATCAGTCCCCTGAGGATGCGTGTGTGCACGTCTTGCCTTTCTCTTGGGTGTGTCTGTGCTGCTCGTGTCTGTGTGTTTGGGTGACTGTGCAGGTGTGCATGTGCTTTGGACAGGTAGGGGTGCAGGAAGTGTTGATGGGGTAGAGGTGGGAGGGGTGAGGGACTGTTGGAGGAGGGACACTGCTGCCGTCAGGGAGGAGTCCATGGACCTATTGCTCCTCTGTAGGGCAGACATACCCGTCGAGATGCCCTCCATGAACAACACCAGCTGTGTCAACAGAGTGGTGTGTGCATGGAGGACACTCAGCATTGCTGTCTGCCCTACATGGAGCTGCCGAAGGAGGTACACAGACTCCTCACTCAGGGCAGCAGGGGACACAGGGGCAGGGGCTGCGGTGCCTGGCACGAAGGAGACACGCTCCCGAGTACAGGAGCCTCCACGGACCTCAGGAATGGGAGCCAATGGGAGGGCGGTGGTGGTGGTGCCGGGGCCAGACAGACTAGCTGGCCTTTGGTGGCTGCTGAGACCCGCCTCCACAAGGGAGTCATCCTCCGAGCTGCTGTGGTCCTCAGCTGATGTGGATGGTGCTGAGGACTCCTCGGTGTGGCTCCCCTTGCCCTCCGTGCCACTGGGTCCCTCTGACCACCCGTCCGATGCTGACCCAGTCTGGCTCCGCTGCTCCTCCTGGTCCGTGGAGCTGTCCCCTCCTGTGGCCGTGGATGTATCTGCAAACAATTAGGGAAACACACAAACATCAGTCACCTGCACTGACCGCACACACCACAGTAAGTACAGCACATTACAGAGCAAGCCCTGGCATCCTTAGTTGAACATTGCCTAAAGTCCTCACACAGATTCGGGAAAGCCAATTGTCAGTCTGATGGTCAACCATGGGACTCACACCCCTCCTGCCCTTGCACCCATCTGTCCGGTGCCTGTCTGATGGTAAGTCCCCAGTGTGGACACATGCACCACCTACACAGTTGTTGGACATTGCAGGGAACACGGTGAAGTATGTGAACATGCACACATCACATCTCCTGCCACTGAGTCAGTGCAGGTGTCCGGATAAAGGGATGGCCAGAATCTAAATAGAAATGCATGTGATGCATACCAGCACCAGACACCATGATGCACCCATGTCCGGATAGTCAATGCCACAATGGGGTGCATGTTGCACATTTCACTCCCCTGCAGGATCAGTCTCAGGGAGTTGAATGCCATGACACAGGAATGGGTGCAAAGTCATACATTACTGTCTCAAGTCACATGGCCATGGCAGCCAGCCAACAACAGTCTGCACTGTGTCACAATCTGAGGGCATGGGGAATGCAAGTTATGTGACTGACAAGTGCACATGTCCATCCCCCAAATACCACATCATCTGTACTACTATTTGTCCACGTCATACCAACTGGACATATGGGGGACATTGTGAGAAGTTGGCCTGGCATATGCTGTCCACTAATTATAGTGGGCACCTTGCACCAGTCCAAACAACCCCTTATTGGAGATAGGTTAAAGACAACCTTATTGAAAGCTATCCTAGTGGTAGCTATGGAGAGCAGCCTTCAGGCTAAGTCTTGAAGGAATGTAAAGCAGCTTGTTTTACCAGTCTATAATCTCTTGAGTGACCAAATGAAAGAGCACCACACCAGGTATATATTCAAACTATATGTATTTATTGATAAACACACCCCTCTAGTCTCTTTATGAGGCTAGAGTTCGAAGTACATAAGTTATAAGTTATCAAATCACAGTAATAGCACAAATACACGTTTGGGCCCTAGGGGCGTACCAAACCATATACCAATAAAGTGGTATGCGAACCACGACCGGACTAGACACTAGGCCTAGAGCCTCTAGAAGTGCTTGGACCACAAGGAACCACCCAAGGTAGTGACACAGGGGACCTACGGGAGACGCGTGCAGTGTAAATACACAACCGCGATACGCCGTTGACTTCTATGGAGAAAGTCGGGATCGGGAAATTATAGAAAAGGGACACTTAAAAGAGGACTAGGACAAAACCCTTTGAGATCTAGGACTTTGAAGAGTCTCTACCCACGGTAGCACCGGAGTACTCGTGTTACCTCACCCAGGGAAGCCGGGTGCATAGGTGCCTTTCGGGGTCGGGTTTCGTCGTCGATTCGAATGGCGATCTGCTGCAAAGTGCTGCTGGCGGCCAAGAGAAAAGTGTCCGGGTGGATCCAAGAGTGGATCGGAGTTCTGAAGAACCTGAAAGCAGAGGGGACAGAGTCTGGGTCACTAGCCAGTGACCAGGAAGGTGATGGACAGATGCCCACCGATGTCGAGTGCTTCAGGTGTGTTGACGGTCGTCTTGACTCTTCAGCCACGAGGTCCAGGAGGCGTTGTCGGCGACCAGGAGCAGGATTCGGGCTGGTACACGATGTCTGTCGAGTGCTGAGGTGTCGGCGACCGGATTGGACCCAACAAGCCTTGGCAACGGCAAGTCTCGATGAAGATGTAGATCATCGATGGTGCAGACCAGCAAGGTCTGTGGAACTCACCCAGCGAGGGTAAGTGAGGGCAGGCCTGGAGCAACCAGAATGCCAAGCAAGAAAAGGATTGGCCTTCGTTAAGGGCTACTAGCCAACGGGCTAGCAACCGCGAAGGAGCCTCGTGACGCCGCACGTGGAGCTGGCTTACAGGACACTCGTGGAGTGGGGGCCAGTGATCTTCGGAGCAGGTGGTGCTGGAGGCTAGGGCTACTCGGAGCCCAAAGCACGACTTCTTGGGAGACCCAAAAGATGATGCACTTGCAAATGTGCTCGGTGTATAGGGGTCACGGTCTCAAGTCACCCACGATAGCCACGGGCCTCAGCTTTGCTGGCAACTCAGGGTAGCCTCGGGGAAGTCTGAGAATCCACCTCTGGTGATGCGATGACTTCGGCGTCCGACGGGAGCTTCAGAAATGCGAACCAGACAGATGCTTCTTTGGTGCCTGCCAAGCAGGGGAGTCACTCCTTGACCCCAAGGGAGATTCTTCTGTCCTCTAGTCTTTAGTAGAGCGTCGAAGGTCCAGGATTCTGTTTCAGAGTTTCGTCCAGGGATAATCTAAAGTCCTAAGGACTGGGTTCCTATCTTTATACTAAAGATAGGGGTTGGACTACTCTGTGGCCCCACCTATGGGTGGGTCAGGGCAGAGGGGTGGCTACACCCCTTTCCCTTTGTCCAGTTCGCGCCAAAGCAGGGGCTGCAAGCCCCTGATCCGGTTTGAACTGGGGTATGCACAGGGACACCAAATGTGCCCCAGTGCAGGACTTCAAAGCACACAGATGGTGCTCCCGCCCAGCCCCAATACACATTATCCTGTCTGGGGAGGTGGTCACACCTCCCTGGGACAGGAAACCTATTGTCCAGGCCTCCCCTGCCGGAGTTTCGTCCAGCAGCAGGAGGCCAGACTCGTGTCTGTGGCAGCAGCATCCATTTTGTGATGCCAGGGCTTTGGAGAGAAGTTACCGGGTTAGTCAGAGTTAACATGTCTTTCCCTCTAGAAGGGTAGAATGCTACCCCCGCCGCCAGAATTGGCGGGGGGTAGTATTCCAAGATGTTTGACACCAAACACGACATGTTTAGGTGCAGCCATTCCAAAGTTAGCATTTTACCGCGAGGATATAATGCGCTTAAGAGTATATGGTCAGGCTGCACTACAAACAGCATCAGAGATGGTCTCCGAACGCTGCAGAGGGGCCCTGCTCATGCAGGGGCACCCTCTCACATAGGAACCATGCACTCTGCCTTTAGGATTGATAAGGCCTGCCTTAGGAGTGACTTATAGGTTTATATGTGTGTATGTAGTTAGTGATATAGGTAACCTATATCACAGTAAGGGGTGCATGCACCACCTTACCCAGGCTGCAGTAGCAGACCTGTGGTGTCAGTTTGGATGGCCTTCCAGGGGTGGCATAATACATGCTGCAGCCCCTGGTAGGCCTCTGAGGTACCTATGCCCTTGGTACATAGTATACTATATACTAGGGACTTATAAGGGCACTCCAGATTCCAATCAGAGATGTGCCTAAGGCACATGGAAACCTTTTACAGAGAAAGCAGATAGACTGGGGCCCTGAATAGCAGGATCCCAGTCCAACTAAGTCATAAACCAGCAAAACACCATAAAAAAGTGGGGGCAACCATATAGTCAGATTCCACCTTCCTACATAACCCCCCCAAACGAAAGGAGATAAGGCTAACCTTGGCCAGTTGAGCCTTCATTGACTAAGTGGTCATATAAGGAAGCACCTGCACTAGCATGGTTGCCCCCTGTCTTATGGTCCACTAAGCAATCCCTCACCCTAAGGGTATAAGAGGGTCTCCACCATGGGGAATCACTACCTGTGGTGTGCTTAGGTAAAGTACAAGGCTGGTGAGGTGTCTGAGTAGGGAAGTGAGGCCCTAGGAATGTTGGCCTCAGTTTCCTCAGATCACTGGTCACCATGTATGCCTGTCTTTCCATGACTGAGTTGCACTTTGCTCTAAGGGTCAACCTTTGGCTGCCTACAGCTGGGGGTTGGGTCCCTTTGGATGGACTACTGGAGGGACAGGGCAGGTTTGGAACCTTCAGGTCCCAGGTTTGCCCTTGCCTACCAGAGTCCTTCTGGGGAGGTCCCTACATAAAGGCATGGGGGATCCCTCAGTGTGTAGAGGAGTTTTCACCTGGCTAGGGCTACTAGACTGGGTGCCCCTAATCTGCTGATGGGGGGTTCCTCTGGACAGGGGGCCCTGGGGGTCCACTGACCTCCCTGACCTCTGCAGCCCTGGGCTGACTGAGGCAGGGTAGAGAGGGGCAGGTTACCTGCTCCAGACGGGGTACCACCTTGGAAGGGTCCTCTGCCATCAGGGGCGTGGCCAGGCCAGGCCTGACTACCTCTGTGGCAGTTCCTTCACTAGGGGTAGGGTCAGTTCCCTGAGGAGGCTCACCCTTACCTACTGTCTGGGGGAAGAAGACTTTTCTTCAACCCTTGTGCTCTCTTTTGGGGGAGAGTGGGCCATTCTTTCAGGCTCCATCTCTCCAAATTCTTGGGCTGGGGCTGTGGCCATCACAGCCCCACTAACCTTAACAGGGACGCCCAACATCCTAAGATGGGTTTGGTGTTCAACTTCAGCCCAGGCTGAAATTTCCAGATCATTGCCCATCAGGCAATCTACAGGTAGGGTTGGGGACACTGCCACTCTTTTGGGCCTGTGACCCCCTCCCAGCTGAGATTGACTATGGCCATGGGGTGATCTGTTCTGACACCATCAATGTTGGTCACCTGGTATTTAAACTCAGGTAAAAGCTGGTGAGGGGGACTAGTTTCCCTGCCACCATGGTGACACTAGCCCCTGTGTCCCTAAATGCCACAGCTTTCTGACCATTAATTATTGGCTCCAATCTGTACCTGCCCAATGCTATGGGACCCATGGTAAAGGTGGCAAATCCTATACCACCATCAGAGTCAGAGGAGTCTGTTGAGGGGTCCCTGTCTAAACTAGGGCCCACCTCTGTTCCTCTTGCAAAAGCACCTAACTTTTTGGGTGCACTACTCCCAACTGGAGGATTACTACTGGTAGTACCAGGAGGGGTGGTAGTAGTTGTGGGAGGAACATTTTCTTTATTGCCAACCCTGGGGCAACTGGGATCAGTTTTCCAGTGCCCAGGCTTTTTACAGACATGGCAATATGGTTTCTTTTCAGGAGAGGAAGGAGTTTGGGACCCACCCCCAGAAGAGGAATTTTGGGGCCCTGTAGGGGACTTATCCTTAGATTTATCCCCACCTTTCTCTTGGGACTTAGTAGAATCTTTCTTCTGGTCACCACCCTGATTTCTAGTTTTTACTCTGGTTCTGACCCATTTGTCTGCCTTCTTTCCCAATTCTTGGGGAGAGGTCAGATCAGAGTCCACCAGATACTGGTGCAAAAGCTGGTTTTGACAATTATTAAGGATCTGCTCCCTCATAATCAAATTGTACAATCCTAAAAAGTCATGCACTTTGTTGCCATGTATCCAACCTTCCAGAGCCTTTGTAGCACAATCTGCAAAATCAACCCAGTCTTGAGTCTGAGCTTTTTGGGTGTCTCTGAACTTCAACCTATACTGTTCAGTGGTTAGGCCAAACCCATCTATCAGAGCACTCTTCAAGACTGTGTAATTGTCAGCATCCTCTTCTCTTACAGTGAGGAGCTTGTCTCTACCTTTGTCTGCAAAGGAGAGCCACAAGATTGCTGCCCACTGCCTCTGGGGGACCTTCTGAACTTTACAGGCCCTCTCCAGTGCAGTTATCCATTTGTGGATGTCATCCCCACTCTGGTAGGGAGGGACAATCTTGTTTAGGTTTCTATGGTCATAAGACCTGTCCCTATCTCTAGGGATATTGCTGCCACCATGGGACTCTAGTCCCACTTTCTTCTCTCTCTAAGGAGATCTAGGGATTCCCTATCTAAAGCCAATTGCTTTTTTCTGATTTCCAGCTGAGTTTCCTCATACTGGACCAGTCTGGCTCTCCTCTCATGAGAGGATTCCCTCCTGTGAGAGGAGACAGAGCTCACTATAGAGGTGCCAGAGTGGTTAGACTCCTGAGAAGGAGATCTAGACTTCCTGGGCACACTCTTAATCCTTCCTGGGGGGACAAAGAGGGCATCATCCTGATCATCCTCATCATCTTCCACAGGAGGGATTGGGTTATCCAGGTCAGGGTCATTGTCACCCTCCTGGCCAGTCTCAGAGGGGGGGCTGGGGGTATTGGTACCCCTGGCCTCCTCCTCCTCTCCTGCCCCACCCTCAGCTCCTACCCCTTCAGTCCCCACGGGCTTACTAAGGTCATAAGCCACCAACAACTCCTTGAGGTGTTGGGTGGTGGGGCTTTGGCCTGTCCTTATTTTTCTCAAGTTACATAAAGCTCTCAATTCCAAGAATGGGAGTGTATCATACTTGGAGGGTGGAAGCTCAATGGCTTCCTGCAAGGATTCTTTGGATCCTCCCCTTAAAGACATTACTAGTGTGGTGTGGTGTATGCACTACCTACTCTAGTGTGGCCTACTAAACTCTCTTGAGTTGTAGAAAGGGTTGTGCTATCCCTTAACACACAACTCTAAGTTCAGTAGAACTTACTGTATTCTAAGCTTAAATTATATGTACCTTAGGTACCTTTAGTGGTTTTCAGTTGATCAATTCAATTGAGATTATCTGGTAAAACAATAGCAAGCTGGAATCCCACACGCTGCACACCAATGTGAGAAGTTGGCCTGGCATATGCTGTCCACTAATTATAGTGGGCACCTTGCACCAGTCCAAACAACCCCTTATTGGAGATAGGTTAAAGACAACCTTATTGAAAGCTATCCTAGTGGTAGCTATGGAGAGCAGCCTTCAGGCTAAGTCTTGAAGGAATGTAAAGCAGCTTGTTTTACCAGTCTATAATCTCTTGAGTGACCAAATGAAAGAGCACCACACCAGGTATATATTCAAAATATATGTATTTATTGCTAAACACACCCCTCTAGTCTCTTTATGAGGCTAGAGTTCGAAGTACATAAGTTATAAGTTATCAAATCACAGTAATAGCACAAATACACGTTTGGGCCCTAGGGGCGTACCAAACCATATACCAATAAAGTGGTATGCGAACCACAACTGGACTAGACACTAGGCCTAGAGCCTCTAGAAGTGCTTGGACCACAAGGAACCACCCAAGGTAGTGACACAGGGGACCTACGGGAGACGCGTGCAGTGTAAATACACAACCGCGATACGCCGTTGACTTCTATGGAGAAAGTCGGGATCGGGAAATTATAGAAAAGGGACACTTAAAAGAGGACTAGGACAAAACCCTTTGAGATCTAGGACTTTGAAGAGTCTCTACCCACGGGAGCACCGGAGTACTCGTGTTACCTCACCCAGGGAAGCCGGGTGCATAGGTGCCTTTCGGGGTCGGGTTTCGTCGTCGATTCGAATGGCGATCTGCTGCAAAGTGCTGCTGGCGGCCAAGAGAAAAGTGTCCGGATGGATCCAAGAGTGGATCGGAGTTCTGAAGAACCTGAAAGCAGAGGGGACAGAGTCTGGGTCACTAGCCAGTGACCAGGAAGGCGATGGACAGATGCCCACCGATGTCGAGTGCTTCAGGTGCGTTGACGGTCGTCTTGACTCTTCAGCCACGAGGTCCAGGAGGCGTTGTCGGTGACCAGGAGCAGGATTCGGGCTGGTACATGATGTCTGTCGAGTGCTGAGGTGTCGGCGACCGGATTGGACCCAACAAGCCTTGGCAACGGCAAGTCTCGATGAAGATGTAGATCGTCGATGGTGCAGACCAGCAAGGTCTGTGGAACTCACCCAGCGAGGGTAAGTGAGGGCAGGCCTGGAGCAACCAGGATGCCAAGTAAGAAAAGGATTGGCCTTCGTTAAGGGCTACTAGCCAACGGGCTAGCAACCACGAAGGAGCCTCGTGACGCCGCACGTGGAGCTTGCTTACAGGACACTCGTGGAGTGGGGGCCAGTGATCTTCGGTGCAGGTGGTGCTGGAGGCTAGGGCTACTCGGAGCCCAAAGCACGACTTCTTGGGAAACCCAGAAGATGATGCACTTGCAAATGTGCTCGGTGTCCAGGGGTCACGGTCTCAAGTCACCCACGATAGCCACGGGCCTCAGCTTTGCTGGGGACTCAGGGTAGCCTCGTGGAAGTCTGAGAATCCACCTCTGGTGATGCGATGACTTCGGCGTCCGACGGGAGCTTCAGAAATGCGAACCGGACAGATGCTTCTTTGGTGCCTGTCAAGCAGGGGAGTCACTCCTTGACCCCAAGGGAGATTCTTCTGTCCTCTAGTCTTGTAGTAGAGCGTCGAAGGTCCAGGATTCTGTTTCAGAGTTTCGTCCAGGGATAATCTAAAGTCCTAAGGACTGGGTTCCTATCTTTATACTAAAGATAGGGGTTGGACTACTCTGTGGCCCCACCTATGGGTGGGTCAGGGCAGAGGGGTGGCTACACCCCTTTCCCTTTGTCCAGTTCGCGCCAAAGCAGGGGCTGCAAGCCCCTGATCCGGTTTGAACTGGGGTATGCACAGGGACACCAAATGTGCCCCCAGTGCAGGACTTCAAAGCACACAGATGGTGCTCCCGCCCAGCCCCAATACACATTATCCTGTCTGGGGAGGTGGTCACACCTCCCTGGGACAGGAAACCTATTGTCCAGGCCTCCCCTGCCGGAGTTTCGTCCAGCAGCAGGAGGCCAGACTCGTGTCTGTGGCAGCAGCATCCATTTTGTGATGCCAGGGCTTTGGAGAGAAGTTACCGGGTTAGTCAGAGTTAACATGTCTTTCCCTCTAGAAGGGTGGAATGCTACCCCCGCTGCCAGAATTGGCGGGGGGTAGTATTCCAAGATGTTTGACACCAAACACGACATGTTTAGGTGCAGCCATTCCAAAGTTAGCATTTTACCGCGAGGATATAAGGCGCTTAAGAGTATATGGTCAGGCTGCACTACAAACAGCATCAGAGATGGTCTCCGAACGCTGCAGAGGGGCCCTGCTCATGCAGGGGCACCCTCTCACATAGGAACCATGCACTCTGCCTTTAGGATTGATAAGGCCTGCCTTAGGAGTGACTTATAGGTTTATATGTGTGTATGTAGTTAGTGATATAGGTAACCTATATCACAGTAAGGGGTGCATGCACCACCTTACCCAGGCTGCAGTAGCAGACCTGTGGTGTCAGTTTGGATGGCCTTCCAGGGGTGGCATAATACATGCTGCAGCCCCTGGTAGGCCTCTGAGGTACCTATGCCCTTGGTACATAGTATACCATATACTAGGGACTTATAAGGGCACTCCAGATTCCAATCAGAGATGTGCCTAAGGCACATGGAAACCTTTTACAGAGAAAGCAGATAGACTGGGGCCCTGAATAGCAGGATCCCAGTCCAACTAAGTCATAAACCAGCAAAACACCATAAAAAAAAAGTGGGGGCAACCATATAGTCAGATTCCACCTTCCTACAGACATGAAACACAACTCTCAGAACATGAGCACCTCACAGTGTGCTGTGAATGACAATACAGCTGACTGAAAGTCACAGTTGCAAACACCTGTGTGCACAGTCAAGTGATCAGACACCTATAAGTCACAGAAGTATCGTCTATCATGGTCACATCTCAGATGGCATGCTGAGCCCTAACCGATAAACATACCAGTAGTCCTGACAACGAAGACACAGCACAATGAGACAGAGGCAGACACCTGAGGGTACATTACACTGATCACAACATGCCAGATGATACACGGGAGTGGGAGTACAGAGTGCATTGCATGCCCTGGAGTAGGCATGACTGTCCAGCTCCACCTGTAAGAGGGATGAGTCCTGGACAGTAGGCAGGTGGCTAAGCATGTGTGACACACTGGATACACATACTCCTGAGGCCCAAACATTGTTCCCACCAGCAGCATGGGTGTGTGCCAAATTCCCCAGGAACATGTGGTGAGTCAGAGCAGCAAGCGGACCACATATCAAAGTTACACCCAGATTACATGTCAGAACTTAGGCATTGTGTAAGCAATTGACCCACCCATGAATCGCACAACATAGTCACGGGAACAAATGCTGTCCCCCAGCTTGAGCAAAGCTAAATGCAATGACACAGTCCCCAAATGACACAATTTCCTGACTATAAGGGCCACACATATGCGTATCAGAGGAGAAGTGGGCATGTCACAAATGAGGGACATGGGTCCTGGACCACATGACTGATGTACTGTGGAAGTTTAACCAGGCCAGAGGAGGGCACATAGCATGTCAGACAAAGTGCACAGTGCAGTCATGGACTCACAACCTCCTTGCTGCTGTCTGTCCTTCAGCTGCCCATCCAGGTCAGGGAAGACCACCGCCAGGATCCGGAGCATGTGGGGGGTCAGGGTCCGGTGTCCGGACCTCCTGCGAGGAGGCGACAGCTTCAGCTGGACCCTTGCGATCCTCCGGGTCCAGCCACGAAGGTCCTGCCACCTCTTCTGGCAGTTGCGGATCCTGCGCCTGTAGACCCCCACGGATCTTACTTTCCGGGCGATGGTCAGCCAGATTTCCTGCTTCTGGTGGGCATCAACCTGTGAGGATGACAAAGTGAAAAGGCCATTACTACACATGCAACATATACGTGCATCACACAGTTGGATATACATGTCTCAATCACAGGTGCATATGATGTACACAGGCAGTGCAACAATGGCTATGAACAGTTTGCCAGCAGTCACTACATGGTATCATTGCATGGGAAGTAAACCTAGTTGGAATGCACTGTTACTGCACTGTACCAGTTCAGTGCATGTGACTACACACTTTGGGGTGTGACAACTACTCAGTGGGCATGCTAGCCAGTGGTGTGCACACTGAAAGCCCTGCTAGTCAGACAACATGCACAATTAGTGAGGCAGTGGACAGCACACTCACCTGCTCCCCTGGTTTCCCATACAGCTTGCTGTACTGTGGAAGGAGGCTGTCCAGCAGGGCCTGGTTCTCCTCAAGGCTGAAGGCTGGGGCTCTCTCCACAGTACGTGCCATTGCAGGAGCCAGAGGATGCATAAACAGCAGCAGTGTTGGTGGCAGATGTCGTCCTGGAGCATGTAGTGCAGGCAAGTGAGCTCTCAGGGGAACAGCCAGCATTATATGTGTGCTGCAGAGGCAGATACTGTCCCATGTGTCCAAAGTGATAGGTCCAAGTCGTTTGCAGCTTCTGAATTTGACCAATCCATGGAATGGCAGCACTAATACACGCCCACAGCATCCTTCAAATCTTCAACTTCATGACACCCATGATTTTGCAACATTGTTGTGGCTGGCCAACTGAATTCACTGCATCAGACTCGTTGGAGCTTCGAAAACGCGTCCGTTGCCATGCCAGGCCCCAGCCAATGTGTGCGCACCGTTCTGTCCATTGCTGTACAACGCGTACCAGGCATACAACGTGTACCCGCTCACATACAATGCAATGGGCCGGCCGGGCACACCGATCGGTCCATTGCTCTACAACGCGTACCCGCTCACATTCAATGCAATGGGCCGGCCGGGCACACCGATCGGTCCATTGCTCTACAACGCGTACCAGGCATACAACGCGTACCCGCTCACATTCAATGCAATGGGCCGGCCGGGCACACCGATCGGTCCATTGCTCTACAACGCGTACCAGGCATACAACGCGTACCCGCTCACATTCAATGCAATGGGCCGGCCGGGCACACCGATCAGTCCATTGCTGTACAACGCGTACCCGCTCACATTCAATGCAATGGGCCGGCCGGGCACACCGATCGGTCCATTGCTGTACAACGCGTACTCCGCTCACATTCAATGCAATGGGCCGGCCGGGCACACCGATCGGTCCATTGCTGTACAACGCATACCAGGCATACAACGCTGTACCCGCTCACATTCAATGCAATGGGCCGGCCGGGCACACCGACCGGTCCATTGCTCTACAACGCGTACCCGCTCACATTCAATGCAATGGGCCGGCCGGGCACACCGATCGGTCCATTGCTGTACAACGCGTACCAGGCATACAACGCGTACCCGCTCACATTCAATGCAATGGGCCGGCCGGGCACACCGATCGGTTCTTTGCTCTACAACGCGTCCCTGGACAGGTCACACGCATATGTCACCATGCTGGTCACTGGTGAACCTATACCAGCCACATTTACTTTCCAGGGACTCAGGGGCACACCTACAACACCACACCCAGTCCACACTGTCTATGAGGCATGTGTGGCAGCATAACCTTATCTGTGTATGGGGGTGAACATGTGGATTTTGGGGTGGCACTTGGGGGCAGACACACCCAGGCTGTGCACGTGTTAATGGGGACAGGGTCCTTTGTGTGTTGTGCACCTGACCGCTGTGGTGTGCAACTTTTCATTTCTGAGCATGTGTCATGGTCACATTTCCAGGTTGTGTATGAGTATGACATGTCACATACCCCCAGGCTCACATGTGGGAATGCATGTACGTCACAGGGTGGCCCATTCCAACAATAGTGATGTCCCTCCACAGTCTGTGTGCATGTTGTGTATCACATGTCTCTGACTCCATGTGCACAATGGGAGACAGTCTCCACATCCACGTGGTTTGTGCATGAACTTTGATGGTGTGTGTGTGTGTGTCACAGACGTCCATGTCTGTCCTGCAGAGGCTACAGGGGCCACTACCTGTGGGTGTCATGTTTGTTTTTGTGACGTGTACATGATACGCCATGTCATGCCAGTGTCCATGTGGCATGACAGGGTCCCTGGGAATCTACCTGTCAATGAGCTCTGATGCCTGTGGAGCATCTGTCCAGACATGTCACTGTGGTATGTGTGTGGAACGTGAGAGCAGTTAATGGGTACTGTGACACAGCCTAATGGTGTCCCATAGCACACCCTGGAACCTGTTGTCAACACTTGTTGAACAGAGATGTTAGATGATGTCCATGTAGGTGCCATATATGTCCAAACGGAACGACACACACATCAAGTACTTGTGTATGTTGATGATGTATCATGTGAAATTGAGTATGGTGAACGGCACATAGGTGGGGTGACTGACAATCTTGCTTTCTTCACCTATGCACTGCAGGGCTCCTGCTGTCCATCGACCATTCCCAGACCTGGCAACGATGGTGGAACGTGACAGCATCCGACGGTACCGCTTCACCAGGCAGCTGATTGAGGATTTGGCAGTGCGGTTGGACCCACATTTGCAGCCTGGCCGGCCGTATCCTACAGCGCTGACCCCCAAGGTGAAGGTGATGGCAGCCCTACACTTCTTTGCCACCGGTACCTTTCAACACACTGTGGCAACTACTGGTGGGATGTCACAGACTATGTTCAGCCGTGTGCTACGCGATGTTTTGGGGGCAATGTTGAGATACCTCAACCAGTAAATCTATTTCCCAACACGTCAACGACTCACTGACGTCAAGAGTGACTTCTATGCCCTGGGGAGGATGCCACGTGTAATTGGCTCCATTGATGGGACACATGTGGCTTTGATACCACCACAGGCACATGAGCAGGCATACCGGAACCGTAAACATTACCATTCGATCAATGCTCTGGTGGTATGTCTTGCAGATATGACCATCTCACATGTGTGTGCCCGTTTCCCCGGTTCGGCACACGATGCATACGTGATGAGGAGTAGTCGCATCCCGAGGATGATGTCACAGATGCCGAACCAGCGTGCCTGGCTTGTTGGTGTGTACTGACTTTGTACCATTGTGTGTGTTCTGCTATGTTGTTTTCCGCACACATTTTCAAATCGGCTAATGTGCAATTGTCTGTCTGTAGGTGACTCGGGATACCCCAACATGCCGTGGTTGCTGAAACCCCTCAGGAACCCTGTGACACCAGCCCAGATGCGCTACAATGAGGCACATGGTCGGACGAGGAGGGTGATTGAGCGGACCTTTGGTCTCCTGAAGAGCCGCTTCCGCTGCCTGGACAAGACAGGAGGGGCCCTCCCATATGCCCCAGCAAAGGTGTGCAAGATTGTCATCGTCTGCTGCATGCTACACAACCTGGCAGGGCGGAAGGAGTTGCCTCTCATCCTGGATGACGATGACCAACGTCCGCAACCTGTGGAAGATCCTGGCCTGGGTCACGATGCCAGTGAAGATGATGATGATGATGATGGTGGTGATGTCCGCACACAGCTCATCACCAACTTCTTCAGCTGAATGTGAGTCTCCAGAGGGTTGTGATGTCAATGATTTGAGTTTGCATGATATGTGTGTGTGGTTCTCTGGTGCTGTTTGAGTGTGGCCATGTGCTACTTGACTGGATGCGTGCAGCGATGTGTCCTTGCAGGTGGTCTGTACTGCCCAACAGTGTTGACATGCTAACTTGGTTTTGTGTAGTTATCTCGTGACATGTATTAGACATGAGTATTGCCGTTCTGTGCTGTTCTTCATTGTTTTTGACTATGTGTCATGTCTGTCCTTCACAGGGTGCTGCCGGAGTTGTCTGATCAACTTGGATCCCCCGAATCCATGATTCAACTTCCAAGGTGGAAGCAGTCGTTTCCCTACAGGTGATGTGCCACACACCCCTGGACTTTCTATCTTCTGTTTTTTTGACTTTGTGGCCACAGCCAGGTTGGATTAGCTTGCATTTGTAGTGGAAACAACATGTTGCAAATGTGTAATAAACCTGTGCTTCACTTTGGGATGTGCGTTGTCTGTAGTCACACATCTGACTGACATTTGCTTAATACACCTGTATTCTAGTTGACAGTGACTGTGAATAGGTGGCGTGTCTGTGCATTCCACTGTATTTAGTTGTAACATCAGTATAGGTGATGAGTCTGATGGCCCTGGTGTGTATGTGTTGTGTGGCCCTAGTGGTGTGTCTCCCTCATATGTGTCACGTCGCCATGACTGACATGACGGTGTTGGACTTGCTGTAGCAGTTAGCATGCACAGTGTCATTTAGCAGATCACCATCTACATGACAAAAACCACGTTGGAATCACAACAGAGGCAGATATGGTGTATTGGTGAGTTTATTTACATACAGGTGTGAGGATGGTGCACAGGATGGTGGGTGCTGTACATAGAAATTGGAATCCAAAGTTCCCATGTGTATTGGAAGTCTTGGTAGCTGACATGTCCAGAGTAAAGTACACAGTCATCTGATGAATTTGGCCAATTAGAGCTCCCCATGTCATGTGGGAGAGTTGGGTTGGCTTCGACAGGGCGTGCAGTTTGCACACAGAGGAAAAGTTCCAGAACAGGTGTTGGCTTCCTGGGGGATGTAGATGGCCATCGGCCTCTCAGTTTGGCCTCTTCGGACGGCCCCTCTTCTTGGGGGGGACCCTCAGGTGCAGGCTGCGGCGGTGCAGGGGACTCTCTGCCAGAGTCCTCCTCCCTCCCTGTGGCATTTGCAGTTGTTTCAGCAGCAGTTGTTGTGGGCACACAGGGAGGTGAGGCCATGTTGGTGCTGATCTGGCGGAGGCATGTGAGTATGTCCCTATGCACCGCTGTCAGTTGTTCCAATGTGTCCCACTTGGACTCCATGCCAGACATGTGTGTCTCGACACGTGACATGTGTGTCTCGACATGTGACATGTGTGTCTCGACACGGGACATGTGGGAGTCCAAGCGGGCATGATGGGCAGCCTGCTGCTGTTGTATGTCCTTGAGGATCCCCACTACCTGGCTGACCTCTCCGGTGCTAGTCTGGTACGCATCCGCGATGCGTGCCAGTTGTGGGTCATCATGCAGTCCAGACCCCTCTGCAAAGAGCGACCTATGTCTACCACCCCTCCCACCACCCCTGGCGACACGTGCAGGACCTGCGATAGCACGCACAGGTGACCGTGGGCCCACTTGGGTGTTGTTCCTGGGCTCGTTGTCACCAGCTCCAGTTTGGGCCTGGGTCCCTGCGCTGTTGTCATCTGTGGTCCTTGGTCTGTCCGTGTTGGCAGGGGTGGCCTGTGTGTTGGCAGTTGTTGGAGGGGTGGGTGCAGGGGGTGCAGATGTTGGTCCTCCTGGTGCTGCATGGTGACTCACACCGGAGGTTCCAGCTGGTTCTTCGCCATCCGAGGAGTGCAGTGGCTGATCCACACCAGTGAGCTCATTGTTCCCCGGAGCCCGGGACAGGGACTCCTCCTCGTCTGCTGCTGTGTCCCCATCATCACCTGTTTTGGGGAGAGACACAGATTGTATGTTATGTTTCTACTGGCATCAATTGTTCAAACACCTGACAGTTGTGACTGTACCTCTGGATGTGGGCCAGGACATTGCATTCTCCTAAATTGTGACAGTCAGAGAGTGATATTGGTGTAGCACATTGTCCTGCCAACCTGTGGCATGTCAATGTGTATGTTGAGGTGTGTGCATGACCAGCATTGGTGGTATTTGGTTGCCATCCAGGCCTCCTTCTCCCCCAGCCCAGTTATCCCACTGTGAAGCGTGCTTCCATTGCAGGGAGTGCAAGTTGTCTTTCAGGATGTCAGTCAGTGGTGTCCTGCTGTTGGTTGTTGCACAGTTCCCAGCAGGGCCTTGTGCTCCCCCAGCAGTACCCAGTGTCAGCCATCTTGTGAGTCCTTTTCCACTCCCTGTGATGTGAGCATGGTTGAGAGTGGTGTTGATGGGCCAATTGTGAGGGTGAGCAATATCTGTGCCTACAACTCCCATCATGCTATTGCCTCCACCCCCCTTCCCAGCATGCCCATCCTTCCTTCCTTTTGACTCTGCTTCCTGTGGGGTGGGGTGCCTGTGCTGACAGGATGGCTGGGAGTGTGGTCCTGGCAGTTGTTTGGCTACAAGTCCCAGGAGTGTCCCTGTGCTTCACACAGCATAACCCAGGGTGGTGGTTCTTTGTGGGATCTTCAGTTAGGATGTGAGGCATTGCATTCTCCCAGGTGGGTTATGTGGAGTTAGTGTTGAGGGGGTATGTAAAGGGAGGTCCTTGTAACTATGGTCAGTGCTGTGAGTCCTCCTTCACACCCAGGTAGATATCCCACCATGGAACGTGCTTCCATTGCAGGGAGTGCAAGTTGTCTTTCAGGATGTCAGTCAGTGGTGTCCTGCTGTTGGTTGTTGCACAGTTCCCAGCAGGGCCTTGTGCTCCCCCCAGCAGTACCCAGTGTCAGCCATCTTGTGAGTCCTTTTCCACTCCCTGTGATGTGAGCATGGTTGAGAGTGGTGTTGATGGGCCAATTGTGAGGGTGAGCAATATCTGTGCCTACAACTCCCATCATGCTATTGCCTCCACCCCCCTTCCCAGCATGGCCATCCTTCCTTCCTTTTGACTCTGCTTCCCTGTGGGGTGGGGTGCCTGTGCTGACAGGATGGCTGGGAGTGTTGTCCTGGCAGTTGTTTGGCTACAAGTCCCAAGAGTGTCCCTGTGCTTCACACAGCATAACCCAGGGTGGTGGTTCTTTGTGGAATCTTCAGTTAGGATGTGAGGCATTGCATTCTCCCAGGTGGGTTATGTGGAGTTAGTGTTGAGGGGGTGTGTGAGGGGAGGTCCTTGTAACTATGGTCAGTGCTGTGAGTGCTCCTTCACACCCAGCCAGATATCCCACCATGGAACGTGCTTCCATTGCAGGGAGTGCAAGTTGTCTTTCAGGATGTCAGTCAGTGGTGTCCTGCTGTTGGTTGTTGCACAGTTCCCAGCAGGGCCTTGTGCTCCCCACAGCAGTACCCAGTGTCAGCCATCTTGTCAGTTGTTTTCCACTCCCTGTGATGTGAGCATGGTTGAAAGTGGTGTTGATGGGCCAATTGTGGGTGTGACCAATATCTGTGCCTACAACTCCCATCCTGCTATTGCCTACACCCCCCTTCCCAGCATGCCCATCCTTCCTTCCTTTTGAGTGGACTTCAATGTGTGTGAGTGTGACAGCAATGGCAAGATGGCTGACAGTGTGGTCCTGTTGTTTGTTGGTGCCCAGTTCCCAGCAGGGCCTTGTGCTCCCCACAGCTGTGGCCAGTGTCAGACATCTTTGAAGTGGCTTTTGACTCCCTGTGAGGTGTGCATGCTTCAGTGCTAACTTGCTGGGCCATGTGGGTGTGAGATGTTGATCTGTGACTACCACTCCCATCATGCTATTGCCTACACCCCCTTCCCAGCATGCCCATCCTTCCTTCCTTTTGAGTGGACTTCAGTGTGTGTGAGTGTGACAGCAATGGCAAGATGGCTGACAGTGTGTTCCTGTTGTTTGTTGGTGCCCAGTTCCCAGCAGGGCCTTGTGCTCCCCACAGCAGTAGCCAGTGTCAGCCATCTTGTCAGTTGGTTTCCACTCCCTGTGATGTGAGCATGGTTCAGAGTGGTGTTGATGGGCCAATTGTGGGTGTGACCAATATCTGTGACTACCACTCCCATCATGCTATTGGCTACACTGACTTGACCAGCATACACAGAATTCCTTCCTTTCAGTGAGCTTCCCTGTGAGGTGGTGTTCTAGTGGTGGGTAAATATCTGGGAGTATTTGTTGGTTCTATTTGTGCCACTGCCTTGCTGTATTTGTTGTTAGGTTTGTAGATGTCATGACACAGTTACATATCACTATGGGATGGCAGGTATTGTGTTTGTCTGACTAGCATTCACATCTTGGGATGGATATCTTTTGGTTGCTGTGTATTTGCTAAGTGTGCATGGTTTGCCTATCCCCTTGTCTGTGATGTGTGTGTGTAGTCACACCATATTGTGTATATTAGTTGTGTACTCACCAGGCTCTGGGATGTCTGTTAGTCCGTATACGCTCACTGGTGGTAGGATGGCCCGCACCTTCTCCTCCCAGGGCCTGAGGTATACTGGTTTTGCAGGAGGGCCACTGCCGGTGTGCTGGCTGAGGAGGTAGTCCTTTTTGAGTAGGTCCCTGACCCTCCTGCGCACATCATACCACCTGTTCTGGATGTCTTCCTTTGTGCACAAACATGGTGATTGTGCGTTGACCCTGTCGACAATTCTCGCCCACATCTTGGTTTTCTGCGACATGGGGGTCTGTTGTACCAAACAACTGTGGCTCTACCCTGAGGATCTTGTCTACCAGGACTTCCAATTCACAATCTAGGAACTTATGATTCTTCTTTGGGGGCATGGTGATGGGTGGTGGTGGTGATTGATGTGTGTGTGTGTGCAAGTGGGGGTGTGTGAGTGTAGGTTTAGCTGGGTGTGTGTGAGGGTGCTATTTGTAGGTGTGGTAAGGGTGTGTGGCTTGTGTGATGTATGAGCTGTGAGTGTGTCTGTGGTTGCTGTGTGATGGTGTTCTGTCTGGCAGGTCAGTGGAATTTGCAAGGGATCATGGTAGGGATTTGTGGCCTTTATGTAGGTGGAGTTGGAGGTGTGTCCTTGTTCCATTTTTTTTTCCTCCCTGTATTTATTGGCTTAGTGGTTGCTTGTTTGGCCCTTTTTTAAAAAAAAATTCCTTGGTGTTTTTGGTGCATGTAGGAGTCGTTCTTGTGTCCGAGTAGGACGCTGCAGTTGTGTGGTGCGATCTTGTCCGACTCGTTCCCGCTGTGTGTCAGCTAGGTTTCATATGCGGCGTACGAGTCGGTCGCGTAGTATTGGGTTGCTTCGGCTGGGTTTTGTATGCGTGTCGGGCGTACGGCTTGTGCTCCGGGCGAGTCGGTCGTGTTTTGCACGCACAGCATCGTACTACGCGGGTCGGAGTTCGCGGGTACGTTTCATTCGGGTTCAATCCGAGTGCGTGTCGGTCGGTTCGTTTTGCGTGATTTCCCGGCCGGATGGCTTGTTTCCGTCCGGCTCGGTCGGTCGTTTTGTATTTCGTCCGAATCTGTCGGATTTCACATGCATTTCATCGTACTACCCGGGTCGTGCGGCGCCGGTCCGAGTCGGTCGGCTTAAATTCCCGTACCGAGTCGGTCGGTACGTTTTCCGGCCCGAATCGGAATCGGCCCCTAAGTCTTTCCTTGGACCACTGGAATTACGCGGCAAAGGAGGAACAAACTATGAGGCAGGATTGATTAAATTATAGGGTAAGAAAAGGCAAATAAAGTGTTAGTTGTGCCACATTATTTTGGAATTGTTATACATTAACATTATCTGGGCAAAGGTTTCACCTCATTAGCAACAGAAAGGGGACCAGTCAACCTTTGCAAAGGCCCTTTCACTGTGCAGCAACAAGTGTCAACAAGTTTTTAGTAACTTTTGATCCATTTGAGCTAGAAACTAATTTTCTTGTTGAAATCTGCTGGTTATTCATCAGCTAATGAATTATGTGCCAAATCCAGAAAATCTATAACTATGCAGAAAATGCTCCCCCATTTTTCTCACCACACTCTGCTCTCTTCCTGTCTTTTCTCCCACTTTCTCCTTGACTGTCGCGCCAGTCACAAAACTGCTAGTCAAGAAGCAGAGTGACTCACAGGAATGGGGCAGCCATTTTTGTCATGTGGTCCCACGTCAGACATGCAACATATGAAGCTAATTTGGGCTCTGAGCCAGGAGCGTGCTAGGACTTTCAAGTCCCCAAGTTCGTGGCCTGTACCTGATGAAAATGGCCCTTAGGGGCCACCCGGGTTACTTACAACCACCTGCTAGGTCTTCCCAAGTAATGAAGAGCCGGTCAGACAGTAGAGAATACAAACATACCTTTATTAGCAATACCCTGCAGAGGAGTCCAATCTGACCTGCACCCTAAGATGTCTGCAGAGGGACTGACCCCCCAACAGTCTGCAGTGAGTAATCATTCTTCCCAAGAAGCCTCCAACCACGCCCACAGTGGAAGGTTACCAGCCTGGGCCGAACGTGAACAAAGAAGGCACAGGAGGATGGGCTACCACCTGCCAGATGGGTACATGCTATCTGTAATTCGAGGTCACCGCGCTGAGTCTCAGCGTCTCCCAAAGTGGGAGCAGAACTACACACTCAGATAGGTATGTGAGGGCAGAATGGCCTATTCATTAGTAAGTCGGAAAACAGCCTTGAACAGAGAGAAAATAATAATGAAATACAGTGTTCTGCTGAGGCAAGCAATACGAATGATGAGGCCTAGTTCAGACACGGCCTAAGCGGCCCAATAGGGATTACGAAATACAAAATGGAGTCACACTGGCTAATTACAGGAAAGCTTGCACGTTGCAGGGATAACTCAGTGGGTTGCATAACGTGAATACAAATGGCATATATTTAGCCACACACTGCTAACCTAATAAAGCACGATACGAGTGCATAGCAGGAATGGGATTTTTCAAACCTAACAGACCCTCCTTTTAACGTGGGTGGCTAAATGCTTTATTGGTGCTATCCGGTAGGGTCTTTACAATTCTAAGTGGGAAGGAAGAAAATACATAGTCACTCAAGTTACAAAGGAGAATAAAACAGCACATGAGGATCAAAATCTACTCAGTATACAAAAATGCCCTCGTCGATAAGCATGATGTCCTGGATATCCTGCATCATCATAGTAGAGACCTTAGTATCATGTCCTGGCAATTTAGGGGTAGGGGTGAGCTTGCTCACACAATAGGTGCAACATGCTGGAGGGCAATTAATACATAGGCAACATGTGAAGATGACACCTGCAATAACTATGAGGGCGAGTAGTATCTTCCAACCCCATGATGTCAGCAGACCCCAGAACCACACTGTGAGGGACCATGATCCATTATCCTGATGGATATCTGAAGCAAGCCTGTGTAATTTCTGCATGACGGAGTACACAGTAGGGGCGTTATCAGGAATGTAAACACAACAACTGCTGCCGATGACGCGGCAGGCTCCACCCCTATCAGCAAGGATGACGTCTAAAACCATCCGGTTTTGAAGAGCAACGAGTCTCGTAGCCTGAAGCTCAACTGTAATATTAGTCAGTATACCTGCAGTAGTGTTAATAACTCCCTCAACTACTCGGGCAAGGCGACGAATGTTATGACTATTGAACATGGGGCCCCAGAACGGCAGAATGACCTTCATGATGTCAGTAAACTGCTGTAGGGAAGTATCTGTTTGATCTATATCTTCTGTATTGACAACTCTCTTGGCCCGATGCAAATGTAGATCCCTACGCTGTAGTCTATGATCCTTGTGATAATCAGATGGTGCAATGTAAACGGGAGGTAAAAGAAAAGAGACATAACACCGGCCAGACCATCCCCTGGGAAGCCATGTATAGGCCTGCTCCCCACAAACGAAGTATACATTTGGAGGTGTGAGCAAAGGTGGGCTACTAGTAGTGTTCAATCGGTATGTGTAGTTGCAACTGCTCTGACCTACTAGAACGGTCCCTGAACCTTCAACACAAAAACTAGCTGCTGTATTGATCACAGGGATGGGCACGGCTTTGTCTTCAGTTATATTTCGTTCCTGGAAACATTTAAAATATTCAGTAACATTAAATCCTTGGAAATCCAACATTTCATTTTGTAACCAAGTGACATTCTTATTATTTTTGAAAATATTCATACAAGCTTCTGGATGTAGGGTACCCTCCTTTCCATCTGCCCCAGGTGTGTATCCTTGGTGTACCACTATACACTCCAATACTGCTTCATTATCAACCTGTACCATATTCATAGTGTCAGCATGATAATGCATATATACCATAGAAAGCAACTGGAACCAGGCCTCACAACTACCCAAGTATGACAGGGGCAATGACACCAGCAGATAATTCTTGTGCATGACTGAGGGAAGTAACCCACACACCCAACAATTCATGGCATTAGTGGTACTGTGTACCCGATGAAGCATCTGCAGAAATGCGTTTTCGACATAAGTCTGTCTATGTCTCTCTTTATGCGAAGCCAGTGTAACAAAAGAATGCTCAGGTGGAGCCGAGGTAGTCCCTATCAAAGTATGTACAGGATGCTATTCTTCTAAATACCACACCACCCCGAATAGTGTTATCATTACTATGAGAAGGAACACTACCACTACTACCCTAATCCCAGTGGACCAACTAGACCACCCCGGACCATTCTGCTGTAATGGTGGGGCCACCAGAGGCTGTTCCTCCTTCATGACTGCACGGCCAAATGGGTACATAGAAAGAAACCTTAGGAATTGGAGCCACAAAAATACAACCGACCAGAGGGGTACAATTCACCCAGAGTCCTTCAGAGCCTCACTGGTAGGCTCCAATTGTTCATCAACGATGGTGCTATGAAGCACTCCCACGGGGGAGCTGCGTGATCGCAGCCCTTGCTGGAAAACAAATCCTCTTCTTTCAGGATAGGGCACCATCCCTCCTGGGCAAATACCCTCAACGATCCTGTCCAGTGTCCAGGGCAGTGCACCAGTGTGGTTCACTCTAATCTAAAGCAGGCACCATAGACATAGCACCTCCGCCCTAAGCTCAAGTCCTTCCCTAACTCCTGGACTGTCCTACTGGTGCACTGTCCTTCCGTCGGGGCCGCAGGTTGTACCTGGCAACCCCAGGCACTTCTTCATCAACAAAAAGGGGAAGAAATTCAGGCTCAGAAGGGCATTGAGACTCAGGTGCCTGTGCACTAGAAGTGGGAGCATCCGGGGCAACTCTTATCTCTGGGGGGACCGCCTCAAGTAAGGCTGCGTCGCTTTCTTTGTCTGTCTGCGCCCACCTCAATCGGGCATCAGAGAAAGGAATGAAACAGGGCATGCGCTCCCCTTCCTGGTCAGCAATGCCGTCGAGGACCCACTGATCATACGGAAGTGGTAGAGGTACCCTTTTGACATGTGATGCATGCACCCAGTGCTTCCGGCCTTCAAGCTTCACTGTGGTGCGGGTGGCGAGCAGGACAAGCAGGGGCCCCTTCCACCTCGGCGCCAGGCAGTTCTTCCGTTGAAAATTCTTGACCATTACAAAGTTCCCGGGTTGTATCTGATGCCTGGGCCCCTCTGGTACTGGTTGCAGCATGGCGTAAATCTGTTGGTGGACAGAACGGAGATCTTTAGACAATTCATACAGATAATCTATCAGCAGGGGTACTCAATCTCGGAGAAGCGCTTGGGCCTTGGGACACCCCAGATGTTGGCGGGGTGCCCAAAGACCACCTCGTACGGGGACAACCCTGTTCTAGAATGCGCTGTCGCTCTGGTGGACAACAAAGCCAAAGGTAATGCATCTGGCCATCGCAATCCTGTGCTTTCTTGGATCTTCGCTAACTTCAGTTTGAGAGTACCATTGTACTTCTGAACCAGGCCTGCTGACTGGGAGTGGTTCGCTGCATGAAACTTCTGTTTAATATGCAAGCCCTTGCACATCAATTCAATGACTTTTGAGTTGAAGTGACTTCCGTTGTCACTCCAGATCACACATGGCAATCCATAGCGCGGGAAGAACTCTTTTAAGAGCGCCTTCGCCGTCGCCATGGCCGTATTCTCCTTAGTGGGGTAAGCCTCAATCCATTTACTGAATGCACAAATTACTACTAGCACATACTTCAAGTTGTTAACTTGTTCCATTTCGATGAAATCCATCTGAAGAACCTCGAAAGGGAAGGAAGGAATGCAAAATTACCTGCGGGTGTAGGAGTACCTTTCCCAGGATTATGTTTCAGACAAATGATGCAGGTTTTCACTAGGTGTGTGGCTACATTAGGGATATTATCGTTTCGCCATACTGGGTCCAGTAGCTTACATATTCCTTTGGCACTAATGTGTGCTGGGCCGTGGGCCATGGTAACAACAGGGAGCACATATGCGTTCGGCAGCAACCATCAAGTCAGTCCAACACCCATCCTCGTCCAAACGCCCTGTCCTCTCCTCCCATACTGCCAATTCATCTACTGTCGCCTCGCTCTGTATTTCCCTGACACTTTCTAATGTGTCCTCGAACATTCCATTGTCTTGAACCCACCTAGCGGGACCTGCCACAAACATCTTTTTCATCTTCGATCTAGTTGTCTCCTTAGCTGTCTGATCCGCAAACGCATTGCCCCTTCCAACATCATCTGTTACTGCTTTGTGAGCGCTGCATTTTATTATTGCCAGCTTATCAGGAAGTGTCAATGCTGACAACAGTCTATGTATCAATGGACCATGCTGTATTCGCAGCCCATGCGAAGTCAAAAACCCTCTCTCCGCCCAGAGGCGCCCGAAATTATGGGCCACCCCAAAGGCGTACTGGCTGTCGGTGTAGACATTGACAGTCAGTCCCTCACTTAACTCGCAAGCCCTAAGGAGAGCAACTAACTCTGCAGCCTGGGCCGATTGGTATGGGATACGGGATGTCTCAACTACAGTGTGTAACGTTGTGATTGCATAAGCTGCAGTGGTAGTGCCATCTGGTAGTTTGAAATAAGAGCCATTGACATATAGTTCCCCTTGGGGGTCAGATAAGGGAACATCAGTCAGGTCTACCCATCCCTTCGTTTCTTCCTCAGCCCGAAATAAACAATCATGGACATCATTGTCCTTTTCTTCTGAAGGGAGGGGTAGTAACATGGCTGGGTTCAGAGTAGCACATCGTTTGATGGTAATGTGCGGAGCAAACAAAGTTAACTCATATCCAGTGAGACGTGCACTAGTAAGGTGCTGTGTCTGTCTTATTCAACAGTGTGTCCACAGCATGAGGTACCATGACTGTGAGATCCGTATCAAGGACGAGCCCTGACGATTGTCTGATAGAAACTGCCACCGCCGCGGCAGCCCTCAGGCAGCTCGGGAGAGCTCTGGCGACGTTATCAAGAATAGCAGAGAAATAACCGCAGGGTCTCTGCTTACCACCGAAACCCTGTGTTAGAACAGAAAGCGCGCAACCGTCCGCCTCATGTACATAAAGCACAAAAGGCTTCTGGTAATCAGGAGTACCAAGCACAGGAGCAGAGCAAAGCGCAACTTTTAATTGCTCAAAAGCTTGCTGGCATGCAGATGTCCAAGGCAAGGGTTCATGCACGTCTTTTGTGGTCAGGTAAAGGAGGGGTTTAGTTAGTAGGGAATAGTTAGGGATCCAATGACGACAATACAAAGTTATACCAATGAACGCGCGTACCTTGCGTTGGGTCTTAGGAACAGGCATATTAGTAATAGCAGCTATGCATTCAGGTGTTAATCTGCGACCCTCCTTCGACAGTAGGTGACCAAAATAGGTGACCTCCTGTCGACAATATTGAAATTTCAAAAGTGACACCTTGTGTCCATGGTGTGCCAAATGAAACAGCAATTTAACTGTGGCCTCTTTACAACCATCTTGAAGCCACAAGGAGGTTGTCAATGTACTGCAACAGCACATTACCAAGGGGAAGCTCCAAGGAATCCAATTGAGCTTTCAGAGCTTGGCTATAGATACTCGGACTTTTTGTATAGCCTTGTGGAGCATGGCAGAATCTAAAGCTCCTGCCGGCTAATGCAAATCCAAACAGATATGTGCTATCTGTATGGATTGGAATGCTGAAGAAAGCATTCTTCAAATCGATCACTGAAAAGAATTTTGCAGACAGGGGAATCATTGTCAAAGATCGTGGTAATGTCTGGGACGACAGGATACTGGGGAACAACTATTTTGTTAACCTCTCTAAGGTCAATGACAAAGCGGTAAGCATCAGGGTGGGCATCAGAAGAATCCAAAGGTGTCTTTTTAAGTATAGGAAGGATAGGGCTATTACACACATTCGCTACTGTCTCTTCAACCACACCAGACTTAATCAAATCCTATATTATTTGCAATAAGGCCTTTTCTCCTGCCTGGGATATCTTGTACTGGGGAATACACTGCAATTTAGCATTGTCTTTGATCTGTATAGAGACTGGTGGGATCCGGAGTAACCCCACATCTGTGTCTCCTGTAGCCCATAATGAGCGTGGCACATCTTTAAACTCGGCGGGAAGGGGGGCATCCTTTGCGAGGCATTGCTTGGCATGGGCCACTTGTGGTCCAACAGTCATGTAAACAGCGTCTGGGGAACAAAAAATTGTTGCATGCAACCTTTTTAACAAATCTAACCCTGACAAATTATCCCCACAATTTGACGTTAATAGAAATGGTTAGTCAACCGTAAAGGGGCCAATAGTCAAAGCAAGAGGTTTGGAAATGGGGCTAACAACCGGCACACCTGAGAAACCCACCAAAACATTGTTTTGGCCAGACAGAGCTGCCCCCGGGACCAGTGAACGGGAAACAGAGCTATTCATAGCCCCTGTATCAACTAAGAATTTCTCGGTCATACCATGTAAATCTGCAGTGACATAGGGTCCACACTGATCTACAGGCACCGGAACTGGTCCCTTACCCTGTCCCTGGCTGTCCTAGCTGTGAGACATCCCTGTTACTTCGTCCATGTCATAGTCGTCATGATAGTACTGTCTCCCTCGGGGGTCGTCGAAGTAGTTCCCGCTCTGTCTATTAGATGATGTGTTCTCTGATCACATGTCCCCATGGCCTCCTCCTCCCCGTCCACATCCTCCAAACCCCCCACCTCTCGGGGCCTCACCTCTCTGCGACAACTCCGGGCACTCATTCCGCCAATGTCCCTCCTGCTTGCAATATGCACATTGATTGAGCCCAAGGGGTGCATTCGAAGTACCACCCCTGTTAGTTCGGGGCAGCCGCTGGGCCGAACCCGAACCTCTTCCTCTTCCTCTTCCCCTCCCAACTTGCTGCATCAACACCCTCGTCTTCAAATCCTTTGACTTTTCTCCACCTTCTCTTTGTCCTCATTCTCTCTATGCTCGTAGTACTGTGCCATACTCAAAATTACTGACGGGGAAGAGGTGCTCCAAGTGCTTTCTGAAGCCTGTAACCTAGTCGCAATCTCAGGAAGCAAGTTGTTAACAAACCAGCTGACAAACAACCGGACACCACCTTCCAATGACAGATCCTGGCCACTAAAGTCGAGAAACACCCCTTCAAACCTAGTAAAGAAATCAGACACGCTCTTGTCCTTCTTCTGATGACATGCAGTCATCTTGTCCCAATCCACCCGTCTCGGCGGGATAAGGGAATGCATATAGGTGATAACGCGACCCGGTAAAGCCAATATCTCCGCCTTCGGCTTGTCACCGGGCTTGCGGTCCTTATCCCACACCCTGATCTGATCCCATGTTCCTCCCAATTCCACCACATGGTCCTGTGTATGCACTTGTCTTCATATATCCAGCGGTACCAACAAGCCAAAGAACAACTCAACATCTACTAACGTCATCACCGTGGAGGAGGCCGCCTCTGTCAACTCCTTGTAGTACGCAGTCAGGTTTTTCTGAGGGTCCGGCAACTGACTTTTAAGGGATATTACCTCACTCCTCTTCCAAGGAGTATAGATCCACTGTTCATGAAACCGAGCATCAACTCGTGGCCTAATTACAGTATTCGGGGAGTCGCGCAGTTCTGGTATTTCAGGATGATAAATGGGATGGACCTCTCTCATGGGGCACTGGGTCACTATCGTCGGAACCTTTTGGAGCAATCTGCCCCGATAACCCACCAAGGTCGTTACATTGCTAAAAACTTCATTAGGAGCCATACCTGCAGCATATACCCTGTCCCGTATGTCATAGATGATCTGCGGTGCAACACCCTGGAAACACTGCTCCCACAGTCCTATTAGCGTGGCCGACATGTGCTTAAGGGCATGCTGCTGTATGAAGGGCTCATAATCTTTCATCACACTCCACACATCCTCCAAACTATAGATCGGGCTCCCAGCCCACTGAGCCGCCTGATTCGCCACCATTTGCTTCTCCTCATCACCCACAGCAGAACGCATCAACACTTTGTCCACACGGTCTTGTGCTGCCGCCCAATTCCCTTCATGTATCCTTCGTACAGGGGTCTCACCATACTGCAGTGCTTGGGGTGTCGTACTTAAGGGAGAAAGAGCAGATGAGGAGACAGGTATCATCATGTAAGGAGACAGTGTTGTAGGGGTGAAAGGGGGTGTAGCAGTAGATACAGAGTCAGTAGACGGAACAGGAGAGCTAACGGCTCCCGCCCCTGTTACTGGCATGAGCAGAGAGGAAGCAGGCGGGGCTGGGGCAGAAGCAGTCGGACTAGAGGCAGAAATACTAGAAAGAGCTGCACCAGAGCCCGGGGACTGAGATGTTGGAACCCTTGGGTATATCCGCTCGGGGGCATAATGTGGAGGAGGGCGAGAATCCAATAGCTCTTCAACGAAAACGTCACCTTCATCCCTAGTAACATAACATTTATCTGTCTGCAATCGAAATTTTCTATCTGCACATTCTATGCCTTTCTCTATCTTTTCCCTTTCATAGGCCACTGCTTTCTGCGTTATAGTTTGCATCTGACTCTTCCGGGCCTCTTTCTCTGCTCTCATACGCCGCTGCTTTGCTTCCTTCTGCCATACTCTTAGGGAATCAAACATCGACTGTCTGCTCTTTTTGGCGAACAATTTGTCCTGCAAGAAATTCAATTTTTGCTCATCAAACTAGCCAGTAAGTGGCCATTGTAACTCAGCATTGTCACTCGTATATTTATTCCACAATGTGCTAAACATAATAGGGCCAATACCGTGCTTGACGTATACATCAAAATTTGGGGAACCCTCCGGAGGTGCAGGCTGACTCTCTTCCAATCGAGCCTCAGTAGAACAACACCGACATCCAAAACACCCCAATTTGCTTAAACAAGGCATCTTAATATAAGACCCATGCACTGTCCCTAACGGACAAGTATAACACCAGCAGCAGTAATATAAAGAAAAGATAAATAATACCACTCCCTACAGTCCGGAGACTGTACCAAGTTCAAGAAGAAAGGCTCAAGCCCCAGACCTTTTCAAGCATTGACCAAATTACCAGTTGACCTGGCAGATTGTTCGCAAACAGTCCCAGACCTTTTCAAGCGCAGGCCAAATTTCCAGTTGGTCTGGTAGACTGCTCACAAATGCTCTGTGTCTTTTCAAGGGTCCACAAACCCACCAAGTTCAAGACAAGACAGCCCGAAGACCGTACCAAGACACAGCCCGTCGACTCACGCCATTCAAGCAAGGCAGTCCGAAGACTGCACCAAGACAGTCCGGAGACTGTACCAAGACACAGCCCATAGGCTCGTGCCGTTCAAGAATGGCGCCATTTTTCCAAGAATCTAATCACTCACCTGGTGCTCACAGGTCGAGTCAAATTATTCTCCACTGCCAACTCTTCGGACCAAACGGTCAACTCTAAGGTTTCGCCTTCTTAGGACCCCAGCCAGTGACCACTAGACGAGGAGTCGCCCGATCAGACAGGCGGGGCAGCTGCGACAACCAAGCTTGATCATGTGGGGTACCCTGATCCACCCGACTGACCAGACGCAACCCCGACCCCGCTACCCGATTACGGGCGAGCTGGATCACCTTGCGGGGTCCCTGTTCGGGCACCAACTGAAGGAAGTGGCCCTTAGGGGCCACCCGGGTTACTTACAACCACCTGCTGGGCCTTCCCAAGTAATGAAGAGTCGGTCAGACAGTAGAGAATACAAACATACCTTTATTAGCAATACTCTGCAGAGGAGTCCAATCTGACCTGCACCCTAAGATGTCTGCCGAGGGACTGACCCCCCAACAGTCTGCAGTGAGTAATCATTCTTCCCAAGAAGCCTCCAACCACGCCCACAGTGGAAAGTTACCGGCCTGGGACGAACGTGAACACAGAAGGCACAGGAGGATGGGCTACCACCTGCCAGATGGGTACATGCTATCTGTAATTCGAGGTCACCACACTGAGTCTCAGCGTCTCCCAACGTGGGAGCAGAACTACACACTCAGATAGGTATGTGAGGGCAGAATGGCCTATTCATTAGTAAGTCAGAAAACAGCCTTGAACAGAGAGAAAATAATAACGAAATACAGTGTTCTGCTGAGGCAAGCAATACGAATGATGAGGCCTAGTTCAGACACGGCCTAAGCGGCCCAATAGGGATTACGAAATACAAAATGGAGTCACACTGGCTAACTACAGGAAAGCTTGCACGTTGCAGGGATAACTCAGTGGGTTGCATAACGTGAATACAAATGGCATATATTTAGCCACACACTGCTAACCTAATATAGCACGATACGAGTGCATAGCAGGAATGGGATTTTTCAAACCTAACATACCATTATTACCTAATCAAAGAAAAAAATAGATGCTCTGTCACAATTTAAAGGTAACATGTATGATGCCCAAATAAAATAAAAAGACAACTTCAGTGATGAAAGCGTCCCAGAATGCAAAGTGTCACTAACTAAAGTACAAGTGCTGGCTCAAAAGAATAGTGAGCTAGGCAACTAGGCTAGGGCAGTTCCCTAATCTCTCACCATACCTGCTCCACACAGGCACCCTAATAATTGCAGTGCCTTTTCACATTTTGGTGTTCAGATCACGCTCACTGAGAACAGAATAACAATTCAAAATTCATTACTCTAATAAAATGAAAACAAAACTACAACTACCAGAATGCAATGATTTGTTAAATGGCCGGACAGAAACATTGACATTATGTGGCAGTCCTACTCCAAAAGTGATGCTCATCTCTAACTGTCCTTAGCACACTCAGGTTGGAACTGAAAATCACATAGTTGAATTTAAAAATGTAAGTTCTAGTGCAACAGGGAGGGCAGCTGTTCACGTGCCAAGAAGGCATTAGCCGCCTCAGGCGCAGCTGCAAAAAACACATGGAAAGTTTTATTTTTTGCTGTTTCAGGCTTGTTCTATTTTCTTTCCTTCCATGTTTAACCAGGTATCCGGAGGCTCTTGCTGGTAAGTGTCTGCACCCTTTTATACAAGGCCTGTTTACAGAGGCTCAAAAAAATATTTAGTGAGTTGTAAATCTTTTCAGTGACTCTTCGTGCATATAACCAACCTCCTGTTACTTGTCAGTGATCAAACAGCCGCCTGAGTGAGCAGAGGCCAACAGCACATTTAAAACTAATGACAGCATGAGAGAAGCTGTGTGCCCTTTTCCTTTCAGAAATAAATACATCCTCATGCTGCATGGAATCCTCTCATGAGCTGGGGCCGGTGGGGCTGGGGGTGAAGGGGAGGCGGCAGTTGTGTCCTGTGGGTTCGCTACAGCACAAGCAGAGCTTTGGAGGGGGTGCCAGCGGGACAGACTGGAAGCGGAGAGAGAGAGAAGTATACAGCTGCAAGTAATTCAACAAGCACAATGGCACCGTAGCCCTGTAGTTGAGGGGCCCTTTGTATGTAGGAGTCACAGCTTTCCTCCATGTAAGGAAGAAATGTTATTTTACTGACATAGCAAAAAAACTGCAATGCCCATTTGGGAGGAGGGAGGAGGGGCCATCACAGATGTACAGTGTGATGGCTGACCAAAATGTTCTTTTAGTGAAGCCAGGGAGGCAGCTAAGCACACAAAGGAGGGATATTTGTACAGATGCACCAATAATAAGCCAGCATTTCTGAATGCCACAGATGTCAATCAATGGCAATCAGTGGTTGTGCCAAAACCCAAAGAAGAGATACAACAGGCTGAGGCGCGACCTAAACAACCACCATTGGGCCTTGCACTAAAGCTGAAGAGCTATAGCTAGGAGTGCTTTAAAAATATGGTAAGTTCTCCTGGGGACATGGATTTGATGACCCAGGAGACTAATCGTTTTTTTTAATATTGCTGGGGAGCTGCTAGACTCCCTGCAACCCCAAACAACATTAAAAAAGGCTTGGTGGTCCTTCTCCCTATTCTAGGGGCACCACCAAGCTCAAAAAGATCTAAACAAAAAATCTCTTGCAGGGCATTATGGGGTGCTCCTTCAAGGAGCAGTGAGTAGTAACTGAACACCTCTTACCGCTCATTTATTTTTCACATTCCATTAAACAAAATTGTCCTGGTTGTCCTGGTGCCGACCTGTGACATCCTTTTTTAAAATGTATTGGCCGCCATTCCCAGGTGCCTTTCTTTATTTTTAGGGTAGTGGGGTGCGTGGCCCACCTTCCTGAGCTTTTATGTCTCCTGGGGACCCCTTCCTTCACATCCTTTCTGCTTTTGTAAAAGAAGGAGAAGCATGGCCCCTCACCTCTAGCCTCTTGGGGCCCAGGGGACACCACCCCTGCAATCTTTTCTTATTTATAAGGGGAGGAGGGCACATGGCTCCCCTGCCCATTCTTTTATTGCCCCAGGGACCCCATGCACTGGAGCCTAGTGTGTCACTGGTACCCGCTCGAGGTACCCACAGCACACACCGTTGGGGGCAGCGGGGGCTGCAAGGCCCCCGCTTGGCCGCGCCAGCTCCCCGCATGCACCCTCATGGGTGCACCGGGACCTGACAAGGCTCCCATTAGGTGGGAGCAGGTATTTTTCACTTCTCTGGCTGGGCAGTAGCAATCTGAGTTTCCCTGCCCACAAGAGCACTGGCATGGAAACACAAGCCTGCGCCCACATATCGGCAGCACTTTTAAAGCTCCTGCCTCGGTGGGAGCAGACAGCTAGGGCAGGGATGCTACTATGTCCCGGGGGTAGGCTACCTGGGACACTGTCATTGAGTAAGCCCCAGTGGATGTGGTCCACCAGAGACATAACAGGCTCAGGGAAGTCGCCGTGCAACTCCCTTCCCTTTCAATAATTTTCCTGTCTGGGGTGATGGGGCTCCCAAGGCTGAACATTGCTCAGAGAGGGGGCCGCAGACCCCCTCCCATTTTTAATTAAATATTGGGGTCTCCAGGGCTTTAACAGGCTTGAGGGGGGCACATTGCCCCTCCTCTCTATTTAAGGGATGTGATCCCCAGGGCCTAAAAGAGGGTCAGGGCGGGGGACCCCACACACACACACCCAAATATTTAACAACAAAAGCCCTGGACCCTGGCCCACCCAGTGGTCTAACAATTTAAATTAAAAAGAATGCCGGTCGGCGTTGTACTTTATTTTTAGGCAGCAATTCCGAGGTAGTCCTGCTGATGTCATCAATGGTTGGATAGCCCACTTCCTTAAGACACTCAAGCCCCTATTAGGCACAAACCTGCCCTGTAGCAGACCCTATGTGAGTAGGTGATCTCTCAAGTGCAATCAATGAGATATGAGTGGTCAAGCTCCTACAATGCACAGATTATGCCTTGTTCTGAGCTCTTCACTGAGTCACAAGCCCTTCCAGATACTGCGCCCAGAATAGGAGACAATATCCCACAACACATAGGCTTTGCCGCAGGGACGGCTCTTTATGGTGAGCCCACTTCCTTCAGATAGCCAAGCCCCATGAGTTGGCCAAGCCCTTACTACCCACAGCATTTGCCTTGCATGGAATTGCTATACATCTAGAAATAAATGGCACAGTTGTGCTGTCTCAATACACTGGCGCTCTTTGTCACAGGATGAACACTTGCATGTGTGCAATAGTGTCTGTGTTGTGGTTCTCTATGTGCATGTACTGTACCATATAGCACACATGAAAAGAGGAAAGATAAATAAAAATATTTCTCCTCCTTAAGCCAGCCGCAGGCAGGTGCAAGATTTTGGTGCAAATCCATGTCTATAATTAATTGTAGACAAGGATTTGCATCAAAATCAATGGGTGGATGCATGGAAATCCGTATACATTAACCATGGAACACCGTTGATGCAAAGTAATGCAAGGCAGTGGATTGCACTTCTTTGGATTTCTAAAAATTTAAAACAACATAAAAAGTGATTTCTGCTAGTTTATAAATAGAAATAGAAATTTTTGTGTCAGGTCTGAATGAAAAAAGAAACACAAACCTAATGCAATATTTTTATGGGAGATACATCTATTGTTATAAGTGTTTGGGTTTTATTTGCACTTATAATAATAGACTTGCCTTGTATTATTAAGAATAGACTGCTGTAGCAGACTATTATGTTATACCAACATAAGGACACACACAAGACAGACTGAACACATTTTTTTAAACCAGAATATCTTGTTATGAAAAGAAATACTTTTTTCTTTTTTTAAAGTGTTTTAATTTTTGGGGTTAACTTTTGTAATTTTTAAAAGGGAATTAAAAAAAACAGAATAAAAGGCATCAGAACTTGGGCATTTAAAAATAAAAACAGAAAAACTACTTCCTGGAACACTGGTGCTCAACAACTAACTTGTTGCGGGCAGATATAGATTGCTCCCCAACGACTACAACTGTATTACTGTATTGCAGCTAGAACAATATGTGACCATATTTCTATATGCAAAAGTGGTGTCATATACTGCTGCAAGATCACTGGTGGGACACTGTCCCTAGGAGCAATAGTGGATGCTGAAGAAACTGAAGCCTGTGCACCATCATGTTGCTGTTCTACTCTAGCCATGTGTCTCGGGTGCATGGTAAGCATGTGCTTCCAAATACCAGTGGTTCTGTGGGAATATTTTTTCCCGGTTCCTCTTAAAAATTCCTCCTTGAAAAATTGGCACTTGATTATCTTTGTGTCAACTTTTTTCTCCTCTGATGGGATTGAAAAAAATCTCCAAGTGAAAGACTCTTTCATGGATGTTGGTGTATCTTTCTCATTGTCCAGCATATCTCTCTCCTCCCATGATGCCACTGTGTCTAATTCCTTTCAGACAATGACAAAAAACTGTCAAAACAGAAGAGTGCCTAACACCAACTGTCTTCTCAGACAAGTGCTAATCCCAAATGGGGATGAAAGGGTGGGAATTTCATGGAAATGGAGGAAGACAGTCATTTGAACCAATCAGAAGTCTTTCATTGGTATCTCATCAGTCTTGCGGTACTCCCGCTATACTCCTGCAGGATTGTAAAATAAAATAGTGAGGCAAGTTTTACACAAAAAGATTCATGGGATCCTCACTAACTGACCTAGTTAGAAAACCTCCACCCTCAAACTTAATTTAAAAACACTTTTTATACTAAACACAAATTTCATTTTACAGTAGTTCTGCGGTGCTCCTGCGAGACCGGGAACAGGAAGTAAAACCCACTTGGAGTTCTCACGGGGATTACCATTGGCTGTGGTAGTCACTTAATAACACACATCAAATTTTAACACTAAGGGGCCGATTCCGATCTCGGTCGGAGGCGCACCCAATACCATTCGGTCTGGAAAAAAGCCATGCGAAAGCCTGTTTCCCGACCGATCCGTACAGTACACCGAACGAGCAAGTACGATGCGCACAACAGCAAAAAATCCGGCCGAGCCGTACTCACCCAAACCAGGTCCTGTTCTCCGACCGAGGCGAATCCGGAAACGCCGAATCGAGTCGCACGGAAGGAAAAATGCAGCCCCGTCCGGCCGGACAAGTACGATGCACTTTCCGTACGCGCCGAACCCGTCGCTACGCACGGCACGTCAAAGCATCCGGGAGAGGCGCACATAAGCTCCGATTCGCGCCACAACACGATCCACGGCTACGAGGCGAACACGCCAGCGACGAGGACGAGGCGAAGCGACGAGGACGAGGCGAAGCGACGAGGACGAGGTGAAGCGACGAGGACGACGCGAAGCAACGAGAAGGACGAACGACACAAACCAACCATGAATCCCTTCGTCCCGATCATACCAATATTCTACATTTACTACCGGAACAGGCACGGACGCGTACGGCGCAGAAGGTAAGCCAGACACCAACCACAAAACACATACAACACGTACACGACACATCACACACACACACGGGGATGCTGAATATACTTACACCAGCAACAGCAGCACCATAGGGGCGGGATGCCCATCACCAATGCCACATATGCACACAGGGGCCTGAATGCGCACCACCACCCCTACCCAGGGGTGGCATGATGCCTACCACCACTACCACCCTCACCCAGGGGTGGCATGATGCCCACCACCACAACCACCCTCACCCAGGGGGGCAGGATGCCTACCACTACTACCACCCTCACCCAGGGGGCAGGATGCCTACCACTACTACCACCCTCACCCAGGGGGCAGGATGCCTACCACTACTACCACCCTCACCCAGGGGGCAGGATGCCTACCACTACTACCACCCTCACCCAGGGGGGCAGGATGCCTACCACTACTACCACCCTTAGCCAGGGGGCAGGATGCCCACCACTACTACCACCCTCACCCAGGGGGGCTGGATGCCTACCACCACCCTTAGCCAGGGGGGCAGGATGCCTACCACTACTACCACCCTTACACAGGGGGCAGGATGCCTACCACTACTACCACCCTTACGCAGGGGGCAGGATGCCTACCACTACTACCACCCTCACCCAGGGGGGCAGGATGCCTACCACTACTACCACCCTCACCCAGGGGGGCAGGATGCCTACCACTACTACCACCATCACCCAGGGGGGCAGGATGCCTACCACTACTACCACCCTTACCCAGGGGGCAGGATGCCTACCACTACTACCACCCTCACCCAGGGGGGCAGGATGCCTACCACTACTACCACCCTCACCCAGGGGGGCAGGATGCCTACCACTACTACCACCATCACCCAGGGGGCAGGATGCCTACCACTACTACCACCATCACCCAGGGGGGCAGGATGCCTACCACTACTACCACCCTTACCCAGGGGGGCAGGATGCCTACCACTACTACCACCCTCACCCAGGGGGGCAGGATGCCTACCACTACTACCACCCTTAGCCAGGGGGGCAGGATGCCCACCACTACTACCACCCTCACCCAGGGGGGCAGGATGCCTACCACTACTACCACCCTTAGCCAGGGGGGCAGGATGCCCACCACTACTACCACCCTCACCCAGGGGGGCAGGATGCCTACCACTACTACCACCCTTACCCAGGGGGGCAGGATGCCTACCACTACTACCACCCTCACCCAGGGGGGCAGGATGCCTACCACTACTACCACCCTCACCCAGGGGGGCAGGATGCCTACCACTACTACCACCATCACCCAGGGGGGCAGGATGCCTACCACTACTACCACCCTTACCCAGTGGGGGCAGGATGCCTACCACTACTACCACCCTCACCCAGGGGGCAGGATGCCTACCACTACTACCACCCTTAGCCAGGGGGGCAGGATGCCCACCACTACTACCACCCTCACCCAGGGGGGCAGGATGCCTACCACTACTACCACCCTTAGCCAGGGGGGCAGGATGCCCACCACTACTACCACCCTCACCCAGGGGGGCAGGATGCCTACCACTACTACCACCCTTACCCAGGGGGGCAGGATGCCCACCACTACTACCACCCTCACCCAGGGGGGCAGGATGCCTACCACTACTACCACCCTCACCCAGGGGGGCAGGATGCCCACCACTACTACCACCCTTAGCCAGGGGGGCAGGATGCCCACCACTACTACCACCCTCACCCAGGGGGGGCAGGATGCCTACCACTACTACCACCCTTACACAGGGGGGGCAGGATGCCTACCACTACTACCACCATCACCCAAGGGGGGCAGGATGCCTACCACTACTACCACCCTCACCCAGGGGGGGCAGGATGCCTACCACTACTACCACCCTCACCCAGGGGGGGCTGGATGCCTACCACCACCCTTAGCCAGGGGGGCAGGATGCCTACCACTACTACCACCCCCACTCATAGGATGGACAATGCATGACACAACCAGCACACCACAAACTAGGGAATGCAAGAAGAAGACATCCCCCCAACACCATGACAAGCGTGTGTAGACTGTGTCAAATGCCTACAACACCGAACATGACTTTGAACATACAATGTGACCCCCTAGCACATGTGCCACACATATATGTGTGTGGCACCCACAATGCAAGCAGGCCATGACGATTGTGGCAATGGGGTCCAAACCCCCATCATCACAGTGACCAAAATGTAAGTGTGGGGTCCATAGCTGAAGCACATTTTGAACATTGTGGCAATGGGGTCCAAACCCCCATCATCACAGTGACCAAAATGTAAGTGTGGGGTCCATAGCAGAAGCACATTTTGAACATTGTGGCAATGGGGTCCAAACCCCCATCATCACAGTGACCAAAATGTAAGTGTGGGGTCCATAGCAGAAGCACATTTTGAACATTGTGGCAATGGGGTCCAAACCCCCATCATCACAGTGACCAAAAGGTAAGTGTGGGGTCCATAGCTGAAGCACATTTTGAACATTGTGGCAATGGGGTCCAAACCCCCATCATCACAGTGACCAAAATGTAAGTGTGGGGTCCATAGCAGAAGCACATTTTGAACATTGTGGCAATGGGGTCCAAACCCCCATCATCACAGTGACCAAAATGTAAGTGTGGGGTCCATAGCAGAAGCACATTTTGAACATTGTGGCAATGGGGTCCAAACCCCATCATCACAGTGACCAAAATGTAAGTGTGGGGTCCATAGCTGAAGCACATTTCGAACATTGTGGCAATGGGGTCCAAACCCCCATCATCACAGTGACCAAAAGGCAAGTGTGGGGTCCATAGCTGCAGCACATCTTGAACATTGTGGCAATGGGGTCCAAACCCCCATCATCACAGTGACCAAAAGGCAAGTGTTGACAAAGTAAGAGGTGCAACTGCCAAACTGCATGGATGATTCCTGGTCACAGAACAACAAACACATCAGTGGCAAAGTAGTGTATGTGTCCCATTGCAACATAAATTGGGGAGCCAAATCCTGCAGTGCAAATAAAACATAACTTTGGCCATGTGCAGACAAACAACACCCATGGGGGCTGACACCGTCAACAATCATCAATGACACAATGACAGAAGTGACCATCCGAATGCAGACCCACATATTTGCACCAATGGGCACACACATGCAGATACCCTGTGGAGACTGCAGATGTGAGGCGAACAGATACCATACCATGGCAGCAATGGGACACACAATCAACAATTAGCAACAAATGAGGGCTCCCGTCCCATCAGCCTGGTCATGGAAGTGCCAACGGAATCATCAGCACAGATCCAACACACTTGTATAGCAATGTTGCACTGACAACACAGATGAGTCCTTCCCCATTGATGCCCAAACCTGCATGTTCACTGGAGATGGCCACACGGTCAGGGAAGTAGACGAATAGAACAATGGCAGGCACAACAGATGTGCAGGGGTGGAAGCCACAGATGTGAAGTTGCCAATCTAAGTAGGAAATCTCATTGCCAAATACTGAACACATGACACCCTCAGATGCTGCTATGGATGACATGGATACACCACAGGGTAGGACACATAACCCCTGGACCACATGGGTTCCTGCACAGTAACACTTCATTATCATGAGACCAAATATCACCATCACTGCAGCAAGGGCATTGTTAGCATCATCAACATCATGTACATCAGAAGCAAAAGCACTAGAGAACAGAAAGTTGCTTTATTCAGCATATGTGGCATTAAAAGTAGAAGTCCGGTAGAACATAAACAAAGGCCAATGGCCAGTCCATCAACAAAGTCACAAGTGGGTGACAGTGGCAGATGCCACCCTACACATGCCTGCACAAAACCAGGGACAATCCACTAGGAGGGTCAACCGGGGGGGTAGGCCAGGCACCGCAGGGACAGGATCAGGGCTCACCAGGAGGAAGCAGGGAAGGGGTGGTGGGTGCTGGAGAGCCACTGACAACTGCAGTGGAGGTGTCTGACATGGTGTGTGCCGGCACAACTGGGGGGCATGGCTCAGATGTTGTGGGTGCCGGCACGACTGCAGTGGACCCTGCAGATGGAGTGGACAGGTCCGCCACTGCAGTGCCCAAGTCAGACAGGGTGGTAGTGGACTCCACTGCAGTGCCTACCACCAGGGGAGGAGAATGGGGAACAGGCAAGGTGGGCTGAACAGAGGGGAGGACACCCTCACCACATCAGTGGCACAGACAAGCGCAGCGGGGGTGTGGTGCCGGGAGAGCAAGTGGCAGGGGGAGAAGGCCGGAGCCTCTTGGGGATGGTATATCTGTGGGTGGGGGAACCTGGGGCAGGGTGTGGCGGGGGCACCTGTGGAGTGGGGGCCTGAGGGATGGAGGAAGGTGACCTGGTGCTTGAGCTGCAGGGCGGCGGCGGGGTCTTGCTCTTACCACTCCGGGGGACTTGCGGGTGGGGGCCTCAGTCTGTCTGCGCCTGGGGGAGGGTGTCCGGGGGCGAGGGGCACTCTGCTCCGTGTGGGGGCTTCCTCTTCCCCCTGGATGCTGGGGCAGCTGGATCGGAGGGGAAGAGGCCGAGGTCACTGAGGAAGAGGCGCTGGGTCTTTGGGGTTGCAGGTGAGGCAAGGGAGGGTGCTTTGGAGGGAGAGGCAACTGAGGACTGTGCAGTGCCCGTGGATGCGTGTGTGTGTACCAGGGCCCCATCCCCTGTGAGTCTGGTTTCAGTCCCCTGACTGTGCGTGCGTGTGCGTTTAGTTTGTGGCGTGTGTGTCTGTGTGCTGGATGTGTGTGTGCTGGTGTGTGCCTGTGCCGGTGTGTGTGTGCTTGGGACGGGCAAGGTGCTGGGGAGTGTGGATGGAGCAGAGGCAGGAGGGGTGAGGGACTGTCTGAGGAGGGACACTGCTGCCGTCAGGGAGGAGTCCATGGACCTGTTACCCCTCTGTAGGTCAGACATGCCCGATGAGATGCCCTCCATGAACGACACCAGCTGAGTCAACAGTGCGGTGTGCGCATGGAGGACACTCAGCATGGCTGTCTGCCCTACATGGAGCTGGCGAAGGAGGTACACAGACTCCTCACTCAGGGCAGCAGGGGACACAGGGGCAGGGGGTGCGGTGCCTGGGCCAAAGGAGACACGCTCCCGAACATGGGAGCCTCCACGGACCTGGGGAATGGGAGCCGATGGGAGGGCGGTGGTGGTGCTGGTGGTGGCGGGGACAGCAACACTAGCTGGGGTGTGGTGGCTGCTGACACCCGCCTCCACAAGGGAGTCATCCTCCGAGTTGCTCTGGTCCTCAGCTGAGGTGGATGGTGCTGAGGATTCCTCGGTGTGGCTCCCCTCGCCCTCCGTGCCACTGGGTCCCTCCGACCACTCCTCGGCTGCTGACCCAGTCTGGCTCTCTGGCTCCTCCTGGTCCGTGGAGCTGTCCCCTTCCGTGGCCGTGGATGTATCTGCAAACAATGGGGAAACAGACAGACATCAGTCACCTGCACCAAACGCACACACCACTGTGAGCACAGCACATCACAGAGCAAGCCCTGGCATCATTAGTTGTACATTGCTAAAAGTGCCCTAACTGAACAGGAGAAGCCAATTGTCAGTCTGATGCCAAGCATGGCACTCACATCCCACATGGCCTTGCACCCATCTGTCTGGTGTCTGTTGGATTGCAACACCCCAGTGTGGACACATGCACCAAGTACACAGTAGTTGGACAGTGCAGAGGACACGGTGTGGACACATCACAGCTCTTGCCACTGAGTCAGTACAGGTTTCCGGATGAAAGGGATGCCCAGAGTCAAATAGGAAATGCATGTGATGCATACCAGCGACAGACACCATGATGCACCCATGTCCTGATAGCCAGCGCCACTATGGTGTGCATGTAGCACATGTCACTCCCCTGCAGGACCACAAATAAGTTGACACATGCCATGGCAGAGGCATGACTGTTAAGTCATACATCACTGTCTCAGTGATGTATGACTTGGCAGCCAGACAACAACACTATGCACTGTGTCACAATAGTAGGTCATGGGGAATGCAAGTCCTGGAGCTGCACAAGTGCACATGTACATCCCCCACACAACACATCATCTCAACCCTCATCTGTCCAGGTCACACCTATTGGACATATGGGAGACCTGTGACACTACCCTCTGAACCTGAGCCCCTCACAATTTGCTGTGAATGGGGAACAGCTGCCTGAACATCACATTCGCATACCCCAGTCTGCACGGGCAGCTGATCAAACACCTATGTGACACACAAGTATCGTCTCCTATGGTCACATCTCCAGGGGCATGCTGAGCCCCTACCAAGAAACACCACAGCAGTCCTGGCAACTAATCCACAGCACACTGACACAGAGGCAGACACCGGAGGGGTCAAATCACTGTGCACAATGTGTCAGCTGATACACGGGAGTGGGAGTACAGAGTGCATTGCATGGCCTGGAGTAGGCATGACTGTCCTGCTCCACATGAATGAGGGATGTGCCCTGGACAGTGGATAGCTGGCTATGTATGTGCGACACACGTAATCTGCACACTCCTGGGGCACAAACATTGTTCCCACCCGCTGCATGGGCGTGTGCCACATACCCCAGGCACATGTGGTGGCTCAGCTCAGCAAGTGGACCACATATCAAAGCAACACGCAGATCACATGTCCAAACCCAGGCGTTGTGTGAACAATGGACCCACCCATGATGCCCACAACAGAGTCAGGGAAACAGATGCTGTCCCCCACCTTTAGTGAAGCAAACTGCAAGGACACAGTCCCAAGTGACACAATTCCCTGACTGTAAGGGCCACACCTGGGTATCAGATGAGCAGTGGGCAGTGCACAATAGAGGGACATGGCTCCTGGACAACATGACTGCTGCACTGTGGCAGTTGAACCAGGCCAGAGGAGGGCACAAAGCATGTAATACAGAGTTCACAGTGCAGTCTTTGACTCACCCCCTCCTTGCTGCTGTCTGGCCTTCAGCTGCCCATCCAGGTCTGGAAAGACCACCGCCAGGATCTGGAGCATGTGGGGGTCAGGGTCCGTGTTCCGCCCCTCCTGCGAGGAGGCGACAGCTTCAGCTGGACCCGTGCAATCCTCCGGGTCCAGCCCCGAAGGTCCTGCCACCTCTTCTGGCAGTTGCGGATCCGGCGCTTGTAGACCCCCACGGACCGGACAGCCCGGACGATGTCCTTCCAGATTTCCTGCTTCCGATGGGCATTAACCTGTGAGGATGACAAAGTGAAAAGGCCATTACCACACATGCAACATATCCGTGCATGACACAGTCGTATATACATGTCTCAAACACAGGGGCACATGATGTACACAGGCAGTGCAAAGCTGACCATGGACAGTTTGCCAGACGTCACTACATGGTATCATTGCATGGGAAGTAAAACCATGTTCAAATGCACTGTCACTGCACCATACCTGTCCAGTGCAAGTCACTACACACTATGGGGGTGACAACTACTCAGTGAGCCTGCTAGCCAGTGGCGTGCAGACTCTCAGCCTTGCTAGTCACACAAAATGCACATTCAGAAAGGCAGTGCACAGAACACTCACCTGCTCCCCTGGTGTCCCATACAGCTTGCTGTACTGTGGAAGTAGGCTGTCCAGCAGGGCCTGGTTCTCTTCAAGGCTGAAGGCTGGGGCTCTCTCCACAGTACGTGCCATTGCAGGGTCCAGAGGGGCAGAGACAGCAGCAGTGCAGTGGCAGATGTCGTCTTGGAGCATGTAGTGCAGGCAAGTGGGCTCTCAGGGGAACAGCCAGCAATATATATGTGCTGGAGAGGCAGATACTGTCCCTTGTGTCCAAAGTGATAGGTCCAAGTCGTTTGCATCTTCTGAATCTGGCCAATCCATGGAATAGCAGCACCAAAACACGCACACAGCATCCTTCAAATCTTCAACTTCATGACATACATGATTTTGCAACATTGTTGTGGGTGACCAACTGATTTTCCAGCAACCGACTCGTTCGAAATTCGAAAACGCGTCCGTTGCCAGGCAAGCCCATTGTCAATGGGTGCGCACCGATCGTTCCATTGCTGTTCAACGCGCACAGGGGTACAACGCGTACCCGCACACATTGAAAGCAATGGGCCGGCCGGAGGCACCGATCGGTCCATTGCAGTTCAACGCGCACAGGGGTACAACGCGTACCCGCACACATTGAAAGCAATGGGCCGGCCGGAGGCACCGATCGTTCCATTGCTGTTCAACGCGCACAGGGGTACAACGCGTACCCGCACACATTGAAAGCAATGGGCCGGCCGGAGGCACCGATCGGTCCATTGCAGTTCAATGCGCACAGGGGTACAACGCGTACCCGCACACATTGAAAGCATTGGGCCGGCCGGAGGCACCGATCGGTCCATTGCTGTTCAACGCGCACAGGGGTACAACGCGTACCCGCACACATTGAAAGCAATGGGCCGGCCGGAGGCACCGATCGGTCCATTGCTGTTCAACGCATCACTGTACATGTGACTGGCATATGTCAGCATGCCTGTCTCAGATGGACATATGCCAGCCACAGATAGCTCCCAGGGAGTGAGGGGCACACCTACATCACGACAGCCTGTCCAAACCTTATCATAAGGCATGTAAGGCTGCATTTCCTATTGTGTGTATGTTGGTGTACATGTTGTCCTGTGGGTGTCACCTGTGGGCAGCCACCCCCAGGCTGTGCACGTGTTCATGGGGACAGGATCATGGGTGTTACGTGTACGTGACCACTGTGATGTGCAACTGTTCATATCTGTGCATGTGCCATGGTCACATTTCACAGTGGTGTATGTGTATGTCATGTCACATACCCCGTGAGTCCCATGTGGGACGGTATGTTTGAGCCAGGGTGTCCCAGTGGCACAATAGTGATGGTCCTCCACAGTCTTTGTGCATGTAGTGTTTACAATGTCTCTGATTTCATGTGCACAATGGGAGACAGTCTCCACATCCACGTTGTGTGTGCATGGACTCTGATGTTGTGCGTGTGTGTCACAGACGTCCATGTCTGTCCTGCCGTGGCAAGTGGGGCCACTACCTGTGGGGTTCATGGTTGTTTTGCTGTGGTGTATACATGATACTCCATGTAATGCCAGTGTCCATGTGGCATTACAGGGTCCCTGGGAATGTACCTGTCGTTGAGCTGTGGTGCCTGGGGCCCATCTGTCCCCACATGTCACTGTGGGGGGTTATTGTGACATGGCAGCAGGAGATGGGAACTGTGACACGGCCTCATGATATCCAATGGGCCAACCTGGGACAAATTGATGCCACCTGTAGGACCGTGTTGACAGATGTTGGCCATGTATGTACCATACATGTCCTTCCGGTACTGCACACTTCATGTAGTTGTGCCTCATAATGATGTATGTTGGGATCTTGAGTGTGTTCAATGCCGCATATGTGGGGTGACTGACAATCTTGCTTACTTCTCCTCTGCACTGCAGGGCTCCTGCTGTCCATCGGCCATTCCCAGACCTGGCAACGATGGTGGAACGGGACAGCATCCGACGGTACCGCTTCACCAGGCAGCTGATTGAGGATTTGGCAGTGCAGTTGTCCCCACATTTGCAGCCTGGCCGGCCGTATCCTACAGCGCTGACCCCCAAGGTGAAGGTGATGGCAGCCCTACACTTCTTTGCCACTGGTACCTTCCAACATACTGTGGCGACTGCTGGTGGGATGTCACAGACCATGTTCAGCCGTGTGCTCCGCGATGTTTTGGCGGCAATGTTGCTCTTCCTGAACCGGTACATCTATTTCCCTAGACTGCGACGACTCACTGACGTGAAGAGTGACTTTTATGCCCTGGGGAGGATGCCGCATGTCATTGGCTCCATTGATGGGACACATGTGGCTTTGGTACCACCACAGGCCCAGGAGCAGGCCTACAGGAACCGCAAGCACTACCACTCGGTCAATGCACTGGTGGTGTGTCTTGCAGACATGACCATCACACACGTGTGTGCCCGTTTCCCTGGTTCAGCACACAATGCCTTTGTGATGAGGAGTAGTCGCATCCCCAGGATGATGGCACAGATGCAGAACCAGCGTGCCTGGCTTGTCGGTGTGTACTGACTTTGTGCCATTGTGTGTGATCTGATCTGTAGTATTCCGCCCACTTTTCCAAGTCAGCTAATGTGCACTTGTCTGTCCATAGGTGACTCGGGATACCCCAACATGCCGTGGTTGCTGACACCCCTCAGGAACCCTGTGACACCTGCCCAGATGCGCTACAATGAGGCACATGGTCGGACCAGGAGAGTGATTGAGCGGACCTTTGGTCTCCTGAAGAGCCGCTTCCGCTGCCTGGACAAGACCGGAGGGTCCCTCCCATATGCCCCTGCGAAAGTGTGCAAGATTATCATCGTCTGCTGCATGCTCCACAACCTGGCAGTGCGGAAGGAGTTGCCTCTCATCCAGGATGACAATGACCAACATCCGCCACCTGTGGAGGATCCTGGCCTGGACCATGATGCCAGTGACGATGATGATGATGATGGTGATGGTGATGTCCGCACACAGCTCATCACCAACTTCTTTAGCTGAATGTGAGTATCCTGAGGTGTCATGTCAATGATGTGAGTTGGCATGATGTGTGGGTGGTGCTCTGGTGCTGTTGGAGTGTGTCCATGGGCTACTTGACTGGATGTGTGTTGCGATGTGTGGTGACAGGTGGGCTGTACTCCCCAACAGTGTTGACATGCTAACTTGGTTCTGGGTGGGTATCTTGTAACATGTATTGTGCATGAGTTTTGCTGTTCTGTCCTGTACTCCATTGCTTTTGACTGTGTGTCATTTCTGTCCTTCACAGGGTACTTTCAGATTCGTTTGGTCAACTGTGTCCACCGACGACGTGATTGCACATCCAGGCTGGTAGCTGTTGTGTCCCTACAGGTGATGTGCGCCACACCCATGGACTTCCTTCCGTCTACAGTTGTTGACTGTGTGCCCGCTGCCAGGTGGGGTTACCTTGCATCTGTAGTGGTTACGGCATGTTGCAACTGTGTAATAAACCTGTGCTTCACTTTGTGATGTGCGTTGTCTGTGGTCACACATTTGACTGCCATTTGCTTATTGCACCTGTGGGCTACTTGACTACAACTGGGAATGGGTGTGGTGTCTGTGCATTGCACCGTCTTCCCTGGCGACATCAGTGTAGGCAATGAGTCAGATGGCCTAGGTGTGTATGTGTCGTGTAGCCCTGGTGGTGTGTCTCCCTCATGTGTGTCACGTTGCCTGTACTCACATGCCTGTGTTGTCCTTGCTGTTGCTGTTCGCATACACAGTGTAATTTTGCAGTTCATCATCCCCATAACAGCACCCACGTTGGAATCACGACAGAGGCAAGTATGGTGTATTAGTGTGTTTATTGTGATACATTTGTGTTAATAGTGCATAGGATGGGTTGTGCTGTACATGAATCTTGCAATCCCAAGTTCCTAGGTGAATAGAAAGTCCGGGTAGACAGGATCCCCAGTATCGGGGCCACAGTTGTCTGACACATTGGTCCAACTTGTACTCCCCATGCAATGTGTGGGAGTAGTGTTGCCGTCAACAGGGTGAACAGTCTGTGCACAAAGGCGAACATCCAGAACAGGTTCAGGCTTCCTGGGAGTTGCGCTTGGCCATCGGCCTCTCACTTTTCCCTCCTCGGACGACCCCTCTTCTTGGGGGGGCCCTCAAGTGCAGGCTGCTGCAGTGCAGGGGACTCTCCGCCAGAGTCCTCCTCCCTCCCTGTGGCAGTTGCAGTTTGTTCGGCACCAGATGTTGTTGGCACACAGGGAGGTGTGGACTGGTTGCTGTTCATCTGGCGGAGGCATTGTAAAATGTCCCTGTGCACCGCCGTCATCTCATGCAGTGCATCCCACTTGGACTCCACGCGGGACATGTGTGAGTCCACACGGGACATGTGTGACTCCACGTGGGACATGTGGGAGTCCAAGCGGGCATGATGGGCAGCCTGCTGCTGTTTAATGTCTCTGAGGAGCCCCACTACCTGGCTGAGCTCTCCGGTGCTGGACTGGTACGCATCAGCTATGCGTACCAGTTGTGGGTCGTCATGCACACCAGCAACGTCTGCAAGCAGCGACCTCTGTCTCCCACCCCTCCCACCACCCCTGCTGACATGTGCAGTGTGTGCAGTGGCACGCACAGATAACCCTGGTCCACCTTGGGGGTTGGTGGTGGTGGTGGTGTCCATGGCCCCAGGTTGGTCCAGGGTCACTGTGCTGGTGTTGCTCCTTATTCTGTCCATGTCGGCAGGGATGGTATTCGTGGTGACAGTCGTTGTAGGGGTGGGTGCAGGGGGTGCAGCTGGTGGTCCTGCTGGTGCTGCAGCTGGTGGTCCTGCTGGTGCTGCATGTTGACTTGCACCGGATGTGCCAGGTTGTTCTTCGTCGTCCGAGGAGGACAGAGGCTGTACGACGCCAGTGAGCTCGGCATCCTCTTGAGCCTGGGACTGGGACTCCTCAGCGTCTGCTGCTGTGTCCCCATCATCACCTGTTTTTGGGAGACACAAACAATGTATGTCATGTTTCTGCAGGCATCAATGGTTGACACACATGACAGTTGTGACTGTGCCTCTGGGTGCGGGCCTGTACATTGCATTGTCCTAAGTCGTCACAGTCAGGGGTTGATATTGGTGTGGCACATTGTCCTGCATTATTTGGGCATTTCTATGTATTTTCTGGGGTGTGAACATGGTCTGCATTGGTTGTGTTTGGTTGACAGCCGGCCCTCCTTCCCACCCACCCAGCCAGTCAGTTATCCCACCATGGAACGTGCTTGCGTTGCAGGGAGTGTAAGTTGTCTCTCAGGATGTCAGTCAGTGGTGTCCTGCTGTTTGTTGGTGCACAGTTGGCAGCAGGGCCTTGTGCTCCCCACAGCAGTAGCCAGTGTCAGCCATCTTGTGAGTCCTTCTCCACTCCCTGTGATGTGAGCATGGTCAGGGTGGTGTTGATGGGACAGTTGTGGGGGTGACCAATATCAGTGACTACGACTCCCATCATGCTATTGCCTCCACCCCCTTCCCAGCATGCCCATGCTTCCTTCCTTTTGAATCTGCTTCCCTGTGGGGTGGGCTGGCTGTGCTGACAGGATGGCTGGGAGTGTTGTCCTGGCAGTTGTTTGGCTAAGAGTCCCAAGAGTGTCCCTGTGCTTCACACAACATAACCCAGGGTGGTGGTTCTTTGTGGGATCTTGTGTTAGGATGTGGGGCATTGCATTCTACCAGGTGGGTACTGTGGAGTTTGTGTTGGGGTGTGTGTGAGGGGAGGTGCTTGTGACTATGGTTAGTGCTGCAAGTCCTCCTTCCCACCCAGCCAGCCAGTCAGTTATCCCACCATGGACTGTGCTTGCATTGCAGGGAGTGGAAGTTGTCTCTCAGGATGTCAGTCAGTGGTGTCCTGCTGTTTGTTGGTGCACATTTGCCAGCAGGGCCTTGTGCTCCCCACAGCAGTAGCCAGTGTCAGCCATCTTGTGAGTCCTTCTCCACTCCCTGCAATGCAAGCACAGTCCATGATGGGATAACTGACTGGCTGGCTGGGTGGGAAGGAGGACTTGTGAGCATGGTTCAGGGTGGTGTTGATGGGACAGTTGTGGGGGTGAGCTATGTCTGTGACTACGACTCCCATCTTGCCATTGCCTCCACCCCACTTCCCAGCATTCCCATACTTACTTGCTTTTGTGTGGAGTTCAGTGTGTGTGGGTGTGAGAGCAATGGCAAGATGGCTGACAGTGGTGTCCTGCTGTTGGTTGGTGTGCAGTACCCAGCATGCCCTTGTGCTCCCCACGACACAGCAACAGTGTCAGACATCTTTGATGGGCCTTTCCACTCTCTGTGGGATGTGCATGCGTGAGTGTGAGCTTGCTGGGCCATGTGGTGGGGGATGTAGAGCTGTGACTACGACTCCCATCATGCTATTGCCTCCTCCCCCTTCCCAGCTTGCCCATGCTTCCTTCCTTTTGACTCTGCTTCCCTGTGGGGTGGGCTGGCTGTGCTGACAGGATGGCTGGGAGTGTTGTCCTGGCAGTTGTTTGGCTAAGAGTCCCAAGAGTGTCCCTGTGCTTCACACAACATAACCCAGGGTGGTGGTGCTTTGTGGGATCTTGTGTTAGGATGGGGGCATTGCATTCTACCAGGTGGGTTCTGTGGAGTTTGTGTTGGGGTGTGTGTGAGGGGAGGTGCTTGTGACTATGGTCAATGCTGCAAGTCCCCCTTCCCACCCAGCTAGCCAGATATCCCACCATGGAATGTGCTTGCATTGCAGGGAGTGGAAGTTGTCTCTCAGGATGTCAGTCAGTGGTGTCCTGCTGTTTGTTAGTGCACAGTTGCCAGCAGGGCCTTGTGCTCCCCACAGCAGTAGCCAGTGTCAGCCATCTTGTGAGTCCTTCTCCACTCCCTGTGATGTGAGCATGGTTCATGGTGGTGTTGATGGGACAGTTGTGGGGGTGACCAATATCAGTGACTACGACTCCCATCATGCTATTGCCTCCACCCCCTTCCCAGCATGCCCATGCTTCCTTCCTTTTGAATCTGCTTCCCTGTGGGGTGGGCTGGCTGTGCTGACAGGATGGCTGGGAGTGTTGTCCTGGCAGTTGTTTGGCTAAGAGTCCCAAGAGTGTCCCTGTGCTTCACACAACATAACCCAGGGTGGTGGTTCTTTGTGGGATCTTGTGTTAGGATGGGGGCATTGCATTCTACCAGGTGGGTTCTGTGGAGTTTGTGTTGGGGGGTGTGTGAGGGGCGGTGCTTGTGACTATGGTCAGTGCTGCAAGTCCCCCTTCCCACCCAGCTAGCCAGATTTCCCACCATGGAACGTGCTTGCATTGCAGGGAGTGTAAGTTGTCTCTCAGGATGTCAGTCAGTGGTGTCCTGCTGTTTGTTGGTGCACAGTTGCCAGCAGGGCCTTGTGCTTCCCACAGCAGTAGCCAGTGTCAGCCATCTTGTGAGTCCTTCTCCACTCCCTGTGATGTGCGCATGGTTCATGGTGGTGTTGATGGGACAGTTGTGGGGGGCAATATGTGTGACTGCGACTCCCATGATGCTATTGGCTACACTGACTTGGCCAGCATACACAGAATTCCTTCCTTTGAGTGGTCTTCACTGTGTGTTGGTGTTGTTGTGGTGGCTACATGTGTGGATGTGTTTGTTAGTTCTATTTGTGCCACTGCCTAGCTGTAGTTGTGGTTGTGTTTGTACATGTGTTGGCACAGTTGGATGTGACTTTTTTGATGGCATGTGTTGTGTTTATCTGACTGACATACACATTTTGGGATGATTCTGTTCTAGTTGCTGTGTAATTGCTATGAGTGCATGGTTTGACTCTCCCCTTGACAGTGATGTGTGTGTTTTGTGGCAGTATATTGTGTACATTTGTTGTGTACTCACCAGGCTCTGGGATGTCCTCTAGTCCATATACGCTCACTGGCGGAAGGATGGCCCGCACCTTCTCCTCCCAGGGCCTGAGGTATATTGGCTTGGCAGGAGGGCCACTGTCGGTGTGTTGGCTGTTGATGTAGTCTTTCTTCAGCATGTCCCGTACCCTCCTGCGCACGTCATACCACCTGTTCTGGATGTCGGTCTTTGTGCGCCGACATGGTGATTGGGCGTTCACCCTGTTGATGATCCTCTCCCACATCTTGGTTTTCTGCGACATGGGGGTCTGTTGGACCAGTGTGCCAAACAGCTGTGGCTCCACCCTGAGGATCTCGTCTACCATGACTTCCAATTCACTATCTAGGAACTTGGGATTCTTCTTGGGGGGCATGGTGATGGGTGGTGATGGTGGGTGATGTGTGTGTTGGTGTGCAGGTGAGGGTGTGTGAGTGTGTGTTTTGCTGGGTGTATGTGAGGTAGGTATTTGTTGGTGTGCTGATGGTGTGTGGCTTGTGTGAGGGATGAGCTGTGGGTGTGTGGTTGCTTTCTCTTGGGTGCTGGCAGTGGAATGGCATTTGCAAAGGCTCATGGTAGTGATTTGTGTCCTTTATATAGGTGGAGTTGTGGGTGTGTCTTTGTTCTCTGTCCCCACCCCCCAGTATTTATTGGCTTGGTAATTGCTTGTTTGGCCTTTTTTTGGGTGATTTTTCCTTTGTGCTGTTTGTGTATGTTGGAAACGTTCTTGTGACCGAGTCGGACCCTGCATTGGTCTCGTACGGTGTTCTCCGTTTCGTTCACGCTGTGTTTGTGCAGTTTTCTATGCTGCATACGCGTCGGTCGCGGTGTATTGTGTTGCTTCGGCTCGGTTTTGTATGCGTGTCGGCCGTACGGCTTGTCCTCCGTCCGACTCGCTCGTGGTTTTCGTGCCTTGCATCGTACTTTGCGGTTTGGAGTTAGCGTGTATGTTTCGGTCGGATTTGTTCCGGGTGCGTGTCGGTCGGTTGGATTCGCGTGTTTTTCCGGCCGGATTGCTGTTTTCCGTGCGGCTCGGTCGGTCGACTTGGTTTCGGTACGTGTCGGTCGGATTTTTCGCGCCTTGCATCGTACTTGGCGTGTCGTGCGCCACGGGTACGTGTCGGTCGGTATTTTTTCCGGATCCGAGTCGGTCGGTGCTTTTTCCGGCCCGAATCGGAATCGACCCCTTAATGTCACTATTGTAAATTCAACATTAAACATAAAAACAAAATTTGCATTATGATTAACTACAAAAATGTGATATAACTTTACGTTGAAAAAATTATAGAAATATACTGACAAAAACAAAGATTAAAGTAATGTTATAGTTAGGATATAGAAAGCAAACTAACTTATTTTTAAAAAATCACAGAAAAAAACAAAGTTTTAAGTGTTGCTACAGTTAGATGCAAAAAAGACTATGACTTATGCTAAAAAAATAGAAATTCAGTGAAAAAAACAAAGGTTAAAGGGACATTATAGCTAAGTGACAATGTCAGTCATAACATGATGTTTTAAACTTAAAAAAACACTGAAATTCGCAGGTTATAGTTGAGCGAGCTAACTATAACTTCCGCCCCATCCTGCACTGCTTACGACCTCACATATTACATCACTCAAAATATGTTCAATGCCATCATTGATGAAATCATAGTCATATGCAACATAGGGTTACTGAGAGCATGATTCACAAAGGTAAACGTACACATTTGTGGACGCTTTTTCAATATTCAAAAACTGCCTTTAATTGTAACTTTGCAAGTGCGGAGACTCTGCAGTCACGATAGAGCACTCCACACATATAAACATAGGATCGGTCTATCTTTTATGTGCAGAGTTCTGAGCCATGACTAAATTAAATTCTATACCAATAACTAATACCATATAGCTCTATACTATGACTAACACTATAAGCTATAGTAAATAATTATTGGTCAATTTCAATGTTTTTGGGGGGATTTAAAACTTAATGGTATTACTGATATTATCACTTAACAATAAAGTCACTTTAATCTTTGCTTTATTCAGTGAATTTCTGAGTTTGTTTGGTCATATTCACACAATGTCCCTACTGAGCATACCTTTTGTCCATGACTGGTATGCGTTCTGCTTTGGGGCCTGGCCCTGCCCCAGGTCCTGACACCCAGTTGCGCACAGCCTTCAGAAGTGTGCAGCCCGAGGGTTGGTTGCACCGTCAGTGCTGTGGTCAAACCCTGCGTCTACCCCCCGCGGGGCCTAATCCCCCACAAGTGTCCAAACCCCCACAGTGCATGGGCTTCCACCAACCCTCCTAGGACCCCAACCTCACATTTTTGCTATTTATTTATTTTATATTTTTCACTGATTGTGGTACTCTCTCTGTACAGAAACCAAGTGTCACCTCCATCGTACCATGGGTCCGTGCAAGGTTTACCCATTGAGACTTGCATAGTGGCAAGTATGGCTCCCATGGGAGAACTGCGATACCTCACTGAAGGGTCATGCTTGGTCCTACAAGAGTACCACCATGCCTCATGGGAGGGCTTGCTGGTTCCCACAGGAGTATTGCGGTACCTGCAGAATGACATTTTTTCTGTCATTGTTTGGAACCTGGGATGTGTCCCTCTCGGTCCCTCCAGGAAGTGCCAGGGGTGTTAGGGTACCCCTAACTTGCCCACATATTTAACCTGTAATGGTGACAGATACTTTTGATCGTGACTTCATGATGCGGTCAGCCAATATAGGTTTCAATTGTATAACGGTTAAAAATGCTTCCCCAGCACTCAGGACTCTCGTAGGACCAACCATCTACAAATACCTATTTCCTAACCCTGTCAAGCCCACCCAAGCACCTCTTTAAATGCAGATTTACACCAAATACTGAAAAGCACAATTGTTGAGTAAAGTTCTAACTTTCTTCCAAATTAGTTGTAATTTTATTCATCTACTTTTTCTGTATCGCTTCCTAAAATTTCCTATGGGAAGTAAAATGAGAAAACAACATTTTGGGATCCTCTATTTTTATTGGCCTCAGATTGATGGTTTACCCCAAATATTTCCAGGAAGTAGCTGAGGTGGATGGAATTTGTTTTCAATGTTTTGTGAAGATTCATCAAACGGCTCCAATGTTAATAGCAAAACAAAAAACACTGTGTGCATGTGTATGTATGTGTGTGTGGGTGCGTGTGTGTATACATACATACACACACATAACTATTCAGTGGTGGTCTCCACTGGGCAGTTATATTTAGGATTGTGTTTCCATAGGTAATGCCTTTTCTGTGTTGCTTACAACTTTGGCACCATTTGATGAAAACATACAAAACTTTTCAAAAAGTGTTCTTTTTTGCTTAGTTTGTGCATGAAAAGTTTCATGATGATTCATCTAGCAGGGGCCAAGAAAATGCATTTTCCCCATTCCATAGCATCTTTAGACATAGCTGCAGCCTAAACCGCTGTCTGGATTTACACCAAAGTTGGTGAAATCTAGACATTAGTTCAGAAAGAGTGCACTTATGATTTGGTGTGAATCCATTCAGTAGTTTTTGAGCAATGAAGGCTAAAAAACCTTGCTTATTTTACAACGCAGAGGATCTGCGTGGATGATAGATCTCAAGCTGAGATCTGCTTGTCTAACACCACATCAACAAGGATGTGGCGGCAACCATCTTAGGATTTGGGACTCTGTCTTGAGTTCTAGGAAAAAAGTTAAAAAAATATATAAGGGGGCAGTGCAGGTGTACCCTGATCCCTTAGGCCAGGTGGTGGTGTCTCAGAGGGACCTCACCAGGGGCAAAAAACGTTTTTCTGTAGGATCTACAAATCCACAGTAAAAACAAATACACAATAAAAAAACACACCCAGGGTTGACTAGGGCCTGGGGGAGGCAAATGTAAATATTTAGGGGTAGAGGGTGCGTGGAGCCCATCCCCGAGCCTCTAAGAGGTGTCAGGACCCCATACCCGGGGGGGGACTATTTTAATAAAGTGGAGGGGGCATGCAGCCCCCAAAGACTGAAAAAACCCTGAGGACCCCATTCTCTTGACCTGCATAAAAAAGGGGAGGGGAGTGTCCCCCCCCCAAACCGAGCCTACAAGAGGCCCTGGAGCCCCTACCTTCCAGGGCTGACATTTTAATAAAGTGAAGGGGGGCCACGTGGCCCACCCCCTCCCTGAGCCTGACAAGAACCTGGGGATCCCATCCACTGGTGCCGGATCAGGCACCATGTCCCGGTGTCTCCAACCTCAGGACTCTGTCTATTCTCTGCCTGAGGGCGCAGGCAAGGAAAGTGTAATGTTCTACCACCTGGCGGGAGCAGAAAGCAGCTGCCACTGGGAGGGAGAACAAAACTTTTTCCCTGCACGCTTCATCATGCAAGGAAAACAGTGAATTGCTCCCGACTGGGCAGGAGCAAAAGAAAACTGTTCCTGAGGTGTGGGAGCAATGCTTACTCACCCTGCACCGGGGATGCGTGCAAGCAGGAAAGCTGGTGAGGCTGCGGGGTCCATGGGCCTCAAATGCAGCCCCCAATGAAGGTCCTGGTGTGGGGTCCCCCCGGTGGGCACGGGGACACCCTGCTTAAAAATAAAAAGATGCCTGCTCCTGCAGGGAGCCGACAGGGCTCCCCCATGGCCCCCAACATAAATAATGGTTTTGTGTTGCCTGGGTGGGCACTGGGCACCCCTTAATAGAAAACAAAAATGCTGGCCCCTGCATAGCCCCATGAAATGAGACCTTTTTCAGGGAACCGGCAGGGCCAACGAGGCCCTATGTCTCTCTTGGTGGTACCCAAAGAAAATTAATATCAGTGAGTGTCCCAGGTGGGCCCGGACACCCAGAAAAATAAAAACAAAATGGTAAACAGTGAATAATAAATTAGCGGGCACAGCCGCAAATGTATTATTCAGTGCGTCTACTAAGAGTTTTAGCTTGGTGATGTCCCTAGAAGGGGCAAGGACACCACTAGGGGTGGGCCAAACTCACAGAATTTGACTCTAAAACTCAGCGAGATTCCGTGGTGTTCCGTCAATGGGCAGAAATAGGCGCATCACACATTTGGACGAAACTCCATGTTATAAGACAAAAACAGAATTGGTCAATTCCACCAATTACGCCGGCAGAACTGAATATTTTACCCACCCCTAGACACCACTAAACATTTCTTTTAATGGTGTGGGGAGCTGCAGGGAGTTCTGAAGTCCCTAGCAACACTATAAAAAAATACTGTAAGTCTCCTGGGTATTTGAATCCAGGATAACTTACCATATTTCATGTAAATAAGTAAAACGGGGTTATAATAAAAAATTTAGTGAACAGCATATACCATCCATATCATAGATTTTACATTGAGATTGATGATAGTTTTACTATGAATACTGTATATATTGCTCAATGGATTTTTAGAATATATCGATTTTTAAGGTGTCCACTCTACCTGGCTTGAACATCTAGGGCCGAAATTCAAATAGAAATGTCAATATATGTTTGCAGTACAGTTGAATGTGGACAGTTGAATATTTCAATTCTATTGTGAAACTTTTTATGGCCTTTGGCCGAAATAAAGTATTATTAAACTAAACTTACGATATTTTTTTAAAGCACTCCTAGCTGGAGCTCTATGACTTTCAGCTGGAGTGCAAGGCCCTCCTGTAGTTGTTTTTATGTTTGGATTTATTGGGCCAAAAAATGTTAAAAGTTAGTCTCAGAGATATGTTTTTTTTACAAATAAAAACACTAATATGTCTCTATTTATTTTGGCATTCTTCACCCACAAAATGAAAAAATAAAAACTTTGTAAAAAGAGTCACAGCCATGTTTTTATTAAAGTTTTATTAAACCTTTCGATAGTAATAAATATAAATAAACATTGCATTTTATGAATTATTGAAATATACATTTGATTACATATATTGGTCATTTTTGGAGAAAGATGATAGATCTGTTTTATATATATATTGGTATGCTCACCCCTTGATAAAATCAGTAGGCTTACTTTTTATATTATAATGTTGCAGAAGTCTGTGCATAGCGTAGAATTGGCTGCTCAAAGGCCAGGCTCTGAGACAACCCCTTGCCCCTCACAGGGGGCCGGCCGCCTGAGGAAGGCTGGACGCAGGGTCTGGCCATAGGGCCAAAGGCTGTGCACTGTGGGGAGTTGTCTTTATGTATGCTAACTTTAACTTGCGCCCTCACATGCACTGCTAATTACCCCACAAATTACATCACTCATGACATCTTCTATGACATCATTGATAATATCACTGCAACAGATGCAATGAGATTTTTGATGAGAAAACTGTGCATGGCGGGCCTCGAGTTATGTTTACCTTAGAGCACGAGTGATAGTTACTTGTAATAAGTATCGCTAGTGAATTTCAGCGTTGTTTATAGTAAAACCTTACGTTGTCATTGAAATTTTGACCTAACTATAATGTCACTTTAACCTTCTTTTTTTTGTATATATATTAATTACTGGCGGTCGCCAGTAGGTAGTTATAGTTAGGACCTAGCTTCCATAGGAAAAACATTTTTTGACTTGGCTATAACTTTGGCATTGTTCGACCAATCTTCATGAAATTTTCCCAAAAAAGTGTCAAGGTGGGTTCTATTGGCTATGGAAAGGTTGGGGGTGATCTGTGCAGTGGTGACCGAGAATTTGGGGCGCGAAATAAGGTTGCATTTGTAATGTTAATTCCCATAGGAACCTTTAGCCACAACTTTAGCCCAAACCGCTGAATGGACTTACACCAAAATTGGCAGGGAGGTAGATGTTGGTTCAAGGAAGTGCTTTTGCATATTTGGGGTAAATCCATTCAATAGTTTTTGAGAAATGTAAGTTAAAAATTATAGTGATATCTCTGGTCGCGAAATCTTCACGAACAAAGATAAGCTCGTGCAGGGAAATGCACTGCTCTGATTGGCTGTCAACACTTCAACCAGGAAGTTTTGGCAGCCATCTTGTGACTTGGTTGAACCGAGTCACAAGAAAAAATGTAAAATAAAGAAGAGTGGGCAGTGTAAGAACACCCTGACTCCCTAGGCCTCTTCAGTGGGTCCCACGGCCACCCCCAGGGGTCAAAAAAAGCTTTTTTTTTACAAATTCAGTGGTATCTGCGAATCCTGCAGAAATTTTTTTTAAAACGAAGTGCGGGCTCCCTCTCTTCATTTAATTAGGCCCCTGGGTGGTCCAGGTCCCGGGGGCAACTAAACATAATGATGGGGGGCCAGCGTGGTGAAGGATGTGGCCTTTAGGGGCCACACGGGCTGCTTGCAACCACCTGCTATGCCTTCCCAAAAATGAAGAGTCGGTCAGACAGTAGAGAATACAAACTTACATGTTTATTGGTAGTACTCTGCAGAGGAGTCCAATCAGACCTGCACCCTAAGATGTCTGCCGAGGGACTGACCCCCCAACAGTCTACAGTGAGTAATCATTCTTCCCCAGGAGCCTCCAACCCCGCCCACCATGGAAAATTACCGGCCGGGGCCGAACATGAACAAAGGAGGAACAGGGAGATGAGCTACCACCTGTCAGATGGGTACATGTTATCAGAGACTCAAGGCCACTGTGCTGGGTCTCAGCGTCTCCTAATCGTGGGAGCACAGCTACACACTTGGATAGGTATGCGAGAGCAGAATGGCCTCCTCATTAGCAAGTCAGGAAACAGCCTTGGACAGAAAGAAAATAATAACGAAATACAGTGTTCTGCTGAGGCCAGCAATACGAGCCATGAGGCCTAACCCAGGCACAGTCTAAGCAGCCTAATAAGGTTTAGGAAAAGCAAAATGGAGTCACACTCGCTAACTGAAGCCTGCGCATTACGGGGATAACTCAGTGGGTTGCATAACGTGAATACAAATGGCATCTATTTAGCCACACATTGCTAACCTAATATAACACAAAAAGAGTGTGTTGCAGGGATGGGAATTTGAAACCTAACAGTGGGCCCCATCCACAGCCCCGGGGTGGTCCCGGGGCTGAAGAGAAATAAAATGCAGGGGCTTGTGGCCCCCCGCAGCCCTTGGGACTGCCACCTCCCCAGGGCAATATTACATTATAATGTGTGGGGGGCTCCAGCCCCCATCCCGCCCCAGGGACCATCATTTTATTTGTTTTTAAAAAGCGGGAGAGGACCTGTGGCCTCCCCTGCAGCCACGGGGACTGCCACCTCCCCGGGGCACAAATCACTAAGGGGGATCATTGCGGACCCCCAGGGACCACCACCTCCCCGGGGCAAATGTGATGACAGGAGCGGAGGCGCATGGCCCCCCCTCCAGGAGCCCTAGATGGCCCTGGGACTGCCACTCCCCTGGGCTGGCTCCAGCAATGTCTCGGGGTGCCTACACCCGGGACATTGCAGTTTGCTGTGGCTTGGTGGGAGCACTGCTCTCGCCAAGCTATAGCAAACTCTGCTCCACTTCGTGGAAGCAATGCTCTCGCTTCCATGAAGCGGAGCAGAATTGCTTTTGAACAGAGGGAGCTGCATGTTTGCAGCTCCCTCTGCCCAAAAGCTATGCCGGCTCTCGTAGGAGGCAGTAAGCAGGCAAGGACAGCAGGGGCCTTGAGGCTCCCCACACGGTCCCCAACTAGAAGCCATGCCCCGGGAGATGGAATCCCCGGGGCACTGACAGCCCAAGGAGGGGTGCTGCGCAGGCCCCCTCCTGATTTTTTTGTTAAAAAAATTAATGCCTAGCCCAAGGGGATGGGGTCCCCAGGGCCAAAGTTGGCCCAGGGAGGGGGGCCGCTCAGCCACCCTCCCCTTTTAAAAAATAAATAACATGAAGGCCTCACACCGGGGGATGGGGTCCCCAAGGCGAAATCGGCTCTTTTTTGAAGAGAAAAGATATAAAGGCCTGACCCCGGGGGAAGGGGTCCCCGGGGCTGAAATTGGCCTCTTTTTTTATGGACACAAAATATGGGCAAGGCCCCGGGGGATGGGGTCCCCGGACCCAAAATGGTCCAGGGAAGGGAGGCCACGCAGCCCCCTTCCTAAAAAAATAGGAACTTCTTTTTTAAAAGCTGGCAAATTGCCGAGGCCCCATCCTCTTTCTCCACCACTCTGCAAATGTGCAAATGCGCCTTCTGGTGTGCTGCTGGGTGGCGGATGCAGTCCCCATGGCTGCTGAGGGTCCTTAGGAGCCAATAAGACCTCCTGTTACCTCCAGTAAGCCACACACAGTGGGATTGCTGAGATGTGGTCTGAGGCCACGCCCCCTTTCTGCACCACTCTGCAAATGCTCCTCTCGGTGCACTGCTGGTGGTGGGATGAGGTCCCTTTGCCTCCTGAGCACTTTAGGACTATAGTGGACTTCATCCCCCAAGCAGCAGTGCGCCGAGAGGCGCATTTGCAGAATGGTGGAGAAAGGGGGCATGGCCTCTGACCACCTCTCAGCAATCCTGCTGTGTGGGCCTTACTGGAGGTAACAGGAGGTCTAGTTGGCCCCCAAGGACCCTCAAGAGCCAAGGGGACTTCATATCCCAGCTAGTAGTTGAAGGAAGTGACCCGATTAGGGCCACCCGGTCACTCGAGACCACCTCTCAGCCTTCCATACAAATGAAGAGTAGGTCAGACAGTAGAGAATACAAACCAAAGTATTTTATTAATCGTACACTCAAGTGGAGTCCAGTCTGACCAGCCTCCTTAGAATGCTGTAGAGTGACTGACCCTCGTCCACATGGTAACACAAGATATGCATTTCCAACACCCCTAAAGACCTGCCCAGACTGGAATTTTCCAGTCTAGGCGCTGATGAACAAAGGAGGTACAGAAAGATGAGCTACCGTCCTGAGACCGGGTACATGCTATCTTAGTTTCAAGGTTACACTGCCCGTGACTGTCTCTCTGAGAGTGGGAGCAGGGCTACCTACTGGGAAAGGCATGCAGAGACAGAACGATCTATTCATTAGTGCAGTGAAGCTCAACCTTGAGTAATAAAGAGAAACAATCGAGGCTGCTTTCTGCTGAGGGAGACAGAAGCTTACTTTCGATCATGGTATAAAATGGCGGCTGAATACAAAATGGTGCCGCAAATGCAAACTTAACTCGCACAATGCTAGAAGGAATCGGCTGGACGCATTCTCAGTCCAACATAGTGCTCCAGTAGGTGCGTTTGCAGACTGGTGGAGAAAGGGGGCGTGGTTGCAACAATGTCTCAGCAATTCCACTGTGTGGGACTTACTGAAAAAACAGCAGGGGTAGTTGGGCCCCAAGGACGTCCTTGGGGGCCAATTATCCCTCCTGTTACCTCCAGTAATTGTCACACAGCAGGATTGCTAAGAGGCGTTTGAAGGCCACGCCCCCTTTCTCTACCACTTCTCAAATGCGGCTTGTGGTGTACAAGTGATTGGGGAATAAAGTCCACTTTACTCCTGAGGGACCGTGGGGGCCAAGAAGCTCTCCTGATACCTCTTGTACGTCCTACACAGCGGTTGGAGGCCCAGCCCCCTTTCGCTACCACTGTGCAAACGTGATTACTAGTTTTTAAAAAAAACATAGAAATTCACTGAAAAAAACAATGGTTACAGGGACATTATAGTTAGTAATTAGCATTTAAAAAACCTTAGAAATTCACTGGAAAAAACAAAGGTTACAGGGACATTATAGTTAGGAAATAGAATTAAAAAAAACCTTCGAAATTCACTGGAAAAAAACGAAGGTTACAGGAACATTATAGCTAGGGTCAGATTTCACTCGTACAAAACCAGTAAAATTCAGCAGTTATAGTTAGCTGAGCTAACTATAACATGCGCCCCTGTAATGCACTGCTTATGACCTCACATAATACAGCACTCATGACATGGTCAGTGACATCACTGATGACGTCTCAAATGACAACACTGATGACATCATCCAGTGACTCTGAGTGTTTTTAAAAGTTTATGAGTGTTAAATATATATATATCAAGGTGTATTGGTGAATCAGTGGGTGTATGAGTGCCTGTTTGGATGATTGAGTGGGTCCATGACTGACTGTATAAGTGAATGATTAGGTGGCTCAGTGAATGTATGGATGAGTGACTGGTTGTGTGAATGTCTGTATCTGTCTGTCAGTTGGTGTCTAACGTCCCTGTAATCTTTAATTTTTCAGTAAATATTTATATATATGTATGTATATATAGGTCGCCAGTAGGTAGGACCATGTATCCTTAGTAAAAGTGTTTTTTGACTTGCCTATAACTTTGGCGCTGTTTGAGGAATCTTCACGACATTTTCCAAAAGAAGTGCCTTGGTGATTCTAGATGTGCATGGAAGGTTTTAGCATGATCCATCAAGTGGTGGCCGAGAAAAAGGGGAGTAAAAAAAAGTGTGTTTTCAATGTTAATTCCCATTAGGGTTTTTGAACATGACTACAGCCCGAACTACAAGACGGAATTACACCAAACTTGGCAGAATGCTAGCTCTTGGTCCAGAAAGGGTGCTTTTTGTTCTTTAGTGTAAATCCATACAATAGCTTTACAGTTATTAAAAGAAATCTGAAGTTGCATATCTAGGGAGGTGAAGGTTCCACCACTCATTCTGATCTTGTGCTGAGATCTGATTGGCAAACACAAGGAGATGATGGACCGAGCACTGAAATTTTTCAGACACTCACCCCAGTCACATTTCTGGGTTGAATCCATCATCGTTCTTTAGCTCACTTTGCCACCCCACTCCAGAACCAGCCCTATGCAAATCAGTCTTGACCCTGTTCCTCATGGGAAAAGTCCAGCCCGAACTGCCAAGCCAGGTCTTCTCTGGACTGGAAACAAGCCTCCTGGGACTGGTTTTGGGGTAATACCCCTCATCAGCCAGGCCAGCTTGAACCCAGTGGCAAAGTGAGCAAGGGATCCATGTCTCGGCATACCCTGCCAACTTAGGGCGAACAAAGCAAACACAAGGAGATGATGGGGGGACCGCTGAAACTTTTCAGACACTCACAGATCTGGGTTGAAAAAAATGGTTGAAACAGTCGCGGACTGGGAAAGCCACACAGAATTTACAATAATAGATAGTCCTGTGCACTACTCATCCGGTACATGCCGCTGTTCAGTACAACTGTCCAGAAGATTAATGATAGTATCAAAGTGGATGGGTGCACCAAAAATAAGTCCAAAAAGTATCCAATATGTTAATTCCAAATATGCTTATTTATTTTCATCCATAAATTTCAACAAAATCCAGCCAACGCTTTGCGTTCCAACAACTTATAGAACTTTGCCAGGGCTTAGTGTAATAAAATGTAAGTACATCTGTATTGTGTGTAGTCAATTAATGCAATTCCATCCAAGTCATGATCAAGGGTAACTCATGATAAATGATGTCACTGATATATAGTGATCAAGATAGTGTAGTTCACGAATCAATACATTAATAAGTATTTACTCTTCAAAATTGTGATGTAGGAGCACGCCAAAAGCCACAGATCTGGGTTGAATCCATCATTGTTCTTTAGTTCACTTTGCCACCCCAGTTCAGAACCAGCCATATGAAAATCAGTCTTGACCCTGTCCTTCATGGGAACAGTCCAGCCTGAACTGCCAAGCCAGATCTTCCCTGGACTGGAAACAAGCATCCTGGGACGGGTTTCGGAGTAACACCCCTCAGCAGCCAGGCTAGCTTGAATCCAGTGGCAAAGTGAGCAAGGGACCCATGTCTAGGCATACCCTGCCAACTTAGGGTGAACAAAGGGGGCGTGGCTTAGCCGGCTGCAAGATGGCTGCACGTTGAGTGGGCTCTGCCAGCCAAGCTAATTATTCGTCAACATCCTACGGACTGGGGGCTCCACGGACCCCCTTTGCCAGAGCGCGAGGCTGCCTGCACCCTGGGGATTACAGCGATGACTCCATTTCCCCCAACGTCGCACTACAGCGGAGCTACTGCCCATGAGGACCGCGAGGAGGAAGACCCAACATGGCGGCCCCCGCAATTGAGCTGGAGGTAGCGGGACGGGCAACCCTTGCGGCAGGAGAATAACGTGCTGCCACACAGCAGCTTGCATCGCTGGGAGGCGATCCGGCGGTGAGCGCTGGTACCGAAGCTGCGGTGAACACACAAAGGCGGCAGCACCTGTGGGGTACGGGACAGCGCTGGGCTCCAAAGAACACCGTAAGGCCCAAGTGAGTGGTGTGGCTTGCTCCGGCGGGGGGCTGCGGGCGGGGTAGGGGCACGGGTGCTGCACTGTGGGTACTGAGCGGATGAGGCCCGGTGAGGGGAGGGACCCCCCTCCCGGTTGCTGGTGTGTCTGCGCAGGTCCTGTGATGGGAGCACCGCGCCTCCCTGGATTCCCCGCTCGGAGTGCACCCGCTGCAGGCGTCGCAGAGGACGGAGCGCCTGAGGGGTCAACGCGACCTGTGAGCCTACCCGGTGGCCATTGTGGGCGAGACGTGCTGCGCCGCAGCCCCAGTCAGTGCCCTACATCCCCCCACTGACTGTCACGCGGGTCATGTCTCCTAGCTGGATGGGTCTCCGGCCCGGCGGGGCCTGCCTGCAGTGACACACACGAAAGGCGACGTGCGCCTGCTGCGTTGATTTGCCCATACCGTGCCTTCTGATGCGTCGCCCGGCTGATAGCATGGCGGGCCCGCATCTCACTGCCGTCTCATGGACTGTGGCCCACGCCTAGACACGATCCTTGCCGGGTTAGTCGGCCCCGGATGGAACCCGGTAGAGCCTGCCGGAGGGTCAGGTTAACACAGGCCACGCTGGGCTGGCACCGGCCATCATCTTCTGGGCATTGCGACGGGGCGCACATTTGGCAGCATACTGGCCCTTACCTACTACTGCGCACTGTGTACTGAGAGTGGTGCCTGCGGCCAGCGGCACCCACAGGCCACTGGGATGGGGGTGTACACTCCCTGACAGCAGCGCTTGTGCAGTGGCACATTAGGGCTCGTGCTCTGACCTACGCGAACACCTGCAGGACAGTACCGGCCCGAGGCTTTGGGCATCATTTACATCTCCACTTTTGCCTGTTCCACTGGGTCAGCAACATGGGCAAGGCAGATGCGAAGCAGACTAAGATCTCATTTGACAATAGGTGCCAAACCAGACAGGAAGAGCCCGCACAAGAAGCAGAAGAACATTCCACCCAGACTGATGCCACTGCAGCGAGGGACGACAACTTGAAGGCACTCTTGCTGGAAGTCAAATCCAGCCTTGGTACGATAGACTCCAAGCTTGACCGCCTGACTGCTCGCCTCGACCAGGTGAAGGCCAGAGTGGACACGCACGAGGCACAGATAGCGCAGCTGGAGGCGTGTATGTCGGAGGTCGAAGACACAACAACGGCGGACAAGTAACAACTGCTCAAGATGGACAGGGTGTTGGAGTTGATCAGGGCAAAGAACGAGGACTTGGAGGTGCACTCTAGGAGGGGCAATATCCGCATCACTGGTCTGCCCGAGTCTACCAACATCTCGAGGATGGAGGACTACGTGGAGTCTCTACTGCGGGACTCTTCGACAATGTGCTCTCCTCTGTCTTTATTGTGGAGGGGGCCCATAGATTTCTGGGGCCGCATCCCCCGCCGGGAGCGCCAGCCCGCCCGATCATTGCCAAGTTGTTAAATTACCGTGACCGCGACGCTGTGCTGCGAGCGGTGCATGAGATGGGCGAAGTGCGGCACCAAGGGAATCTTCTATCGTTTTATCCCGACTTCACCTTGGCGGTGCAGGCTGCCCACTGAGAGTTCCTCCCTGCTAAAAAACTCCTCCAAAAACTTGAGGTGCAATACGCTCTGATCTACCCTGCCAAGCTCAAGATCCAGAGTGGCACCCAAACACAGATCTTCGGTGACCCTAAGGCTGCGCTGTCTTTTGCCAAAAAATTAGAAGCACAGAAACGTGCAGCAACTAAGAGCCTTGTGAATGCAGAAAAAGGACAATTGAGTGACAATGACTAATTTAGGTCACTGGGTTCTATTCATTGGTTTTCTCCCACGCTGCAGCCTGAATAACAGAGTTACTACTGTGATAATGTCTTGGGCTTATTGCTGTGTCCCGCTTGGGGAGTGACGATTACCAATTAAGATGCGGGGAACTGTGCATTGGTTTCTCCTGAGATGCAGCCGGGTTAACAGAGTTACTAATGTGTTGCTGTCTTGGGCTCATGCTTGAGTTTCTTTCGGGGCGGGACGCCTCTAAGCTTAACTATAATTTGCTTCATTAATGTCCGACCACTAGTGAGGCTTGGCCACCCTGTCTCTGTGGCAGGGGTGTATGCCAGGTGGAACCATGCCCCTTTGGATAATTCCCTTTCCTGTTTACATAGCTATTCCTCCAAGTTCGGGTTCCATGGGCAGGGGGGGTTTGGACACTCAACCTAATTGGGGGGTTGGAGTGGGTGGTGGGTGGGATGGGGTTTCCCCTGCGGAGTTGGTACCTCCTACAAGAGGTTTGTTCTTTTCACTGTTCTGCTTTGTTTTTGGCACGCTATTGTGGTATGCACTATGTAACGCATTGTTCACCATGGCACTCACTGCAGTCCCTTTCACTCCACAACATGGGCTCTCCGCTATCGACTCACTCCGCGCTATCACATGACGGACACTACATTTTGCACATGGAACATCAGAGGCCTAAATGACCATCGCAAGGCACGCCTTATGCACGCACAGCTTATTAGACACCAGGTGGATGTTTGTTTCCTCCAGGAGACACACCTCCTTCCGGCCACTGCCTATAGGCTACTATCACGACACTGGGGCGAATCTTACACCTCCTTCTATTCTAACTACTCCCGCGGCGTCTCCATTCTCTTCCGCAAAGGTCTCCCCTAGCAAACTACCCACTCTCTCATTGATTCAGAGGGCAGGTATGTGATCCTTGCTGGCACCCTTTACAATCAGCCACTGATTTTAGCGGCACTGTACGGCCCCAACACAGATGACCCTGACTTTTTCACACACATCTGGCAGCTCATCTCTTCCCTGGGACCCCACTCCCTGATCTGGGGAGGCGACTTTAGCATAGCTCCATCGCCGGCGCTGGACCGCTCTGGCGATCGCACCCAACACCCTCAAGCCACCACCCTTCTCCACTCCATTATATCGGACAACTCCTTGCTGGATGCATGGTGTCATGCGTACCCTGACAGGCACGAGGGCACCTGCGTCACAGGATCGCAGGGCTCATGGTCTCGCCTCGATCTTTGTATTACTACTCGTGACATCTCCTCCTGGACCACTTCAGTGGATCACATTGTAGTAAGGTGGAATCTGACTGCATGGTTACCCCCACTTTTTTCCTGGTGTTTTGCTGGTTTTCGAATTAGTCTGACTGGGATCCTGCTACTCAGGACCCCAGTCTATCTGCTTACTCCCTAAATTGGTTATTCATGTACTTTAGGTACACTCCAGATTGGATTCTGGGGTACCCTTATAAGTCCCTAGTATATGGTATACTATGTACCCAGGGCATAGGTAGCCTCAGAGGCCTCCCAGGGGCTGCAGCATGTATTATGCCACCCCTGAGAGACCATTCAAAATGACACCACAGGTCTGCTACTGCAGCCTGTGTAAGGTGGTGCATGCACCCCTTACTTAGATATAGGTTCACTATATCTATCCTAATCACTGCACATATAAACCTATCAGTCACCCCTATAGCAGGCCTTATCAATCCTGAAGGCTGGGTGCTGGGTTTTATGTGAGAGGGTGTCCCTGCATGAGCAGAGCCCCTCTGCAGCCTTCGGAACCCATATTCCGGGGTTGTTTGTGATGCAGCCAACCATATATACTTAAGTGCATTATAACCTCGCGGTAAATGCTAACTTTAATATGGCTGCATGGAAACATGTTGTGTTTGGTGTCAAACACCTTGGAATCATACCTCCACACCAGTAACTGGTGTGGGAGGTATGATTCCACCCTCCTAGAGGGAAAATATGACAACACCGGTACACCCGGTACCAGCTTCACAGAACCCTGGCATCACAAAATGGATGCTGCCAGCCACAGACACGAGTCTGCCCTCCTGCTGCTGGACGAAACTCCGGCAGGGGAAGGCTTGACAATACGTTTCCTGTCACAGGGAGGTGTGACCACCTCCCAGACAGGCTTTAGTGTATTGGGGCTGGGTGGGTGCACTCTCAGAGTGCTTTGATGTCTGCACTGGGGGCACATTTGGTGTCCCTGTGCATAGTCCAGCTCAAACCGGTTGCAGGAGCCATTTGCTCCTGCTCTGGCATGAAATTGGACAAAGGACATGGGTGTAGCTACCCCTCTGTCCTGACCCTCCCATAGGTGGGTCCCCAGAGTTTGTCCCACCCCTTCCTTGGGTATAAAGTAGGAACCCCTGACTACAGGACTTTAGATTTACCTGGAATAAACTCTGCTACAGAAACCAAGTATCCTTCGATGATCTACGCTCTGCTGGACGACTGAAGAATCTCCCTTGGAGTAAAGGAGTTACTCCCCTGCTGAGCAGGCACCAAAACGCATCTGACCAATTTGCATCTACGAAGCTCTCGAAGGACTCCGAAGATTTCTGCAATACAGGAGGTGGGTTCCCGAGGTCTCCGAGGTCGATCTGCGCGCTCAGCAAGTCTGAGGTCCGTATCCCTCGTGGGGACCGTGAAACCCGTACCCCTGGGCACCGTGTACATTTGCAGAAGCATCTGCTTTCCGACAATCCCTGAAGCTGTGCTTTAGGCTACTTGTAGTCCTGACCCCGAGCAGTAATTCTGCCAAAGATTACTGGCCTACACTCCACGAGTGTTCCATGTGCTGGCACTTTGTGATTCCTCTCGAGGTCCCTTCGCAATCCCTGGTCCGTTGGCTTGTGGGTTCCTGAGAAGGCAACTTTAACTTTCAGTGGGCTTCCCTGGTTGCTCCAGATGTGCCCTGACTCTCCATTGCTTAGTGAGTCCCCAGGATCTTGCTGGTCCTCGCAGAAGCATCTTTCCTTTGATCCCGTGGGTTGCCGTTGCCAAGGCTTGTTGGTGTTCCATCCGGACACTGACCCCCCAGCACTCGACATCCTTTGTGGGACAGCTTGGATCCAGGACTGTGGTCATCGTCGACGTCTCCTGGTCCCCGTGGCTGCAGAGTCAAGCTTCACTTCATCGCACCTGAAGCACCCGACATCGGTGGGCATTCGATTGCTCCGCTCCTGGTCACGTGAAGTAACCCAGACTTTGTCCCCTCTGTTTTCAGGTTCTTCTCAGCTCCGATCCAGGCTTGGATCACACCGGACACTTTTCTTCTCCACGGCAGCAGTACTTTTTCGCATTACGACATTGAAAACGACGAGAGTTTCCGACACCACTTGACCCCTATGCACCCGGCTCCTCTGGGATAGGTAACACGGGTACCTCGGTACTCTCAAGGGTGCTGGCCTTAGAACCTTCTATGTTTAGCTGTGTTTGCTGAAAGTCCTCTCCTAAGTGTCCTTAATCTTTAAATTTCCAACTGCGACTTTCCCATAGAGTTGTACGGAGCTCGCGTCAGTGTTCCCACACTGCACCCGTCCTCCGTGGGTCCCCTGTGTCACTACCTTGGGTGGTTCCTTGGGGGCCCAGCGATTCTACATGCTCTGGGCACTGTGTCTAGTCAAGTTGGGGTTCTTATACCACTTACTTAGTATATGGTTCGGTCTCCCCCTGGAGCCCGCTGTGTTTTGTGCTATTTACTGTCGTTCTAGTGACTTAATATTGTGTGTCTTGTTCTCTAATCTCATAAAGAGGTTAGTAGAGAGTGTTTAGTAATAAATATATATATTTTATATATACCTTGTGTGGTTCTCCTTTCATTTGGTCATTCAGGAGGTTATATACTGGTAAAACAAGCTGCTTTACATTCCTTCGAGACTTAGCCTGAAGGCTGCTCTCCATAGCTACCACTAGGATAGCTTTCAATAAAGGTTGTCTTTAACCTAATCATCAATAAGGGTCGTTTGGACTGGTGCAAGGTGCCCACTTTAATTAGTGGACAGCATATACCAGGCCAACTTCTCACATTGGTGTGCAGCGGTTGGGATTCAAGCTTGCTATTGTTTTACCAGATAATCTCATTGAGTGACTAACTGAAAACCACTAAAGGTACTTAGGTACATATAAATCAAGACTAGAATAAAGTAAGTTCTACTGAACTTAGAGTTGGGTAAGTCAAGGGCCTAGCACACCCTTTCTCCAACTCAAGAGAGTTCAGTTCCCACTAGAGTAGGTAGGTGCATACACCACACCACACTAGCATGTCTTCTAGGCCTGAAGCCGGTGGCTCCTTGCCAACTAAGTATGACCATCTCTCATTCCAAGAATTGAGAGCCATGTGTACATGTAGGAAACTGCAGACAGGTAAAGACCCAAACACCCAACGTCTCATAGAGACTTTGCTTTTAGATGACCTCAGAAAGACCCCAGGGTCTGATGAGGCAGGAAAAGGGGGTGGGACAGCAGAAGAGGAAAGGAGAGGAAGTGAGAACTTCAATGACCTGGACTCTGATGCTGGCCAGGCGGATCAAAATGATTCTAACCTGGACAATCCAATTCTTCCTGAAGGTGAGGAAGGAGGCCACAATGGTCCTCTCTTTACCCCACCTGGAAGGGTTAACAGTTTACCAAGAAGATCAAGATCTCCTTCTCTGGAATCTAATCATTCTGGTACATCTGTAGGGAGCTCTGTGTCTCATAAAAGGGAGTCCTCTTATGAGAAGAAGTGCCAACTGCTTCAGTTTGAGAGAGCTAAGCTCAGAATCAAGAGAGAGCAATTGGCCTTAGATAGGGAATCCCTGGAGCTTCAGAGAGCTTCTCAGAAGTTGGGGCTAGAGCCCCATGGTGGCAGCTACAGTGTCCCTAGAGTTAGAGAACATACTCATGACCATAGGAACCTGAACAAGATTCTCCCTCCCTACCAGAGTGGGGATGACATCCACAAATGGATAACTGCACTGGAGAGGGCCTGTCAGGTACAGAGGGTCCCTCAGGAGCAGTGGGCAGCAATCTTGTGGCTCTCCTTTGCAGACAAAGGTAGAGACAAGCTCCTCACTGTTAGAGAAGAGGATGCTGATAATTACAAAGTCCTGAAGAGTGCACTGATTGATGGGTTTGGCCTAACCACTGAACAATACAGGTTAAAGTTCAGAGACACCCAAAAGGCACAGACTCAGGACTGGGTTGACTTTGTAGATTGTGCTACTAAGGCTCTGGAAGGTTGGATACATGGCAACAAGGTGCATGACTTTTTAGGATTGTACAATTTGATTATGAGGGAGCAGATCCTTAATAATTGTCAAAACCAGCTTTTACACCAGTACCTGGTGGACTCTGATCTGACCTCTCCCCAAGAATTGGGAAAGAAGGCAGACAAATGGGTCAGAACCAGAGTAAAACCAAAGAATCAGGGTGGTGACCAGAAGAAAGATTCTTCCAAAAACCAAGAGAAAGGTGGGGATAAATCAAAAGATAAATCCACTACAGGGCCCCAAAATTCCTCTTCTGGGGGTGGGTCCCAAACTCCTTCCTCCCCTGAAAAGAAACCTTATTGCCATATATGTAAGAAGCCTGGCCACTGGAAAAATGACCCCAGTTGCCCTAAGGCCAGCAATAAGGAAAATGTTCCTCCCAGCAATACTACCACTCCTCCTGGTACTACAAGTAGTAATCCCCCAGGTGGTAGTAATGCACCCAAAATGTTAGGTGGGTTGGTATGGGGAACTGAGGTGGACCCCAGCTTATCAAGGTCCTCCTCACAGGCCTCCTTAGTCTGTGATGGTGGCATGGGATTTGCCACTTTTACTGTCAGTCCTAATTCCTTGGGCAAGTACAGACAGGAGCCACTGATAAATGGTCAGAAAGCTGTGGCATTCAGAGACACAGGGGCTAGTGTCACCATGGTGACAGGGAAACTAGTCCCCCTCAACAGCTTTTACCTGAGTTCAAGTACCAGGTGACCAACATTGATGGTATTAGAACAGATCATCCCATGGCCATAGTCATTCTCAGCTGGGGAGGGGTCACTGGCCCAAAGAGAGTGGCAGTGTCCCCAAACTTGCCTGTAGATTGCCTGTTGGGCAATGATCTGGAAATTTCAGCCTGGGCTGAAGTTGAATACCAGGCCCATTTAAGAATGTTAGGCCTCCCTGAGAAAGTTGGTGGGGCTCTGAGGGCCTCAGACCCATCCCAGGGAAATTTTGGAGAGGTGGAGCCTGAAAGAATGGCCCACTCTACTCCACCAGAGAGCAGAAGGGTGGAAGAAAAGTCTTCTACCCCCCAGACTATAGGTAAGGGTCAGCCTCCTCAGGGATCTGATCCTACCCCTAGTGAAGGAACTGCCCCAGAGGTGGTCAGGCCTGGCCTGGCAACACCCCTGATGGCAGGGGACCCTTCCAAGGTGGTATCCAGCCTGGAGCAGGTATCCTGCCCCTCTCTACCCTACCTCACTCAGCCTAGGGCTGCAGAGGTCAGGGAGGTCAGTGGACCCCTTAGGGCCCATTGTCCAGAGGAACCCCCTCATCCACAGATTAGGGGCACCCAGTCTAGTAGCCCTAGCCAGGTGAAAATTCCTCGACCCACTGAGGGATCCCTCTTACCATTGGATAGGGACCTCCCCCAGATGGATTCTGTTGGGCCAATGCAAACCTGGGACCAGGTGGTTCCAAACCTACCATGACCCTCCAGTGTTCCAACCAGAGGGACCCAACCCCCAGCTGTAGGCAGCCAGAGGTTGACCCTTAGGGCCAGATACAACTCAGTCATAGAAAGAAAGGCCTCCATGGTGACCAGTGATCTGAGGAAGCTGAGGCCAACTTTATTAGGGCCTCACTTCTCTACTCAGCCACCCCACCAGCCTTTTACTTTGCCAAAACACCCTACAGGTAGAAAACCCAACTTTTGGAGACCATCCCATACCCTTAGGGGTAGGGACTGCTTAGTGGACCATAAGACAAGGGGTATCCATGCTAGTGCAGGATCTTCCTTATATGGCCACTTAGTCAATAAAGGCTCAACTGGACAAGGTTAGCCTTATCTCCTTTCGTTTGGGGGGGTTATGTAGGAAGGTGGAATCTGACTGCATGGTTACCCCCACTTTTTTCCTGGTGTTTTGCTGGTTTTCGACTTAGTCTGACTGGGATCCTGCTATTGAGGACCCCAGTCTATCTGCTTACTCCCTAAATTGGTTGTTCATGTACTTTAGGTACACTCCAGATTGGATTCTGGGGTACCCTTATAAGTCCCTAGTATATGGTATACTATGTACCCAGGGCATAGGTACCCCAGAGGCCTCCCAGGGGCTGCAGCATGTATTATGCCACCCCTGAGAGACCATTCAAAATGACACCACAGGTCTGCTACTGCAGCCTATGTAAGGTGGTGCATGCACCCCTTACTTAGATATAGGTTCACTATATCTATCCTAATCACTGCACATATAAACCTATCAGTCACCCCTATAGCAGGCCTTATCAATCCTGAAGGCAGGGTGCTGGGTTTTATGTGAGAGGGTGCCCATGCATGAGCAGAGCCCCTCTGCAGCCTTCGGAACCCATGTTCCGGGGTTGTTTGTGAGGCAGCCAACCATATATACTTAAGTGCATTATAACCTCGCGGTAAAGGCTAACTTTAATATGGCTGCATGGAAACATGTCATGTTTGGTGTCAAACACCTTGGAATCATACCTCCACACCAGTAACTGGTGTGGGAGGTATGATTCCACCCTCCTAGAGGGAGAAATATGACAACACCGGTACACCCGGTACCAGCTTCACAGAACCCTGGCATCACAAAATGGATGCTGCCAGCCACAGACACGAGTCTGCCCTCCTGCTGCTGGACGAAACTCCGGCAGGGGAAGGTTTGACAATACGTTTCCTGTCACAGGGAGGTGTGACCACCTCCCAGACAGGCTTTAGTGTATTGGGGCTGGGTGGGTGCACTCTCAGAGTGCTTTGATGTCTGCACTGGGGGCACATTTGGTGTCCCTGTGCATAGTCCAGCTCAAACCGGTTGCAGGAGCCATTTGCTCCTGCTCTGGTGCGAAACTGGACAAAGGACATGGGTGTAGCCACCCCTCTGTCCTGACCCTCCCATAGGTGGGTCCCCAGAGTTTGTCCCACCCCTTCCTTGGGTATAAAGTAGGAACCCCTGACTACAGGACTTTAGATTTACCTGGACTAAACTCTGCTACAGAAACCAAGTATCCTTCGATGATCTACGCTCTGCTGGACAACTGCAGAATCTCCCGTGGAGTAAAGGAGTTACTCCCCTGCTGAGCAGGCACCAAAATGCATCTGACCGGTTTGCATCTATGAAGCTCCCGAAGGACTCTGAAGATTTCTGCAATACAGGAGGTGGGTTCCCATGGTCTCCGAGGTTGATCTTCGTGCTCAGCAAGTCTGAGGCCCGTATCCCTCGTGGGAACCGTGAAACCCGTACCCCTGGGCACCGTGTACATTTGCAGAAGCATCTGCTTTTCGGCAATCCCTGAAGCTGTGCTTTGGGCTACTTGTAGTCCTGACCCCGAGCAGTGATTCCACTGAAGATTACCAGCCTACACTCCACGAGTGTTCCGTGGGCTGGCACTTTGTGATTCCTCTTGAGGTCCCTTTGCGATCCCTGGTCCGTTGGCCTGTGGGTCCCTGAGAAGGCAACTTTAACTTTCAGTGGGCTTCCCTGGGTGCTCCAGATGTGCCCTGACTCTCCATCGCTTGGTGAGTCCCCAGGACCTTGCAGGTCCTCGCAGAAGCATCTTTCCTCTGACCGCGTGGGTTGCCGTTGTCAAGGCTTGTTGGTGTTCCATCCGGACACTGACCCCCCAGCACTCAACATCCTTTGTGTGATAGCTCGGATCTGGACTGTGGTCATCGTCGACATCTCCTGGTCCCCGTGGCTGCAGAGTTAAGCTTCACCTCATCGCACCTGAAGCACCCGACATCGGTGGGCATTCGATTGCTGCGCTCCTGGTCACGTGAAGTGACCCAGACTTTGTCCCCTCTGCTTTCAGGTTCTTCTCAACTCTGATCCAGGCTTGGATCACACCGGACACTTTTCTTCTCCACGGCAGCAGTACTTTTTTGCATTACGCCATTGAAAACGACGAGGGTTTCCGACACCACTTGACCCCTATGCACCCGGCTCCTCTGGGATAGGTAACACGGGTACCTCAGTACTCTCAAGGGTGCTGGCCTTAGAACCTTCTATGTTTAGCTGGGTTTGCTGAAAGTCCTCTCCTAAGTGTCCTTAATCTTTAAATTTCCAACTGCGACTTTCCCATAGAGTTGTACGGAGCTCGAGTCTGTGTTCCCACACTGCACCCGTCCTCCGTGGGTCCCCTGTGTCACTACCTTGGGTGGTACCTTGGGGTCCCATCGATTCTACGTGCTCTAGGTACTGTGTCTAGTCAACTTGTGGTTCTTATACCACTTACTTAGTATATGGTTCGGTCTCCCCCTGGAGCCCGCTGTGTATTGTGCTATTTACTGTCATTCTAGTGATTTAATATTGTGTGTATTGTTCTCTAATCTCATAAAGAGGTTAGTAGAGAGTGTTTAGTAATAAATACATATATTTTATATATACCTTGTGTGGTTCTCCTTTCATTTGGTCATTCAGGAGGCTATATACTGGTAAAACAAGCTGCTTTACATTCCTTCGAGACCTAGCCTGAAGGCTGCTCTCCATAGCTACCACTAGGATAGCTTTCAATAAAGGTTGTCTTTAACCTAATCATCAATAAGGGTCGTTTGGACTGGTGCAAGGTGCCCACTTTAATTAGTGGACAGCATATACCAGGCCAACTTCTCACACACATGGCCCGCACCCTATCCAATCACGCCCCTGTTCGCCTGCGCTTGGGGTTCCCACTTACACTGCGTCATGAATTTGCTTGGCGTTTGCCCCCAATGCGCTCCGGGATGCCGCTTTCCGCGAAGAAATTCGCGGCGCTATAACTGCCTTCTTTGAACACAATGTCGGCTCGGTGGAGTCGCCTTCGAACCTTTGGGAGGGTTTTAAGGTTGTAATTCGGGGGGAGTGTAATGCCAAACAGTCCGGGGTGTTGAGGTCCATTCGGGGCGCTCTTGAACGTCTGGAGAGTGAGGTTAAAACTTTAGATGTCCAACAATCTCGAGATCCCTGCCCTGCCACACTTGCGTTGATTAGAGCCAAACTTACTGAATTCCATGAGGAGACCGAAAGGGAGATCGCATTCCTGGGTAGAGAGACGCGCGTCCGTCGTTATGGTGAGGGAGATCGTGCTGGCAAAACTCTCGCGAATCTCCTCAGACAACCGCATGCCTCCTCCTATATAATGGCACTGAGGGATGAGACCGCTGGCAGAACAACCTCTCCTACTGAAATCATCGCCAGAATTTCCACTTTCTACTCCCAGTTGTACTCTGCTGGTGAGGCGGCTCCTCGTGAGGTTATGGATCAATATTTTGACACCATCGAACTTCTATGGCTTAGTAACAATTACCTTGATGTACCATTCACTCAGGAGGAGATCTCCACTGTCATCGCAGGTCTCCTGGGTGACAAGGCTATCGGGTCCGATGGTCTCACCCCTGCATTCTCTAAACAATACGCGCCTCTTCTTGTCCCGCACTTAGCTGCAATGTACAACGACTCTCTCGAACGCGGTAGTCTCCCTCCATCTCTTCACGAGGCTTTGCTCACCCTTCTCTTGAAACCTGACAAACCTCCCGAGTGCTGTGATTCGTATCGCCCCTTATCCCTCATAAACACTGACAATAAAATTTATGCCAAATTACTGGCTACCTGCCTTTTCCCTCTAATGTCCTTGATCGCTCGCCCGGATCAATCCGGTCTTATTCCGGGGCGCGCCACCTCTCACAACCTGCGTACCATCTTCTCGGGCCTCTACCAAATCAATCCCTCACTACCTGCAGTGGCTGCCTTATTGGACGCTACCAAAGCCTTCGACACTTTGGAGTGGCCCTTCCTCTTCTACCTTCTCCCTCTCTTGGGATTCAGTCTAAATTTCGTATGCAAGATACAGTTATTAAACACACTTCCCACGGCTCGCATCAGGGTTAATGGGCAGGTCACTGACCCCATTGCTATCTCGAGAGGCCCAGGCAAGGGTGTCCCCTCTCTCCTATGCTTTTCGCCATAGCCATGGAACCATGGAACCTCTTGTGGTACTACTGCGCCAACATCACACCCACCGGGGCATCGGCTTCTCGGCTCGCGCCCTTGTCACATCCATGTACGCGTATGATGTCACGTTGTACGTCCGAGACCCTCAGGTAAATCTTGCTCCCATGACCAGGGAGGTGGTGCGATTCGGGTGCCTATCTGGAGTCCAAGTCAACTGGAGCAAGTCGGTCCTTTTCCCCCTTACGGATGCTACAAAACCCTTCATCCCTGACTACCCCTTTGTTTGGGCATCGGGTCCCACTAGATACCTTGGCATCTGGCTGAGCAGGGATGTTGACGAACTGATGGAAGTCTAATTTTGGACAGGGAATGGATTGGCTGGAGACCAAGATCCGCATGTGGCAAAAGCTCCCTTTATCGCTTGCTGGGCGCATTGCCATTGCTAAGATGGTGGTGCTCCCAAAATTCCTCTACCTCTTTTTAAACATCCCTGTCCCTCTCCCGTCGCATTTTTTCCGCAAACTCCGCTCCAACATTATCACTCTGATCTGGGCTGGACGCCAACCTAGAATTGCTTATGATTTTCTCACTCTACCCCTGGTCCGTGGTGGTATGGGAGCCCCAGATTTTAAGCTCTACGCGCTGTGCGCCCATGCCAGTTTTCTCCACTTTTGGCTCCACCCCACGCCGTTTCAGCCTCACTCGGCGGTCGAGACGGACCTTGCTGCCCCATGGCCACTTCAGACCGCACTATTTCTCCCATCCAATCCCCCCGCGGCTAAATTTATACGGTTGAATGCCTGTGTTGGGCCTGGGACGGGCTGCGTAAATTCACTGGCGCCAGCACATTGTACGCACCTTCCTTGAGACTTGCTAGCAACCCAGCATTCCCCCCATTGCAGACAGCTGTTATGGCTTGTCGCGCTGCTCACCTAGGCCTCAACACTATAGGGACATCTACCTCGACAATACGCTCTTCTCCCTTCCCGATAACGCTGCTCCCCTTGACAAGTTGCTATATTACCAGATTAGGGCGACATGTAGAGTAGATAACTCCGCGTTCCCACATGCTCCCCAGTCCAACGCAGCCCTCGAGTTTGTCCATTCTTCCAGCTCCCTGCGGAAGCTGGTCACTAGATTATATGCTCTTACATTGGCCGCCTCCTCTACCAACACTGAGCGCGCCCACAATGCGATGAGTGTGGAATTAGAAAGGGACCTCCCACCTGAGCAATGGCTCTACTGTTGCAACCAGATCAAGCGCCTCTCCCCCAACTATCATCTGAGGCTCATTCATTTTAAGTATTTGCACAGACTCTACCGCACCCCCGTATCCTTACACAAGATGGGCTTACTTGACGGCGACAGATGCGCGAGCTGCTCGGCTCCTGGTGCGGACTTTGCCCACCTGGCCTGGTTGTGCCCCAGGGTATCATCGTTCTGGCAGGGGGTATGCACAGCCATCAGTGACATCACACTCGAACGTATCACTCCTGACCCCCTGATATGCCTCCTGGATTACGACAAACACATGTCGGATGCCAACCGCGAACTAATTGCGATGCTACGAGTGCTTGCTAAGCATAGGGTAGCCATGCACTGGGGGCGTAAGCTGGCTCCCACTGTCAAGAATTGGCTAGATGATGCAGCCCACTGCCAGACACTCCTGGGTGAATTTTGGGATCTGATGCCTGCAGCCAGCAGGCCCCCAGACATATGGGCTCCCCTTATCTCCTATCTCCAACGATTAACCGGCTCTGACAGCCCAGTAGTGGCCTCCCCCAGTTCTGACACGGAAAATGCCTGAGATGGTGTCGCTGGTCTCACCACCCCCAGGGGCAGATTATTTGTGCTTCCTCTAATGTGCCTTAATTACCACTCAATTACCGATGGGCCATTCATGTGTTACTCTCGGCCTTCATCGCCTTGCAACACGGAGTGCAATTGTAAGTGTAATGTCTACTGTATTAACTGCTGTGATGCCAACTTGAAATGTGCCATGATTTACTTTCTCAAATAAAGGTTTTTGAAAAGAAAAAAAAAAAAACTTAGGGCGAACAAAGAAAACACAAGGAGATGATGGATGGAGTGCTGAAACTTTTCAGACACTCCCCCCAGGCACAGATCTGGGTTGAGTCCATCATCGTTCTTTAGCTCACTTTGCCACCCCAGTTCAGAACCAGCTATATGCCAATCAGTCTTGACCCTGTCCCTAATGTGATCAGTCTAGCCGGAACTGAAAGGCCAGGTCTGATTGGCTGCCAACACTTAAACCACAAAGTCTTGCAGCCATCTCGGGGCTTGGCTTTAATCAAGTCCCTGAAAAAATGTTAAAAAAGAAAAGGGGCAGAGTAGGAATACCCTGACCCCTTAGCTTTGGTCCTGGGGTCCCATAGGGACCCCACCAGGGGAAGAAAGCATTTTTTTAAACATTTTTGCCAAAAACCGTGGCAGATCCACCTCTCCAGCAAAAAAAAAAAAAAACAACAAGCATGGGCTCTGGTGCTTGTTTTTAAAAGAGGCTTTGGGTTGCCAGGTCTCCGGGGCATTTGTTAAAAAAGAGGAGGGGGTGCAAGGGGCCCCCCTACTAAGGCTCTTTTAGCCCTGGGCGCCACCACTTCCACAGGGCTTTATTTATATTTGAAGGAGGGCCATGCGGACCCCCCTCCATGGGCTTTTTTGAGCCCGAGGACCTCCACCTCCCAGGACTTCAAACTAATAATTAGTGGGGGCCACACTGACCCCTCATGCCCCAGGACCACCACCTCCCCAGGACCAGCAATTAAAATACATGTGGGAGAGGGGCCACCACCTCGGCCCATGAAAACCAAAGAAGCGGGCCCTCTGGCCCCCCTCCTAAAGCCATTAATGGCCCTGTAGACCACCACCCCAAAGGGGCGGCTTCTGCTATATCCTCAGGGAACCCAACCCTGTGACATAGATGTTTGCTTTTGCAAACACTCCACTTCCGACAAGCGGAAGATGTCAAACTGCTCCCGGTGGCTGGAAGCTGAGTTTTCATCTCTTTCCCTGCCCTCAGACATGTAGGCAGGGAAAGAGATGAAAGTATTGCTCTGGCACGCAGGGAGCTGCATTTCCAGCAGCTCCCTGTGTGCGTGAGCATGCCGGATCCGGCAGGAAGCAGGGTGCCGGCTGGGGCTGTGGGGGCCTTGAGGCTCACCCCGCATTCCCCATCATGCAGACTGGTTGCCCTGGGTGGGACCAGGGCACCCAGTGAGTTGTCCCCGATGCCTAAATCAGCCGGGGGGCTGCAAGGTCTCCCTCTCCCATGGAGATAAGGCTGGGCACCGAGTAATGGGGTCCCCAGGGCCAAAATTAGCCCAGGAAGTGGGGTCACGCTGCCCCGCTGCCCTGTTGAAGTATGGCCGGGGAATGGGGTCCCCGGGGTCAAAATGGCCCTCATCGTCATTTCACAGAAATTAAACCTCAAGCACTTACAAATATAAACATATCAGGTGCCCCAGCTGAAGCTCCATTTCAGTAAAGCAAAAACGATCCTAACTTCTTGGGCTTGGCGGACGCAAAGCAAATGTGCGTCCTCTCGTATTCCACGTCGAAAAACAATCTGTAATCCTTAATGGAGGTGACTGCATCATTGATCTATTAGAGTGCCATCTGATCTGGGGTGACTGTGATGTGTGGTTTCTTTCTTGTCATCTCTTGGTGAGAGTAGAGTCCATGGTTCTCCCTTTGAAATACCCTAAGTATGTAAATGCCAAAAGTCCATCGGACCACAGGCACTCACACATCGATTCATAGACCCACAGCACGAATCACACACTCACTCACAAACACACATAGGCACTCACACACCCACTCACAGAATCACACAAGCACTCATACACCCACTTGCAGACCCACACGGGCATTCGTACACCCACTCACAGACTGACACAGGCACTCACACACCCATAGCAAAACTCACACACCCACTCACAGATACACACAGGTACTAACACATCCACTTACAGACCCATAGCACCACTCACACACCCACCCACAAACACACACAGGCACTCCCACACCAACTCACCTATTCTATGGTTTTGTACGAGTGAAACCTGAGCCTAGCTATAACATCCCTGTAACATTTGTTATTTTCAGCGAATTTCTATGGTTTTTAAATTGTGTTTCCTAAGTGTAACATCTCTGTAACCTTTTGTATTTCAGTGCATTTCTAAGGTTTTTTTAAATTCTATTTGCTAACTATAATGACCCTGTAACCTTTGTTTTTTTAAGTGAATTTCTAAGTTTTTTCAAAATCTGTTCCCTAACTATACCCTGTATCCTTTGGTTTTTTAAGTGAATTTCTATGGTTTTTTAACTAGTATTTACATTTGCAGAGTGGTGGAGAAAGGGGGAGGGCCACTGACCAGCTCTCAGAAATCCTGCTGTCAGACTTACTGGAGGTTACAGGAGGGCTTGTTGGCCCCCAACGACTCTCAGCATCCAAGGGGACCTCATCCCCCAACCAGCAGTGCACCAGGAGGCACATTTGAAGAATGGTGGAGAAAGGGGGCGTGGCCTCCAAAGTGCTCTCAGCAATCCTGCTGTGTGGGACTTACTGGAGGTAACAGGAGGGGCAGTTTGCCCCTAAGGACCCTCTGGAGCCAAGGGGACTTCATCCCCCAACCAGCAGTGCACCAGGCGGCGCATTTGCAGAGTGGTGGAGAAAGGGGCAGTGGCCTCCAAAGTCCTCTCCACAATAAGGCTCTGTGAGACTTACTGGTGGTAGCAGGAGAGCTTGTTGGCCCCCAAGGACTCTCTGGAGACAAGGGGACTTCTTCCCTCAACCAGCAATGCACCAGGAGGAGTGTTTGCAGAGTGGTGGAGGAAGGGGGCATGGCCTCCGAAGTCCTCTCAGCAATCCTACTGTGTGGGACTTACTGGAGGTAACAGGAGGGGTAGTTTTCCCCCAAGGACCCTCTGGAGCCAAAGGGACTTCATCCCCCAACCAGCAGTGCACCAGGCAGTGTATTTGCAGAGTGGTGGAGAAAGGGGGAGTGGCCTCCAAAGTCCTCTCAGCAATCAGGCTGTTTGGAACTTACTGGAGGTAACAGGAGGGCTTGTCGGACCCCAAGGACCCTCAGCACCCAAGGGAACCTCATCCTCCAACCAGCAGTGCACCAGGAGGGATGTTTACAAAGTGGTGGAGAAAGGGGGCATGGCCTCCTAAGTCCTCTCAGCAATCTCACTGGGTGGGACTTACTGGATTTAATAGAAGGGCTTGTTGGCCCCCAAGGACCCTCTGGACCCAAGGGGACTTCATCCCCCAACCGGCAGGGCACCAGGAGGCACTTGTGCAGAGTGGTGGAGAAAGAGAGTGTAGCCTCCGGCAACTTGCCGGGCTGGCCTTTTTAAAAAAAAATATTCTGGAAGGGGAGCTGCATGGCCCCCTTTTTCTGGGTCAATTTTGCCCTGGGGGCCCCATCACCCCAGGGCCAGGCCTTTCTTTAATGGGGTAGAGGGCTGGGCCAGCCTTTTTTACATTTTTTTTAAGTTAAAGGAAGGGGGGCTCAGCTCTCATAGGCCGATTTTGGCTCTGGGGACACATCCTCCAGGGCCCGGCCTCTAGTGTGGTGCCCAGGTCCTATCCAGGGTACCCACTCACCAAAGATGGGGACCACAGGGGGAGCCTGAAGGCCCCCGCAGCCCCTGATGGCTCCCCACCTCCTGTGGAAGGCATTGCTTTTACACATAGGGAGCTACTAGCATGCAGCGCCTTGTGTGTATAAGCAATTATGCTCCGCTTTGAGCAAACGAGAGCAAAATGCTCTTACTTGCTCAAAGCAGACCACAGTTTCCTATGGCTTGGCGGGAGCGGTAAAGATCCTGCCAAGCCATAGCAAAGAGCTATGTTCCAGGTATGGGCACCCTGGGTGTCAGTCCCCAGGGTCATGTATGGCTCCAGGAGGGGGGTCACGTGACCCCCACCTCCTTTGTACTACACAGCCCCGGGACTGCGGGGGTGCCCCACGAGCCCTCCTCACTAATTTCATTGTCACCCCTCGCGGAATTGGTGGTCTGCAGGGCTGCGGGAGGACTCTTGGGCCCCCCTGTATTAACTTCACATTTTGTCCTGGGGAGGTGGCGGTCCCCAGGGCACGGGGGTTGCCAAATAGGCAGCCCTGCATTTTTATGAAAATTAAGCCCTGTGGAAATGGTGGTTTACGGGGCATAAAAAGCTCCAGTAGGAGTTGGGGCTTGTGCACCCCCCTGTTTTATTTCTATAATGGCCTAGGACCAATCCCAAACAGGGGCTGATTAATAACAAAGTGCAGGATTTTCGTTGGGATTTGCTTTTCCAGCACGACTCCCGCCAAAAATGTTTTTTAAAAAAAAGCTTTTTTAGCCCTTTTTAGTATTTAAAATATTTAAAGTAATTTGAAAGTATTTCTATTGCAAAACGTATTTACCTAAGGTGAAGTTCTGCGGTTCTGAAAAATAAATACAACTAAGTATTATTTTTATAAATTGGTCTCAGATTTATTCATTGAATGTGTGTCTCATTTATTGCCACTGTGTGTACAAAAAATGCTTAACACTACCCTCTGATTAGCCTAACTGCTCGCCGACACTATCACAAAAGAGAGCATTAGTATTATCTACTTTAGCCTCTGCAAATCCTCTGGAGTGCCACTGGACTCTCTGCACACTATACCTCATTTTGGTATGGTATATAGAGAGCCAGCTTCCTACAGGCCCCGTCACTGTCGTGAGAGGGATAGCTTCCGAGTAAAGGATGGCATCGCTCACCAAGACCAGGATAAACCTGTTTCCCATGGCTGTCTTGGGATCCAGTGGCCCCTCGATGTTGATGCCCACCCGCTTGAAAGGGGTGCTCACGATGGGGAATCGTTGGAGAGGGGCCTTATATTTCCCCCCACTCTTGCCACTTGCCTGGCAAGGTCGACAAGACCGGCAAAATGCATCTGAGTGCCTTCACATTTGGGGCCAGTAAAAGTGTCAACAAGCCTGTCAAAGGTCTTGCCCTGACCCACATGTCCTGCCAAAGGCACATCATGAGCGAACCCCAGAAGGAAGGTTCTGATGGTCAGGGGTACCACCAGCACACAGGCAACCTTAGGCTATCTATAAAAAAGACAATTTTCCCAGTAAATCAATTGTGACCTGGCCTCTTTGCTAGCTTCCTCGGCCTGCTGCCTAATACCCCTGAGAGTAATACATGCTGTCTGCTCCACGCAGACCTCTTCCCTGGTCTGATCCCCTTCTTACTGCCAAAAGGTCAGCTCATACTAAGTCTCCCAGTTCAGCTACCTCTTCCCCTGTTGGTTTCAGGGCGTCCCCCTCAGGCTCAGTCTCTGCCCGGACCGTGGCAATACCAGGGGTGGGTTTCCTGTGCCCCTTGCCCTTCCATTTCTCAGCAGACATCTGGGCCACTGTTTCAGTCTCCAGGTCCTTCTGCTTAACCCTGGGCTGCCATGGACCGTGTGGGCAGGCACGCCCACTCAGGCAACTCCAACATCTCCAAGTGCGACCTGAACTCCACCTCCCTCCAGATGGTATGCTCTAGGTTGTTCCCCAGCAGACAATCTACAGGCATGGATGGGCTCACAGCTACTCACAAGGAACCTGAGACCCCCCCCACTCAAAGGGAACCTGAGCCACTTTACAAAAGCGCTCACTGTTGTCTACTGCCACAACTTGGTGAAGTACATCAGGGAGTGCTTGCTCTTCAGACACCAGGTGACACCTGACAGTAGTCACACTGGCTCCTGTGTCTCTCAGAGCCTCTACTCTCTGTCCATTGATGGTCAACCACTGCTTGTATTTCTTAGTGTTGTCAGGCATTTGGCTTCATTGGACCATCTCACTGTCCCCTTGTGAGACAAAAGTTCATCTCAGCTTGGTCCCCACAGCCTCCTGGGCCCAACTCCTCCCCAAGCTCTATACTAGCCATCACCCATGACTGCCCACCAATGGGGCACTGTGCCCACTTGGGACACTTGGGGTCGCCCCTCATGTGACCCTCCTGATCACAAGCATAACATTTCCTTGGACCCCTCTCTAGGATTCACTGACGAGATCCATGGTTTCTTATCACCAGGGGCAGGAATCTTTACCCTAGGAACTAGCTTGGGGCCCTTTAGAGAACTCCTATGGTTTATCCTTGTCCCCCCACTCTTCTGATGGGGACACTGCCTATCCTTGTTGGAGTTTCACATGTACAACTTCTTTAGGACCCTGGTGCTGAGCCAATGTTCGGCCTCCCTATCAAGCTGCCTGGGGTCAGTAAGCTTGCTGTCAATCAGGTGGTGGTGCAGCTCTGGAAAACAGCGATTAGATAAGTGCTCCCACGCAATCAAATTGTAGATCCCCAGATAATCTGTTACCTCACTACCCTTCACTCAACCATCCAGTGCTCTGCAGTAGAAATCGATATACTCATCTCATGTTTGTGAACCAAGTTTAGTATTCTCCCTGAACTTCACTCTGTAACCCTCTGGGGTGAGACCATACCTCCTGACCAGGGCTTCCTTCATCTCAGGGAACATCATCTGATCTGCTTGGGGTAAGGCCAACAAGATGTCCCTCCCCTTCACACTGAAGCGGTTCCATAGACCTGCCCCCCAATCTCACTCACGGACCCTGTGTTCCCTTAAAGTGACCTCATAGCCCCTAAACTGCTGGTCAATGACATCCCTACAGCATAATCCTTCACTGTCTCCTTCGTTATGTGTACCTTTCCCTCTGTGTACACTGAAGAAATGCTGCCATCATGTGTGCTGGGCTTGGACTTCAAATGCTGCTCACTTAAATTAAATTCCTGATCCAAGACCATCTTTTTCTCTTCTATTTTGAGCCTGGCCAGCTCCAATTGGAACGTCTCCTGATGCTGCATTTTGAGCCTTTCTAGCACCATCTCATGCCTCCTGACCTCCCATCTGTCTCCAGCTCCTCTGGGGACAGACCTTTAGATGAGACACTGCTACCTGCCCTGGAGGGCACCTTACCCCACAGGTAGATCATGAACCATCAGTACATCCTCATACAAGTTTTGCTCCTCAATCTCCCCAACCAGACCCTTAGAGTTCCCACTGGCATTCCTGGCAGCTACCCAGGCCCTCAGCACCTTTTGTAGCTCCTCCATTTTGGTGAGACCTTTGAAGTGGACCTTGCAGTCCCTTCAGATTTGCTTAAGTTGCTGTACATTGTAGGACTCCAACCTGTCCTCCTAAAAAATTTAATCTGCAAAGGCAACTGATGATTCTCTAGAATGAGACATGCTTGTAGCAGAAAGCTCAAAAAGTATCCAAACTAAAAATGGTAAAAAGATAAACAGTATGTGGTTGTGTAATGGTCTGCACTCTGGTACTAGTGTACACCAATCACTGTATATCGAGTACAAATACAAGTCCTATCCTCACCGCTGACCACCAATATTAGAAATGGGGTTCTCTAGTTGACAGTGGCTTGTACCTTGTCCAAGTAGGGACCCTTATTCTAGTCATGCTAAGGGGATTACACAGCTAGGATAACCCCTACTCACCCCCTTGGTAGCTTGGCATGAGCAGTCAGGCTTATCTAAGAGGCAATATGTAAATCATTTGTACAAAACGCACACAGAATACATTAAACACACTACAAATGGACACCACACCAGTTTAGAAAAATAACCAATCTTTATCTGAATAAAACAAGATCAAAACAACAAAAATCCAACATACACAAGCAAAGTTATCACTTTTAAAAGGTTCAAAGCAGTTCAATCCATAGGAAACTATGGATGTGTCGCTTTATGGCAAAGTAACTGGGAGTAGGGGAGATGAGGTGCAGGGAAACCAAGCGGTGCAAAGATTCCTTACTCGCAGGGAAGGTGATGCGCCTATTCCTTGCTGCCAGAGGAGGTGATGTGTCGACTCCTTGCTGCACTGCAGAGGATGTGATGTGTTGATACCTTGCTGACAGGGGAGGTGATGCATCGATTCCTTACTCGAGAGGAGGTGATGCATCGAACTCCGGACATGCGGCCTCGGCTCCTTACTGCTGGGCAACATCGATGAAGAACTTGGCGCACAGGTGTGATTTGTTGAAAATCCGGACATGCTGGGACGATGTGGAGGCAGTGAAACAGGCATTGCGTCAATGTTCCAGCTGCGAGGCAGGTGATGCATCGATTTCTTCAGCCGCACAGCAGGGCCTGCATCGGAGTCGGAGCAGGTGCCTCGTACATCGGAGACAAAGTGCTCAGGACTCAGGCTGCCATGATCTTTCAGCCGCATGGCAGGTGCTACGTTGATTCTTCGGCTGCACCGCGGCGATGCATTGGTTTTTCAGCCGCATGGTGGTGCTGCATCAGGAAAAACAGGTACTGAAGGGCGATGCATGGATTTTCTTCTCTTCTTTGCGGAAAAGCCACCTCCAAGGGCCCAGAACAGGAAGTAGCACCACTTGGAAGGTCAAAACTCTCAGGAGAGGAGTTCAGGGGCTGCAGTTGAGGTATTTGATATCCCTGAGACTTCTTAACAGGAGGCAAGCACACACAAGCCCTTGGAGAACCTCGACAAGCAGGATACAGAAAGCAAACATCAGTCCTTTTACTGCCCAAGACAAAAGCAGCAAGAAGCAGGCCAACACAGCTGGGCACACAGCAAAGTGCTAGTCCCTCCTGACAGCTTATCTAGCTCTTCTTCTTGGCAGAATGTCCTCTTAGTCTAGAAGTGTTCTGAAGTCATGGTGTCACAGCTCCAGTACTTATACTAGTTTTTACCTTTGAAGTAGACAAACTTCAAAGAAAAGTCTTTGTAGTCCCAAGACCCTGCCTTTCCCTTCCCTTGCTCCAGACATACTACAGGGGGTTAGAGACAGCTTTGTGTGAGGACAGGCACTGCCCTATTCAGGTGTCAATGACAACTCCTCCCACCACTCTAGCTCAGGAAGACCCATCAGCCTGGTGTTGGGCCATCAGGACATGCAGGGCACACCTCAGCTTCTTTTGTGTGACTTCTAGAGTGAATGCACAAACAGCCCAACTGTCAGTCTAAACCAGACGTGGATTTCACAGTCAGGCAGAGGAACAGAATGGTAAAGCAAGAAAATGCCCATTTTCTAAAAGTGGCATTTTCAAACAAGCAATTTAAAAACCAACTTCACTAAAGGATGTATTTTTAAATTGTGAGTTCAGGGACCCCAAGCTCCAAATATCTATCTCTTCCCAATTGGAAGGTACACTTGTAAGACTTTACATGGCAGCTCTAATGATAACCTATGGGAGAGATAGACCTTGCATTAGTGAAAAACGAAATTGGAAGTATTTCACTATCAGGACATGTAAAACACACCAGTACATCTCCTACCTTTCACATACACGCACCCTGCCCATGGGGCTACCTTGGGCCTACCTTAGGGTTGCCTTACATGTAGAAAATGAAAGGTTTGGGCTTGGCAAGTGGGTGCACTTGCCAGGTCAACATGGCAGTTTAAAACTGCCCACGGCAGTTCATGCAGTGGCGGGTCTGAGACATGGCTGCAGGGCTACCTATGTGGGTGGCACAATCAATGCTGCAGGCCCACTAGTAGCATTTGATTTACAGGCCCTGGGCCCACCTGGTGCACTTTATTAGGGACTTACGGGTAAATCAAATATACCAATCTTGGATAACCAATCACAATCACAGTTTACACAGGGGGCACATGCACTTTAGCACTGATCAGCAGTGGTAGAGTGCCCAGAGTTCTAAAACCAGCAAAAACAAAATGCAGCACCCACTCAAACAAGCATTTACAATGCAGTAGGTCTCGCAATAGCGAGATTTTGAGCTATTGGCATTGGAAATGGCAATGCCTTTTATAATATTATAAGGCATTGTCATTTACAATACCAATAGGTCAAACTTTGGCAAAAGCAAGACCTATTGTATTGTAGAGCGCGGTGTCCGTGAAGCGGGTGCCGTGCTTACCAATGAAGTAAAAAAAAAGAAACATAGTGTGGTGTCCCTGAAGCGGGCTCAACATGCAAATTTATTTTTTTTAAAATAAAAGGTGAAAGAACGTGCAGTGGCCCTTAAGCGGACGTTGCGTTCTTCCAAAAAGTAATGATTTAATAAAACCTCGTCATTGTGCCGTGAATGACCTGGGGGTAGGGGACAGCCGCTTCTAAAGTTAGAGCGGCATAGCGCTCTATACGAAAATCGCCCGCCATTGTCCTGTGTGGGCGCGCTACAAATACAAAAAGCAGCCGCTATTGTCCCCATTAGTCATTAAACAAAATAGTGCTCACCCACTTATAATGCATACCGTGTAACAAGCCAAGTAAAAGGTCCAGTCATTATGGGAGGTAACAAATGCAGACAAGGCGGTACCAAGGAGGGACTAACAAGCCTCTTTATGAATCAGAAGCCAGCATTTACGAAGGACAATGACACAAGCCAATGACAAATATGAGCGGAGAGAGGGAGGGGCTTCCAGTGCATACTCCCTTAGGCTCGACCTAAAAACACTCTTGATTTCTGGAGAATTGAAACTAAAACATTTTATGGAAATCCAAGTCTGTGCTTTAGTATGGTTTACATGTCTTGCCTTCCCTAATAGTGTTAGCTATTTTTAGGATGGTGTATTTCTGTATGTTTTTTTCGTGTAGCATATTTCTCTTGCATGCCTTCTCTAAGAGTGTTATCTATTTCCAGGGTGTTGTGCTTCTGTACTTTTTTGTGTAGCATATTTCTCTAGTACAGTGCATATTCTGAACTGAGTCACCTTTAGGTGTGTATAATGGGCCACGATTGGGAGCTCTGGAGTTAAGGCTGAAGGCAGTGAGAGTTTCTAACGGTGCCTATCGGTGGTCAAACAGGTGTTCAGAATACTTGATCATCCAATCCTTGGCCTATCTGCATAGCGCACAGAACAACGGTCATGCATTCTATTTGTAATTGTGATTCCATGCAAATGTGTGTGAAGGAGGTACACAGTTGTCAATATTTTTACAAGGTGAAAGTAAAAGAAAATGCACTGTTTACAGGCGAGTGTGAGCGTTATTTGTTTGGGGGTAGTAAAGTGAAGGCGATACAAGGAAGTAAATTAAAAAAATAAAAATAAACTTACCTTGGTTTAAAAACAGCAAGCGTTTCTCTCTCCTTCCTTTCTATTGAGTGACCCTCGCTTTACTCTATGCATACCTTACATTTTCTGAGTATAGCCTGTGCTAAGTTGCATGCCTGTCTGCCTACTTACTATCATCGTATTTCTGAAAATTTCCCACACCTCATCTCAGATCACAACTTCCTTTTTTTGACGCCATATCTCCGCAAACAAACAATACCTAATGTCCTCTAACCTATCCATTCATTCCACCAACCAGTTATATGAACTCACACAACCCCACTAATGACAACCTCTAATACCAAATAATTCAATCTACTGCAAAACAAATGGTGCAAATACATGGAATGGCTTCCCTTGATAGCACAAAGCAAATCCTAACAACGACTGAGGAATCAGACACAGGAACACAACTACCAGACCACAAAAAACAGAACACAGATACCCTAACAGGTACGGGACACGGGCACTGTCCCCTTACCTCCACCTCCAAGCTAGAGTCATCAGCACTGAAAATCCAAGGAAACGACAACCAGTAAATACTGTAAAATACTAACCTTCTGTACATCTACCCTAGAAAGCTCCAGGGGACATAGGCGCTGGAAGCAGGGGTGAAGCACCCCCAAAATAACCATGCTGAAGTTCAGAAGGTGAATGAGCAATAAAGGTGCCTTATATTTTGTTTTTATCCCGTGACAGAGGTCAAGTATTAGACTGGACCTTCTGACAAATTGCTGCTTACTTTTAACATGGAGATTGAAGTTAACTTTTCTTTCGCCAGCTGCAAAGTGGGAGGATTTTGTTATGTGAACTATGTGACCATCTTTTTGAGTGTGAAAGAAAAGGACATGGGATGTTAAAATGTAACACACACCAAAACTCGAACTGTACAAATATTTCTAAATGTGTCAGCACTTAGAAAAGCACAAATTAAGCACTTTCTTTTGTGATTCTGAAGTTGTTGAAAACAAATATTTTACTAGGATCAAAACAAATCAAGACACTTTAGTTGGTGATGTAAGTTTTCATCAAAATCCAACTGCCACACATAATCATTTGTGCGCTGTACAGTTTTATTATCTGTGCACATTGCATGCCGATTTCAATGGAAAATGTGCAGTCTGTAACTGACAGTGCACTACCACACCATGCTTTAGTAACATATTTTCGACATTGTGCTCCAAAATGCACCACCGTCTAACATACTACATACACCCTGGTGCACATGGACTGATGTGCACCCACCTCCTGCTGAGTGGGCGTGTTCTTTGTGTGACGCTTGGATTTTTCACCATCCCTATGACTGCAGCACCCCCACTTTGAAAATTGCTCCAGCAACACTGTCAGGGGGTATACGTCCAGTGTACATTATTCCTAATTAAAACCGTTACCACTGCACAGGTGATTGAGTTTCTGTCACTCACAGTAACTTTTACTAAAGAGCATGTGCCGAGGCTCGGGTGCTTGGAGTTAGTTATGCGTCTGTTCAGATTTCCTGCTCGGTTTTCCCTGCACCGGGGTGCGGCCTCTCCATGCAGTGCCGGTGTACGTTACAGCTTCCCTCCCTGCCATCTTTACTTTCAGCTGGGATTTGGACACCTTGCCATTCTTCTCCAGGTCCAGTGCTGCGTGCCAGATGGACTTGAGCAAACCACCCTTCAGGTCCATTTGAGGGCCCACCTCGGGGCCTGGTGAGATGCTGGTGCCTGGAGGCCCGAGAGGGAGCGCTGCGATGCTTCAAAGGCAGGGTTCTGGTGCAGGGGTAAGGAGGCTGATGCTGTGCTGGGCCACTGCGAGGACTGCGGCGCATACCTGGAAGAATGGCTTTGCTGTGGAATGCACGAGGCCTTCACCTGGCCCATCCCCCACCTAGCCATGCTTGAAAACACGCCGACGGGAGAGTAAATGGGAGGAGACTGACTGCGCGGATCAGTACCTCCAATGTAGATATTGTGGTAAACACGGTGAGGGAGCAGAGACTAACTGCACAAGCCTTTCTGCATTCTCACGAATTTGTTACAAGATGGTTCGTCATTCACAAATCTTCGCCAAGTGTGGAACTCAAATTAAAGTGCGCATATACTTTAGACCCTAACAATCAGGAAAGGCTGTAAATGTGTTACAAATTCCAAATTTTTTTTTTGAGATGTTGTGGCTTTCCACACGATATTTTGTGTGAGTGATTCTATGTCAGTTTTTCAAAAGTATGTCAAATTATCCTGTCCAAGTTCCTGACCAGTTCCGCCTCTACGAGCATAAGGCGCTCCTCCTCCTCTTTGTCAGACAGTGGAACTTCAAGCGCTTTACGTTTTTTGGTCGTCACTGGAATAACTAATAGCGCTTCCCATCACTCACTTGGCTTTGCAGCACTCTAAATAAACAAGCATTTGCAATGCAATAGGACTCGCATTTACGCGAGACCTATTGCATTGCAAACGGTAGTCATCACGGACAACGGGAGGGAGGGCGTGGGGGTAGAAGGCAAGGACAACGGGCGGGCGGGGGCAAGAATGCACGGACAACGGGAGTGCGGGCTGGGGGTGGGGGGGAGAAGGCACGGACAATGGGAGGGAGGGGGGGAGAAGAGAAGGCAGTAGGAAAGCCCCATTAAAGAAAATAGTGCTCACAGTCTAAATAACACGTACCGTGTAAATCTCGAAGTAAAGGGGCCAGTCACCATGGGAGGTGACAAATGAAGAGGAGGCGGTACTAAGGAGGGACTAACAAGCCTATTGATGAATCAGAAGCCAGCATTTAGGACAGATAATGACACAAGCCAATGGCAAACATGGGCGGAGAGTGGGTGGAGGTTCTATTCGCTACTCGTCTACAATAAGTCTCGCAGAGCAGCACATGCGCGCTGACTCAGGCTCAACCTAAAAACAGGAGCTCAGAAGCAAAAAAGACAGGGGAAAAACATGCCAAAGATGCCACGTCTAATAGCAATTAATATATTTAATTTTAAATTTTCATTAAAGTGTGTGTAGGGTTTTTTTGGTTTGAAAAGAGCAAGTTCTGCATGTACGTTTTTTTGGTGCAGTGACCCAAGATTCTGCCTCCCGCTTTTAGGTCAGTGGAGCTTAAACTTAAGATCGTGCACTAAAAAACACAAACACGGCCACTGGTAAAGGAGCATGTGCACATTGATAAGAAGCCATACCAATTGTAGATGTAAAGCATACAAACGTCGATTACATATCACACAGTTACATTCACCCATAGTTCCTTCCCAGCTGCCAGCGCCCATACACAAAGGATTCTCTTAACACGCCAAGATAACACAAAATTGTAAGATAAAGAATTATTCTACATTGCTCCTGTTTTTCAAGCCCACAGTGCTTAATCTGGAAAGAAATAAGTGTCAGGGCCCTTGTCAGGAGACCAATCCAGCTTGCACCACATATTGCTACTTGCAGCACTGTCATTGATAGTATCAACACAACTACTAACCATCACACTCCTACAAAAGTGTGACAATCTAGACTACTCTATGCCCCAAGCGCTATAAGAATGGCTTGGGCTGCAGGTAATAGTCATTTTTAGTGTTTATTGAATTAATAAACAACATATATTGTGCTCATCTCTAAATTAGACAGACAGCGCCGCCTTGTGGCTAGTTTCCACAAGCGCCTATATTGACAATTAAGTGCCGGTGGCTAGCACAGAAAATGCCCCTGGCTGACAGTGTAATTGGCGTTCATCATTATTAACGGGGACCATTCAGGCTCTGGATACAGCTAGCATTGGCAAAGCCAATAGGTTTCACCTAGGCGAGATCTATCGGCTTTATCAATGTTTTTTAAACATGTTGCCTAGCAGCGCCTGCGCTGCTGTGCAACATGACTGAAACTGAACAAAATAGCTCTATGACGCAGTCAGCAGTGGTCACGTCATATTACTATTTTTTTTCTACTTTATGCCATGTTGCATAGCAGCTTGCGCTGCTGTGAAACATGTCCAAAACACATTGACAAAGCCAATAGATCTCACATAGGTGAAACCCGTTGGCTTTGCCAATGCTTGGTTGTATATCTTTAAACCAGGGTGCTCTGGGGCTCGTATGCAGACTATCGAGTACAAAAATATCAACATGCAAAATATTGTCGCTAAAATATCGACATCCGGATTATCGTGAAGTAAAATTTATATTGGCAAGTATAGATTTACTATACTATACTTAATTTCATCTCGTTGTACCTTGAAGAGTTGTATCGCCAACGTACATATTTGTGGAGTTGACTGTAGTAAAACTGCTTGCCTATATATTTACCGTCAAAATACTGTGAAAGTCAGTATTCTGGTGAGAATATTTTTTGCATGCTGATAATTAACTCGGCTGTTAGAATAGTATGCAAAAAATATAATCTGACATAAATATTGTTTACTAAATACCGTTTACAATAGAGCGATCTTTCTGTAACTGATATTTAGGACACAACAGGCATAATAAACGATATTCTTACTACGATATTCAGGATTCACATCATTTAAAACCTGATATGCTTAAGTGTTGTGCAGAGCTTTACAAATTCTACAGAAAAATTAAATATTGCACATTTTCTAGTCCAAGTCCTTATCTGCAAAGGCTACAATTAACAAAATACCTTCATCACCCTCAGAAACAGACACAATTGGTCGGGCCAAATTGTGATCTACTAGCCTGACACACAAAAAAGAAAGCATGAAAAAACACATCTGGAATGCAATTAAAACCAACCAAAAAGCTGCTATCTTACACAAAATCAAAAGCAAGAATAAGAAAATAAAGGAGTTCATTCAAGTGGTGCTAGATTTTATGCAGGAAATGGGAATAGAGAACATCAAAACAATGCAGCCAAGTGAAAGGACAGAAGATAATAAACACAGGCTCAGTATATACGAAGACAATTTTGCCAGGGACAGGCACATTGGTGCAGTGAGACCCTACTAATGGCGACAGTCATTAGTGTTTTGCAAGCTACATGTTAATGTATTTTAATGTTCATTAATACATTTTTATAATAGCAAAAATGAATCTCACTTGAATGAATTATATGCTACTTCAAAGATCACTTTATTCGGTTGTTTACTTAAAACCATCAAAGTATGCAAGTACATCCAGGAATTTACAAGTTAAAAAACGATTAAAACAGGATAAATTCTTGGGTTACATCTAAAATATGTAATAAAAAAAGCATGGACAAAACATAAAAACCATTAAAACAAGCAATCACCCTATTAACTATCATGCATTTAGAGAACACAGCACTTGGGAAGCTTGGAATGAAAGCTTGTGTAAAACACCCAATCCATTTGCGCCGATAACCAAAATTTCATGATCACAAAAAATACATTCTAATGATAGCAATCGGCACCAGCTACGTCAAAAAGTCTCTCGATTGATCCAGAACGAGAATAAAAAACGACTGACTGCAAAGACTATTGGTCCTGTAGTATCAGTTTTCAGGATTCTGTAGGCAGCCTGGTATTGCGTAACTCCAATGTTTAAGCAGATCAGTCGCATCCACCTCCTGCGGATCAATTGATATTTAGTGCAAAAAAAGAGTATGTGTTCTTCAGTCTCTTTTTTTCTAGCACATGCAGGGCAAAGTTCTACAGATAAACCTACAGCCTGATAGCTAGGAAACCTTAATAAAAGGTTGCCATACCTGAATCTAATGTATAGACTTTTGGCAAGTGGTGGTGTAATTTGGTCCAGAAAGGGATCAAAGCAAGCGTGTGGCTTTGCACTTAAAAATTGTGATGTTAGTTGGCATTTGCTGACCCGGTGACATAACGCTCTCCCACAGCCACCCAGTACATAGACTTGAGCTTTAATCGATCTTCTCTAGTAGCCCTCTCTGGATGTTCCCATAATTCTGACATACCAAGTTTTATAAACCAACTTGCAACATGTTTAAACCAGGGTAGACTTTTGGCGCCGCTGATCATCAAAACCTCCCTCAGGGAATTACAATAATCAGAAAGCTGCGGTGTTGTCCACAAACGCAGCCAGTATGTTAAAGGTTTCAATGAAGCCATGTCACCAATTCTTTTTGTTCCTAGGTCAAAGAACAATGGGATTAAAGGGCTAGTAATAGGTACTGAAATAAGTGATCTAGTAAAGATGTTTTCAGATATCGTCAGTTTGTGTGTGTTGATGTACCCCCATATTTCTGCTCCATACAGAGCTCCACTCTGAGCTTTTGCCCGGTACACTTCTAGTGCGGGAGTCAATGATCGAGTGTAAGATTCCCTGTGGTATCTCAGTATTGATTTTGACCTGTGACTGAGGGTAAGATGGCTCTTTTCCAGTTGTTGTTCCCAGCCAAGTGTGTCGCTTAGTCTTATCCCCAGGTAATCAAAGTTTTTCACACGCTCTAAATGTTCCAGTGCAATCCTGACCTCTCTTGATTTGCCCTTAGCTTTCCCAAACACCATGAATTTAGTTTTGGCAATGTTAAGTTCCAAACTCCTGCTCTTACAGAAATCTAAAAACGTATCCACTAAAATTTGCAAGCCCATTGGGGTTGTGGAAATAAGTAAAGAATGGTCTGCAAAAAGCAAGATTGGGACTTTCTTACCGTTCATGACAGGAGAGTCATTCCTACAATCCAATAGGTTACTTGCCACATCATTAATAAATAGAGAAAATAATGTTAGAGCAAGCACGCACCCCTGACGCACCCCACATTCTATGGGTATTTTGTCAGTTAATTCGCCACTTGTCCCCCATCTAACCTGGTCATAGTTGTCCTCGTGGAGTCTAGCTATCAAAGTCACCAGGTCTATGGGGGTTCCTAAGTCAAGCATTATTTTCCACAACATTTCACGTGGCACTAGGTCGAACGCAGCTCTGAGGTCGACAAATGCTACGTAGAGTTTTTGTTTTTTCAATAACACATATTTCCAGTTAACAGGATGAATCTGAAAGCCTGATTGCACGTACTAATTTTGGAACGGAAACCTGCTTGATAAGGGGACAGTATCGCCTTCTCATCCATCCAGCTTTGGAGTTTATCCAAAACTTGACATGCAAAGATCTTTTGCAAGTTATCTATCAAGCTGATAGGTCTATAATTGGAGGGGACTAAAGCATCACCCTTCTTATGTATGGTGATTATCTCCGCTACCCACTAAGTTGATGGAATAGCCCCACCAGCCGATATACCGTTTGTTAGGAGGTTTATATATGGAGCCCATACCATTGGTTCTGATTTATATAGATCTCCTGGTATCTGGTCAGGACCAGGGGCCTTTCCTGCCTTGAGTCTGTTTATAGCTGACACAGTCTCCTCCACGCTAAAAACTATTGCTGTACCAGTATGACAGAAAAAGTGTTAAAAGTAATTTGATTGGGTCTTATGTTGTTTGTGCAATCGGCATCTGGGTTCCTAGAGTATAGTGTGGTAAAATGCTCAACCCAGACCTCCGGCTGAATGTGATAGCTAGGGGTATTTGTGCTTTCCATGTTGCCCTTTGCGAGGATGTGCCAGATCAAACGAGTATCTTTACATTTGGCTGCTAGTACCAGGTCCTGCCAGTTTTTGTCTGCAAAATCACGTTTTGCTTTGTTAAGTGCAGTTTTGTATTTATTGCATGCCCTCCCTACCCCAGACTGACTACGGTCCTTAATTGCTAGCTGCAGGGCCGCTTTTGCTGATTTGCATTCGCGATTAAACCATCTGTTGTTAATTTTGCTAACGGGCCTGCTACCAGAGCTATTTTTGGTAAATATAGTTTGTAATGCTCTGTAGAATTCATTGTGCACATATAATATCAAAGTTGGCCCTGGGGGGTGTACACTATCCTGGCTGCTGCACAAACCAGACAGGAAATGTGCAAATAATTCATAGATCCTAAGGTATAAGTGCGGATCTGCAAGTATTTTGGGCCAGGTGACTCTTCTACGGTTGTTAGTTACGAGATGTTCCTCCGCCCTGGATAGACAGCTGGGTAGCTGCCTGACCAATGCAGGACCCTTCATTTTTAGCAGCAAGGGATTGTGATCGCTGTCAAATCTCGAGGCAATTAGCATGTCCTCAACTAATGCCCAAATTCTAAGGTCAACAAGAATGTAATTGATGACGCTTGTACTGGCACCCCGTTTAAAAGTGGTTTGCCTACTCATGTCAGATACGGTCCTCCCATTGCATGCCCTCAAGCTCCTTCCTACAACCAATGATGCAATCTGCAGCGACACAGCCGATGATCGATAGCAATTTTTGACCATTTCCAAATTGGGTATACCCCAGATCTCATTCTCCTCTTCCAATAAGATACTTAGTAAGGGGGAGGGTTCAAAGGTGGCATTAAAGTCCCCTGCAACTATGATCTTAGACTTACTTTGATATTCCCCCACCAGATCATCTAGCTGTGATAATACTGCGGACTCATTATTATAAGGTTCAGACCTAGCATAGATGTTAAATATGGTTAGGTTTAAACCTGTTGGAAAAATAAACTGGATCCCCAGTATATCTTGAGATTTTATTATCCAAAAAGCTGCCATCTTACACAAAATCAAAAGCAAGAATAAGAAAATAAAGGAGTTCAATCAAGTGGTGCTAGATTTTATGAAGGAAATGGGAATAGAGAACATCAAAACAGTGCAGCCGAGTGAAAGGACAAAAGATAATAAACACAGGTTCAGTATATACGAAGACAATTTTGTCAGGGACAGGCACATTGGTGCAGTGAGACACTACTAATGGCGACAGTCATTAGTGTTTTGCAAGCTACATGTTAATGTATTTTAATGTTCATTAATACATTTTTATAATAGCAAAAATGAATCTCACTTGAATGAATTATATGCTACATCTTTTAGCTTCACACTGAAAACTAAAAATAGCAGATATAATTTTCAAATCATATTTGCAACACATAATTTATCTTCACTTTTATAGGATATTTGAATTTTAAATAGGTCTCAGACACTCGGAAGTGGATAAAAGTTTAAATCAAAACTTACTTAGATGTTTCCACCACTTGAGAAATAATGTGGCCCTTGAAATGGGACTATTTATTCAATTGTTTATGCTGCTTTTCTCCTATGCAATGGACACTTTTGTATCGCTAGTTCACCTTTTTGCTGCACCTTTTGAGGAAGATTATAGTGGTTCAGAATAATGATGTGAAAGTATTGCTTACGCCAAAAGATGGGTAACCACCCTTAATATGACTGCATGCAGGACTACAGAGGAACAATAATTGACTCCATCAAAACTTGCCTCCTTGGAATTCTCTCCCTGACACATGCATCAACAGGGAGAGAATGCATCCAACCATCAACTGTGCCTTGAGGCGAGGACACAACAGTTGCATTCCCTCTTCCTAGTATCCATCATGTCTGCCAGTTGAGAATTTCTATGGTCTTAGAGATTCAGAGACCCTGAAGAGAAGATATTGTGCAGCACCCAGTGGAATGTGTAGGCTTTGTCAGGAATCAGGCCCATTAAGCGCCTTCCTGGTACTTAGTCGGGCGATACTACCTCTCCCAGAATGCAGTTGTGAAGGGGAGGAGAAGCTATTTAACGCCCAGACGCACGCTGGCGAGCGTGCGTAATTCTTGTATCGGAGAACTCCTCTTGGCTGAGAGAGTTCTGGTCCTGTGGATAACAGCCTGTGCATTGCTTTGTTTGGGCTACGGAGTATTTCCTGTTTTCGAATGGTTTCTTAACGATCTGCGGTTTAGGAGTAAACCGCGTTGCCGTTCCATGGTGATTAGCGGCTTGGATCTCTGATGGCTGAACCGTGCTGCAGTCTTCAAGCGTCTAGCGGTGGAGCGTTCTTCCGCTAAGACGCCGTTTGGAATTTGTGTGTTGCCAGAAAGTCAGTCCTCGGTAAAAGGAGCTCTTAGAGGACTACCGCGGGGCAAGGAGGTGAAGCGGAACCTTCACCTGTTTTTCTGGAGGTAGGAGTGAATTGCCTCGACTTTCGTTTCTTGTTACTAATTTTTCTTGGCAGCATTTCATTTTTGTCTTCAATTAAGTACCGTAAGGAACTAGAACATTAACTTGTGCTGAATCTAGAAAGGACGAATATTTTTGGGATCGGCAATCCATTGCTATGAGGAAATAGCCTTAACAGAGTTTCTATTGTTTTGGGACGTTAAGATTCAGTTGTTGCTTCTCTTTATTTTCCTCCTTTTTGAAAACACTGCATTTGAGACGTTATATGCAACATTGGATTGAGACTTTGGTTATTTCATATTCCATTTTTTCTGATTTTGGACGTCTCCTTTTTGTGCATTATTTTATGTAGGAAATGGTATGTATCTGGGTCACGTGATGTGTCTACAAATGATGAAGATGAAGGTTTCTGTTTAATCGTTTGTTTTGTGCCTTGTAGATCTATTCAACGGATGGAAGATTAGTTTTCCTGGTGAATAGAAGATTGGTTGTGTTTTTCGTTATTTACAAAGGTAGAAGGGATTTTCTTTAGTGAGAACAAATGAGAGTAGTCACTATGTTTGCATGATCTCATGGTATTGTTCTTTGTCTTCTAGGTTCCCTTTCCCAGCTGTTCCTTACCTACCCTTCCCTCACTTGATCACTCTAATACTCTGTAATACTGAATGTGGAGTTGGGGATATCGAGAGATGGACCCCTTATTGCATCGCCTGGATTCTGAGGAGTCATCATCTCAAGTGGCATGAGATCCTGACAGAATTACGCACCCACGAATTAGTACTCCTCCCGATCCAGGTAGAGCAATAACATGGCTTCCATGGAAGATGTCCTTCACGCATTAGTATTAGTTCAACAGGAATTAGCCTCATCTAAAGCAGAAACCGCCGCACTGAGGGAGAAGGTTGATAAACTTACCTGAAATCCTTTTGATGCACCAGCCTCCACTCCCCAGATTTAAGTGACTTTTCCCCCTCCCATTCCTTTAGCTAACCCAGAGAGATATACAGGTGACCCACAGAAGATACAGGTGTTTTTGACACAAATAATGCTTCATTTCTCTTGTAAACCAGCGTCATTTCCCAATAACCATTCAAGAGTTGCTTTCGCTATATCTTATTTGGTTGGAGACGCTGCCAATTGGGCCGTGTTCTTGGTTAGAAACAATGATCCTGTATTGTCGGATTGGGCAGCCTTTCGTGCTGAGTTTGAGAGGGTTTTTGACAGACGTGCTACCACATTTAGTGCGGACCGAGAATTGTTAGATTTAAGACAGGGGAGAAACGATTTAGTAACATACCTTACTTCCTTTAATCGGTTGGTGGCAGAAGCCGCTTGGTCAGAAGAAAAAAGGATGTCACTTTTCTATCAGGGTCTGAGAGAGGATATGAAAGATGTTCTGGCACAAATAGATCCGCTGCCTACAAATTGTACTGATTTGATCAATTTGACTTTGAGACTTGATGGTCGCATGGCAGAAAGAGGGAGAGAAAGAAAGAGAGTAGACAGAGCTCCTCCTAGATTTGACAAAAACCCTAGAAAACCTTTTTTGAGTAATGAGGTAGGGGCAGAACCTATGGAAATCGGGGCAATGAGAGCTCCTTTATCGAGAGAGGAAAGGGAGAGTCGTTGAGTTCAAGGGTTGTGTATGTACTGTGGTAAACGAGGGCACTTTGTAAGAGAATGCCCCACTAAACCCAAGTCACAAGGCACCTTTCCAAAGAATAAGAAAGTAGCAGTTACTGCTACGAATCCAGATTCAGGAGCATCAGGAATATCCGAGTCCTTTCCTTTGGTAGAGAAGGTATGGAAGATTCCGTCTTTGTCAACTACGGAACTGAAAGATACAGAATCTCACATTGTGCTCCCTATGAGTCTTGAGTGTAACAAACTCATACATCAGGTATTGGTTATGTTGGATTCAGGGGCCACAAGAATTTTCATTGAGAGTGGGTTGGTTAAATGCTTAGCTTTAGGTAGTGTTCCTCGTGAAACGACGGACGAAGTATTGGCAGTGGATGGCAAACCTCTGAAATCTGGTCTCATCACGGATCAAACAGAACCAGTGAGATTGTCAGTAAAAGATGACCACAAGCAGCATGTGGAAGAATTATCATTAAACTTCATTGAAGCTCCACAGTACGAAATAATTTTGGGGATGCCTTGGTTTTGGCATCATAATCCCACTATAGATTGGAGGGATAAAACAGTAAGGTTTTTATCGGATGTTTGTCAAGAGCATTTCAAACAAGTCACCCTTTCTCAGGCCGCAGCATTAACATACCCATTTTATGTGGCTACTGCAGCTGAAAAAGAGGTGATACTACCTTCAGGGTATGAACATTATGCAGACGTTTTTAGTGAAGTCCAGGCAGAACAGCTACCCCCTCACGGACAATATGATTCTCAGATTGACTTGGTAGAAGGAGCACCCATTCCCGCATGCAGAGTTTATGCCTTGTCTGATCTAGAAACCAAATTTTTGAGGGACTATCTTGATCACTATCTGGAACTTGGGTTTATTCGACCTTCATGTTCCCCTGCAGCCTCTCCTCTTTTTTAATATCCAAAGCAAATGGTGATCTGAGAGCCTGTATTGACTATCGCATGTTAAACAAAAACACCATACGTAATAGGTACCCTTTGCCACTCATCTCTGTGTTATTGGACCAGGTGAGCGAGGCCACTGTTTACACCAAGTTGGATTTAGGAGGAGCCTACCACTTGGTGCATATTCGAGAGGGAGATGAGTGAAAGACAGCCTTTAAGACTCGTTATGGCTTATTTGAATATGCTGTAAGGCCGTTTGGGCTTTGCAATGCCCCAGCGGCATTCCAGTATTTTTTGAATGACGTCCTCAAGGAATATGTGGACCACTTTGTAGTGGTCTACATTGATGATATTTTGATTTATTCCACTTCTACTGAGATACACGAAGAACAGGTTATTTTAGTATTAAAAAAGCTAAGAGAGCATCACTTGTTCTGCAAGCTGAGCAAGTGTGAATTCAGTGTGTGTGAGATGGAATTCCTAGGGGTAATGCTTTGTCCGGAAGGGTTGCCTATGGCTGAACGTAAGGTACAAGCTGTGCAAGAATGGCCTACCCCACAAAATGTGAGAGACGTCCAATGTTTTTTAGGATTTGCGAATTACTATCGCAGATTTATTTTACATTTTTCCCAAGTGGCAATTCCAATCTCAAGACTGCTCAGAAAGGGAGTTCCTTTTGTCTGGACCAGTGAGGCTACTGAGGCTTTTGCTTACTTGAAAAAGGCGTTCACTACTGCTCCTGTACTGAAACATCCACAGATTGATGTTCCCTTTGTTGTAGAAGCAGACGCTTCCAATGAAGCCATTGGCGCCATTCTCTCCCAAAGGGATAAACATACAGGACAGCTACATCCAGTGGCATATTTGTCTAAAAAATTGAACCCTGCGGAAATGAACTATACTATTGCCGAAAAAGAACTGTTGGCAATAAAAAGGGTGTTTCAAGAATGGAGACAATATCTAGGGGGGGCCCGTTACCCAGTCACTGTGTATACTGACCATAGGAACCTTCAGTGCATGAAGACTAATCGACATCTCTAGCAAAGGCAGATGAGGTGGATGCTGTTCTTCGCAGAATATGACTTTGTCATTACGTTCAGATCAGGAACAGAAAACCGCAAGGCAGATTCTTTATCCAGGCAAGAATCCATAGAAGACCGCATGAACAAAGCTACCGAGGCTATCATTGACCCCACAAAGGTGCTATGTGTTACAAGGGTGGAAAGCTTCTTAGAGGAGATACACAAGCACAAACCAACAAAGGTCTGGGAGAAATGGGCAGATCACGATGTCAACCGCAAGATAAAACAAGGGTTACCATTCTACAAAGACAAGCTATATTTGTCTACACAAGAACTTCAGAAGAGGGCGTACACATGGTGTCATGAGTCCACCCTGGCGGGTCATCCTGGAGTCCTAAAAATGACCAAATCAGTACAACGACACTTTTGGTGGAACAATTTGTAAAAACGTGGGTGTCTCATTGTGAAGAATGTGCTAGAGCAAAAGGTGAAAACACCAAGAGTAAAGGGAAACTCATACCAATGCCTACTCCTCTCCAACCATGGCAGACTATCAGTCTGGATTTTATAAGTGGATTACCTATGGATCAAGGATACACAGCCATATTAGTGGTAATAGACAGCCTGACTAAAATGGGACACTTTATTCCTTGCAAAAACTTACCCACAGCAGGTCAAACCGCTCAAATGTTGTTGAGTAACGTTGTTCGTATACATGGGTTTCCAAAAGTGATTGTGTCTGACAGAGAACCCCAGTTCATAGCAAGGTTTTGGAAAATGTGGTGTAAGGCATTAAAAATTAACTCTGCATTATCTACAAGCTTCCATCCACAAACCGATGGCCAAACAGAAAGGCTAAACCAGACTCAAAAGAAATATCTAAGATGCTATGCCAAAGAAGCACATGATTCATGGGTATCATTATTGTGGACAGCGGAACTGGCGTACAACAATGCATGGCACAGTTCGACAGGAGGGACCCCTTTTTTGGCTAACTTTGGTTACAATGCAAGAACACTGCCCATAAACATACCTGAGGAGATCATGGATCAGCCTACTGTTATGGAACACATTAAAAAACTCCAAGCTATTCATAAAGAAGTGAGGGGGCATTTGATACGGGCCATACAAAAATACAAAAAGTGGGAAGACCGCCACAGAAAAGAGGGTCCTCAGTATCAAGTGGGAGATCGTGTATGGTTATCCACGAAGAATATCCGGTTTAAACTACGCAGTGTATTCCACCCTAAATTCATTGGTCCCTACACGATTCTTAAGCAGATCAATCCAGTGGCCTATAAATTGAAGCTACCCAATAGCCTCAGGATACATCCAGTGTTTCATTGCAGTCTTTTGGAACCAGCTGTTGGGGCTCGGTGTCACACTACACCTCCTGTGGCCTGTGATGGGGGTCTTGAGTATGAGGTCCGGAGCATATTGGATTCCAAATATCGGAGGGGCAAGCTGTGGTATCTTCTTTCTTGGAAAGGCTACACTGCTGAAGATGATTCCTGGGAACCCTGCACGAATGTGCATGCTCCCGCTGCTGTGCGTTCCTTTCATCGGAGATACCCTTCCAAACCTGGATCTAGGAGGCGCATGGCAGGTGGGTCTACTGTCAGGAATCAGACCCGTTAAGCGCCTTCCTGGTACTTAGTCGGGCGATACTACCTCTCCCAGAATGCAGTTGTGAAGGGGAGGAGCAGCTATTTAACGCGCAGACGCACGCTGGCGAGCGTGCGTAATTCTTGTATCGGAGAACTCCTCTCGGCTGAGAGAGTTCTGGTCCTGTGGATAACAGCCCGTGCATTGCTTTGTCTGGGCTATGGAGTATTTCCTGTTTTCGAGTGGTTACTTGACGATCTGCGGTTTAGGAGTAAACCGCGTTGCCGTTCCATGGTCATTAGCGGCTTGGATCTCTGATGGCTGAACCGTGCTGCAGTCCTCAAGCGTCTAGCGGTGGAGCGTTCTTCCGCTAAGACGCCGTTTGGAATTTGTGTGTTGCCAGAAAGTCAGTACTCGGTGAAAGGAGCTCTTAGAGGACTACTGAGGGGCAAGGAGGTGAAGCGGAACCTCGTATTCCCTGTTTTTCTGGAGGTAGGAGTGAATTGCCTCGACTTTCGTTTCTTGTTACTAATATTTTTATTAATATTTTTCTTGGCAACATTTCTTTTTTGTCTTCAATTAAATACCGTGAGGAACTAAAACATTAACTTGTGCTGAATCTAGAAAGGACGAATATTTTTGGGATCGGCAATCCATTGCTATGAGGAAATAGCCTTAACAGAGTTTCTATTGGTTTGGGACGTTAAGATTCAGTTGTTGCTTCTCTTTTTTTTCCTCCTCTTGAAAACACTGCATTTGAGATGTTATATGCAACATTGGATTGAGACTTTTGTTATTTCATATTCCATTTTTTCTGATTTTGGACGTCTCCTTTTTGTGCATTATTTTATGTAGGAAATGGAATGTATCTGGGTCACGTGATGTGTTTACAAATGATGAAGATGAAGGTTTCTGTTTAATCATTTGTTTTGTGCCTTGTAGATCTATTCAATGGACGGAAGATTAGTTTTCCTGGTGAATAGAAGATTGGTTGTGTTTTTTCATTATTTACAAAGGTAGAAGGGATTTTCTTTAGCGAGAACATATGAGAGTAGTCACTGTGTTTGCATGATCTCATGGTATTGTTCTTTGTCTTCTAGGTTCCCTTTCCCAGCTGTTCCTTACCTACCCTTCCCTCACTTGATCACTCTAATACTCTGTAATACTGAATTTGCAGTTGGGGATATCGAGAGATGGACCCCTTATTGCATCGCCTGGATTCTGAGGAGTCATCAAATCAAGTGGCATGAGATTCTGACAGGCTTCCTAGAGTGTTTCGGAAGACTACTAGATAACCTGTTAGAGGTTTCACTAAAACTCACTTTCTCCAGATGTGTTTATTGTAAAACTACAGCCAGTGCACATAAATATCATTCTTGATAGAAATTGTATGACCCAGATCGTGTACAATATGAAATCTGAGCATCTAATTCCAATATGTGCTACAAGTATTGCAATACTGTACTTATGGCTATTCATAGGATGTATGAAATTCCGAGCTGATACAGGAGGCACACATGTCAGGAATATAGTGAAGACTTAAGTATGGAGATTTCCATCTAAATGCTTCTTAAATTGTTAGACAAAGGTCCAGTTCCATAATAGTATCCAAACCAGATTGGCCTCTGTCATGAAAAGTCCTCTGTGAACAAAGGGCAGGGCAACGGGAATAACGTGATTGTGCGGCCGTGGCGATTTTTGCATAATCATAGATTTGCCACATAATACATCATCTGCTGCACAATCTGAAGATTGCAGCAAAAAAATGTGTTTCTAGCTCAAACGGTTGGAAAGTTGCTATAAATGTAGCAACACGTATTGCCGCTCAGTGCAAAGCCCTTTACAAAACTTGAGTGGTCATCTTTTTGTTGATTATTGCTTTATTTGGGTTTTAAATTGGTACTAAGGAGGTGCAACCAAAGCCCATAAAGTGATACCATGTTTAAAAATAGTGAGATAATGATGTGCCACATTATGCTGTGTAATTTGCCTTTCCTTGCCGCATAATTTACTCAACCCTGCCACATCATTTTGCCCTCTCCTGCTGCATAATTTCAGTCGCCCTGACTGAGGGCTTTCCCTCTGTTGAGAAGCATGCTTGAACAGGAAAACAATACCAGCAGTGTGCATCGTTTTCACAGCCTTTTTTTCACAGTCTTTTTTTAACTTGCCAGCAAATCCCCATTAGAGTAGCAGGTTGCTCAACTCCGCTCCGTCATTAACCTTGACTACAACAAAAAGGACTGTGGGAAAGAGTAAGTCCTTCGAAAACGAAGTTTAAGGAAATCCTGGAAAAGAAGGAACATCTTTACTATGAGAGACAATGGTGAATGTCAATCCTCAACAACCACAGCCCTAGGTTCACCCACATTTGCAAGGTTATCTGCTTGATATTCCTTTTTGTATTGGGTGTTAATCTGGCAAAACTGGAACTCTGGGCATTGGAACGTCAGGCACTTTCAATTTACCAGTTTGGATTCCGACCTGGGCTTGGAACGGTGGAACAATCTCTTAACTTATCATTAGTTGTTCAAAAGTATACTAAGGCACAAAAGGGCTGCGTTCACCTAGCTTTTATGGACCTAACCTGTGCTTTTGACACAGTGAATCGTAGTCAATTGTGGTCCATAATGTCAGAAATGGGGATTGACAAAGCAATTATTATCTTGCTTAGTAGACTTCATGAACACACCACAGCCTCAGTCCGTTACAGCTGTGAGGGAGATTTGACGGAAGGCTTTCCCTCTGAAATGGGTGTAAGGCAGGGGTGTGTCTTGGCCCCATTTCTCGTTTTATTATATATTAATGGGCTGGGAGATCAACTGTGTAAGGTGGAAAAGGATATCCCAAGATGTAATAAGTGTCCAATTCCCATTCTCTTATACGCTGACGATGCTGTCCTGATAGCCAGGACAGCAAATGCACTACAAATACTGCTAGATTCCTTTAATGTTTTTATGAACAACCTGGGGTTAAAAGTGCATCGTACTAAATCATTTGTCATGAAATGTGCACCTAAAAAGGCTAAAACCAGAACCTTTTTATTGGGGGAGAAGAAATTGAGAAATTCCTTTCTTTACCTACCTCAGGATACCGTTCGATGTTAATTTTAATTGGAAACATGCCTTAGATATTAGGATTATGCAATTTCAGAAGTCGATTGATGCAATCTTTAGATTTGCTAAAAGGCTAGGAGGTAAACCAACTAAGGAGATCTTATGTATCTATAAGAGCAAAAGCCTTTCTGTGGCAACTTTTGGGTCTGGGGTCTGGGGATATGTAAATTGTAAATCCTTGCAAATAGTAGAGAACAAGTTTCTGAGAAGACTTCTCTCAGTACCCCAGAGCTCCTCTGCTTTATTCTGTCACGAGGAAGTTGGTCTGAATTATTTGAAAGACTGTAATGCGATTCAACCGCTGTTGCTCTGGCAGAAAATCTGGAAAAACCCTGAGGCTGCCCTTTGTAGAACAATATTGACAGACGGCATGAAGTTGTACAATAGTTTAGACATACCTTGGCTTAAGTATGTCAAAATATGTTTTTCCAAATTGGGGTGTTTCAGAACATTATACAAACCCCGACACATTACAAATTGTATTGTCTGCTACTATAAAGTCACTCTTTCTCCAAAGTTATGCCCAGGCTGGCCTCACAAGTAGAGAGACCAATCAGTTAGAGTGTCATTCGCAACCACGAAGAGAACCCGCCTTGTACCTTCGAATCGATCTAAATGAAAGAAGGAAATTTTTGTTGACAAGGCTGCGGCTAAAAATAATACACTTCTTAGTTGCCTTCCCTATTCAAGGCTCGTGGTTTCCCTCACTCCCAGTTTGCCCGTGTGATAACTTCTCATTGCAAAACACTATGCACTTTATTCTTTTTTGTAGATTTTATTTCCCTCAGAGGAAGCGGTTTATTTGTCCATTATTACTTGTTGCAGGGATTGCGAATCATAATATGGCAATGGAGTTTTTACTTTCTCTAGGTACAGCTGAGATAATACACTGTATTTTAAATTATCTTTTTGCTGCTTTTAAAATCCGAAGCAAATACTAATTGTTTCTAAAAACTGTAATTATTGATCGTGTTGAAATATTGTTTTATTATAAAATGAAATTATGTGTGTACAAACTTTTATGGCTCTTTTTGAGTCGAAATAAAGTATTTCTGACTGACTGACTGGGTGTTAATCTGTAGTTCCAAATATTGGGCTTCTTTGTTTGCCTGTGATGACCACCTTGTCAACGCCATAGTGCCCTCTGGACATCTGCAATCAAAAGAGAAAACAGAGAAAGAGCTTCCTGTTTGCAGCATTCAGTGAGCTCAAATTCATGTACATTCCTTTCATGGCCAACAAGGACAAAAAGGCCCAAGACAAGATGCAAAGACTAAATAACATCAAGTTATTTTGAGCTTTAGGCAATGGATATTCTCATCTCACCTTATGTGCAAATCCCATAAGAAGAGAATTTTGAAATCTTTCTCGAAATTGTGAAATACACCAAGACTTTAGGGTTTATGTTTTGAAAGCTCATGTCTCTATTTTGAAGTGAAACAGACATCCGTGTCACTCCTGTGGTTGCATTATGTAAGACCAGACATTAAAAAGAGCAGCTCAGGGAACTGCTTTAAGATGGACTTACAATCCTTTTGTTGCTGTAGTGTCAGATTAGAGACATGTGGGAAGTTGGAGAGATGTTTAACTCTTTCCAATGAGACATGCTGCTCAGCCCTTTGTGGTAGGTCAGAGAGAGACTTGACCTCTTTATCCTCCTTTTCAAATGCTGTGTGGTAGGTAGTGGTTGAGTTCATGAGGAATCACACGTGGAACATGTGATTGGGCTCACAACTGTCATTAACATTTTTCCAGGCCAATGTATGAAAAGGTTCCCTTACCTCTACAGCATGCAGCTTTACTGGTTCACAGACCTCATAGCCATCCTGGCACACTAAGCATTGCATTCTAGTTATACATTGGTTGGCTTTCTTGTCAACCTCTCATTCACTTGCTTCTTATTCAGTGGGGTTCTTTCTCTTCTAGTGCTTGTTCTTCGCTTTTTTCCCATCTTTTCGATTCGATGGCTTGTATCTTTCGACTGCTCATATTTAAAAATGTTTTTAATTTCTCCTTCAGCACTCCACGAGAATGCATATCTTTTTTGATGTTTCTCTTATGTGTTTCTTCCCTCTTCATATACCACGCCAATCCAAACATTCAATGTTGCTTCCTCCTTCCCCCACCTCATACGTAGGGTCCTCCACCCTGTCCCTTTTTGATTTTATTTCAGTATTACCCCTCAAGCTCGTCTGTTGCTCCCAGTGTTGACTTGTCACCCACTAGCTCCCCCCACACGTAACCCCTACCCACTCCTACGTTGCATCCCCACCCCTCTAATTATGGGCCTCTGTAGAAAAAAAAGTGTTATTTAGACGTTTGCAGCCGGTGCTGCTCTATATTTAAAGCGCATTTTAGTCCATGTGCAAACTTGTTCCCTGTGGGGTCCACCATCTTGAAATGGTAAAAAATATTGTAAAATGGAAGCAGCATCATGTCACTGAGCTCTTTTTATATTGATTGCTGATGCTGCACAGCATCAATAAAAACCCTGGCAAAGTTAAGAGGTCCAAAAGGTAAGACGGGCTGCTTGCACTACTTCTGCCCAAGATGTAGCTGTATGAACATAGGTGTTTCCACATTCTATAAAAAAACATACAAAAAATATTTGAATGCCCTTGCATACCATTCCCAAGCAAGTCAGAATATTTCAATAAACCCAGGGCAAAACTAGCTGCAGGGTCCTGGACCATATACCCTGCTTTCACTTACAGCTTCCTCGCTTTACCAAACTTGGTTGACCCAGAGCAATTACTTAACTGTCCTCTGCTTTCGTTTCAGAGACCATCAGGTTTAAGAGCAGCTTGAAATAATTTAGTTCAGTATGTGCACAGTACAAAACCCCTTATTTTATATGCTTTAGTAGACTATAATGTTGCTCTATCAATGACAACAGTAAAGGCCTGGCATAGAAGGCATAAGACAACAAACTTGCCTCTTGGGTCACTCATAAACTATTCATCAGGGCAGAATGGGGTAAGAGTGTGATATCCATCCAGGATCTGAATTGCACAATGCATAAACAAGAAACCTGGTTTCAGTCCCAGCTTCCAAACTTGAAAAAACAGTGTGACACTAGGCAGTTACTTTTCTCCACTGTGCCTTCTTTTCCATCAACACCACATTGCAGACCACCTTAAAATACTTCAGAAAGCACACTGTACAACATCCTCTTTTGTGTATGGTTTCATAGTCTATAATGTTGCTTCATCTATAAAAATAAAAGGCTTTTATAGAATGAATCAAGGCAACTGACTTGCCTCTTGAGTGATTGTCACAGCAGAAAGGATGTGGTTCACTAATTTCACAAAAGGCCGCTCACAACAGTGATATAATCTAAGGTGCTAAAGTGAAACAATCCCAAATACACTTTTTTATGGCAAAGTTTGTACCTCAGCTATAAATTAAGTGCCAGTCACAGATATTTGTCGAACAATGGGAGGTCCAGACTGAGCCAAGAGCTGTTCCCTAAAGCCTCCATGGCACTGTTTTTACAGAAAGGATATAACACAGATTGGGCTGCAGAGAATTATGGGACCTGGCGTTCTCCGCTTTACTGCCCCTACCCTATTGGTGCTAGTAGCAAGGCAGGAGATTTTTTGGTGTTTGGTATATAGTTTGCGGTCTCATGGCCTATGCACTCCCTCTGCCCACACCCAGTCAGTTGCAATGGTCTGTTTCATAGTACAGGCTGCGATTACAATGTCTCACTCTGGAAAATATAGCTGACTGACTGAGGCCTGCCCTATCTCCCCAGCCACTTTCCCCCTTCTGAGGCTGGTCAACATGCCCTATGAAGGAGGGACTGTTTCACAATATTTGATGTGAGATTCCTGGAGAAGACCCCTGACCACACAGGGGCTATATCCAAGCACCGAAACAAGGGATTCACACCTTGCTGTTATTAGGTGACTAAAATGCTGTATTTTGTTGTAATCTTTGATCAATGTACTGAACATTACATTGTAAATCAAGTTTTGTGAGGTATTTCTCTCTCATTTGCTGTCAATATTGCTGTCTCTTGCTTTTAGGTGGATGGTCAACTCTGTGTCTATCTCTTTCAAAACATCGCGATCTAAAAATTCCTCTGGTCTTTACCCCAGATGGGGTTCCCTGATTTGCTCTCCCCTGTCCTCGGTATTTTTTTGGATTCACATGGATGACGCATGGGACGATTAATTGTGTGGTATTTGTACTATGCAATTGTGTATTTTTTATTGACCTTGTTCATGTGGTAGATGTTTTTAACCCCTTCGCTGCTAGGCCGTTTCCCCCCCCTGTGCTAAGCCTTTTTTTGGCTATTTGGGGTAGTGAGCGCTTAGGCCCCTGTAACTTTTGACCACATAAGGTATCCACGCCAAATTTGCGTCCTTTTCTTCCAACATCATGGGGATTCTAAAGGTACCCAGGGTTTGTGGATTCCCCTTGAGGGGTCCCAGAAATTAGCCAAAATACAGCTAAATTTTGTTTTTTGGGGGAAAAATGGGAAAAAAGTGCTGCAAATGAAAGCGTCTGAGTTTTTCCCTGCAAATGGTATCAAAAAGGGTTTGTGGGGCTGAAATCACCATTTCCCCAGCTTTTAGGGAATGACAGACTTTTGTCATAAAACCAACATTTTTTACACAGTTTTGGCATTTTGTCTGGGACATGGCCTATTTTTGCTATTTTTTGTGCTTTCAACCTCCTTCCAGTTAATGGTAGAAATGGGTATGAAAGGAATAATGGATCCTGGAAAGCTATACATTTTAGAAAAGTAGACAACATTCTGAATTCAGTAAGGGCTCATTTGTGTAGATCCATCAAGGTTTCTTTATAGAAACTAACAGTTAAATATAGGAAAAATTGAAAATTAGTTGAAAAAAACAGCCTTTTGTGTCAACGTTTTCACCTGTAACTTCTTCTAATTATGACAGCTGTTTGAAAGCAATATACCGTTACATCCGCTGGACCTTACTGGTTGTGGGGATATATAGGACTTGTAGGTTCACCAAGAATCCGACGAACCCAGAGCCAAAAACTGAGCAGCAATTTGCAATGGCTTTTTATTATGTACCGGGTATATAGCAATTATTGTGGGAAAATGTATACATGGAAAAATCGGTATGAAAGACACCTATGTATTTATGAAATGGGAACAAAATATAGAGTTTAGAAACAGTAGATATTTGCACATTTCCAAAATTGGGAATACTCATACTAGCATGAGAATTATCGGTCATTAGGTCTCGCTGAGCCAGCGCATGCGCTGCCCTGCAAGAAATTTAGTAAGTGGGTTTTTGAAGTGCTAACAGAGAGGCTTTTGCTGGCTACCAGCTTGCGTTCATGTGAGCGTGCACGCGCGCAGCCACCATGTGGCTTTCTGTAATGGCTCATTAAGCCTTACAGCGCGTGAATCCCCTCCCCTACCCCCTCCCTTCTCCCACTCCCTCCTCGTCAGCTTCTCTTATTACAAGCGCGTCGCACGGCCAATGCTTGTCGTGCACGCCGCCTATGAGTTTTAAAACCGTTTTTTCTGTTGTTGCTCGCGACCTTCAATATGGCCTTTTGGCGCCAGGCCAGCCAATTACTAACCGGCCGGAGACTGGGCATACCACCACGCTGCTATGGTAAGGGGCACTTGTTTAATGGCGCATGATTATGAGGATACAATACGGGTTCTGTGCGGCGTAGTCATCTTACGCTTTGCATAGTTGATTTTTCCTGTTTGCATTCACTTTCTGTGTGTCCGTGACACTTTGTTTTTGGTAGCACGGTCAGCACGCCTATAGCGGGGTCTGGTTCTCGTTAGGTGACTTCCTTTTAAATCAGGGAAATTGTCTTTCACTTTAATCTTACCCGTATTGTGGCACATTAATGTGTATTAGTACATTCTCAGCAGCGCGCTACTTTGTATCGAGGATGCTTAGGTCAACAATGTGGGCTATGCAGGGTAGCTTTCGTTTTCATTTTTGTGGTTTAAGAAAACCATGGACTGGCCGATTAACTGTTTTTAATTTTTTCTGTCATACGGTTTGGCCGCATAATCATAAAATCACTGCACCTTTGCAGCGAAGCAAACCGGGCATGTTTTTCTGTTTTGCTTTAGTAACGGCTATGGCGCATGGTACACGTTGCATTAAAAGGAGTCCTCCACCGTACCTTGCTTGTTTTTAGGTCGAGCCTAGCGCAGCGCGCATGCGTTGCTCTGCTCGACGTTTTGTAAGGGCTTTCAGAAAGCTCACCTCACACTCGCACACGCTCAGGCGTGTGCTTTTTTTTTGTCCCGGGCTATTGGCCTTTGCGTGCATCTTTTTAACAAAGACAGCACGCAATTGGCCAAAGGCTCTTTTTGTCCCGCCTTTTTGTCCCCCATGTTCCCACCCACGGCCTATAGCTTGCGGTTACGCGCAGCATCAGCATATGTTTCCAATTATCGTGCCCAGTCGCGGGCGCGATAATTGAAACATATGCTGCTGCTCGCATCGCGTGCTGCACACCACACCAAATGAGTTGCATTCAAGCTCTTTGTTTGACGTCACTGTTCAGAAATAGTCGGATGAGGCTGCAGTCTGAAACCAGCTGTAGTGTGCAAATACTGAAATAGGCAGAGAAGTTTATGGGCAAGTGCAAGTCCCCCGCACCACATAATATACAGCCTGAAAGGAGATATTTGCGCCTATGCAGAAGTTCAGCATTCCTCGCATCACTTCCGGCAGCAATCGGCGTGATTTACTAGCAGTTTCACTGAGTACGACCTCACTGTCGCAGGATAGTAATGCTTGCCAAGCAGTGTTCTCGTTCACAAGTTACCAACTGGAAATAGTCCAGTGCGTTTCGAAATTCAGTGCTCTGGCACCCGGCCTTGAGTTGTGATGTCGTCTTCTCGCTGCCTCCCAAGTGCTCAGTTGCTGCTCGGCCCCAGTGCGGCCGTTTCCAGTGTCGGCTTCACCAGGAGAAACACATCTCTGTTTGAGGTGGCAAATTCACAAAACAGGAACCCTTTCACAACATGTATAAAAACATATTCTGAACTTGTTTTGAGGGTTGTGAGGATGAAATGGGTGTTCAGAGGTACATAACGACTTGTGCTGTTGTATTAGACACTGCAAACACACACTTTTGTGTTATCCACTTTTTAATTCCTGAAGTAAACTGGAAATCAGAAGAATGAGATTTATTCTTGTGTACAAAATAGGCCTCACTACATAAACTGCTTTGGCCATGCTGCTTTAAGGACCTGTGTTGCCAAAATACACTTTTTGGTATTCGCCTCTGTAAAACAGAGCAGACCTCAGCAGAAAGTAATGCAGCAAAATAGCGCCTCTCTCACAACTATATAACATGGAGGTAAATAGCATCTCCATGCAAATTAGTAGAGGCTATGGGCAATTGCACCATGCCAGAAGTTTTTACAGTTAGGCTTAGGATGTCACATATAAATCAACATCAATTGATAAGCGATGATGCGGCGAAATAACCAACTAAGCAGGCTGTGGGTGAACATTGCCACCATGTATTGAATAAAGCAATTAGGGCATAGTGTCTTTTTGCCATTCACAGTCCAGGGGTGTGTTAATAGCACCTTGTTTAGGATGCATCCCATGTACTAATAAGTCAGTCAGTCAATACTCTTTAATTTGTATTTAATTTCATAGCATATAAAGTACAGGTACAAGAAGAATTCATAAAATCTAATACAATAACAAGGCATCATGTAAAAAACTAGCAATAATTAAGTTATAAAAAACAACTTACAATATTCAAAAGCTATTTCACGCATAACACCAAACAATAAAATCACCTGAGCATTAATTCTTAACAAGCATTGGCATAGCCAATAGGTCTCGCCTTTGGGACCTTATAAGTGTTTAGCTATGCAACAGTTGATGTTGTTGCACCAAGGATATTGCGCTGGATAACTAAACACTTATAAGGTCCCAAATGCGAGACCTATTGGCTATGCCAATGCTTGTTTTTCAAAATGACTTCTTTTTTACACAATGTCTTTCATCTGGAAGGCAGAAATGCATCGAAAGTCAATAAGTAATAACAGTTGCTTTGCAAATCTGAATAACCCTAAGTCTCCCGATAAAAATGGTACCTCACTTGTGTGGGTAGGCCTAGTGCCCGCGACAGGAAACGGCACAAAACGCAACGTGGACACACCCCAATTTCACAGTGAAAAATGACCCTTTTTTGGCAAAGTGCCTAGCTGTAGTTTTTGAACCCTAGCTCTGCCGGCACCTAGGGAAACCTAGCAAACCTATACATTTTTGAAAACTAGACACCCAAGGTAATCCAGGATGGGGTGACTTGACTGGTTCCCACCAGGTTCTGTTACCCAGAGTCCCTTGCAAACCTAAAAAATTGTCCAAAAAAACACATTTTCCTCACATTTCTGTGGTGGAAAGTTCTGGAATCTGCATGGATCCACAAATTTCCACCCACCCCGCGTTTCCCCAAAGTCTTCCGAGAAAAATGGTACCTCACTTGTGTGGGTAGTCCTAGTGCCCGCGACAGGAAACGGCGCAAAACGCAACGTGGACACACCACATTTTCACAGTGAAAATGACCCTTTGTTTGCAAAGTGCCTAGCTGTAGTTTTTGAACCCTAGCTCTGCTGGCACCTAGGGAAACCTAGCAAACCTATACATTTTTAAAACTAGACACCCAGGGGAATCCAGGATGGGGTGACTTGACTGCCTCTCACCAGGTTCTGTTACCCAGACTCCCTTGCAAACCTAAAAAATTGTCAAAAAAAACACATTTTCCCCACATTTCTGTGGTGGAAAGTTCTGGAATCTGCGTGGATCCACAAATTTCCACCCACCCCCCGTTCCCCAAAGTCTTCCGAGAAAAATGGTACCTCACTTGTGTGGGTCGGCTTAGTGCCCGCGACCGGAAACGGCGCAAAACGCAACGTGGACACACCTCAATTTCGCAGTGAAAAATGACCCTTTTTTGGCAAAGTGCCTAGCTGTAGTTTTTGAACCATAGCTCTGCCGGCACCTAGGGAACCTAGCAAACCTATACATTTTTGAAAACTAGACACCCAGGGGAATCCAGGATGGGGTGACTTGACTGCCTCTCACCAGGTTCTGTTACCCAGAATCCCTTGCAAACCTAAACAATTGTCAAAAAAAACACATTTTCCCCACATTTCTGTGGTGGAAAGTTCTGGAATCTGCGTGGATCCACAAATTTCCACCCACCCTGCGTTCCCCAAAGTCTTACGAGAACAATGGTACCTCACTTGTGTGGGTAGGCCTAGTGCCCGCGACAGGAAACGGCACAAAACACAACGTGGACACACCTCAATTTCGCAGTGAAAAAGGACCCTTTTTTGGCAAAGTGCCTAGCTGTAGTTTTTGAAGCATAGCTCTGCCGGCACCTAGGGAAACCTAGCAAACCTATACATTTTTGAAAACTAGACACCCAGGGGAATCCAGGATGGGGTGACTTGACTGCCTCTCACCAGGTCCAGTTACCTAGAATCCCTTGCAAACCTAAACAATTGTCAAAAAAACATATTTTCCCCACATTTCTGTATTGGAAAGTTCTGGAATCTGCGTGGATCCACAAATTTCCACCCACCCCGCGTTCCCCAAAGTCTTCTGAGAAAAATGGTACCTCACTTGTGTGGGTAGGCCTAGTGCCCGCGACAGGAAACGGCGCAAAACGCAACGTGGACACACCTCAATTTCGCAGTGAAAAATGACCCTTTTTTGGCAAAGTGCCTAGCTGTAGTTTTTGAACCCTAGCTCTGCCGGCACCTAGGGAAACCTAGCAAACCTATACATTTGTGAAAACTAGACACCCAGGGGAATCCAGGATGGGGTGACTTGACTGCCTCTCACCAGGTTCTGTTATCCAGAATCCCTTGCAAAACTAAAACATTTTTTAAAAAAACACATTTCCCCCACATTTCTGTGGTGGAAAGTTCTGGAATCTGCGTGGATCCACAAATTTTCACCCACCCCGCGTTCCCCAAAGTCTTCCAAGAAAAATGGTACCTCACTTGTGTGGGTCGGCCTAGTGCCCGTGACAGGAAACGGCGCAAAACACAACGTGGACACACCTCAATTTCGCAGTGAAAAATGGCCCTTTTTTGGCAAAGTGCCTAGCTGTAGTTTTTGAACCATAGCTCTGCCGGCACCTTGGGAAACGTAGCAAACCTATACATTTTTGAAAACTAGACACCCAGGGGAATCCAGGATGGGGTGACTTGACTGCCTCTCACCAGGTTCTGTTACCCAGAATCCCTTGCAAACCTAAACATTTTTTAAAAAAAACACATTTTCCCCACATTTCTGTGGTGGAAAGTTGTGGAATCTGCGTGGATCCACAAATTTCTACCCACCACGCATTCCCCAAAGTCTTACGAGAACAATGGTACCTCACTTGTGAGGGTCGGCCTAGTGCCCGCGACAGGAAACGGCGCAAAACGCAATGTGGACACACCTCAATTTCGCAGTGAAAAATGTCCCTTTTTTGGCAAAGTGCCTAGCTGTAGTTTTTGAACCATAGCTCTGCCGGCACCTAGGGAAACCTAGCAAACCTATACATTTTTGAAAACTAGACACCCAGGGGAATCCAGTATGGGGTGACTTGACTGCCTCTCACCAGGTCCAGTTACCTAGAATCCCTTGCAAACCTAAACAATTGTCAAAAAAACATATTTTCCCCACATTTCTGTATTGGAAAGTTCTGGAATCTGCGTGGATCCACAAATTTCCACCCACCCCGCGTTCCCCAAAGTCTTCTGAGAAAAATGGTACCTCACTTGTGTGGGTAGGCCTAGTGCCCGCGACAGGAAACGGCGCAAAACGCAACGTGGACACACCTCAATTTCGCAGTGAAAAATGACCCTTTTTTGGCAAAGTGCCTAGCTGTAGTTTTTGAACCCTAGCTCTGCCGGCACCTAGGGAAACCTAGCAAACCTATACATTTGTGAAAACTAGACACCCAGGGGAATCCAGGATGGGGTGACTTGACTGCCTCTCACCAGGTTCTGTTATCCAGAATCCCTTGCAAAACTAAAACATTTTTTAAAAAAACACATTTCCCCCACATTTCTGTGGTGGAAAGTTCTGGAATCTGCGTGGATCCACAAATTTCCACCCACCCCGCGTTCCCCAAAGCCTTCCAAGAAAAATGGTACCTCACTTGTGTGGGTCGGCCTAGTGCCCGCGACAGGAAACGGCGCAAAACACAACGTGGACACACCTCAATTTCGCAGTGAAAAATGGCCCTTTTTTGGCAAAGTGCCTAGCTGTAGTTTTTGAACCATAGCTCTGCCGGCACCTTAGGAAACGTAGCAAACCTATACATTTTTTAAAACTAGACACCCAGGGGAATCCAGGATGGGGTGACTTGACTGCCTCTCACCAGGTTCTGTTACCCAGAATCCCTTGCAAACCTAAACATTTTTAAAAAAAAACACATTTTCCCCACATTTCTGTGGTGGAAAGTTGTGGAATCTGCGTGGATCCACAAATTTCTACCCACCACGCATTCCCCAAAGTCTTACGAGAACAATGGTACCTCACTTGTGTGGGTAGGCCTAGTGCCCGCGACAGGAAACGGCGCAAAATGCAATGTGGACACACCTCAATTTCGCAGTGAATAGTGACCCTTTTTTGGCAAAGTGCCTAGCTGTAGTTTTTGAACCATAGCTCTGCCGGCACCTAGGGAAACCTAGCAAACCTATACATTTTTAAAGCTAGACACCCAGGGGAATCCAGGATGGGGTGACTTGACTGCCTCTCACCGGGTTCTGTTACCCAGAATCCCTTGCAAACCTAAAAAATTGTCAAAAAAACCACATTTTCCCCACATTTCTGTGGTGGAAAGTTCTGGAATCTGCGTGGATCCACAAATTTCCACCCACCCCACGTTCCCCAAAGTCTTCAGAGAAAAATGGTACCTCACTTGTGTGGGTCGGCCTAGTGCCCGCGACAGGAAACGGTGCAAAACGCAACGTGGACACACCTCAATTTCGCAGTGAAAAATGACCCTTTTTTGGCAAAGTGCCTAGCTGTAGTTTTTGAACCATAGCTCTGCCGGCACCTAGGGAAACCTAGCAAACCTATACATTTTTGAAAACTAGACACCCAGGGGAGGCCAGGATGGGGTGACTTGACTGCCTCTCACCAGGTTCTGTTACCCAGAATCCCTTGCAAACCTAAAAAATTGTCAAAAAAACATATTGTCCCCACATTTCTGTATTGGAAAGTTCTGGAATCTGCGTGGATCCACAAATTTCCACCCACCCCGCGTTCCCCAAAGTCTTCTGAGAAAAATGGTACCTCACTTGTGTGGGTAGGCCTAGTGCCCGCGACAGGAAACGGTGCAAAACGCAATGTGGACACACCTCAATTTCGCAGTGAAAGATGACCCTTTTTTGGCAAAGTGCCTAGCTGTAGTTTTTGAACCCTAGCTCTGCCGGCACCTAGGGAAACCTAGCAACCTATACATTTGTGAAAACTAGACACCCAGGGGAATCCAGGATGGGGTGACTTGACTGCCTCTCACCAGGTTCTGTTATCCAGAATCCCTTGCAAAACTAAAAGAAATTAAAAAAAAAAACATTTTCCACACATTTCTGTGGTGGAAAGTTCTGGAATCTGCGTGGATCCACAAATTTCCACCCACCCCGCGTCCCCCAAAGTCTTCCAAGAAAAATGGTACCTCACTTGTGTGGGTCGGCCTAGTGCCCGCGACAGGAAACGGCGCAAAACACAACATGGACACACCTCAATTTCGCAGTGAAAAATGGCCCTTTTTTGGCAAAGTGCCTAGCTGTAGTTTTTGAACCATAGCTCTGCCGGCACCTAGGGAAACCTAGCAAACCTATACATTTTTGAAAACTAGACACCCAGGGGAATCCAGGATGGGGTGACTTGACTGCCTTTCACCAGGTTCTGTTACCCAGAATCCCTTGCAAACCTAAACATGTTTTTAAAAAAACACATTTTCCCCACATTTCTGTGGTGGAAAGTTGTGGAATCTGCGTGGATCCACAAATTTCCACCCACCCAGCGTTCCCCCAGGTCTCCCGATAAAAATGGTACCTCACTTGCATGGGTGGGTCAAGGACCCACGACAGGTACCATTTTACTCGGGACACTAAGGAGAACACTGTGGGGTAGGACATTTTTGCCGGCACAGTGATTCCACACAAAAATATGTGGAAAATGTGGTTTTTTTCAGCTAAATTTGAGGTTTGCATGGCATTCTGGGTAGGAAAACGTTGGGGGATCCACGCAAGCCATACCTCATTGGACTCCCCCGGGTGTCTAGTTTTCAGAAATGTTTGGGTTTGGAACTTTTCCAAGATGACCGCCAATCCCGGGGCCAAAATCTCAGGTGCCCCCCCCAAAACCAGGTAGTTTTCTTATAGGTAATTTTGAAGTCTCCACAGTACGATTTGGGCCATTTCCTGTTGCAGCCACTATGCCTACCCACACAAGTGAGGTACCATTTTTATCGGGAGACCTGGGGGAACGCTGGGTGGGAGGAAATTTGTGGATCCACGCAGATTCCAGAACTTTCCCACACAGAAATTTGAGAAAAAAGTGATTTTTTCAACAAAATTTGAGGTTTGCAGGGGATTCTGGGTAGGAGAATGTTGGGGGACCCACGCAAGCCATACCTCGCTGGACTCCCCCGGGTGTCTAGGTTCCAGAAATGTGTGGGTTTGGTAGGTTTTCCTAGATGGCCGCCGAGCCCAGGGCCAAAAACTCATGGGACTCCCCTTGCAAAACCAGGTTGGTTTGTGATAGGTAATTTTGATGTCCCCTCAATAGGTTTTGGGCCCTTCCCTGCCGCGGGTACTTGGCCCACCCAAACAAGTGAGGTACCATTTCTATTGGGATACTTTGAGAAATGCTGGGGGGTTGGAAATTTGGTGTTACTTTCTGCAGCGTGAAAATTTGAGCACAATATTGCAAGGAAAATGTCACAGTGACATTTTGAGGTTTGCAGGACATTGTGGGTAAGATAACTTGTTGGGATCCACAAGAGAGATATCACCATGTACTCCCAAGGGTGTTTAGTTCACGACAAAATGTACAGTTGGTAGGTTACTCTTGGATGAAATGTACACCTTGGCAGAGAGACTAAAAAGACAAAGATTACTGCACAGCCATCTATTCCTCAAGCACACACACATACTGGTTGGATTTGGCACGAGGGCGAGTGATGGTTCAGTATATAAAATTTTATTAACAAGAGATTTCACAAAAATGAAATGCACTGTCAATAATTGAAAGGACAAAAACTGAACCAATGACTCGCAGCTCGTGAGCTGTAAAGCCACGTCAAGGCACCAACCGCTTTACAGGCCATTCACACACCTTTCATACATGATACACACAAGACCATTCACACCACCAGGCACAAAACCAACACATTACAACATTCACAAAAAGGGACAAGGTACACCCTCCTTGACAAAAACAGAAAAGAAAACATTTTCTACACAACCACCTATTCCTCAAGCACACATACATACTGGTTGGATTTGGCACGAGTGTGAGCGATGGTTCAGTATATATAGTTGTTTTAACCAGAGATTTCACAAAAAAGAAATGCACTGTTAATAATTGAAAGGACGAGAAACTGAACCATTGACTCACAGCTCGTGAACTGTAAAGCCACGACAAGGCACCAACCTCTTTACAGGCCATTCATACACCTTTCATACGTGTGACACATACAAAACCATTCACACCGCCAGCCGCGGGCCCAGCACATTACAACACTCACACCAGCAGACAGCGCCATTCAAGGGCCCATCACTTTCACACGCCCACATTCCTGACACAGCTACCACACCAGCTCACGGATTGCGTGGAGTGGCGTTTGGCTAGCACTGTGTGTGTAGTGACCAGCAGCTAGTCACTACTCACACACCGCCAGCCAAGCGCCAGTGCACGTACACCGCCAGCTGAGCACCAGTCCAAACACACCGCCAGCCAAGCGCCAGTCCAAACACACCGCCAGCCAAGCGCCAGTCCAAACACACCGCCAGCCAAGCGCCAGTCCAAACACACCACCAGCCAAGCGCCAATCCACGCACACCGCCAGCCAAGCGCCAGCCCACTCACCGCCAGCCAAGCACCAGTCCATGCACACTGCCAGCCAAGCACCAGTCCATGTACACCGCCAGCCAAACGCCCATCCACGCACACTGCCAGCCAAGCGCCAGTCCACTCACCGCCAGCCAAGCGCCAGTCCACACGCACCACCAGCCAAGCGCCAGTCCACGCACACCGCCAGCCAACCGCCAGTCCACGCACACCGTCATAAAACATTTTTAAACAAGAAAGAAAACACAAACCAATTGCAACTAGACACCAAACTATAACTACAAAAACAACAGCAGTAACTAAAGACATCATTCTATTGCCAAACGTGAAACTGAACAACTATATAAAACCATACAGACCAGGCAGTACACTATTAGACTCACGGTTGCTCCCAAAAACTCTTTTTAGTGTGATACAATCTGAAACATGAGGTCACACACAGCCCAGGATTAGAAGGACAATCGGCACAGTGCATACGACTCTCCTTCCGCACACCTCTTCGCAAGCAGACTCTACATCTCTTAGAGGGATTGTTTTTTTTGGGCGTGGGAGGAATTAAATCAGGAAAGTGGCGATCTTTCAATCTAGCCACATCCTCCACCACTCCAACTCTAGGAACACTTGCCTGTTCCACAAAAACAAGGCTGCCTATCACAGACTGCTGAAACTGAACAAAAGTCAACTTTGACTCAGGAGAACACTCCTTGTACACAACAAAAGCATTGAAAGTTGCTAAATTGAAGAGATGGATGGCCAACTTTTATACCAAATGTAAGCCTTACGAATAGCAGTGTAAGGTTCCAACCTCTGATGTACTCTATCAACACCACCCATGTGCTTATTGTAGTCTAAAATGCACACAGGTTTGCGTACTTCAGCAAACTGACCCCAAACAGCCACAGGTGAAGTACTCTCATCATGGATGGTAGTCAGCATGTACACATCCCTCCTGTCCACAAATTTCACAGCTAGTAGTTCATCACTACGCAAGGAACTGCACTGTCCCCTCTGAAGTCTTTTGGAAACAAGCTCTTTTGGATAACCTTTACGGTTAGAGCGGATTGTGCCACAAGCAAAAGTGTCCACTTTGAACAATTCCTTAAACAATTGCACAGCAGTGTAGAAGTTATCAAGGTACAAATGGTGGCCTCTGTTAAACAGTCCTCTAGCAAGATCCCACACAATTTTCTCTGAAACTCCAAAAGTGGATGGACAACCAGGGGGGTCAATAGTGGAATCCCTACCAGTGTACACACGGAGATTAAAAACATATCCTGTCCTACTCTCAGACAACATATACAGCTTAATTCCATAACGTGCCCTCTTGCTAAGGATGTACTGCCTAAAAACCAAATGGCCCTTGAACAGGACCAAAGACTCATCAATAGATATTTCTTTCCCTGGAGTATAGATCTCTGAAAATCGATCTACAAAGTGATCAAGAACAGGCCGAATCTTAAAAAGACGGTCACAGTCAAGGTGATCTCTTGCCAACGCCAAAGTATTATCAACAAAATGCAGCAACCGAAGCAAAAGTAAATACCGATCACGGGTCATAATCGCAGGAAATATGGCCGTTGCCATCAAGGGACTGGTAGACCAATATGAAGCCATGGACGGCGTCCTTATCAAACCCATCAAAAAAGTCAAACCCAAAAACTTCTTCATCTCATCCAGATTTGTGGGAGTCCACTGGGTAGCTCTAGAGTGGGGCTTAAGTGTGGCACTGTGGTCCCTCAAAAACTGTTTAGCATACAAATTAGTCTGCTCAACAATCTCAGCCAAAAATACATCATCCATAAACAACTGAAAGAACTGCATAGGCAAAACAATTTCGCAATCCACTATACACCCTGCATCCACACTTAAAGGCAGGCAACATCGGCTGCACCATGTTTGGATCAACCCAGAGTCCAGCACTTCCAGTAGGAAGCCTTGCAGCCTTATGCTGCAATACCAATGTCTCTTGCTGCACCATCGGCACATCAGTGACCCCGTCTAAAACAGGCACTTCATCCGCACTGAGAGTACCTTCATCCGCACTGAGAGTATCTTCATCATCCGATGGATCCATGTGGAGAGAAAACTCACTGCCTGAATCTTCCCCTCCCTCCTCTCCCTCAGACGCGTTGTCAGTCTCATAATCCTGCTCAGAGGAAGATTCAAGAAGCATACCAACCACCTGCTGAGCAGTCATTCTACGGCTAGCCATAATCCTTACTAATAAAGGTAACTTGTCAAACAAGTCAACAACAAACACTTTGTAAAATAAGTAATAGACAAAATGCGTCTTTATCAGAAAGACCTATATACTCCAAAACGATACCAATCACTTGCCAGAAGCAGCTAGACTCACCACCACCTACTCTGCACAGACACAGCAAGGATCAACAATATCCCACTAAAAAAGAAAAAGAAAAGAAAATTACACATAAGACAATGCAAAACACATCGCAAAGAATTTCATGCTCAAAACACTAACTAAATATGCTGCCATTATGACACCACTTACAAAAAAATTCATTCATGCATGACAATAATACTCATTTGGAGTAAATACAACAAAAATGTTTTTCTTACCAAAAAAATGCAACTACGCAAAACTGCAGAACAACCACTGCCGAAACCGCAAACAGGAATCAAAAGCTTTACACTAGAATAAAAAGGAGAATTAAAACATTACAATCACATATGCAAATAATGCACTAGTCCACATACTATCCACCAGCCAAGCAAAAGTGGTATGTGGGCCTAAAAGAATAAGGCCGATCTGCCCCCACAGGGAGCAGAAACAGCCAAAAAATTCACCCTCATAAAGGGGGAGCGACCCTTGCCCAAGGGGTCACTCCCCAACACCAACATTTAAAAAGCCCTGGTGTCTACTGGCTTCTGCCCCCCCCCCCCCAGGGGACAGATGGGCCTGAAAACATATGGCCGATCTGCCCCAAAAGGGGCAGAAACGACCACAATAAATACCCCATAAAGGGGAGCGACCCTTGCCCAAGGGGCCGCTCCCAACAACACAATAACAATCCCTGGTGGCCTAGTGGGCATACAATAAAAATAATTGTTTATTTGGGTCGATCTGCCCTTCCAAGGGGGCAGAAACGGCCAAAATAAATGATCCCCAAAGGGGAGCGACCCTTGCCTAAGGGGCCGCTCCCCAAAAACATAATTTAATTTAAAAAAAATCCCTGTTGGCCTAGTGGGCACAGGGGGCAGACCCAACTAAAAAAATTGCTCCCCCAAGGGGAGCGACCCTTGCCCAAGGGGCAACTCCCCAAAACACAAAGGGCATTTAAAAAAAAAAAAAATCCCTGGTGGCCCAGTGGGGGCACACACACCTTTTTTAAATATTAATTCCAAATGATCTGCCCCCCCCAAGGGGGGCAGACCCAACTGTACATATATCAGCCCCAAGGGGAGCGACCCTTGCCCAAGGGGCCGCTCCCCGACACACAAAGGGCTTTTACAAAACAAAAAAAAACCCTGGTGGCCCAGTGGGCGCCACAAACCTTTTTTTAAAAAAAATATATCCGATCTGCCCCCCCCAAAGGGGGGCAGAACCAACTACACATATTTCTCCCCCAAGGGGAGCGACCCTTGCCCAAGGGGCCGCTCACCAAAACACAAAGGGTATTTTTAAAAAAAAAAAATCCCTCGTGGCCCAGTGGGGGCACACACACCTTTTTTAAATATTAATTCCAAATGATCTGCCCCCCCCAAGGGGGGCAGACCCAACTGTACATATATCAGCCCCAAGGGGAGCGACCCTTGCCCAAGGGGCCGCTCCCCGACACACAAAGGGCTTTTACAAAACAAAAAAAAACCCTGGTGGCCCAGTGGGCGCCACAAACCTTTTTTTTTTTTAAATATATCCGATCTGCCCCCCCCAAAGGGGGGCAGAACCAACTACACATATTTCTCCCCCAAGGGGAGCGACCCTTGCCCAAGGGGCCGCTCACCAAAACACAAAGGGCATTTAAAAAAAAAAAATCCCTCGTGGCCTGTGGGGGCACACACACCTTTTTTATATATTAATTTCAAATGATCTGCCCCCCCCCCAAGGGGGGCAGACCCAACTGTACAAATATCACCCCCAAGGGGAGCAACCCTTGCCCAAGGGGCCGCTCCCCGACACAGTTTGGGCATGTAAAAAAAAAAAAACGAGCATTCCTGCTGCACGATCGCACCCCAGGCGCGATCGTGCAGCAGGAATGCTTTTTAAAAGACATCGGAGGAAAGAAAAACCCTTTCCTTTCTTCCGATGCCCTTTAAAATATACCCCCCACCCTCCACGAGGCAAAACTCACCTCTTTGTTTCCCGACGCGCTGGAAGCAAATGGCTTCCAGCACGTCGGGAAACACAAAGGAAACTTCCAATGACATCATTGATGAAGTGGAGGGGGGCGGGGGGAGGCAGGGGAAGGGCTTCCCCTGCCTTCCCCGGTGCAGGCACAAAGATTGGTGTCCCACGGGGGGAGTGCCAGCGCTTCCCCTGTGGGTGGGTGTCACGACGGCTGGGAGCCGTCATGAGCACACGCCCACTGTGTGTCATGACGGCTCCCAGCCGTCGTGAGCACCGAAGGGGTTAAATGAACAACAGAGTTGTTGCAAACTTTTTGAATTGCATCCGTTGACGGGAGCTCGTTACACAAGCGTGGTGCGACTATAATGTTTGTTCGCCCCCCGCGTGTACGGGTGCTCAATAAAGTTGTTTTCAAACTCGAGTGAATTGCTTTTCCGCATTAAGGGGCTTATTTACAAGGCCCTTGCGCCAATTTTGCATCATTTTTAACATGGGAAAAGTGACGCAAAAGTGGCGCAAGGGGCTTGTAAATCTGCCCCTAAAGATTTTAGACGACGGCGCAATGGGTGTGCTTTTGTATAGCTTACTTTGCTGCATATTATCAACCGCTGAAAGCTGTTTTAAACTATGGACACTTTGGTACACTTTAGCAAGGACTGTTTGTGTTTTCTTTTAGCACAGATCTGTAAAAATTTACGTTTCCCATACGTGAGGGAGTTCTTGACATCTACACCAGCTTTTTCGGGACGTTCCCAATGGTTCACGCTCTTGGACACGTCACCCTTGCTATTATTCGAACCTGAACCGACCTATTGAAGGTTCATTATTGATTGACCTAAGGTACCGTAACACCTCTTTGGGGGGGACGATTATTTGAATCCGGTTACTTGATATTTTAGGGACAGTTTCCTGAAATGTCACTTTTTCCTCTTTGTAGATTACAGTTTCTGAAGTGGGTCATCCACTCTGGTTTAACTCTCTACACCCCAAGAACCGCCTGGTGGTGTTACCAGTGGTAAGGGGGTCAAAATGATAATATCTGACCTTTACAACACATACTTGGGCATATGCACGACGGTCTTAACGCTTTGTTCTGAAGTGCAGCTGTCTTTGCTGTCACTGGCTTAGGCTAATGCCTTTTCACCTTATGGGTGTGCTTCTTCATTTTTTTCACGCTTCTCTCAACACACACATGGCTCTTCTTTAGATTTCCCTTTTCTTGAGTCGTTTTTGGTGTTTATACATGAGATTTTAGATCTCTTTTTATGCATACTGGTTCTGATGCAGGTATGAAATGTGTTTCGTTAAACCTCACCTGCTTCTGGACCAATGGTGTTTGTTACTTTGTCTACTTTTTAAAAGATGTTTATTCACATTTGCAACTGTTTTTTAGTTGATATTGTCTGTTCAGTACCTTGATGTGAATATGTTGTATTTGCAGCCCTGATGAAGCCCTGTTTAGGGAAAAACACGTTGGCTGCACGTGTACTTGGTTGAAGCCAATAAAGAAGAACTTTATATATCATCTGAAGACTCAAGAACATTTCTTTGGTCATTTGACCGCCTATATCTGTTGCCTCTCTTTATTGTGTGTTTTATGTCACCGAAACAAGTCAATGGAAAAAAGAATTGCTCGTTGCTTGCCCTTCCTGTTGTTAATCTTGTGGTAGGGAAACACTAGCAAAAAACATTTTGTGCTACTGACCTAGAATTTTAATATAGATTGAACAGTTTAACAAAGGGAGAAAATAAATGTCAATATAAGTGACATAATCTTACCCAAACTAGGGAACCCTTCACTACAAGACTGACCAACCAGGGAACATTAGTACACTCGAATGCGTCCCAGTGCAAGATATGGAACCCACTAATTAAGCTAACTACACAAGGTAGACGAGAGTTCACCCTATATGAGTATATGAATGTGTGGTAAAGTTTGTATTTTTTTACAGTCCTGCCAGTGTGGCTCCCTAGAGCATTGTTCAGAGAATTAGACACCCCAACAGTGGTATTCCTATGGAGTTCAGGTCGATGGAGGGTGGCCTTCTGTAAACGACAGCACACATTGACTGAAGGGTGTCTGGCGGTATCAGATTTAGAATCCTACTATTTGGTGGCTCAACTTCAATAGTACACTCAATGGTTAGTGGGAAGACGGGACCCGGATGGAACTGTAGATCCCTTTGCGCAAACCTTATCCAGGCTAACTGCAGTATTGCTGGGACTTGGGAGACCCCCAGAGGAGTACACTCAGGAATTTAGAGTTATGCACCATTGTTGGACTCTATGCCTACAAAAACCTTGCACCCAAATTCCATATTCCCCAGAGCTTCCTATGACCATGTTAAAAACCTTACTCCATGGTGGTGGCTGGGAGAGCTTCCCAGAATGGCAAATGTTCATGGGGTGGGAGGTAATGGGTCCGGGGCCTCAGCAAACCTGCCGTAATAGAGTTGATCTGGTGGGGTTTACTCGTTCGAGACAATGGAAAACCCTTTCCCCCTTCTGTTTATAGAGCTTATTGGTGTGTTGGAACGAGTATGAAAGAATCACTTGTTTGCTGGAATCAATTCCAATTTATTTTGTGGTGCTTTGTGACAAAGAAAGAACATTTATAGCCAACACGTGTTTCGCCCCCTTACAATGGCCATCTGGCCTGGGGCTTCCTCAGGGCATAGGGAATCGATTGCTGGAAAGGGGTAAAGGTCCTTTCCCAATTGGCCGCAGTGCGGCAAAAATGTTATGCGGTGTGTATCAACTGCGGAAATCCGGTCTATCCGTCGGCAAGGGCCGGAATGGCAAATGGCAGGCACAACGAGAATGGGGGACTTGTTCAGGACAGGGGAACTGCTGCCATTTGAAGATTTGTTCTTGGACTTTGACCTCCTGCAGGGCCACTTTTTATTACATGAAGCTGTGACAGCGGCATTCCACATTCAATGGAAGAATGGCCTAGCCGAACCTCCAACTCACAATACCTGTCAGTACAAAGCATTATCAGAGGGTACCGTCAAAGCAGTCGTGTGCCTCTCCAGAGCAATGCAAGGGTGTTAGAAATGGGGGTCTCTAGTTGGCAGAGGTAGGTACCTTTGTCCAAATAGGGACCCTTGCTTCTAGCCAGGGTAAGGAAGGACACACCTTTAGATAACCCCTGCTCACCCCCTGGTAGCTTGGCACGAGCAGCCAGGCTTATCTCAGAGGCAGTGTGTAAAGCATTTCTGAACACATACAGTAATACAGTGAAAACACTACAAATGGACACCACACCAGTTTAGAAAAATAAGTAATCTTTATCTAAACCAAACAAGACCCAAAACACAGAAATCCACAATACAGTGCATAGATATGACTTTCAAATGGTAGAAATAGTTCAGTTCAAAGCAAATTGCAGATGCAACACTTTTCACGCAAAGTGCCTTAGATGCGTCATGCAAACAAACAAAACGGGCCGCAGGGAAGGTGATGTGTCGGTTCCTTACACTCAGGAAAGGTGATGCGTCGGTTCCTTGCTCCAGGGAGGTGATGCGCTGGTTCCTTACTGCTGCGCAGGGCAGGTGATGCATCGGTTCCTTACCGGAGAGGAGGTGATGCGTCGGTTTCTTACTGCGTGGGGAGGTGATGCGTTGGTTTCTTACTGCGTCCCCCAATGATGCAACAGACTTGGCGCCTCGATGCAATGCGACGATCCGGGACAATGCGTGGATTCCTGCAGCCGCACTGCAGCTTGCGTCAGAATTGGTGCGGTGATCTCGGACTTCGGAGATCGTTGCACTCGATGCGGCATGCTGCGATTTCTCTAGCTGCGGCAGGCGCTGCGACGGTTTCTTCTGCGATGCGTCGGAAACAAGTACGGATGCGTCATGCTTCTCGGTGTTGTGTTGATTTTTCCAGCTCCCAGCGGAAGACAGTCTCTAGAGGTCAAAGACAACAGCAGGCACCTCTTTGCAGGTCAGAACTCCCAGCAAGGAAGTTCAGGGGAGCTGGTGGTGAAGTATTTGTGTCCCTGAGACTTCAGAACAGGAGGCAAGCTCAGTTTCAAGCCCTTGGAGATCTTCTTCAAGCAGGGGTCACAGCAAACAGCAAAGTCCTTTTCTCCTTTCCTTGGCAGCAAGTAGCTACTGCAGGCCAACCCAGACAGCAAACAGCACAGGGGCAGTATTCCTCCTCAGCTTCTCCGGCTCTTCTCCTTGGCAAAGGTTCCTCTTGATTCCCAGAATTGATCTAAAGTTCTGGGGTTTGGGCCCCAATATTTATATCACAAAATCCTTTGTTCTCTGGTGGCAAAGAAACCCTGTGCTCAGTCAAAACCAGTTCTGTCCTCTCTGGTGCAGCTTCCTGGCAGGAGGTGAAGACAGCATTGTCCTTGGCAGACCAGGCCCATTCAGGTGAAATGAAATCGCCTCCCCCTACTCTAAATGCAGTCCAGGTCTATTCAGCCCAGCCCTGACTCACCAGGCTCTCTGGAGCCACTACTCCTCCCCAGCCCCTGTCATCCAAAATCCAGACATGCAATACACAAACCTAGTAGAGGCACACTGGATGCCTAAGCAAGAAAATACCTACTTTCTAAAAGTGGTATTTTCAAACACAGAATGTAAAAATCACCCTCACTAAAAGATGCATTTTAACATTCTGAGTTCAGGCATACTAAACTTTATTTTCCTACCTTGTTCCCAGGGGTAGTTATGTTTATAAGATGTTATAAACAAACTCCCCATTCTATCCTATAGGAACAGGTAGCCTTGCAATAGTGAAAAACAAAATTGGCAGTAATTCACTATCAGGACATGCCACACACACCAGGGCATGTCCTACCTTTCACATAAACTGCACCCTGCCCAAAGGGGTACCTTGGGCCTACCTTAGGGGTGACTGACATGTAAGAAAAGGGAAGGTTAGGGCCTGGCAAGTGGGTGCACTTGCCAAGTCAACATGGCAGTACTAGACTGCACACAGGCTCTGCAATGGCAGGCCAGAGTTACATTTACAGGCGGCTTATGTGGGTGGCAAAATCAGTGCAGCAGACCCACTAGCAGCATTTGATTTACAGGCCCCGGGCACACACAGTGCACTGTATGAGGGACTGACTAGTAAATCAAATCAGCCAATCATGGAAACACCAATCCATAACAACAATTTACAAAGGGAGCACTTGCACTTTGGCACTGAACAGCAGTGGCAAAGTGCCCAAAGCCTCTAGACCAGCAAAATGGAGTGCAACACACAGCAAAAACACAGGAGGCAAAGGCAAAAAATGCAGGGGAGACCCACGCCAATGGTGCCAGGTCTAACAGAGGGGATATGCTTAGACCTCTTAATGTGCTCAAGATGTGATGGGAGAGGAACCTGGGGATTCCCATACCTGATGAGGACTTGGCAAAGATTCTGGAAAGGACTTCGAAAGTTTCCAGGAATGCTAGATTTAAACTGATTAATTACTACATCTTACATAGGGCATACCTTACTTCAGCACATATAAACAGGGATTCCCACAGAACAGACTCGGCTTGCCTGTGATGCGGGGAGGTTGGAGCTGAGCTCCACACATGCTTTGGGACTGTCCCCACTTACTGGCCTATTGAGAGGTCACCATGGTGGTAGCAGACACTATAGCCAGAGATGTCTCATGCTCGCTGGGTCACTGTTTGCTGGGTTGGTTCCCCCACACCTCTAAGACGAAGGTCACCAGTAGATTCCAAGACCTGGATTTTGTGCTGGCAAAGAGGGAAATTACGTGACACTTGAAGACGCCTGGATGACCCAGAATAGTGGCATTGCACAAGGAACTCAAGCACTGGGCCAATTATGAGGGTGAGGTATTCCTTAGAGAGGCCAGAAGGGGACTACGTTCGATGGATGTGGCCCAAGTCTGGGAGGTGCTAGTAGACTGCCTAAAGGACCCAGATATGAGATCCCAGGGGTCCTCCCCGGGAGGCCAATGACCTCAACCCCTTCACCACATTGACACCATATCTAGTAGATACCTGACATGCACCCCGTACCTGGAGCATATACTTCCACCACGAACCCACTCTATGCCCTCACATACCTACGATTTGCTTGTCCCTCCTGGAACACTGACACTTCACTGTGAAATCTGGAACTTTTGTTACTAATGTGAGAACGACTCAAGACGGACAGGGGGAGGGAGGGAGTTTGATGATTGGTTGCCTGTATTATGTTGATTTTAATATTGAAGATGCAAGAATTGGGTTGGCGGCCACGAATACCTGATTTCCCACAAATGTATATCCCACTGCTGATGAAACCTTCAATAAAATCTGCTTTAAAAAATGAATGTGTGATAAATACATAAGAGGTTTGCCTATTTCTTGCAGGAGTTTTGTACTTCCTGATTGTTTATGTCTGTTTTTGAAAATTATACAACAGTCCTTTATACCCTCTCACTCACTCTTTTCTGCAAGGCTCTCCCAACTCCAGAGAGCCATCATTATAGCGAGAACGGCAAGGAGCAGGCGGGTGGGGTTGCGCATCCCCGGGCAGGCGGGATCGGACCTGGAGGGGCATGGCTGCGCCTGCATCATCGCCAGAAAGACTTGGCCAGAAAAACTAGGTGTTTCCTTAAAAGGGACAGCACGGCGTGGAGTAGGCCTTTTCGCTCCGCTCCACATTACAGCTTCACTGCGCCATCGGCTGAACACATGACACCCACAGCTCTCCTCACCCAGCACGCTTTGCCACCGGCCCTCACATCTCTGCACCCCAGGAGCTGCGTAGGCTGAGTCCTTGTTTCTACCTGGACCCAGATTCTGGTGGCAGCTCTGGAGGACGTTTGAGAGGCATGGCAGCAGTTTAAAGCAGTATTGTTGGGACAAGGGGTGGCGCGGTGGGCTGTTGAGGCCCATTCACATTGAATTGGGCTTTGTTTGGTTGCCGAGTGCATTGGAGGAGGTAATTTGATGACTTGAGCTTTGTTTTTGACTCTGGTGCTCTTTTCTGGTAGTTGAGGAATTTTTAGTGCAATTGAGAGGAAGAGAGCGGGCTTTGTTTATGGCCTGAGTGGTTTTTAAGCAGCCTGTGCTGTGATTCATTAGTAATTTGGTAGGAAGAGAGGGGGTATTACAACAAGTGCTCTTTTCTCCAGTCTTGAAAAATCATCCCTTGGTGGTTCTGTCTCTCGGGCATTTAGAACAAGCTTGTTGTGTTCTTAGGGATATTTTGCAGTTGCCCTGTCATTAGGGGGCTTTGTTAGCAAAAGGAAGCCTGTTTAGTAAAAGGTTAGTGTTCTCTGTTTGACTTTGAGGGCCATCATGCCTGGTGGGGAAAAGAAGGGCAGCAAGCGCCCAGCACTAGTGTAGACATGGAGGTAACGATAAGTAGGAGGGATGCAATGGATGAATTGTTGGCACTTTTGCGCCCACCTGCCTCTCAGAGAGGCCTAGGAGGCCGGGGTACCGCCAAGGGCAGAATTACTGTCAATAAATAAGTGGGGTAGGAAGCAGGTGCCGGGTACCAAGGGGGGGTCATGGTTCGCAAGTGACTCCGGAGGGTGCCCCGGTCGGCCCAGGAGGGGCAGTTGAGGGTTTATCATAGTCCACCTTCAGTGGTAGTGTCCACTGCAAATAACAGCGTTGTGCAGAGTGGTAATAGCTGCATGGCAATTGGGGTGTCCCCAGGTTTAGCAGAGGGCAGCCAGATCTGGTGGCTAGCTTGGCCAGTGTTTTGCCCTGGGTGTCAAAGGTTGGGATCCCTTACGGGAGACACGTTAGCTAGAGTGGCATAGAGTGATAATATGAGAAGGCTAAAAGGCTGGTGGCCTATCAGAATAGTGCCATGGGCAATGTGGACAGGGTCATCAGGTTAGAATTGGTGGAGCGCCAGCGATTGTTGGGGGCCTGTCCTCAGTAATTACAAGGAACACTGAGTCTGGTAGTTATTGATACCCAAAATGCAGGTGTTGGGGTTCAGGCTGCGCAGGTGGCAGTTGCGGCCCCAACACCTACCAAGGAGTCTACGCCATCAGGTACAGTTGCGCCACTACCGAGCATCGGTTTGGGGGCTGTGCATTCAAAGCATGACCAATTGGGCAGGCATGTACAGGTGGAAGTAAAGAAGAAGATTTGGAAATGGAGTTATGGTGAGATATGGGAACTAATTTCGGATATTCCCAGAAGGGAGGAGAGTAAGCGGTGTAAGGAATCCTCTCACTCTAGGGATCGTTCACATTGGCCATATGAGCAAAAGGAGGAAGAAACCTTGATGAATTGGGTCAAGGGTTTCACAATTGTTCAGGCTATTATGGGCATGAAATTGTCTACATTGGGAACTCAATAAGGTTGGGCAGAACTCGTTGAGTTTTACTCCATGCACTTTTGTGGAGTTACATAAAAACTCATTGAGAATCCACTGAGTTCCTCACACCCATACCCAACTCTCCAGCTGCATCCTAAGTATAACGATAATCTAGACCTCTAGGCTCAACGAAAAACCAAATCACGCCCAGCAGCCTGCAAGGGTATTGGGAGATGATCCCCTCCATCAACAAAACAAGGAACACATATACTACTTCTAACAGCATCCTATGATACATAGATGCGACCACCTTTAACAACTAGACACAAACATCGCACAGGACCAGACAGACTCACCCCCCTGCCCGCACCACCCAAGAAAAACATAAACCCAAACCAGCAGCACGTCTTGTTTAATATGTTCTGTTTCCAGGTCCCAATGTTTACAGTGATTCTAGCACCCCAGAGATATATGCAATCCTCACTGATGTTCTTTCCTGTCCCTCTGTTGTATCCCAGTGTTACTCACCTACTGGCCCTCGATGGCTATCGCTCAGGGCCCTGGTCTCTTGCCACCATCTTACTCACTCTTCCCCTGCAGCTCCTCCTGTGGAGACAATCTATCTCACTGCCGCTTACTCCTAACCCTATGGTTTTTTCCGACTCTCGTGCCGCCCTCAACTCTGCCAAAGGCCATCGCTTGGGGGTTTACAGACAGTTATACTTCTAATCAGTGTTGATTAATTCCTTCGGTGTAGCTCGGAGCTGCGGAATTTCTTAGTAATTCCATTTTACAAGATTAATGCGGAATTGCCAAGGGCCATATGTATCATGTATTTTTTGCAGTCGCAAACGGCCCAATCAGGATGTTTCCAACCGCAAAAATGCTATTTGGTATCTATGAATTCCAATTTGTGATTTGTTAACATATTACAGAATCGCATTTTGGAATACATACTGATTCGGTATTAGGAAGGGGCGTGTTCAGGGCATCCCTTCCTATTACCGAATCGCAGCGGTATGTAGGAATGTTTTGTGACCGAAATATGATTGCAAAACATTAGCATTTTATCACCTACTTCAAGTAGGTGGTAACCTTTTGCAAAAGGGAGGGGTCCCCAAGGGACTCCTTTCTCTTTATAATGGTAGCAAAAACGTTTTTTCAGAGCAGGCAGTGGTCCCATGGACCACTGCCTACTCGTAAAAAATAAAAAGAATACTTTTCATTTTTCTTTTTTTAAGCGCATCCCATTTTCCCTTAAGGAAAACTAGCTGCATTTGAGAAAAGACTGTTTTATTTAAAAGCAATCACAGACATGGTGGTCTGCTGACCCCGGCAGGCCACCATCCCTGTCATTTTTGCATTTCCTAATGGGTCGCAAATTGCGACCTACCTCATGAATATTAATGAGTTAGGTCGATTTGCGACCCATTAGGAAACGCTAACTGAAACTCATGGAGTTTCATACATTAAAATAGCGATTACCTAATTGTGATTCGCAGAGAATCGCAATTAGTTAATCGCTATGTCTAATATTGATACATATGGTTATAAATTCCTTGATTTCCACAGGCGGAATTAAAAATTCTGCCCACCGCTAGAATTCAATTAGAACTATTATCAGAATAGAAAGGTGTGTGCACATGATGAGTTCCGGGGGACAGCATGGACAGATTACGATAAGGAATTTGGGAGGATAAAGGCAACTAGGCCCACTTTGGCATGGGATGAGATTCAAGTGAATACTTGGTTGCATTTCATGAGGGTGCAGAAGGTTGAGGCTGCCACAAGTCAGCCCTTTCGGGAGCATCAGGAACAGCTACCCACATGGGGGGAAGAGAGAGGAAGGGGTCATGCCGGGATATTAGCAAATGCTCATGTTCTAGAGCCCCTCGGATGTGCACGTTTAAGCGCAGCTGTTCCTTCAGTGACCCCCCCTTGCACCCTGAGTCCAAGTGTTTCAAGAAGTTGAAGGACAGGAGCCCAAATAACCATGAATGAACAGTCCTTGTTGGTCAAGGCCCCCTCCCCAGAGAATTGGCAGGCAATGGTGGCATGGTGGAATAAATACAGCAATACAACTGCAGCGCAGTCACTCTATGAAAGTTTTAAGTGTGGTTTCAGAATCCCTGCGGTGGGCTGGGTAGGGGTTCCATTTTGCAAAAATCAGCAGTTACTGCAGTCTAATCTTCATTTGGCCAGGAAAAAGATCCCGAAAGAAAAGAGCTTGTGTAGGCTGGCAGATCCATTTGACTCCATGCTGCTGGAGGGTTTTGTGTGTTTCCCTTTGGGGCCAGTGCTGAAAAAAGATCCAGGGGAGTATTACCTGATTCATATTCTGTCAGCAACTAGGGCGCACTCGATCAATGAGGTCATTGATGAGACACTGTGCTCAGTTAGGTACGTCTTACTAGATCAGGCCATCAAAATGCTTTAGGAGGTGGACCCTGCAACATTACTAGCGAAGGCTGATATAGAATCAGCATTTAGGGTGCTGCCGGTTCATCCAGTTGATTTTCATTTGTTAGGTTTCCAATTTGAGGGCTCTTTCTGCTTTGACAAATGACTGCTTGGTCTCCTGAGAGTACTTCAAAAGGTTTAGCACTGTCTTGGAGTGGGTTTTCTGGCAGAGGACGGGGCAATATTGGGTGTTACATTATCTTGATGATTTCCTTTTTCTGGGCCCCCCAGACACAAAAGGGTGTGGGGAGGCCCTAGAAGCATTTCAAGTATTAGTGGGTGCATTTGGGGTGCCTTTAGCTCAGGCAAAAACATGTGACCCGGTCTCAACAATTGATTTTCTCGGGATAGAGTTGGATTCCAAGAGTATCTCTTGAAGCCAAGAAAGTGATGCTGCATCAACTGCAGGTGCTATTAGAACAGCTGAATTTTGCATTGTGTATCATCCCCATAGGCCGGCCATTTTCCAGGTCCATTCCACAGGCCGTGTCTGGTCTGACACAGAAGCACCATCACACAAGGTTGTCAAGTGAGGAGTGAAAGGACATGAGTATTTGGGAGGCACAAAGGTTCTATCAGGTGGTCAAACCCTGCTAAAACCAATGGGGAGTTAGATTTATTTACAGACTCTACAGGCTGCATAGGTTTTGGAGCCATCCTGGCTACTTCGTGGTGTGCCCAACATTGGCTAGCAGAGTGGCTGGAGTCAAGGCTGGTGGCAAATATAGGTTTCCTTGAACTCTTTCCCATTTTGGTCTCCCTCTCAATTTGGCCGGACCAGTTTAGCAACCAATCCATGATATTCTGTTCCGACAACATGAGCATAGAAGAGTGCATTAACCAGCAGGCAGCTAAATGTAAGATGATCTTGAGATTATTGAAAGAAATCATATTGCTGTGTTTAAGGCTCCATGCCAATTTTAAGTCTAAGCATGTACCTGGAGTACTGAACAATGCAGCAGATGCTTTGGCTTGTTTTAAGATGCAGGCTTTCAGGTACCACCACCCTGAAGCAGCTGAGTTCCCTTCACCATTTCCGGACCAACTCTGGCTGCTTGGTGCCTCAGACTACCCTACCTCGTGGCAGTCAGCTTAACACCCAGGCCAAGGCTTGCCTATGAGGGGGAATTTTATACTTACAGCAGGTTTCACTGGAGAGATGGAGTGTGGGAATTGTTTTCAACAGAGTCTACAATTGCATTTTTGGGGGCTTTAAAGGAGGAAGGGAGATTGGTGTCATACACTAGGCAGAACACTGCAGTGATTTCCTTCTTCGCGAAAATACAGGGGCACCCCAATGGGTCCAAGGTTTTCCTTGTGCAAAGAGCACTGAGGGGCCAGAAGAGACTAGAAAGGATCAAGCAAGACGCTAGGCATCCAATAAACCCACAAAAAATGAGGAAGACCATTGCCAGCCTGGAGAGGGTGTGCAGATGACCTGCCAAAGTGCGCCTTTTCAGAGCAGCCTTTTGCTTGCCATTTTATGGAGCAATAAGGGTAGGGGAGCTAGTGGCACATAGCAAGAAGGACAAACAGGGTGGTTTGCAGCTTGGGATATTGGATGGCCAAACAGCTCCCTAGCTGTAACCATTGCTTGCTCAAAAACTGACCAGATAGGTAGAGGTGAACATATTTGGCCGCACAGTGCCCAGGGCAATGAGTGCTGCCTTTTGGAGAACTTGCTGGCCTATACGGTGCACTACCCAAAAGACCCAGGAGGCACTCTGTTTATTCATGAGGGTGGAATACCCCTTACTAAGTTTCAGTTCACCAAAGTCCTCAGTATGGCTCTGGCTTTGGCGGGGTTGGGCCTGGCAGAGTACAGCCCTCACTCCTTTAGGATCGGGCAGCTACCACCACAGCAGGCATAGGACTGGGTTGACAAGCGGTCCAAATTATAAGGAGGTAGAAATCTGATTTTTATAAGAGATATGTGAGGTCAAACATGTTGTGATGATCTGATATTAACCCTGTGCTATTCATTTTGTGGTACCCTCCTGTCAACGCAGGTAGAGGACATGCTAAAGAGATGCGGTTGCCTCAGCAAACATACTCTCCTGTCAAAGCGGGAGCAGGATGTGCCAAGGAAGTATTGATGTTGGGTCATTACTATATTAGGCATGCAAAGGACTGGTATGAGGCTGAAGACTACACAACGTGGGCCAGGAGGGCCGGATGGTGTCTAACCTTCTGCAGGCAAGGAAGACTTCACTTAGTCGACTTGAGATCATCACTGGATAGATTGCTGCCACAGAGGATTCCGCCCCAGAGGTGGTAATTGTACATTTGGGAGCAATGACTTGGCTAACCTAGGTTGCAAAGACTTGTTCAAGTTATAGTGTCAGAGTTGGGTTGGCTCTGAAGGATGTTCCCTCGAGGTACGATAGCATGGTCCCACCTTGTCCCAAGAATGAATTGGAGAGGCGGTAAGTCTGTGAGGGCCCTCAACTGGTATACAAAATGCCTAAACAAGAAAGTAGCTAAATTATCGAACACAACCAGTTTGTCTTTGATACCTCATGGTTGCATCAAGGGCAAGCGCCTTTTCTTGCTGGATGATATACACTTATCCAAGGAAGGCAGTGCAGTGTTTCTGGAAAATTGACTGGCATGGCTGTGCCAACGCATCCAGCACAGTAGGAGGGAGAGCAGATAGTAGGTGAACTATGCTGGCATGTGGTGGGTGAGGTCATGATTGGGGTGTCTCTTCGGGTCCCCTGCAGCACCCTTCTTTCTAGCGAAACAGTGGATCAAAACATCAGCATTATAACACACACGGAGGAGTAGGGAAATGTAATTAAAAAGTGGAAATGTGATCCACAGGTGGCACGTGCTCTGTGTGAAAATACTGCCCTCACTCACAAAATTGTGACATGCTTCATCATTGGGCTTTCTTCAGTACACCCCTGAGCAGACCAACGCCTGGGGTGGAGCAAAGGGAGGGGAAGACAATACAAACATAAAAATATATATATTTTGTGATTGGGATCACCGAAAGAAAAGTGTAGTGAAGGTTAAAACTAGCTCAGTGGTGTCCACTCTCAACAGTTTATTCCTGGGCCCACCGACTAGGTCTAAAAACATGAAGGATGGTGGTGATAGGAGAAGATAAAGAGTTCCTTCATCCCTCCTTACTGCCAAAGTGTTGACATGTTTCGGCCGTTTTTTAAGTGCCCACAGTGTTGGGTCACACCGGCATTCCTCAGGACCCTTGTGATCCCAAAAATGTGTTACCCACTGTGCCTGAGTTAGGTATCTCCAAGCAGAGGGTACCCCTATGTAACTCACACTCAATAATCTGTAGGGGAAGACACAGAAAAAGGTGGAATAAAATTATTCGTACATGGGTTCCTAACGAGTGTTTGTGCTCTGACACTCGATATCCCTACCCGTAAACTCTCATCTCTCAAAACAGATGCGTACCACCAAATTAATCCCTATAACCAACTCGATATGGAATGTTATCGCAATGTCCATGTTTGGACCCGCCATTCAATCATGGGATAATTCTCCTAATCTCATTCGCAGGTAATCGTTCTTTCCTAGACCGAAGTCCAATGTATATCCGTTGCCCACACTCATGCCGCGCCATCAAAATCAACTCACTGAGTTCCATATGCTACAATGCTAAAACTGGTGAGATATTGGGAGAGCCCCCCTGTAGTCACACTCTGGGGTAGAATAAAAACGTAGACAAATAGGGATTAGACAGTAGCATAGTATATCAGATAAACTTGCAGGGATAGGTAATCCATATCAACAATGTCCTGATGTATATGAAATCCATAAATAAACAAGGCCCTCTAGATTATCAAAGCCTCCAAATGCTGCCCCAATATTGTTGAGCCCATCGTATGTTTGAGGCTGCCAGAACATGCCCATTTTATATCGATTATAAATGCACCGTGAAAAACCTGGTAACCGTAAAAGAATTAACAGTGACCCAGCGTGTTTGTGCGGTCTCTCATAGCGGGGGAATCCCCACTACTTTGGCAAGGCCTCGCGTGGTTGTTCCGTTCCGTGGAACTCCCCCCCACAACTCCTTACTTCATCAAGGTGGGTGCTCTGCCCGGAAAGTGTCCAGCTCTCGCCGTGAAGGTAGCGAGATGTTGCTTCGCTACTCCTCTCATAATGAGCGGATTTCTGGACACGTGATTTGCGTCCCTGTCACGTGACCATGACGTTCTGATACGTCACCCGGTTCCTGAATGCACTGGATCCGAGCAAGTGGTTCCTTGTGCGATGTTTTTTATTTTTTGTTGTTTCAATACCCGGCGTCAGCTTTATTAGTGTGCATAACTCCTGTACCAGGTATGGGATGGGAACTAGTAATAGCTTTATTAGTGTGCTTTACTCCTATACCAGGTATGAGATAGTAGCGGGGCTCCATTACTATCGTAATACAAACAGTTTAATCACTGTCGAAAATGTGCATTATCAACCTATATCATTGTGTATATTGGCACAATTGTTCGTGTGGTGCCCATCATGGCGTGGTTTTCCTTTTCAGTCCTACAAATAGGGGCACTATCTCGTTGTGCATGTTAGGAGAATAGTTCGTCCAGGGAATTTCTGTACTTATCCAGCCAAAAGGGGCGATTCCTATGTTCCCTCATTACTTGAACCACCAAGGGGGGACAACTCTACTGGTATGTAGTGTTTTGAGGTGGGATCATAGTGGATAAGAACATCGCTGTTCCGTGCCAAAGCCACCTGTGTTCTTCATGGGCGCCTAGTGTGAGGTTGATGCCACACATCGAATACCACTACCCAAACAACATGTTGAGGGATACCCTTAGTTGCTGATTATTCTCAGACTGTATCGTTGAGAGGCACTAGGATATGTCCCGGGGGCAAAATGAGGTATGTGATTTCGTTTATACCTAGGGCTTAAGACTGCAATTCTGGGTCGTTGGGCCTTGTGGGCTACCTGGGATCTCATAGAACCCATCAGATGTTTAACTATGTTTATATTAAATAACTATATTTTTGTGTTCAATATTAGTGTATAACAGTATTGTTTTCTATATTTTTGTTATTTACATTGTAAGTATAATATAACAATATTTGTGTACTCAATATTTTTGGCACAATATTTATAGCCCACGATATTTGTGGTTTTGATATTTTGTCAGTGAACCTTGGCTAAATTGAACAATGTGAAACCAGACAGCATGGGATTAATCCCAGCTTCCCCACTTTACCAATTGTGTGATTCTAGGCAATTGTTTAATTTCATTTTCCATCCATTTTCTTCTTTATCACATAGAAGAGGATCTCGAAATACATGACTTCAGGATGAGCGCTGTACAAACCCTTCTCCTGTGTTAATAAACTATATTGTTGTTCATGTATAATAGGAACCCAGGCCACCAAAACAGTGCACATAACAACTGACTTGCCTCTTTAGTTCACCATTGGAATTGTTGTCAGGGTGTGGGGGGAGAATTATTGTTTGCAAATTCATGTTTGAAAACTATCACTTTTAAATTAAGGCTTCTCAATGCATTGATATAATTGTATATACTAACCTGAAAAGGAGGTTCTGCATGTTACTTAAATGCATTTTTGAATTTTGAAGAGACATTGTCATGTTTTTATGCTTTTGCTGCAAGATGTCTTTAAAAATTAATACGTTCCTAAAGTTAAGTGGTGCAGGACTCTAGTTACATCCTTTCTTTAACATCAATTAACCTTTAAATAAATGCTTAACTGTTTATTTAACGTATTTTTATTGTTAGTGCTGAGTCAAATAAAAAGCAGCCCTGCTGCTGTTGACCAGCGGGCCACATTTATAAGTCAGGGGGGGCCGCATGTAAAGGTCCAGAGGGCTGCATGAGTCCCCCGGGCCATATTTTGAGTATCAATGTATTAGAGGCTGTGTCAAAGATAGGTTTCACTTGTAACAAGCATTGTAAATATGATTGTGGTCACCGTACAAATATTTGTGAAAATTTGTTTTGTGTGTACAATAAAGAATATGGCTTGAAATCTTTTGATCTCAACTCCAAAAGTAGTCTCAGGCTCCTAAGTCTGTTGTATTGCGGGGGAGGAGCGTAGGCTGGGTGAATGGTCAGTTTATTCCAGGGACCTCGGCGCCTTCCTGGCCATAAGTGTGTTAGCTACCTGTGTTGTACCTGTCCTGCATGTATGTATTATTTGTGTTAGCGAAGTTTGCATTGCAGCTGTCCATGTTGTACCTTCATTGTGTTGTGAAGCTCAGTATAAAACTTTCCACTCCACATAAGTTAAAAACTTTCCACATTGCCCATGCTTGTTTTAATGCGTGATGTGAGTGAAAAAGTGAACCCACGCAAAATATGTGAGAGGAGTTTACTTTTGGTTTATGCATGAAACATGCATTTCTTTATGGAGTAGGCGGCTTTCTAAAGTTTAAAAAGAAAGCTGAAAGTGTCTTTGTGTCATATATAACACCTCCAACCAATTTTGACATTCTAGACATTTTAGCCAACAGCACTTTGCTTACCGGGGATTTTGATTCCAAAATTAAACTGTTAAAAGAAAAACTACAACCCCTACAATGCAACCTGCTGTTGGAGGAAAAATAGAATATGGTACCCTATGTTGTAGTGCTAAAGTGCAGAATTGTCAAATACAAAAAAAAATGTAGTTCCTCGTTTTCTGCCTTTTTACCTTCTAATAAATCACGGGTCGAACAGCCCAGTGGGTGAGAGGGCAGAGGTGGCTTTTCAGATGCAAATGCCAGCATCTTCTACTAATGGGCTACATTAACACGGCCTGGGATCCCAGCTCCCTGAAAATGATTTACCAGAGCAATGCCTGCGTCAGCAAGTTCCAGAATATAAAAATAATGGCCTTTCACCCCCTCTTCTCCTGCCCACCCTCGGGGGTTCGTGTGATTTAGGTGGTGGGCTCACACCACCACTGATGTGCCCTGCCTCAACAAAGTGCAGGTCAGTACTTAATTTGTATATAAATAGGTGCTGGGTCCCTCGTCAGGAAGCCACTGCAGCTTGCACCACCCATTGCCCCTGCCATCGTTGCCAATAGCAGTACGAACAAAATTACTAATCATCACACCTTACAAGTGTGACAGTTCAAACTATTCCAGGCCCCCAAAGCTATAAGAATGGTTTGGGCAGCAGTCAATAGTAATTTTCAATGTATATTAAATTAATAAACAACTGTTGTTGTGCTCATCTTGAAATTAGACAGGCAGCGCCACCATGTAGCAGACTGTTACAAGCCCGGTGTTTTCAATTAAGTGCTGGTGCCGAGCAGCGGAAACCATCGGCTCAAATTAAGCACTGGTGCAGGTGCTGGCCAGTGAGGGTGGCCAGTGAGGGCCGCCAGTGGTACAAACCAGTCTGCTCAGAACACCACGCACGCCACAAAACAGCATTAGCAGCTGTTTTGTTTTAACCAAGGGAAGGGGAAGATATCTCTTGTACAGATCTACATGAATATCAGAGGAGGTATGTCATTTTAAAAGTGGGCAGAGATCACTGTGCCTATCCATTGGAAATAATATTAGTGTGTTTCAAAGTCTATAGTAAGTCCTGAAGAGCTGTAAACTATGAGCAATACTTATACATGTTCACGACAGAGTTGTTTCAGCTGAGCAAATGATATGTTTCTAAAGTAAGCTTTCCACAGTCTAGAAATAATTCTGTCTATGCCCAAATAAAGATAACTGAATTGAAAAAGACTGAAAGCACGAAGGTCGATTTACAAGAAGGTTGACAGAATCTGACTGCAACAGAAAAATAGGGTGGTGCTCCAAAATTAAAGTGACCCCGTTTAGACCACCAGAAAGCTAAAAATGTGGCCCACGTTTGTAAATGGAGTCAGTTTTCAAATTGTAGAGTGACTGTGTTTTGAAAGATATAGGAGACTGCATGCGTTTGCGCACGCGCAGGCAATGTTTCTGGTAAGAACAGGGAAATAAACAGTAAAAACCGACCCAGCAGACCATAAAACAGACCCACAGAAGAAAACTGACCTGTCAGACCAGCCCTTCTGGCATTGCCAGGTAGCCCTATATGCCAGTCTGACCCTGAATAATAATAATATTAAGATAATCGAGATCAGGTGTTTCTTTTCTTCCTCACCTCTAATTGCCTATTTCCTAAAGGCGTGACCGTGATAAAGTTAGAATGTCAGTTCTTAACCACTAAGCAATCCCTCGGTACTGAGGGCTACATTAGGCAATTCACGAGAGAGTGACCTCCCCTCCAGCAGAGCATATAAACTGCCCCTTAATAACCTCTTTCCAAATGTGCTGATGCTGAGATAGCGGGAGAGCCAACACTCTGCCGTCCAATCTGCTAACATAACGTCATATTTATGAGGGTACGTAGCTCCATTAATTAGATTAGTATCTAAAGCATGTTATGGTACATCATGGCTATCTTATAGGTTCTGTACATAGCATTGTTCTCAATGGTCCAATTAACGCACCGTCTGCATAGTGCAAAGTGGCGATTTTCTCCATGCCACAGGCTTTGCACTATTCACAAGCATGAAAAAGAAGCACCAGCCTATAGGGGAGTGGGATTCTATAGGGGGGGAGGGGAATAGAAATGTGTGTCTCACTTCGGTATGCGCAATTTTCACCTAGGATTAATGTTCTGCAATTGAGGACTGCATAACTGACTGCCATCGTTTTCCAGGAGTACTCCTATACAATTCTTTGAGAACGGCAATAAAGACGTTTGTTACAAAAATAATCGCACAAGAGTAAGGTTCTGACTTTTTCACCCTCTCCTTTGTGAATAAGGGGTATATTTGTTTACAATGTATATAAGTGAACAATTCTAAGCTCGTAAACTGCTGAAGGAAAGGATTTCCAATACATTTGGTGTGACATGTTAAACGCTTAAAAAAAGAAAAAAAGGTGTGGATCTTGAATATTAACAGCAGATTACTGCGGGACACTAATATCGTAGACAGAAAACAAATTATCAAAAGGTATGTACAGATTTTCTACCCCTAACTCCACATATATGTGTGTTGGGGACAGGGTACAAGTCCTAGGAAAAGAAGTGTGGGGGCGAACCAAGTTAGGCATCCTGCAAGTGGGGTCACGGCATGTGACATCCCACGTGCCATCACAGGAAGTGGCATGCAGTATTGCAGCAGTAGGTAGGTGTGAGAAGGGCAAGGAACAAGACCACCCATGCCCTGGCTGGGTAATAAGATGGCAAAATTTGACATGGCCATATCCAGTGCTGTCGAATTTCCAATGCTACAAAAAAGCAACGTGCCTTCCTTTCAAGGAAAACAGCTCTTCTACAATTAGTGATTGGAACTGGTAAATAAAGCACATAATTTCAAATGTTTGGAAATCATTTCATGTTGAGGTGAGACAGATTTAGATAATTCTGCGCAAAACTGAAATATTTGGGTCATGGAAGAGAAAGCATAATTATGCATGTGCGATTTCTAAATGTTGGCAAATACGTGGCAAATTTATAATTGTTTTGCATCACCCTTGCACCATGCAAAAAACACAAGGGCGACACAAAACCTAAGTGAGATTTATCAAGCCACGCAAGTCCACATTGCATGGCCCTGAGTGGCTTTATAAATCTGGAGTAACGCAAGGCAGCGCAAAGGAGGCATTCCGTGGTTGGAGCGTGCATATTCCCAAGTATTCACCCATGGATTTTGGTGCACTGGTAAACCTGGGAATGCGTCAAAATGCTGCGCCTTCCCAGGGGAGGCGCAATGAGGAGATATATCTTTATTTCTCCTCGTTATTTCCTCTTTCTAAGTGTGCTGTTTGCTACAACACACTTAAAGGAAAATGCCTCTGAGGGTTGTTTTTGTGCAAGAAGGTGCCCCTTCCTGCACAAAAACAATCCTGCCAGCAACGCAGGTGCCCTTGCACCATGGTGCAAGGGCGACTGCATTGGGGCTAGGCAGCAAATAGTGTGCCAGAGCAAGGAAAGGCCAGGAATGTGCAGGATCATGTTAAATACAGCACAGTCCTACCCTTTCCCTTCCATGCAGTGCAGCAAGGTGGCTTGCTGCGCTGCATGAAATAATCATTAATCTGCCCCTAAGAGTGCATCAATCTGTGGTACTGACCAAACATGAAATGATCAGCTCAAGTTGACATACATATATTGGTCTATGCACTTTCACAAACATACAGAAATAAGTTGAAGCTGAACTGGGACTTAGCTATGAGTGGTAGGTATAAAACTCTTTTGTGTGATTTAATCAATGATAATGTTGTTCCATGTTTAAAATTATAGGGTGCGCATGAAAATTGACTTGCATGTGGCTTCTGCCTGCCATCCACACTCCAACCTCATGTGCCAAGAATTAAATACAAAGCATTAAACTTTGGCGTAAAACAAGAGAAATAGGAAAAATAAAGAGATGTCTATCTAGTGTCTGAAATTAACAATGTGAAAGCAGAAAACCTACGATCACACCTGGCTTCCCAACTTAACCAAATTGTGTGATCCTAGGCAAATCTCTATCCTGTGTTTAATTTAATAGGCTGTAATGTTGCACCACGTATAACAAAAATCTAGGCCACATATAGGATGCACTTAACACTTGACTTTCATGTGGCTTCTGCCTGCCAGCAACACTCTAACCTCATGCACCAAGAAGTAAAGGCTACCTTTTAACCTTTGATGTGCAATACGAGAAATAAAGAGATGTCCGTTTAGTGGCTAAATTGCACAAAGTGACTGCAGAAAACCTATGTGCTGCCCATGACTTCCGTAAGCCAGGAGAGGGCTGCGGTGATGATTGAGGGCTGTGGCCCAGGTTCATTACTCTATCACGAAAAGGGCAGTCAGTCTGTGCAATGCTGTGACCTGAAGGGGCAGTTTCTCTGTGTGTGCTGTTATGAACCCCGTATGTCAGGAGGGGGCCATGGGGAAGTGAAAGGGCTGTCGCTCTGGAGCAGCGGGCAGCCATGAAGGAGAAGCAAGCAATGATTCAACTACCCAACAATCCAGGAGGACCAAAGACTTGCCGCCGGATTCAGGGAAGCTTACCGCATAGGTGGAGGAGCATGTGGACACCTGTCACCTCTCCCGTAGCATCCAGACATATGCCCACCACCAGGCCACAGACACTTGCAAGGACACTCTGAACCTCCACTCCAGCGAGAGCGGGTAGGACTGAATAATGGGCCTCAAGGCCTTGGAGGCATCTTGCTCTGACTGACACGCTACGGTGCGGAGGCACTTTGACTTTCTCAAAGCCATCATGGAACTTCTAAGACTTGAACTCACTAGCAGAGCCTTGCTGGTATGTCACCTCATGTAAATAGGGAATTACCACAATCCTTTTAACAGGGAAGTGGGACTATAGAGCTGACCCAGGGAACACAGGTGTGCCTGCCTTAAGAAGACTGTGTATATTATTTGTACACAATATATGTGGGTGGATGCAAGGGAACGCCCATGCACCACCCATGTAATGCCTACCTGATGCACAGTAAATCAAGGCAGCGTAATGCGCTGCCTTGCATTTCTTTTTTGTTTATTTACAAAGTCATGCAAAAGCTATCCTATGAGGCTGTTTCCTCTTTCTATGTGTGCTACAAAATGCAGCATACATGCAAAGAGGAGATAATGAGGAGAAATTAACATATTTATCCTTGTTACACCAACCTCAGGTAGACTCACCAGTTTGGTGCAAACTTATGTTTGCAAGTCTTTGCAAGTATGTGTTTGCATACAAATACATGGCTGGATGACCAGGAATGTCCAAGCACCACCCATGTAATGTCTAAATGCAAGGCTGGGCAATGTGCTGCCTTGCGGTTTTTTTTTAGTTTTTTTTTTAACAAAGCCACACAAACAAAATTTGTATGACACTGTATTTCCTAAAATAAATATTGTGTCAGTGTTTTGCCAGAAAAGTGACACAACCCCAGCGCAAAATCTGGGCCTCCACTTAAGCATCTATTTTTTTAAAACTCTGCCACAAATAAATTGGCAACAAGGAGAAACATGGCAGTGAATCTGTTCTGCTTAATTGGTTGCAAAGTCTGAATTTGAAATTATCTCATTGGGTGAAGGCTCTTGCTGCAGAGATTTTTGTGTACCAGTAAATCTGAGGGAATAATAATAATGGTAAAATCACTTTGGAGGTGAATACATTTGATGGAAAGATCTATGTTTTGTCTAGTCTCAGTTTTGACTCAAAGTAGCATAGAGTTAATGTGTCTCGTACAAAGCACATCATGTATCATGTAGATGACAGATTTTTATTTTATGTACATAGGTAAGTGGGTTACTGCTTTTAACAGATATCCTTTTGTTACTTGCCGTTCATAAATTGTAATCCTTCTAATATAGCACAGTAAACTATCAAGGATGATAGCAACTCCTATACTGTGTAACCCTCACTGTCTTATGTAACACATCCCATACATTGATTTATACACTTGTATGATTTATTTTCAATGTAGTGTGTGATGTAAGGTGCTCTGACACCCTGCATGGGGATAAGTAGCGCTGTAAAAGAAACACAAAATGGTGGTATTTAAATTATTTTGTGTAAATACTGGGGCACACCCATGCATCTGGCTTCTTATGGTGCATGCATATCTCTCATATACAGGGACTGAACAAAGGCAAAAGTGTGCCTCTTTTAAGTATGTGTGAAGTGCTAACAAGCTGTGTGCCTTTGTTTACCCTCCACTGCATTTGCATCTAGGTGTGAGGCTTCAGATAGCCACCATCCAGAATACACAAAAAAACGAGGTCTGATGTCCCCTTAACGTAGGCTTTTTCTATGGGCCCAGCTGGAGTGTAAAACAGAAAAGTCCCCTAGTCACCTGCACGTTGTTGCTCGGATGAAAAGCAGACAACGTGCAGGCACTGCTGAATGTGTCCCTGTGTTTAAAAATTACACCAGGACGAGTTCAGCATATTTTACAGAGGGTCCCAACTTCTTGGCAGGGTGGACCGCGTCCACTCTGTGAAATAGGCTGCCACCAGCCTGTACCCCTGACTTGTGCCCTGCTTGAGGATATGTATATCTTCAAGGGATGCAATTTACCTTTCGATGTTTTCTCCCTCGAAATTTTGTCCACAAAATTGCTATGCCACGATATTCTTGTACTGTACATTAAAGAGTACAGTCCTAACAAAAACATCAATACATAGACGTGCGCATGCATAAGTGGATGCATTTTTGTTTTTATGTGCAAGCAACAGATTTTTCATACCGATGTTTTATACAATTGTTCGTAGAAGCATTAATGTCAATCTCACAGGTATGTTTCTCCCTCTGATAAACGTTCTGAAATAGCAATAAAGGTTTATGATAAATTTAGCCGAAAAGCTTCATTCCAATCAAGAGTGAAGCAACAGCAAATCAAAAATGTGACTTGTGAATATACTGCATTGGGCACCGAATTCAAAAGCGGCCTAGCACAGTCATTTCCCAGCAGTTGTCTAAAGTGCTGAGCTCACTTTACAAAAATTGTGGCCCATGAACGAGCAGGATATGGTACCGATTGGCCCGCGTGGTCTCAATTTTTGCATTACGGAACAGAAGGGGACATTTACACCACTTCTGTAATGCCAAATGTGTGCCCTGCAATAGAAATTGCAGACCCTTCAAACGAAGATATTTCTTCATGTGCATAATGTTATGATTCCCATGCATATCAGGGGATTTGTGGAGCTTGTGTGAATTATGGGCAATGAAAGTCTAAGAGGTGTGAAAATTTGTGCCACCTGGGAAGTGGGGCAATCTTAGTGTGACTCCGAAGCGTGCCCTGAGTGAGAGAATGCAGAGGAATCCGAGAGCAATTATGCACTGTGTCGGGGTCCCTGGTAGCCCCAGTTCCCTGGCCCACTTTGGAAGAAATGCTGGTTCTGTGTAGCCACTAAAAGTGACACGGACACAGTGCAGCAGGCACCATTCCATCAGTGTCATCACACTAAAACCCCTTCTACTGCTTACCATGCATCATAGTCTAGTGGTCAAATCCACTATGGCCCTGTAGGGTATAAACCTGGCCTTTATTGTGCTCCGTTTGCTACTCTTGGTGTATATATTACAGTGGAGTACTGTGGTGAACACACAACTCACTTTAAAGTACAGAAAGTAGGAGAAACCTCAAATAAAAAGACAGGGTCGGATTGGTAGCGCGGGCACTCGGGCAATGCCCGAGGGGCCGGTGTCCAGTTCCAGCTGTGGGCTGCTTTTTTTAGCAGTCTGGGGCGCCGACTTGGGTGGTTTCTGCATTGTTCGGATACCACCAGCAGCCCAGTGGGTGCCTGAGTGGCCATTCTGGAGGCAGATGGGCGTCCATTACCTCCCTTTTATCAACGGGCAGAGGTGTCACTCCCTTTCTCTCGCTGGGCCGGCCCATTAATGTGTGCATATGGAGCGGGGGCAGGGGGCCTGAGCAGAAGTGGCCTCACTTGTTTTCAAGTGTGTTTCACCACTGTAAACTAATCCGTGCATTTTTTTTTTTTTTACCCCCGCCCCACCTTTTTTTTAATAAAATTTCGCCGAAGCACTGTTTTGCAGGAAGACAATATGCAAATGTGGGCCACTTTTTTTTTTAGCATGCCCGGGCCGATTTTTAATCCCAATCCAACCCTGCTGAAAGAGGGAACTGTGTGTCATGCCAGCATGGTCATCCAAGGGTTGTAATCTTGCCCTACTCCTTGTAGCCTAGCCACGTCATACCTCTCCACATGTAGCAGTCGGGAAACATCCTTTACATCGCAGTGATTACACCGCGATGCATTTAGAATGCTGCCATTACAACGCAAGTGTTACATCGACTTGCACTGGAGGGCGCTATAACCTAAGGAATAGTAAGATTTACTATTCCAACACCTTCCCTACTGTACGTAGACTGGTGTTGGAATAGTAAATCTTACTACTCCTAAGTCCAGCGTCCTCCAGCGCAAGTCGTTGTAACGACTTGCGTTGTAAACTGCGATGTTACATACCGCGATCATTTTGATCGCGTTGTAACATCACATATTCGTAGCAGTCATCTGTCTATCAAGATATTCGTTTTTTGTCTTGTTTGGCATTAAAAAGGTAACTAAGAAGACCTGTTGAATGTATTAAGTATGTTTACGTAGCACATTGGTAAAAACTATTGTGCATGTTAAGTTATAATAGCTACATCTGGCCACCATGTTGCTTTGCCTCTGGTTCTTGCGGCAATTTCATCAGGACCAGAGGATCATATTGTAAGTCTTTATTTACCATAGAACTTCTAAGACAAAACATGACGACAAAAACAAGGGAGAATGTGAAAAAGTTAGGACCCTGTTTGTGTGCTTATATCCAAATGCCAAAAGGCAGTATGAAAGGTAATATATTTACCACACTCCCTCTACTGTTATACTACCAGCTGAGTTTCCAGTCAAAAATGTACATTAATTAAGGGCATCCAAAACCTAAAAGACAAATAAGTAGGTATATGTAAACATAGCATCTCCAAAATAGCCGGGTTAGTTGTGGCATTGTATGTGTACCACGAGTAAAATCCTAAAGGGTACAGTGCCCAGTTAAACGCAAAGCTAATTAGTTTGTCTAACAGGTAGGTGCTTATCATGCACTCACCGCAGGACTAAGGATATGTGTAGGATATTACCTTCACCTGCTTGTGTGGTCCAGCATACAACTCCACCAGGGTTCTCCTGCATCTGTCTGGAAAACACTGTACCAAATAATGAGACCTGCAACGAAGAATTGTGCCCAGAGTGTGATGGTATTTATATATGGATATCCAACAGCAAAATGCATAACAAGGCCCTTCCAGAGTACGTCGAGAAAATCGACCAGAAAACACTAGGTGCTGTATGAATCTCACACCTTTGGGGCTAAGGAGACCAAAGCGCTGCTGCCGCATGGGGGTGTGAATGCCACAGATTGTGGCAAGGTGAGACACGCTCACTGCTGAGATCGAATGAAGGCCTACCAGTGAACGGAGGGCATCCACATTGGGGGTCATTGATAGTGGAGGCCACCAAGACCTAATAAAAACTAAGCTTGTACAAAGCGGCAGCCATCTTTAAACATGTCGCCTGATACATGGAACAGTCAGTATACCATGACAATTTACTCCCTAAATATAGCCGAATATTTTGTTGGCTGAAATGTAAGTGTCATATGTGTCTGGGGAGGCAAATGTTTATTGATGAGCACGTGTGGCACAGTATCTAGACTAAGCTCCCTGCAAGGGCCACATTATAATAACTTCAAACAGCACAGATCACTCCTATTATATCAATGTACTTAACAATAGTGAATCATAGACACCTTTCTGAATATTGGTAACAACAGGAAGCCCAGATCACTATTATCATGTTAATGTATTTAAGAATAGTGTATCATAGATACCTTTTAAACGAAGATATCTGCTAAAAGGCACACACCTGCCAATGACACTGAAAATTATAATGAATGACTAATACTAGCAAATTCATATTATGCCTATTATGAGACCACTTGAACACGGATGCTTACCCATAGTATACCCCAAATGGGGCCACATACAGATCTTGTTGTATTCACTAAGGTAATTCAGACGCGTTCTGTCAGCTTCTATGATTAAAATCCATTTAGCTTCCTTCGAAAACACATATTTTCAGTTCCCCATATGTTGGAGTCAATTCATTCCATAACTGTCCAGCCAAAATTGTTGGGATTATAACTCATTTCTTTGAAATGTGTGACTAGATTTGTCGAAAGCTTACCGACCTTAATGGTGCTTATGTGTCCCTGAATCCTAGTTTTAATTTTTGATGTAGGCAGTCTAGTGTAGTGCAATATCCCAGGTGCACTTCAGTATTTAAATAGCAAGTGTGGTATTACAATTCGTGAAGGCCTTCTAGATCCACAGGTGGCCCTCCTTCAACTGGATATCTTTGGTCAGATGACATACGTTGCAGCCCCCACATGGTTTATGGCTGCAGACCCCTGCGTGGTGACTATAGTCTTTACCTTTTGCTGGCCTAGGGGCACTGTGGACCAACAGGTCCTTAACATTTTGTGCTCGTTTAAGACTTAAAATGTGGAGGCGGTAGACGGGTAGTTTCGGTGTTCAGAACGCTCCAGTTGTTTCTGATTACATCACATTTCCAGTTGGTCAACAGGTCACATGTCATTACCACAGTGACCTGTTCTGTTTAACCTTTTCAGTTTTCTCCAATAATATTGACTTTGGAGAGTTCAATGTTTTTATTTGGGCATCGCGAGTTATACGTTTAGGGTGTGCCTTCTGATCTAGAAAAGTCTCCACCTCTTCTGCTTGATCAATGTATTTGATGTATGCTTGAGGGCAGTGCCTGAATAAGCAGCACACATGAAAGTGACAAACTGGCATTTCAGGATTGTTTATGTGCAGGAAGGGACACCTTCCTACACATAAACACTGGTGAGTCCGGCTCTGCTCTCGCTCTTTGCCTGCCTACCTCTGTTGCAGTGGAATTATTATTGAGTCACCTTGAGTTTTTTTTTAGTTTTTTTTTTTAATCTTAGCCGATCCTATATGCTGCTATATGGTATTTCTTTTAGCCCTATTTTTAGCTGTTTTTAATTATTAGTGACTGCTATGATTTGTGTCTTGCTTGCCTTACCGTTATTGGTACTTCCGCCCTGTTCCGCCGCGGCGTGTGCCGTTTGGTGCGGAGGGCGTTGCGTTGTACCACATTGGCACTCACTTCCGGGGCCGAGCGTTGTATGGGCGTAGCGGTCTAGTGCTCCCAGCGCTCACGCTACTAAAGCGCATGATCAAGCGAGCGCGCAGCGGACGCGCGCAGCGGGCGCGCCGCTGGCGCGCCAAAGGCGCGCCTAAGGCAAGCCCGTCTGCGCCCGTCCGCGCCGGGATGGCGCCAGGGGCCAGGACCCCTATTTCTTTCTCAAACTGTAGAAAGATGTACACCTCCGATGAGCTATTGGCTCTTAGATGTATGGGGGGTAGTGCATGCCTTCACTCCATGAGGGCGGATGGCGTCCAGAGAGACTGTGAGCATTGTGGCTTTCGGGTGACACCTGGTGTAGTACCTAGGGGAAAAAGGGAAGCATTAAGTACTACTAGCACCCTTTTGCATTGTCTCTCTCTTAACTGTAGGTCGCTAAGTAGACACAGCTCTGAAGTCCACAATCTACTCACTGACTTAAAACCAGATGGACTTTTCCTGGTTGAAACATGGCTTAATGACGCATCCGCTCCAGATATTTTGGATGCTCTACCAGAAGGCTATGCGATTCTTAGGGTGGATAGGGTTGGCCAGAGGGGGGGCCTTGCGGTGATCTTTAGGAGAGATCTTCAGCTTAAATTAGATAAACTGCAATTGTCTAGCTGCGAAGCAGCATTTTTAATTTAACTATCACTAGCTCCAGATCTGTTTCTGGGCTTCTCATCTATAGACCTCCCGGTCCGGGGAGAATTTTTATTGATGAGCTTTTGGAAATACTACCACAATATGCCCTTCGTCACTCTAACTTTTTTTAGTCGGAGATTTTAATCTGCATCTTGAAGACAAAGGCTGTAAAGAATCGGCTGAGTTTGTATCAGGTCTTCAGGCACTCGGCCTTACTCAATTAATACATTCCCTACTCATAATAAAGGCCATACGCTAGACAATATTTTTACTAATTGTACAGAGTTAGCTGCTCTTCCACCCCTTCCCGTAGCCTGGTCAGACCACTTTTTATTGTTTTTTAATATACCGATATTAGGTCCGGCCCTTTACCTGCAGGGCAGGGGCTGTAAACCTATAATGGTTCGGAAATGGTCTGCTCTTACCCAGGCTGCCTTTGAAGATGCTCTGGCAAGTTGTCCTCCTGATTTAGGGGACAACAGCCAGGTAGCTGATAACTCTATTTTTAGCTGGATGACGAAGGCGGTTGACTCCCTGATACCGCTCAAACAATGTAAAAATGCCCGTACTTTCGCTTCGGCAAAGTGGTTTTCGGAAGAGTTGGCACTAATGAAAACCAGATGTAAGCATCTTGAGCGCCAGTGGAGGAAGAACTATCAGGATGTAAATAAACAGGAATATCTTGATGCCTTGAAGCTCTACCATCGCCATATTAAGAGAGTACGGAAGGAATATTATACAGGGCAAATCGAGTTAACCAAACATTCTTCTAAAACCATTTTTCAGGTAGTGAAACAATTGTCCTCTCTAGAACGAGTGACTGTTGCACTCCCTGCTTCTACGGAGTATTGTGATAAGGTCGCCAATTATTTTATTGATAAGATCGACCGGATATCTGCCTCCTTTCCAGATAGTAGTAGGAGCTATGTGCCTGTGTCTTATACGGAGGCACCTGTGACCGAGGATAAGTTTATCCTCTGCCCTCTGGTGGAAAATGAGATTCTGGGGCTGATGGAGGCTGTGAAATCTGGATCACCTTTGGACCCGATCCCCCCAAATTTCTTCAATTAGGGAAAAATATAATTGCCCCTGTTCTTACCTCACTTATGAACCTATCCTTCAGCACTGGTCTGGTTCCTAGCAGATGGAAACACGCTATGGTAGTTCCTCTGCTGAAGAAACCATCACTGGACCCCGCTATCCCTGAAAACTTAAGACCTATATCTCTTCTTCCTTATGTGGCAAAAATTGCAGAGAAACATCTTAATAACCAACTGTCGAAGTTTTTAGAAGAGAGGCAGGTTCTTCATGACACCCAGGCTGGTTTTAGGCCAATGCATGGCACAGAGTCTGCTCTTCTTCTAGCAGCTGAAGTGTTGAGGATTGCGGCCGATGAAGGTAGAACTACTGCTCTGGTTTTGTTGGACTTGAGTGCCGCGTTCGACACGGTGTCCCATGGCCTCCTGCTGGAAAGGCTAGGAGAGGTCGGGGTCGGAGGTGTCACGTGGATGTGGTTGAAGAACTTTTTGGAAAATAGAACCTTTCAGGTGTTGCAACATCCATTCAAGTCCAGAGTTTGTCCTTTAAACCAGGGGGTGCCGCAGGGATCTGCGCTCAGCCCCACCCTATTCAATATATATATGCGCCCGCTGGCAGATATTGTGTTGAGACATGGAATCAAGTTGGTATCCTATGCTGACGACACTCAGCTAGTTGTGACTCTAGAACAACAAGAATCAGGAAGGGCTGCTGATTTCAAAACTTGTCTGAGGGAGCTTATGGACTGGATGAGACTGAGTTGTCTCCAGCTGAATGCAGGGAAGACAGAGGTGTTGGTTGTGGGAAAACAGCCCTCTTTCTGGTCACAGCATTGGTGGCCTGAGGAACTGGGACTTTGCCCGGTGCCGAAGGATAAGGTGAAAAATTTGGGGGTGTGGTTTGACGAAGCACTTTCCTTTACCCAGCAAATTTCTGCTGTGGCCGGAACTTGCTTTGGCATCCTGAAAATGCTGCGGAAAATTCTGGACCTTCTCCCCCTGGATGCTAAAAGAACTGTTGTACAGGCTTTGGTCACATCTCGTCTTGACTACTGCAATGTTCTGTATCTAGGGGTGACCGCTAAAAATCTGAACATCTTGCAGAAGGTCCAAAATGCCGCTGCTAGGCTTATCCTGAATATTCCCAGGAGGGCCCCGGTAGGAGAAGCCTTAAAAAACTTCACTGGCTCCCAATACAGGCCAGAGTTACATTTAAAGCTCTTTGTATTAGCCACAGGATCCTTAGGAAAAAAGGGCCGCGCTTTTTGACTCCCCTTCTGACGGTTTACCAACCTTCTCGGAATTTGAGATCTCTTGGTTGTATGAGAATGACTGTGCCTAAGGTGCGGAGGGCCAGGGTGGGTGGAAGATCTTTTGGTTTCCTGGTAGCTAAGGCCTGGAATAAACTTCCTGTGGACTTGAGGACATCTGAGTCAGAACCTTGGTTCCGTAAGAAATTGAAAACCTGGCTCTTCCGTGACTTGGGGGCGGTCGTTAACCACTCAGCTGCCTTTCTCTGTTTAGAGGCTATGTAGGTAATCGATTAGTGTGGTATGGGTTTGGGGTTTCCAGTTGTCCTAGCGCGGGGACACTCCGTTGGAGTAACCATTGCGCTTTACAAACTTCCTAATAATAACTTCCTAATAAACGATCCTCCCCTGCACGCAGACACCCTTGCACTATGGTGCAAGGGTGCCTGCGTTGGCGCTACACTGCTAAGTATAGCGCCATCGCAGGGGGAAACGCAAGGCTGCACCATATCGCTGTAAATATAGTGCAGCTTTGCATTTCAGAAGTGGCGGAGTGAGGCGTTAAGCCATCACATCTAACGCCGCACTCCGCCACTTCTATTGTACATATCCCCCTCACTGTCTTGTCTCACTCTCGCATGCCTGCTTTATCCAACTTCTCTATTTCTATTCCTCTTTCTTTCCCTCTTTTGCGTTGTTCTCTCTCATTTGCTCTTGGTCAAAGTGTCATGATGAAAATAAGTGTGAACCCCAAAACGGAGTGTCGGTGAGTCGAACCGGCAACCACAGATCAAATTAAACAGTGTCGAAATGTACTCTCCTTTGGGTTTAGGATAGGATTCACAAGTCAAACCATTGGTGTCTATCATCCAATCAATTTCTTTTTTGATTTCCTTATGTTTCATGTGACTTGCAAGGAGCTGTTTTTTCCATGTTGAACAAAGATTAAGGGTCAAACATCTCACTTATTAGATCCTGTACCCTTTGCTGTGTCTATGCTACACTGTTTTATGGAAATCATTGATAATCATCCAATCCTTGAAAAGTCTTCTAAAAGTAGGGAAACTCTACCTTGACTGGCTTGTCCACTCCTCTCCGAATGGAAACCAGAAGCCTCTATGACATACTATGTGACTTGCAAACCACTTTGGAGAATGTTGGAATAACCTCAAAATGAAAAGTATTGTGTGATCAATCAAAACCTTGTCTGAAGAGCAAACTTTATCTGCCATGCCAATAATGGTTGAATGTTGAGCAAGACACCAAGTAGTACGGTGCTACGGATTATCTTCTGGATGTTAGACTGTGTTTTTATTTACAAATTGACGCCAACCACCTTATTTATCAGTGGCACCATCGTTATGCAAGATATATCTGCAATAATCAGAACATCAGAGCAAGAAGCCTGCTCTCCTTTCTTCCTTCCACAGTGGCAGCAGTGCCCCAAAGTACCTGGACCAGTGCTTTATTTGAGCCGATGCTTTCCGGTGCTCAGCACCAGCACTTAATTAGTTTCCGGTGCTCAGCACCAGTACCTAATTGTCAACACCATACTTGGAACAGTCCACCACATGGTGGCGCTGCTCATCTAATTTAGAGATGAGCAGAACAACTGTAGTTTAAGACTACAATATACATTAAAATTGCTAATACCTGCCTCCCCATCCATTCCTTTAGCTTTGGGGACCTGGAATAAGCTGAACTGTTGCATTTACATGCGAGAGAGATGGTTAGTAGTTTTGGCAGCGATGACAAGGGCGATGGGGAGTGCAAGCTGCAGTGACTTCCTGGTCAGAGCCCTGGCACTTCATATTTTACAAACTAAGCACTGCTGGTGGCATTCATTCAGTGGCGTAGCTAGGGGGGGGCGATGGGGGCGGATCGCCCCAGGCGGCACGAGTTTTGGGGCGGCAGCCGGCCCCCCTTCACCCGCTCTTACCTGCGGCCGTTGCGGCCGCAAGAATCGGCCGCACCCGCTACCACCCCCCCCGCTCTTCTATCATTTTGCCGAGGGCGGCAAACGCAGGGACCGCCACGGGCAGCCTAAGGCCTAGCTACGCCCCTGCATTCATTTCTAGAAATATCTATTAATATTCCAGCATCCACTCACCCTCCCACTTGCCCTGTGGGTTCTTTAACTACTTCAACACCTAAGGCTTATCGATAAAGAGAACAATGTCAATCCTCTAAAACAAAGCACAATCCAGGGTCTCTGGAATGAAAATGTTTATAAGGACACCCAGATAAAATACAATCTTTTTACTGCCAATAAAAAAGTTAAATCGTAAAAACTAAACAAATAAACAACATTGTTTGCTTCAGCTTGATGCATCCACAAGTCTAAAATGTGCAAGAGTATTGAGTGATCTTCAAAGGAAGGAAGCGTTTGGTCCATAATAACGTTCCATAAAATGTTTGGAGCTCCTGACTGTGACTTTTGCTTGGTGGGTATTCTGCCTCCAATAGCTACATTTTTTAAGATAATGCAAAGCTACTAGGTACTACCAGAATGTTGGCTATCTAGGACTACGTTTCATTAAGTTGTTAAAATTTTACTTAGGAAATTCAGTCATTTGTTTTAAATATCCATTTTATGGTTTACCACTTCTCCCTCTTCTCGGAGAGTCGCTTCGTGCTAGTGTTACTAGCTTACGTAGGCAAATAAGTTTCTGCTGCTTTGTGTGACACTGAATTATGACTTTATTTTTTATCACAAAACACATTTCGCTCTAGGAAAGGAAAGTAGTGCGAATACACTTTGTGGTGTCACAGGTCACTTTCTGTGAAAGCTCGAGTATTTTAATGTTATTATTATTTTATTTATAATTTATTAAATGCGTATTTATTTTACATGTATTTATTTTGCTACTTATTTGTTTGAATATGTTTGTACTCTACATAATTAAATACATACCTGTGTATATTATATTTAGTACACAGTATTAATTACAACTATTTTTATATTCATTTAAATATTTAGATTATATTCATTTAAATATTTAGATTAGGTTACATCATGCTTCAGTCAAATTTATGTTTGCTAATTTTTACTTTTAAGTTATTGTTAATATCTTTAATATACTGTTTTATAAAAAATGCTTAACGTTTTAAAATATACATTTACATTAAATTTCGATTACATATTAAAAGTATTATTTAATTACGTTATTTTATAGTTTTTTTTTTAAAGTAATTTTAATTGCTATATGTATAACATTTCAGTAAACTTACCCCTTTTTGATAATGGTCAGCTCCACTATATTTTTGATACGATATTCTGGTATGTTGATATTGTTGTTCTCAATATTCTGTCATACAACCCTTAGTTCACTTCATAGAAATAGGTCCTTTTCTATCTCAAGTAAGTGTTGCAAACGTTTAAGAACATATATTGAAGGGATACATATTCCTATTTAGCTTAAACATTAAGAGGCGTATTTAGAGGTTAGGAGAGTGGGACATTCGCCATAAAGTGTCAGATGTCAACCACATTCAGAGTGCTATTGGCATCAATGCTCTCTTAATATGGGTGACCGGAGAGACACAACTTTTTGGCTGATATCCCACAACCACCAAGTTCAAATATGGCCTCTTGTTACTCATGTATGGTAGGCTAGATGTGCAAGTTTTAATCACATCATAAGAGCTGTGCTTTTCTGTCCATGAATCTATTGTATTCCTCCTCTGACTACACCGCCATTCTTCACTTCCCTAAACTTTTATAAGACTTGTGTAAGTAACTTTACCTTTTCTTTGTAAAGCCCCTTGGTTTCTTTAAATGCTAATGTGAGAAGCTGTCTTGGTATATGGTGCACACTTATGTAAGTGGGCACAGTGCACCAATCCAGACAACCCTTGTGGTGATTTTAGTGTCTTAGACAACCTTAGAAAGCTCTCTAAGTGGTAGCTGTGGAGAGCAGCCTTCAGGCTTAGTCCAGAAGGAGTGTAAAGCAGCTTGGTTTACCAGAGCATAATCTTATTGATATAGATTACGTGAAAAAGAACCGCACAGTGTATTTATAAAAAATATGCATTTATTATAAGACACTCTCTAAAACATACAGGTACCTCCTAGCCGGAGATATACACAATGCACACAATACTTTTCAATAAAAACAGGTAAGTAGCACAAATACACAGTGGCCGCCAGGGGGAAACCAAACCATATACTAAAATAGTGGTATGCGAACCATGACTCAAGTCAAGACTATACCCAGGAGATGGAGAAGTGCCGGGGTCCCAAGGAACCACCTGAGGTAAGTAACCAGGAACCCCACGGAGGCCGTGTGCAGAGTGGGAACCTGACCGCGGGCTCAATACAAGTCAATTGGTACATCGCAGTTGCAACTTTAAAGAAGAAGGACCTTTTCCAGTGGACCCTGAAGAAACCCCATGGAAGACAGAAGGTTGGAGAGCCACCCCACCCCACCCATGGATACCCTAGGAAATTAGGGTAAAAACTACATGTCCCAGAAATCCCTGTGAGGAAACAGGAAGTCACATGATGTTATTTTTTAAAGTATTAGTTCGGTAGTGAAACGCAAAAGATCAACCATGATCAAGGTCGAGGAGAAACCGAAACGCGTTGGTTGGAAGCGGGGATTTTCCCGTAAATATTGGATTATGCATTAAAAAGACATTGTGAACGTCACTCGTGAGGGCGCTCCATTTCTTCTGAAAAGAGGGTTGGAATTATATGTAACGGCTTGGCTCCGCCGTGGAAGCTGCACCACTAGAGATGCGCCAGGAATCCGGCGACTTTGAGCCGACTTTGGAGGATATATAGATATATATATATTCACTGAAAAAACCATAGGTTTCAGGGACGTTATAGTTACAAATTAGCATTTAAAAAACCTTTGAAATTCACTGAAAAAACCATAGGTTTTAGGGACAGTTATAGTTAGTTGGACATTGCACTCGTACAAAACCCGTGAAATTCCCCGTTATAGTTAGTCCAGCTAACTATAACTCGCGCCCCGCAATGCACTGCTGATGACGTCACATATTACATCACTCATGACATGGTCAGTGACATCACTGATGACATCTCAAATGACATCACTGATGACATCACTGATGACATCATCCAGTGACTGTGTGTTTCTGTAAAGTTTATATATTTTTAATATATATAGGAAAAGACGTATTGAAGAATGAGTGGGTGTGTAAGTGTCTGTATGGATGATTTAGTAGGTGCGTGACTGACTCTATAAGTGAGTGATTTAACGTATCTTACTGAATGCATGGGTTAGTGACTAAACTGGGTGAATGTCTGTATCCGTCTGTCTGTTGCTGTGTAAGTGGCTGCATGTGTTTGTGAATAGCTACATGAGTGTCTATATGAGTTATTGAATGCTTGTCTGAGTATCTGTATGGGTGCCTGAGTGTTTGTGTGGGAGGGGTGTGTGCGACTCTGTGCATAGATGTGTGAGTGGGTGATTCACTGGGTGGATGGTTTCAAGAGTGCATCTGTGATAGACTGTATGGGTGGGTAAGTGTGTGTAAGAGTGTGTTAGTGAGTGAATGTATGTCCCAGTGGTACATGTGTGAGTAACTACATATGTGAAAGGCAGTATATATGTGTGTTGGAGTATATAAATAGCTATAAGCGAGAGTGAGTGATTGTGATAGTGGCTGTATGGATGAGTGTGTGCTTGTATCAGTGATTGTATAAGAGCGTAAGAATGTGCTAGTATTTGTATGAGTAAGTGAGCTGGTATGTGTATAACTGTATAGGTGAGTAAATGGTAGTGTGTTTAATTATTTGCATGACTGACTAGGTGTGTGAGTACCTCTATGGATGAGTGGCGGTGTTTGAGTGTCTATATAGGAGTATGAGTGCATATGATAGTCCTGTACTGAGTGACCGTAAGTATGAGTGACTGTACGGGTGAGTGAGTTGATGTGTGCGTAGACCTAAGAATCAGTGAGTGGGTATGTAGTTATTGGTGTTGGAGTGTCTATGGTTTTGCGAATGGCAGTCTGTAATTTAGAGTGGGTGTATCAAAGGTTATATTAGGGTGTGAGAAGATGCATGAAATTATCACATGGATGATGTCACCAGTGATGTCATCAGTGATGTCATTTGAGATGTCATCAGTGATGTCATCAGTGATGTCACTGACCATGTCATGAGTGATGTAATATGTGACGTCATCAGCAGTGCATTGCGGGGCGCGAGTTATAGTTAGCTGGACTAACTATAACGGGGGAATTTCACGGGTTTTGTACGAGTGCAATGTCCAACTAACTATAACTGTCCCCAAAACCTATGGTTTTTTCAGTGAATTTCAAAGGTTTTTTAAATGCTAATTTGTAACTATAACGTCCCTGAAACCTATGGTTTTTTCAGTGAATTTCAAAGGTTTTTTAAATGCTAATTTGTAACTATAACATGTCTGAAACCTACGGTTTTTTCAGTGAATTTCAAAGGTTTTGTAAATGACAATTTTTAAATGTATTAATTGTTATATAAATTTTTTTAATACTAATTTACTACATTTTTAGAAACAATTTTTTTTACATATTTTATTTTTTAAATTACATTGTAATTACATTATACATTACATTACAAAAATACTTTCTCAGAATGAATTACTTTAGTTTAAATACTTTGCACATAGGCAATAGACTTTTAAGTACAGTAGTTACAGTTGTTGCAATGGGCAACACATTTTCAAACACAATGCAACATTCAGCTCAATGTGAATTTCTAGTTAAATGCAATTAGTTACTTTATGGATTACTTTTTCTAACCACAGGACTGGATCCTAGATTCAGTCCTGGCACATCTCCTGTAAACAGTTGAGTAAAAGCGTTTTGGTTACAGTCGTGATTTTTAAGGAATATTATTGTACTTTAAAAGTTGACACTTAGAAACTTTTTCTCATAGAATCACCAATGTTATCCTATGGAAGGAAATTCACTTAGAAGGTAAAAACTGTTATCGTTACTTTTTCTTACTCAGTGTTGGATCCTGGATCCAGCGCTGGTGCATCTCCTGTAAACAGTTGAAAGAATGCGTTTAAGTCATACAGGCGATTTTTTAGGAATATTTGTAGTTTGTGAAAATCGACACTTTGAAACTTTTCTGCTGAAAAGCAGACAATGGATTCCTATGGAAGGAAATTCAAGTTACTGGTAAGTACGGTTAAAATTACTTTTCAGGATCAGTACTGGGCTGAAAGATGCAGCACTGAGGTCTCTCCTGATAACAGGTGAGTAAATCGGAATTCGTATTTCGGCTGATTTTAGAGGAATATTTTAAAGTTCCAAAACTCCACACTTAAAAGAATTTCCAAGTGAAACCAGTCAATGTTAGCCTATGGAAGGAAATTCAAGTTACTGGTAAGTACGGTTAAAATTACTTTTCAGGACCAGTACTGGGCTGAAAGATGCATCACTGAGGTCTCTCCTGATAACAGGTGAGTAAATCAGAATTCGGATTTCGGCTGATTTTAGAGGAATATTTGTATGTTTCAAAAATCAACACTTAGAAACTTTTTCAGCAAAAAGCAGGCAATGATATCCTATGGAAGGAAATTCAAGTTACTGGTAAGTACGGTTAAAATTACTTTTGAGGATCAGTACTGGGCTGAAAGATGCAGCACTGAGGTCTCTCCTGATAACAGGTGAGTAAATCGGAATTCGTATTTCGGCTGATTTTAGAGGAATATTTTAAAGTTCCAAAACTCCACACTTAGAAGAATTTCCAAGTGAAACCAGTCAATGTTAGCCTATGGAAGGAAATTCAAGTTACTGGTAAGTACGGTTAAAATTACTTTTCAGGACCAGTACTGGGCTGAAAGATGCAGCACTGAGGTCTCTCCTGATAACAGGTGAGTAAATCAGAATTCGGATTTCGGCTGATTTTAGAGGAATATTTGTATGTTTCAAAAATCAACACTTAGAAACTTTTTCAGCAAAAAGCAGGCAATGATATCCTATGGAAGGAAATTCAAGTTACTGGTAAGTACGGTTAAAATTACTTTTGAGGATCAGTACTGGGCTAAAAGATGCAGCACTGGGTTCTCTCCTGATAACAGGTGAGTAAATCGGAATTCGTATTTCGGCTGATTTTAGAGGAATATTTTAAAGTTCCAAAACTCCACACTTAGAAGAATTTCCAAGTGAAACCAGTCAATGTTAGCCTATGAAGGAAATTCAAGTTACCGGTAAGTATGGTTAAAATTACTTTTCAGGATCAGTACTGGGCTGAAAGATGCAGCACTGAGGTCTCTCCTGATAACAGGTGAGTAAATCGGAATTCGTATTTCGGCTGATTTTAGAGGAATATTTTAAAGTTCCAAAACTCCACACTTAGAAGAATTTCCAAGTGAAACCAGTCAATGTTAGCCTATGGAAGGAAATTCAAGTTACTGGTAAGTACGGTTAAAATTACTTTTCAGGACCAGTACTGGGCTGAAAGATGCAGCACTGAGGTCTCTCCTGATAACAGGTGAGTAAATCAGAATTCGGATTTCGGCTGATTTTAGAGGAATATTTGTATGTTTCAAAAATCAACACTTAGAAACTTTTTCAGCAAAAAGCAGGCAATGATATCCTATGGAAGGAAATTCAAGTTACTGGTAAGTACGGTTAAAATTACTTTTGAGGATCAGTACTGGGCTGAAAGATGCAGCACTGAGGTCTCTCCTGATAACAGGTGAGTAAATCGGAATTCGTATTTCGGCTGATTTTAGAGGAATATTTTAAAGTTCCAAAACTCCACACTTAGAAGAATTTCCAAGTGAAACCAGTCAATGTTAGCCTATGAAGGAAATTCAAGTTACCGGTAAGTACGGTTAAAATTACTTTTCAGGACCAGTACTGGGCTGAAAGATGCAGCACTGAGGTCTCTCCTGATAACAGGTGAGTAAATCGGAATTCGTATTTCGGCTGATTTTAGAGGAATATTTTAAAGTTCCAAAACTCCACACTTAGAAGAATTTCCAAGTGAAACCAGTCAATGTTAGCCTATGAAGGAAATTCAAGTTACCGGTAAGTACGGTTAAAATTACTTTTGAGGATCAGTACTGGGCTGAAAGATGCAGCACTGAGGTCTCTCCTGATAACAGGTGAGTAAATCGGAATTCGTATTTCGGCTGATTTTAGAGGAATATTTTAAAGTTCCAAAACTCCACACTTGGAAGAATTTCCAAGTGAAACCAGTCAATGTTAGCCTATGAAGGAAATTCAAGTTACCGGTAAGTACGGTTAAAATTACTTTTCAGGATCAGTACTGGGCTGAAAGATGCAGCACTGAGGTCTCTCCTGATAACAGGTGAGTAAATCGGAATTCGTATTTCGGCTGATTTTAGAGGAATATTTTAAAGTTCCAAAACTCCACACTTAGAAGAATTTCCAAGTGAAACCAGTCAATGTTAGCCTATGAAGGAAATTCAAGTTACCGGTAAGTACGGTTAAAATTACTTTTCAGGACCAGTACTGGGCTGAAAGATGCAGCACTGAGGTCTCTCCTGATAACAGGTGAGTAAATCGGAATTCGTATTTCGGCTGATTTTAGAGGAATATTTTAAAGTTCCAAAACTCCACACTTAGAAGAATTTCCAAGTGAAACCAGTCAATGTTAGCCTATGAAGGAAATTCAAGTTACCGGTAAGTACGGTTAAAATTACTTTTGAGGATCAGTACTGGGCTGAAAGATGCAGCACTGAGGTCTCTCCTGATAACAGGTGAGTAAATCGGAATTCGTATTTCGGCTGATTTTAGAGGAATATTTTAAAGTTCCAAAACTCCACACTTAGAAGAATTTCCAAGTGAAACCAGTCAATGTTAGCCTATGGAAGGAAATTCAAGTTACTGGTAAGTACGGTTAAAATTACTTTTCAGGACCAGTACTGGGCTGAAAGATGCAGCACTGAGGTCTCTCCTGATAACAGGTGAGTAAATCAGAATTCGGATTTCGGCTGATTTTAGAGGAATATTTGTATGTTTCAAAAATCAACACTTAGAAACTTTTTCAGCAAAAAGCAGGCAATGATATCCTATGGAAGGAAATTCAAGTTACTGGTAAGTACGGTTAAAATTACTTTTGAGGATCAGTACTGGGCTAAAAGATGCAGCACTGGGTTCTCTCCTGATAACAGGTGAGTAAATCGGAATTCGTATTTCGGCTGATTTTAGAGGAATATTTTAAAGTTCCAAAACTCCACACTTAGAAGAATTTCCAAGTGAAACCAGTCAATGTTAGCCTATGAAGGAAATTCAAGTTACCGGTAAGTATGGTTAAAATTACTTTTCAGGATCAGTACTGGGCTGAAAGATGCAGCACTGAGGTCTCTCCTGATAACAGGTGAGTAAATCGGAATTCGTATTTCGGCTGATTTTAGAGGAATATTTTAAAGTTCCAAAACTCCACACTTAGAAGAATTTCCAAGTGAAACCAGTCAATGTTAGCCTATGGAAGGAAATTCAAGTTACTGGTAAGTACGGTTAAAATTACTTTTCAGGACCAGTACTGGGCTGAAAGATGCAGCACTGAGGTCTCTCCTGATAACAGGTGAGTAAATCAGAATTCGGATTTCGGCTGATTTTAGAGGAATATTTGTATGTTTCAAAAATCAACACTTAGAAACTTTTTCAGCAAAAAGCAGGCAATGATATCCTATGGAAGGAAATTCAAGTTACTGGTAAGTACGGTTAAAATTACTTTTGAGGATCAGTACTGGGCTAAAAGATGCAGCACTGGGTTCTCTCCTGATAACAGGTGAGTAAATCGGAATTCGTATTTCGGCTGATTTTAGAGGAATATTTTAAAGTTCCAAAACTCCACACTTAGAAGAATTTCCAAGTGAAACCAGTCAATGTTAGCCTATGAAGGAAATTCAAGTTACCGGTAAGTACGGTTAAAATTACTTTTCAGGACCAGTACTGGGCTGAAAGATGCAGCACTGAGGTCTCTCCTGATAACAGGTGAGTAAATCGGAATTCGTATTTCGGCTGATTTTAGAGGAATATTTTAAAGTTCCAAAACTCCACACTTGGAAGAATTTCCAAGTGAAACCAGTCAATGTTAGCCTATGAAGGAAATTCAAGTTACCGGTAAGTACGGTTAAAATTACTTTTCAGGACCAGTACTGGGCTGAAAGATGCAGCACTGAGGTCTCTCCTGATAACAGGTGAGTAAATCGGAATTCGTATTTCGGCTGATTTTAGAGGAATATTTTAAAGTTCCAAAACTCCACACTTGGAAGAATTTCCAAGTGAAACCAGTCAATGTTAGCCTATGAAGGAAATTCAAGTTACCGGTAAGTACGGTTAAAATTACTTTTCAGGATCAGTACTGGGCTGAAAGATGCAGCACTGAGGTCTCTCCTGATAACAGGTGAGTAAATCGGAATTCGTATTTCGGCTGATTTTAGAGGAATATTTTAAAGTTCCAAAACTCCACACTTAGAAGAATTTCCAAGTGAAACCAGTCAATGTTAGCCTATGAAGGAAATTCAAGTTACCGGTAAGTACGGTTAAAATTACTTTTCAGGACCAGTACTGGGCTGAAAGATGCAGCACTGAGGTCTCTCCTGATAACAGGTGAGTAAATCGGAATTCGTATTTCGGCTGATTTTAGAGGAATATTTTAAAGTTCCAAAACTCCACACTTAGAAGAATTTCCAAGTGAAACCAGTCAATGTTAGCCTATGAAGGAAATTCAAGTTACCGGTAAGTACGGTTAAAATTACTTTTGAGGATCAGTACTGGGCTGAAAGATGCAGCACTGAGGTCTCTCCTGATAACAGGTGAGTAAATCGGAATTCGTATTTCGGCTGATTTTAGAGGAATATTTTAAAGTTCCAAAACTCCACACTTAGAAGAATTTCCAAGTGAAACCAGTCAATGTTAGCCTATGGAAGGAAATTCAAGTTACTGGTAAGTACGGTTAAAATTACTTTTCAGGACCAGTACTGGGCTGAAAGATGCAGCACTGAGGTCTCTCCTGATAACAGGTGAGTAAATCAGAATTCGGATTTCGGCTGATTTTAGAGGAATATTTGTATGTTTCAAAAATCAACACTTAGAAACTTTTTCAGCAAAAAGCAGGCAATGATATCCTATGGAAGGAAATTCAAGTTACTGGTAAGTACGGTTAAAATTACTTTTGAGGATCAGTACTGGGCTGAAAGATGCAGCACTGAGGTCTCTCCTGATAACAGGTGAGTAAATCGGAATTCGTATTTCGGCTGATTTTAGAGGAATATTTTAAAGTTCCAAAACTCCACACTTAGAAGAATTTCCAAGTGAAACCAGTCAATGTTAGCCTATGAAGGAAATTCAAGTTACCGGTAAGTACGGTTAAAATTACTTTTCAGGACCAGTACTGGGCTGAAAGATGCAGCACTGAGGTCTCTCCTGATAACAGGTGAGTAAATCGGAATTCGTATTTCGGCTGATTTTAGAGGAATATTTTAAAGTTCCAAAACTCCACACTTAGAAGAATTTCCAAGTGAAACCAGTCAATGTTAGCCTATGAAGGAAATTCAAGTTACCGGTAAGTACGGTTAAAATTACTTTTGAGGATCAGTACTGGGCTGAAAGATGCAGCACTGAGGTCTCTCCTGATAACAGGTGAGTAAATCGGAATTCGTATTTCGGCTGATTTTAGAGGAATATTTTAAAGTTCCAAAACTCCACACTTGGAAGAATTTCCAAGTGAAACCAGTCAATGTTAGCCTATGAAGGAAATTCAAGTTACCGGTAAGTACGGTTAAAATTACTTTTCAGGATCAGTACTGGGCTGAAAGATGCAGCACTGAGGCCTCTCCTGATAACAGGTGAGTAAATCGGAATTCGTATTTCGGCTGATTTTAGAGGAATATTTTAAAGTTCCAAAACTCCACACTTAGAAGAATTTCCAAGTGAAACCAGTCAATGTTAGCCTATGAAGGAAATTCAAGTTACCGGTAAGTACGGTTAAAATTACTTTTCAGGACCAGTACTGGGCTGAAAGATGCAGCACTGAGGTCTCTCCTGATAACAGGTGAGTAAATCGGAATTCGTATTTCGGCTGATTTTAGAGGAATATTTTAAAGTTCCAAAACTCCACACTTAGAAGAATTTCCAAGTGAAACCAGTCAATGTTAGCCTATGAAGGAAATTCAAGTTACCGGTAAGTACGGTTAAAATTACTTTTGAGGATCAGTACTGGGCTGAAAGATGCAGCACTGAGGTCTCTCCTGATAACAGGTGAGTAAATCGGAATTCGTATTTCGGCTGATTTTAGAGGAATATTTTAAAGTTCCAAAACTCCACACTTAGAAGAATTTCCAAGTGAAACCAGTCAATGTTAGCCTATGGAAGGAAATTCAAGTTACTGGTAAGTACGGTTAAAATTACTTTTCAGGACCAGTACTGGGCTGAAAGATGCAGCACTGAGGTCTCTCCTGATAACAGGTGAGTAAATCAGAATTCGGATTTCGGCTGATTTTAGAGGAATATTTGTATGTTTCAAAAATCAACACTTAGAAACTTTTTCAGCAAAAAGCAGGCAATGATATCCTATGGAAGGAAATTCAAGTTACTGGTAAGTACGGTTAAAATTACTTTTGAGGATCAGTACTGGGCTAAAAGATGCAGCACTGGGTTCTCTCCTGATAACAGGTGAGTAAATCGGAATTCGTATTTCGGCTGATTTTAGAGGAATATTTTAAAGTTCCAAAACTCCACACTTAGAAGAATTTCCAAGTGAAACCAGTCAATGTTAGCCTATGAAGGAAATTCAAGTTACCGGTAAGTATGGTTAAAATTACTTTTCAGGATCAGTACTGGGCTGAAAGATGCAGCACTGAGGTCTCTCCTGATAACAGGTGAGTAAATCGGAATTCGTATTTCGGCTGATTTTAGAGGAATATTTTAAAGTTCCAAAACTCCACACTTAGAAGAATTTCCAAGTGAAACCAGTCAATGTTAGCCTATGGAAGGAAATTCAAGTTACTGGTAAGTACGGTTAAAATTACTTTTCAGGACCAGTACTGGGCTGAAAGATGCAGCACTGAGGTCTCTCCTGATAACAGGTGAGTAAATCAGAATTCGGATTTCGGCTGATTTTAGAGGAATATTTGTATGTTTCAAAAATCAACACTTAGAAACTTTTTCAGCAAAAAGCAGGCAATGATATCCTATGGAAGGAAATTCAAGTTACTGGTAAGTACGGTTAAAATTACTTTTGAGGATCAGTACTGGGCTAAAAGATGCAGCACTGGGTTCTCTCCTGATAACAGGTGAGTAAATCGGAATTCGTATTTCGGCTGATTTTAGAGGAATATTTTAAAGTTCCAAAACTCCACACTTAGAAGAATTTCCAAGTGAAACCAGTCAATGTTAGCCTATGAAGGAAATTCAAGTTACCGGTAAGTACGGTTAAAATTACTTTTCAGGACCAGTACTGGGCTGAAAGATGCAGCACTGAGGTCTCTCCTGATAACAGGTGAGTAAATCGGAATTCGTATTTCGGCTGATTTTAGAGGAATATTTTAAAGTTCCAAAACTCCACACTTGGAAGAATTTCCAAGTGAAACCAGTCAATGTTAGCCTATGAAGGAAATTCAAGTTACCGGTAAGTACGGTTAAAATTACTTTTCAGGACCAGTACTGGGCTGAAAGATGCAGCACTGAGGTCTCTCCTGATAACAGGTGAGTAAATCGGAATTCGTATTTCGGCTGATTTTAGAGGAATATTTTAAAGTTCCAAAACTCCACACTTGGAAGAATTTCCAAGTGAAACCAGTCAATGTTAGCCTATGAAGGAAATTCAAGTTACCGGTAAGTACGGTTAAAATTACTTTTCAGGATCAGTACTGGGCTGAAAGATGCAGCACTGAGGTCTCTCCTGATAACAGGTGAGTAAATCGGAATTCGTATTTCGGCTGATTTTAGAGGAATATTTTAAAGTTCCAAAACTCCACACTTAGAAGAATTTCCAAGTGAAACCAGTCAATGTTAGCCTATGAAGGAAATTCAAGTTACCGGTAAGTACGGTTAAAATTACTTTTCAGGACCAGTACTGGGCTGAAAGATGCAGCACTGAGGTCTCTCCTGATAACAGGTGAGTAAATCGGAATTCGTATTTCGGCTGATTTTAGAGGAATATTTTAAAGTTCCAAAACTCCACACTTAGAAGAATTTCCAAGTGAAACCAGTCAATGTTAGCCTATGAAGGAAATTCAAGTTACCGGTAAGTACGGTTAAAATTACTTTTGAGGATCAGTACTGGGCTGAAAGATGCAGCACTGAGGTCTCTCCTGATAACAGGTGAGTAAATCGGAATTCGTATTTCGGCTGATTTTAGAGGAATATTTTAAAGTTCCAAAACTCCACACTTAGAAGAATTTCCAAGTGAAACCAGTCAATGTTAGCCTATGGAAGGAAATTCAAGTTACTGGTAAGTACGGTTAAAATTACTTTTCAGGACCAGTACTGGGCTGAAAGATGCAGCACTGAGGTCTCTCCTGATAACAGGTGAGTAAATCAGAATTCGGATTTCGGCTGATTTTAGAGGAATATTTGTATGTTTCAAAAATCAACACTTAGAAACTTTTTCAGCAAAAAGCAGGCAATGATATCCTATGGAAGGAAATTCAAGTTACTGGTAAGTACGGTTAAAATTACTTTTGAGGATCAGTACTGGGCTAAAAGATGCAGCACTGGGTTCTCTCCTGATAACAGGTGAGTAAATCGGAATTCGTATTTCGGCTGATTTTAGAGGAATATTTTAAAGTTCCAAAACTCCACACTTAGAAGAATTTCCAAGTGAAACCAGTCAATGTTAGCCTATGAAGGAAATTCAAGTTACCGGTAAGTATGGTTAAAATTACTTTTCAGGATCAGTACTGGGCTGAAAGATGCAGCACTGAGGTCTCTCCTGATAACAGGTGAGTAAATCGGAATTCGTATTTCGGCTGATTTTAGAGGAATATTTTAAAGTTCCAAAACTCCACACTTAGAAGAATTTCCAAGTGAAACCAGTCAATGTTAGCCTATGGAAGGAAATTCAAGTTACTGGTAAGTACGGTTAAAATTACTTTTCAGGACCAGTACTGGGCTGAAAGATGCAGCACTGAGGTCTCTCCTGATAACAGGTGAGTAAATCAGAATTCGGATTTCGGCTGATTTTAGAGGAATATTTGTATGTTTCAAAAATCAACACTTAGAAACTTTTTCAGCAAAAAGCAGGCAATGATATCCTATGGAAGGAAATTCAAGTTACTGGTAAGTACGGTTAAAATTACTTTTGAGGATCAGTACTGGGCTAAAAGATGCAGCACTGAGGTTCTCTCCTGATAACAGGTGAGTAAATCGGAATTCGTATTTCGGCTGATTTTAGAGGAATATTTTAAAGTTCCAAAACTCCACACTTAGAAGAATTTCCAAGTGAAACCAGTCAATGTTAGCCTATGAAGGAAATTCAAGTTACCGGTAAGTACGGTTAAAATTACTTTTCAGGACCAGTACTGGGCTGAAAGATGCAGCACTGAGGTCTCTCCTGATAACAGGTGAGTAAATCGGAATTCGTATTTCGGCTGATTTTAGAGGAATATTTTAAAGTTCCAAAACTCCACACTTAGAAGAATTTCCAAGTGAAACCAGTCAATGTTAGCCTATGAAGGAAATTCAAGTTACCGGTAAGTACGGTTAAAATTACTTTTCAGGACCAGTACTGGGCTGAAAGATGCAGCACTGAGGTCTCTCCTGATAACAGGTGAGTAAATCGGAATTCGTATTTCGGCTGATTTTAGAGGAATATTTTAAAGTTCCAAAACTCCACACTTAGAAGAATTTCCAAGTGAAACCAGTCAATGTTAGCCTATGAAGGAAATTCAAGTTACCGGTAAGTACGGTTAAAATTACTTTTGAGGATCAGTACTGGGCTGAAAGATGCAGCACTGAGGTCTCTCCTGATAACAGGTGAGTAAATCGGAATTCGTATTTCGGCTGATTTTAGAGGAATATTTTAAAGTTCCAAAACTCCACACTTAGAAGAATTTCCAAGTGAAACCAGTCAATGTTAGCCTATGGAAGGAAATTCAAGTTACTGGTAAGTACGGTTAAAATTACTTTTCAGGACCAGTACTGGGCTGAAAGATGCAGCACTGAGGTCTCTCCTGATAACAGGTGAGTAAATCCGAATTCGGATTTCGGCTGATTTTAGAGGAATATTTGTATGTTTCAAAAATCAACACTTAGAAACTTTTTCAGCAAAAAGCAGGCAATGATATCCTATGGAAGGAAATTCAAGTTACTGGTAAGTACGGTTAAAATTACTTTTGAGGATCAGTACTGGGCTGAAAGATGCAGCACTGAGGTCTCTCCTGATAACAGGTGAGTAAATCGGAATTCGTATTTCGGCTGATTTTAGAGGAATATTTTAAAGTTCCAAAACTCCACACTTAGAAGAATTTCCAAGTGAAACCAGTCAATGTTAGCCTATGGAAGGAAATTCAAGTTACTGGTAAGTACGGTTAAAATTACTTTTCAGGATTAGTACTGGGCTGAAAGATGCAGCACTGAGGTCTCTCCTGATAACAGGTGAGTAAATCAGAATTCGTATTTCGGCTGATTTTAGAGGAATATTTGCACAATGGTGAAGGGAGGGGGCGGGGCCTGAGGTGACATCTGTGCAAACGCGCCCCGTGGCGCGTTTTAAGTTGGGGGATTAAGTCCCCTTGAATCATGAGGGTCCCTACGGGCCAACTAGCCCACCAGGAACCTCCAGTATGCGCCAGGGGCTGCGTTGCAGAGACATTTACAGAGGCCACACCCCTTTTACACCTCTCTGCAACGCAGCTCTGTGGCGCTTTCTGGACGTACCTGTTGGGCTAGTTGGCCCCAGGGACCCTCAGGATTGAAGAGGATTTAATTCCCCATCTTAAAACGCGCCACGGGGCCTGTTTGCACACATGTCACCTGAAGCCCCGCCCCCTCCCTTCACCACTGTGCAAACGCGCCCCGTGGCGCGTTTTAAGTCGGGGGATTAACTCCCCTTGAATCCTGAGGGTCCCTGGGGTGCAACTAGCCCACCATATACCTCCAAAAAGCGCCATAGAGCTGCGTTGCAGAGAGGTGTAAAAGGGGCGTGGCCTCTGTACACCTCTCTGCAAGGCAGCCCCTGGCGCATACTGGAGGTTCCTGGTGGGCTAGTTGGCCCCAGGGACTCCCAGTATTCAAGGGGAATTCGTTCCTCCTCTGCAAACGCGCCAGGGCGCGTTTGCAGAGTGGTGAAGGAAGGGGGCGGGGCCTACGGGCCCGATCGTTTTTTTTTTTTTTTTTTTTCCCCCCTGAAGGGGGGCTGTGTGGCCCCCCTTCCTTTTTCCTATTTTTAGGCCCTGGGGACCCCATCCCCCAGGGCCTTTCCCCTTTTTTTTAAATTAAAATTAAAAAAAAAACGGGATGCGGGCCGCGTGGCCCCCCTTCCCTGGGCCTGTATTGGCCCCGGGGACCCCATCCCCCGGGGCATGGCCTCTTTTTTTTTTATTTGGAGGGGGGCTGCGTGGCCCCCCTCCTCAGGCCATTTAAGGCCCAGGGGACCCCATCCCCCGGGGCCGGCCTTGCACTTTTTTTTTTTTTTGTTACTTTGGGGAGGGGGGCTGCGTGGCCCCCCTCCGTGGCCTCTTATGGCCCCGGGGACCCCATCCCCCGGGGCCTGGCCTCTCGTTGGGGACTGTGGGGGGGTCCCCAAACCCCCCACAGTCCCGCCGGCTCCCCGTGTCCTACGGGAGCCGGCATTGCTTTTACACATGGGGAGCAGCTAACATGCTGCTCCCCATGTGGAAAGCAATCAGCTTTGGATATTGGAAGAGAGAGCAGGTTTCCTGCTCTCTCTTCCAATATCCAAAGCAAGTTTGCAATGACAGGACGGGAGCCGCGAGGCTCCCGTCCCTGTCATTGCAAACAGCAGTGTCCCGGGGGTAGGCACCCCGGGACACTGCAGGAGCCGGCCCTGGGGGGTGGTGGTCCCCAGGGCCATCAAGGGCTCCAGGAGGGGGCCGCGCGGCCCCCTCCCTACATTTTGAAAGCCCCGGGGAGGTGGTGGTCCCCGGGGCTCTGGGGGTCCAAAACGGACCCCCATTTTAATTTTTCTTAGTGCCCCGGGGAGGTGGTGGTCCCCGGGGCGTGTGGGGGGGCTGGAGCCCCCCACACAGGTTTTTTAAATAAAAAAAGAAGCCCCGGGGAGGTGGCGGTCCCCGGGGCTGCGGGAGGGCTCAGAGCCCTCCCGCACCATTATACATAAAGCCCCGGGGGGTGGTGGTCCCCGGGGCTTTGGGGGCCCTTAGAGGCCCCCCACACATAAAATGAACCCCCCCCCCCAGCATGCCCCCGGGACTTGGCCCACCCGGGGGCCAATTAACATCGAAGCGCGGGAGACCGCGCTTCGATTTTTTTTTTTTTTCGGCAGGGTTCGCGCTCCCTGAGCGCATCCTGCTGATTTAAAAAAATATATATATATTTTGCCCAGGGGGTCCTTGTGGGACCCCCTGAGCAGACCTAGGGGGTCAGGGTGTTTCTACCCTGCCCCCTTTGTGCGCTTTGCGCACTTGTTTCTGTCCCTCGGTTCTACCGAGGGACAAAATGGCTGCCAACACTTCCTGGTTTGGAGTGTTGACAGCCAATTAACATAAAGCTCGTGCTCGGGAGGATCCGCGGCCCTAGATATCACTATCTTTTTACTTTTGATTTTCTCAGCAACTACTGAACGGATTTACACCATTTAACAAAAAGGGTTCTTTCTGAACCAAGAACTACCTCTTTGCCAAATTTGGTGTAATTCCGTTCAGCAGTTCGGGCTGTAGCCGTGTCTAAAGTTTCCTATGGAAAATTGCATGGGGAAAACGCGTTTTGGGACCCCCCTTTTTTCTCGGCCCCCGCTTGACGAATCCCCCGAGACTTTCAGGGTAGGAGCGGACCGGAGCGGGCCATAAAGTTTGAAAATTTTGCGAAGATACGTCAACCGGCAAGAGAGTTATTTCAAATAGAATGTCGCGGATTTCCTATGGATAATAGGTTGTAACTATAACTATCTACTGGCGACCGCCAGTAGATAATATATATATATATATATATATACTGAAAAAACCATAGGTTTTAGGGAAAGTTATAGTTAGTTGGCCATTGCACTCGTACAAAACCGGTGAAATTCCCCCGTTATAGTTAGTTCAGCTAACTATAACTCGCGCCCCCGCAATGCACTGCTGATGGCGTCACATATTACATCACTCATGACATGGCCAGTGACATCACTGATGACATCACTGACATCATCCAGTGACTGTGTGTTTCTGTAAAGTTTAAATATGTTTAATATATATAGGGAAAGGCGTATTGAAGAATGAGTGGGTGTATAAGCGTCTGAATGGATGATTTAGTAGGTGCGTGACTGAGTCTATAAGTGAGTGATTAAATGTATCTTACTGGATGCATGGGTGAGTGACTAAACTGTGTGAATGTCTGTATCCGTCTGTCTGTTGTTGTGTAAGCAGCTGCATGGGTTTCTGACTAGCTAAATGAGTGTCTATATGGGTTATGGATTGGTTCTCTGAGTATCTATATGGGTGCCTCAGTGTTTGTGTGGGTGGGGTGTGTGTGACTCTGTGCATAGATGTGTGAGTGGGTGATTCACTGGGTGCATGGTTTCAACAGTGCGTCTGTGATGGACTGTATGGGTGGGTGAGTGTGTGTATGGGTGTGTTAGTGATTGAATGTATATCTCAGTGGTACATGTGTGAGTAACTACATATGTGAAAGGCAGTATATATGTGTGTTGGAGTATATAAATGGCTATAAGTGAGAGTGTGTGATTGTGAGAGTGGCTATATGGATGAGTGTGTGCTTGCATCAGTGATTGCATAGGAGCATAAGAATGTGCTAGTATTTTTATGAATAAGTGAGCTGGTGTGTATAACGGGAAACATCCTTTACCACGAAACCATTACAACGCGGTATGGTTACATCGTGGTTTTCTCAACGCAAGTCGTTACATCGACTTGCACTGGAGGGCGCTCTAGACTAAGGAATAGTGTGAATTACTATTCCAACACCTTCCCTACTGTACGTAGACTGGAGTTGGAATAGTAATTCACACTATTTCTAAATCCAGAGCCCTCCAGCGCAAGTCAATGTAACGACTTACGTTGTCAAGACCGCGATGTAACATACCGCGTTGTAATGGTACACGTTGTATCATCATACATTCTGTATAACTGTATAGGTGAGTAAATTGGAGTGTGATTAATTATTTGCATGACTGACTAGGAGTGTGAGTACCTCTATGGATGAGTTGCGTTGTGTGAGTGTTTATATAGGTGTATGAGTGCATATGATAGTCCTGTACTGAGTGACTGTAAGTATGAGTGACTGTACGGGTGAGTGAGTAGATGTGTGTGTGTAGACCTAAGAATCAGTGAGTGGGTATGTACTTATTGGTATTGGAGTGTGTATGGTTTTGAGAATGGCAGTCTGTAATTTAGAGTGGGTGTATCAAAAGTTATATTAGGGTGTGAGAAGATGCATTAAATTCTCACATGGATGATGTAATCAGTGATGTCATTTGAGATGTCATCAGTGATGTCATCAGTGATGTCACTGACCATGTCATGAGTGATGTAATATGTGACGTCATCAGCAGTGCATTGCGGGGGCACGAGTTATAGTTAGCTGAACTAACTATAACGGGGGAATTTCACGGGTTTTGTACGAGTGCAATGTCCAACTAACTATAACTTTCCCTAAAACCTATGGTTTTTTCAGTGAATTTCAAAGGTTTTTTAAATGCTAAACCCTAACTATAACAGGCCTGAAACCTATGGTTTTTTCAGTGAATTTCAAAGGTTTTTAAAATGCTAATTCCTAACTATAACAAGCGTGAAACCTATGGTTTTTTCAGTGAATTTCAAAGGTTTTTTAAATGCTAATTCCTAACTATAACATGTCTGAAACCTATGGTTTTTTTCAGTGAATTTCAAAGGTTTTGTAAATGACAATTTTTAAATGTATTAATTGTTATATTTATTTTTTTGATACTGATTTACTACATTTTTTTAAACTATTTATTTTTAGATATTTTATTTTTTAAATTACATTGTAATTACATTATACATTACATTACAAAATATACTTTCTCAGAATGAATTACTTTAGTTTAAATACTTTGCAAATAGGCAATAGACTTTTAAGTACAGTAGTTACAGTTGTTGCAATGGGCAACACAATTTCAAACACAATGCAACATTGAGCTCAATGTGAATTTCTAGCTAAATGCAATTAGTTACTTTATGGATTACTTTTCTAACCACAGGACTGGATCCTAGATTCAGTCCTGGGACATCTCCTGTAAACAGTTGAGTAAAAGCATTTTGGTTACAGTAGTGATTTTTAAGGAATATTATTGTATTTTAAAAGTTGACACTTAGAAACTTTTTCACATAGAATCACCAATGTTATCCTATGGGAGGAAATTCACTTAGCAGGTAAGTAGTGTTATCGTTACTTTTTCTTACTCAGTGGTGGATCCTGGATCCAGCACTGGTGCATCTCCTGTAAACAGTTGAAAGAATGCGTTTAAGTCATACAGGCGATTTTTAAGGAATATTTGTAGTTTGTGAAAATCAACACTTTGAAACTTTTCTGCTGAAAACCAGACAATGGATTCCTACGGAAGAAAATATAAGTTACTGGTAAGTACGGTTAAAATTACTTTTCAGGATCAGTACTGGGCTGAAAGATGCAGCACTGAGGTCTCTCCTGATAACAGGTGAGTAAATCGGAATTCGTATTTTGGCTGATTTTAGAGGAATATTTGTATGTTTCAAAAATCGACACTTAGAAACTTTTTCAGCAAAAAGCAGGCAATGATATCCTATGGAAGGAAATTCAAGTTACTGGTAAGTACGGTTAAAATTACTTTTCAGGATCAGTACTGGGCTGAAAGATGCAGCACTGAGGTCTCTCCTGATAACAGGTGAGTAAATCGGAATTCGTATTTCAGCTGATTTTAGAGGAATATTATAAAGTTCCAAAACTCCACACTTAGAAGAATTTCCAAGTGAAACCAGTCAATGATATCCTATGGAAGGAAATTCAAGTTACTGGTAAGTACGGTTAAAATTACTTTTCAGGATCAGTACTGGGCTGAAAGATGCAGGACTGAGGTCTCTCCTGATAACAGGTGAGTAAATCAGAATTCGTAGTTCGGCTGATTTTAGAGGAATATTTGCACAATTGTGAAGGGAGGGGGCGGGGCCTGAGGTGACATCTGTGCAAACGCGCCCCGTGGCGCGTTTTAAGTTCGGGGATTAAGTCCACTTGAATCATGAGGGTCCCTGGGGTCGAACTAGCCCACCCTGTACCTCCAGTATGCGCCAGGGAGCTGCGTTGCAAAGAGGTGTTCAGAGGCCACGCCCCTTTTTGCACCTCTCTGCAACGCAGCTCTGTGGCTCTTTCTGGACGTACCTGGTGGGCTAGTTCGCCCCCAGGGACCCTCAGGATTGAAGGGGATTTCATTCCCCATCTTAAAATGCGCCACGGGGCCTGTTTGCACACATGTCACCTGAAGCCCCGCCCCCTCCCTTCACCACTGTGCAAACGTGCCCCGTGGCGCATTTTAAGTTGGGGGATTAAGTCCCCTTGAATACTGAGGGTCCCTGGAGTCCAACTAGCCCACCATGTACCTCCAAAAAGCGCCACAGAGCTGCGTTGCAGAGAGGTGTAAAAAGGGGCGTGGCCTCTGTACACCTCTCTGCAACGCAGCCCCCTGGCGCATACCGGAGGTTCCTGGTGGGCTAGTTGGTCCCCAGGGACCCCCAGTATTCAAGGGGAATTACTTCCCCTTCTTAAAACGCGCCAGGGGGCGCGTTTGCAGACTGCTGCAGGGAGGGGGCGGGGCCTCGGCACGATGCCGGTCTTTTTTTTTTTTTTTTTTGCTTTTTTCTGCCCAGGGGGTCCTTGTGGGACCCCCTGAGCAGACCTAGGGGGTCAGGGTGTTTCTACCCTGCCCCCTTTGTGCGTTTTGCGCACTTGTTTCTTGTGTTTTTTTTTTTTAATCAGTGGGATCCGCGCACCCTAAGCGCATCCCGCCGATTTTGAAAAAAAAAAATGCTTTTTTCTGCCCAGGGGGTCCTTGTGGGACCCCCTGAGCAGACCTAGGGGGTCAGGGTGTTTCTACCCTGCCCCCTTTGTGCGTTTTGCGCACTTGTTTCTTGTGCTTTTTTTTTTTTAATCGGCGGGATCCGCGCACCCTAAGCGCATCCCGCCGTTTAAAAAAAAAATGCTTTGTTCTGCCCAGGGGGTCCTTGTGGGACCCCTGAGCAGACCTAGGGGTCAGGGTGTTTCTACCCTGCCCCCTTTTGCGCTTTGTGCACTTGTTTCTGTCCCTCGGTTCTACCGAGGGACAAAATGGCTGCCAACACTTCTTGATTTGGAGTGTTGACAGCCACTTGACAGCCAATTAGCATGCAACTCGTGATCGGGACGGTGCGCGCAGGGTGCGCTCAGGATACGCGGACCCTACTCGGCCATAGATATATATGTGACTTTACTTTTGATTTTCTCAGGAACTACTGAATGGATTTACACCATTTAAGCAAAAGGCATGACACTGAACCAAGGGCTACCTCTTTGCCAAATTTGGTGTAATTCCGTTCAGCAGTTCGGGCTGTAGCTGCGACTAAAGTTTCCTATGGAAAAATGAATGGGGAAAACGCGTTTTGGGACCCCCCTTTTTTCTTGGCCCCCGCTTGACGAATAAACTCGACACTTTCAGGGTAGGAGCGGAGCGCCCCAACAAGTTAGAAGCTTTCGCGAAGATTCGTCAACCGGCGCAAGAGTTATTTCAAATAGAATGTCGCGGATTTCCTATGGATAATAGGTCCTAACTATAACTATCTACTGGCGACCGCCAGTAGATAATATATATATATATATATATATATATATATATATATATATATATATATATATATATATATATATATATATATATATATATATATATATCTATCTGGCGGTCGCCAGTAGATAGTTATAGTTAGGACCTATTTTCCATAGGAAATCCGTAACATTCTATTTGAAATAACTCTTGCGTCGGTTGACGAATCTTCGCAAAATTTTCAAACTTTATGGCCCGCTACGGTCCGCTCCTACCCTGACAGGTTCGGGGTGATTCGTCAAGCGGGGGCCGAGAAAAAAGGGGGGGTCCCAAAACGTGTTTTCCCCATTCATTTTCCCATAGGAAACTTTAGCCACGGCTACAGCCCGAACTGCTGAACGGAATTACACAAAATTTGGCAAAGAGGTAGTTCTTGGTTCAGAAAGAACCCTTTTTGTTAAATGGTGTAAATCCGTTCAGTAGTTGCTGAGAAAATCAAAAGTAAAAACACATATATATCTGGACGGAGCCTAACCACACATGTCATCGTGAGATCTGATTGGCTGTCAGCACTTCATCCTGGAATTGCTGGCAGCCATCTTGGGACCAATATAAATGATAGTACCCCATTGAAATGCATTGTAGTGAATCGAAGATTTTGAGGGTTACCAAAAGGAGAACTATAAAGGGTGATAACAGACTTTAGTTACATTAGAATTCATTTGTTGATGGTACCATACTAATTTCAGGAATTGTGGTGTGTTCTAATGTGATTTTACCCTGTGAAAAACCTTCTGCTGGGATATCATGAATCATGTTTGAGAGAAAACTATTTTCACATGCTTGTCCCATACAGTTTTGGAAGGTGCTCCAGAAGCTAAAATGAGAGCATATTTTCTGTAAATTCACATTGTCTTTCTCAGTCATGTGAGAATGAAGTCTGACATTCCCAGTAAAACATGTACATCCAACAATGGCAGAGACTGTCAGTTGATTCCTTTGTGTTCTACTGCAGCTTCCCAGAGTGTTCTAAAGAACAACTAGAGTGCTAACAGCCTTACTTATGACAAAAGTATGGCACACCTGAAGCCATCTTGATTGGAATAAACTGGTAACACTTAAAACATTTAATTTGAAAAGGAACAAAATGATGGGGTTCATTTTGTCATAGAAATTATGGTTAGTCCTGTAGAAAGAAAAATTAGGACATGTTTCAAGTGTGATCTCAAATATCTTCCTGTTATATTTCAACAGGAGCAGCCTGTCAGTTGATACCTTTGTGTTCTACTGCAGCTTCCCAGAGTGTTCTAAAGAACAACTAGAGCGCTAACAGTCTTACTTATGACAAAAGTATGGCACACCTGAAGCCATCTTGATTGGAATAAACTGGTAACACTTAAAACATCTGGGGGCATATTAGCAAGAAGAGGCGATAATCATCGCTAACCCTGCTTAGCGTGATTTTTTTTATCGCCGGCTATCGCTTGAATATATCGCCACGCTAACGCTGTATTAGCAACGATTAGCGCTATGGCGATGAATATTCCAGCGATAGCGGGGGAAATGGGCCAACATCGCTGAAAAACCAGCGATGTTGCATGGAGAAGGGAGAACACCTTGCTGATACGACCCTGTGGTCATATCAGCATAATCCACCCCCCCCCATGTTAGGTATGGCTAACACCTGCTAATTGCAGGTGTTCAATAAATGGCGATGACCCCGGTTAGCGCGACTTTTCACGTCGCTAACTGGGGCCATGGCCACCTTGCTAATAGGCGATAGGCCTGTTAGCGAATGTTTCCCAGGTTTGTTCGTCGGAACGACCACTTTGCATGTCATTAGCGATAAATATCGCTGACATGCAAAGCGGTAAAAAAACGGGCGCTAATGCCCGCAAACTGTCGCTAACTGCTGTTAGAGACAGTTTGCTGATAGGGCGATATAAATATCGCCGCTTTAGCGGCAAAAAGTGCCGCTAAAGCGGCGATAGTGCCCTTGCTAATATGCCCCTTAATTTAAAAAGGAACAAAATGAGGGGGTTCATTTTGGCATAGAAATTATGGTTAGTGCTGTAGAAAGAAAAATTAGGACATGTTTTAAGTGAGATCTCAAATATCTTCCTGTTATATTTCAACAGGAGCAGCCTGTCAGTTGATGCCTTTGTGTTCTACTGCAGCTTCCCAGAGTGTTCTAAAGAACAACTAGAGTGCTAACAGCCTTACTTATGACAAAAGTATGGCACACCTGAAGCCATCTTGATTGGAATAAACTGGTAACACTTAAAACGTTTAATTTAAAAAGGAACAAAATGAGGGGGTTCATTTTGCCATAGAAATTATGGTTAGTGCTGCAAAAAGAAAATTTAGGGCATGTTTTAAGTGAGATCTCAAATCCTCTTCTATTTCATTAGAAAATTCTGACATGCAGACTGAAACAATCACTTTCAATACCAGCAGTAGACTTCCAGTTAACTCCTTGGTGAGCAGTAGCTTTACTACAGTGATCTAATGAACAACTAGAGTGCTAACATTCTGAATTTATGGCAAATGTGTGACACATCTGAATGCCTTCTTGATGGAATCAAAGTAAAAAACTGAAAGCATTTCCTACTGAGGAGACTGTAGTAAATGAGGAAATTAGGAAACTTCATAACAAATAAGTCTCCCAAGATGGCCACCAGAGAAAAAAGTGCCCAAATGTAGTACAAATATCACCCAGAGGTAGCCCACGTATAGCCCAATGACAGAAGTGTGCAAAACACTTTTTATTTTTTGTTTTTTTGCAGTTTTATATAGTGCAGACTGGTCAGGTATAGGAGTGCTTTACATGAGCATTGGTTACATCACACAAGGAAAAATTCATGTTGGTTGACCCCTACACTACCCAAACACCACTGCACTACCCTAAACCCTAAAACACTACCCCCAGAATGACCCGCTTCACTACCCAAACACAACTGCACTACCCTAAACTCAAAAACACTACCCCCAGCACGACCCCCTACACTACCCAAACACCACTGCACTACCCTAAATCTACCCCCTACACTACACAAATACCACTGCACTACCCTAAACGCTAAAACACTAGAACCCAGCACGACCCCCTACAGTACACAAACACCACTGCACTACCCTAAACCCTAAAACACTACCCCTACACTACACAAACACCATTGCACTACCCTAAACCCTAAAACACTACCCCAGCATGACCCCTACACTACACAAACACCACTGCACTACCCTAAACCCTAAAACACTACCCCAGCATGACCCCCTACACTACCCAAACACCACTGCACTACCCTAAACCCTAAAACACTACCCCCAGCACGACTCCCTACACTACACAAACACCACTGGACTACCCTAAGCCCTAAAACACTACCCCCAGCACGACTCCCTACACTACCTAAACACCACTGCACTACACTAAACCCTAAATCTACCCCCAGCATGACCTCCCACACTACACAAACAACACTGCACTACCCTAAACCCTAAAACACTACCCCCAGCACGACCCCCTATACTACCCAAACACCACTGCACTACCCTAAACCCTAAAACACTAACCCCAGCATGACCCCCTACACTACCCAAACACCACTGCACTACCCTATACCCTAAAACATGACCCCGTACACTACACAAACACAACTGCACTACCCGAAACCCTAAAACACTACCCACAGCATGACCCCCTACACTACACAAACACCACTGCACTACCCTAAACCCTAAAACACTACCCCCTACACTACACAAACACCACTGCCCTACCCTAAACCCTAAAACACAACCCCCAGCATGACCCCCTACACTACACAAACACCACTGCACTACCCTAAACCCCCTACACTCTACAAACACCACTGCATTACTCTAAACCCTAAAACACTACCCCCAGCACGACCCCCTCACAACACAAACACCACTGCACTACCCTAAACCCTAAATCGACGCCAGCACGACCCCCTATACTACCCAAACACCACTGCCATACCCTAAACCCTAAAACACTACCCCCAGCATGAACCCCTATACTACCCAAACACCACTGCACTACCCTAAACCTTAAAACACTACCCCCAGCACTACCCCCTACACTACATAAACACCACTGCACTACCCTAAACCCTAAAACACTACCCCAGCACTACCCCCTACACTACCCAAACACCACTGCACTAACATAAACCCTAAAACACTACCCCCAGCACAACCCCCGACACTACACAAACACCACTGCACTACCCTAAACCCTAAAACACTACCCCCAGCACGACTCCCTACACTACCCAAACACCACTGCACTACCCTAAACCCTAAATCTACCCCCAGCACGACCCCCTACACTACCCAAACACCACTGCACTACCCTAAACCATAAAACACTACCCCCAGCATGACCCCCTACACTACACAAACACCACTGCACTACCCTAAACCCTAAAACACTACCACCAGAATGACCCCCTACACTACTCAAACACCAATGCACTACCCTAAACCCTAAAACACTAACCCAGCATGATCCCCTACACTACCCATACACCACTGCACTACCCTCAAGCCTAAAACACTACCCCCAGCACGACCCCTACACTACTGCACTACCCTAAACCCTAAAACACTACCCCCAGCACGACCCCCTACACTACCCAAACACCACTGCACTACCCTAAAACACTACCCCCCAGCACGACCCCCTACACCACCCAAACACCACTGCACTACCCTAAACCCTAGAAAAGAAACCCCCACCCCATGCCCAATCCCCTTACCTCTCACTCCTCGTGGTTCCTCTCTCCTCGTGGTTCCTGCTTCACGTCGTCTCTGAGGGGCGGTGCACGTCGTTGTGAGGAAACGGAACAGCCTCTGTTTCCTTACAACGACATGGATCGTCTACATGTTTTTAAAACGCATGGTCATTTACCATACATACCTTTACAACAAAATTCGTTGTAAAGGCATGCGTGGTAAATGACCATGCGTTCTAAAAATGCGTAGTAATGACTTCGTGATGTACAATGCATGCGTGGTAATGCATGCGTTGTAATGGTATCGCAAAGTAAAAAGTCGTTGTAACGGCTGTTTACCGATCGAAGCTGGGCCCTGTTCTTCAGTGAGACGTTTATTTGATTAATTAGGAGGAAGGAATGTGGTTTTTTACCGAAAAGTGCATTCCCGGCTGTTGTATTGTGAAAGTGTCCGCGTGGCCTGGTTTCACTTCCGGTGAGAGAGTGGAAGAGTCTGTTTGGATCTAAAGGAGTTCTGTTGTTGGACGGGGCCGGCGCAACATGTCATCAGAAAACATAGCTAATGGAAAGCGTCCTCCCTGAAGTGTGGAGCAGTGCCATGAGAGGTCAACGAGTGTGCGTCCCACCGCAGTATGACCGTACCGCGTGACCCATGTGCCACCTCCAGGGTACGGGAGGCAGAAGCGGCATCGCAGGTCCTCTTGAAGACCGTTGTAGCACTAATTCTACATTTTGGTACTAGGGCATTTTAACTTCGTTGTTCCTGCCATATACAAAGAGAAGATCCTGTGTTATTCAGTGCCCTCGTTACCTTTTTTGTGGGTTGTGGTGCTTGCCACTTCGCTGCCCCGCCGGTGCACACGACTGGGCACCCCACCTCGTGTGCCATCTGCAGGGCCTCTGCCCTCGGATCACTGGTTTCGGTTTCTGGAGTGGCAACATAAACAGTTGCTCCCAAAGGACTAGCCTGAACACTTAGGTGAATATCCCCTGCACCAGCATTCCACGGAAACTCTTTCCTAGCTCTCCCACGTCAACGAGGACGTCATAATAGCACGGCTCCGCTCGCGACACCGTATGACGTCATCGGAGCCATAAGAGAACCTCGTCGGCGTGCTGACGTCAGTTCCACCCATTTTTCCGTGCCACCGAGGCAAACAGGGGACCGAGACATTTTCACATGTATACATAGTATAATAAATATATATATATTCACTGAAAAAACCATAGGTTTCAGGCACGTTATAGTTAGAAATTAGCATTTAAAAAACCTTAGAAATTCACTGAAAAAACCATAGGTTTCAGGCACGTTATAGTTAGAAATTAGCATTTAAAAACCTTAGAAATTCACTGAAAAAACCATAGGTTTCAGGGGCGTTATAGTTAGTTGGACATTTCACTCGTACAAAACCATAGAAATTCCCCCGTTATAGTTAGTTCAGCTAACTATAACTTGCGCGCCCGCAATGCACTGCTGATGACGTCACATATTACATCACTCATGACATGGTCAGTGACATCACTCATGACATCACTGATGACATCTCAAATGACATCACTGATGACATCACTGATGACATCATCCAGTGAATGTGTGTTTTTCTGAAAATTAAATATGTTTTATATATGTATATCTCAAGGTCGATGGAAGAATAAATGGGTATATAAGTGTCTAAATGGATGATTTTGTTTTGTAAAATTGATTGTATAACTGACTAAGTGTATCTTAGTGAATACATGGGTTAGTGAGTAATGTTTAAATATGAAAATATCTGTATCAGTCTCTCACTTTGTGTATAAGTGGCTGCATGGGTTGGTGAGTAGCTACATGAGTGTCTATATGGGTTATTAGTTGGTTTTTGAGTATAAGTATGAGTGTCTGAGTGTCTGTATGGTTCGGTGGGGGTATTACTTAGTGCATAGATGCATGAATGAGTGACTCACTGTTTGTATGTGTTGAAGACAGCATGTGTGCAGGACTGTATAGGTGGATGAGTATGTGCATGGGTGTGTTAGTGAGTGAATGACTGTCTCAATAGTGTCTTTATGAGTAACTACATATGTTTTAAACTAGTATATGTGAGTATTGGTGTATATAAGTGAGTATATGTGAGAGTGAGAGATTGGAAGAGTTCCTGTACAAATAAGTAGGTGTTTCTATAAGTGATTGTTTAAGAGAGTAAGTATGTGTAAGTTTCTGTAGAAGTAAGTGTGGTAGTGTGTGTATAACTGTATATGCAAGTAAATGGATGTTTGATACTTTGTTTGCATGTGTGACTATGTGTGTGAGTAACTCTATGGATGAGTGGCGGTGTGTAACAGGATGTATAGGTGTATGAGTACATATGATGAGTGAGTACATGTATGAGTGACTGTATAGGGACTGTTGGTGAATGAGTGGATGTGTGTGTAGATCTTGGAATTACTGAATAGGTGTGTTGTAACTGGTATTGGTATGTCCATTGTTTTGAAAATGTTAGTTTGTATTTTTGAGTGTGTGTATCAAAGGTTATATTAGGGTGAGAGGAGGTCTGCCACTCTATCACAAGGATGATGTCATCAGTGATGTCATCAGTGATGTCATTTGAGATGTCATCAGTGGTCATGAGTGATGTCACTGACCATGTCATGAGTGATGTAATATGTGACGTCATCAGCAGTGCATTGCGGGCGCGGGAGTTATAGTTAGCTGAACTAACTATAACGGGGGAATTTCTATGGTTTTGTACGAGTGAAATGTCCAACTAACTATAACGCCCCTGAAACCTATGGTTTTTTCAGTGAATTTCTAAGGTTTTTTAAATGCTAGTTTCTAATTATAACGTGCCTGAAACCTATAGTTTTTTCAGTGAATATATATATATATATTCATGGAAAAAAACAAAGGTTACAGGGAAGTTATAGTGAGGCTGACATTCATTCGTACAAAACCAGAGAAATCCACCTGTTATATTTAGCTGAGCTAACTATAACTCACGCCCCACAATGCACTGCTTATGACCTCACATATTACTTCACTCATGACATGGTCAGTGACATCACTCATGACATTACTGTTGACATCTCAAATAACATCACTGATGACATCAGTGATGATATCATCCAGTGACTGAGTGTTTTTTAAAAGTTCATGAGTGTTAAATATATATACCAAAGTGTATTGGTGAATCAGTGGCTGTATGAGTGACTGTATGGATGACTCAGTGAGTGCGTGACTGTATAAGTGAGTGATTTGGTGTCTCAGTGAATGTATGGGTGAGTGACTGGTTGTGTGAATGTGTGTATCTGTCTGTCAGTTGATGTCTAAGTGGGTGTATGAGTGTGTTAGTGGGTATGTGAATGGCTATATGGGTGATTGATTGGTTGTCTGACTACGTCTATGGTTGTCTGTGTGTCTGTTTGTGGGTGAGGAGGTGTGTGGCTACCTGTATTGATCAGCGAGGGGGTGAGTCAGTGGCTGTATGGGGTACTGTTGCATGTGTGAGATGTTGTATGGGTGAGTGAGTGTCTGTATGGCTGTGTCGGTGATTGAGTGCATGTGTCAGTATGGGTGAGTAACTGAGTATGTGAAAGACAGTATACGTGAGTGACGGAGTATATGAGTGACTGTATACGTGAGTGAGTGAATGTGAGAGCGGCTATATAGATGAGTACATGCTTCTGTCAGTGACTGTATAGCTGAGGAAGTATGTGTTACTATTTTTATGAGTAAGTAAGTGGGTGGGTGTGTAACATTTTGGGTGAGTAAGTGGCTGTATGATTGACTGTATGGGTGAGTGTCTAGGTGTGTGAGTAGTTCTATGGGTGACTCACTCAGTGTGTGAGCACCGATATGGCTGTATGAGTGGATATGTCAATGGCTGTATTAGTGAGTGAGTGAGTCTATGAGTGGCAGTATGGGTAAGCAAGTGGATGTGTGTATAGATCAATAAATCAGTGAGTGGGTAGGTCAGTACTGGTATGGCTCTGTGAATGGGTTTGTGAATGGTTGTGTGGGAGTGGCAGTGGGTGTATAAAAGATTCTATAGGGGTGTGAGTGGGTGCGTCAGAGATGCTATGGATGATGTCATCACTGATGTCATCAGTGAATTCATTTGAGATGTCATCAGTGATGTCACTGACCATGTCATGAGTGATGTAATATGTGTAGTCATAAGCAGTGCATTGCGGGGGTGCGAGTTATAGTTAGCTCAGCTAACTATAATGGCTGACTTTTTCTGGTATCCAGCTGTGTGGGGCTTACTGGAGGTAACAGGAGGGCTAGTTGGCCCCTAAGGACCCTCAGCTTCAAAGGGGACTTCATCCCCAAACAAGAGTGCCAGGAGGCGCATTTGCAGAGTAGTGGAGAAAGGGGGCGGGGCCTCCGGCGAGTTGCCGGCTTTGTTTTTTTTTCTGTATTTTAGGAAGGTGGGCTGTGTGGCCCCCCTTCCCTTTCACCCTTTTGGGCCCCGGAACTCCATCTCCTGGGGCCTGACCCATTTTTTTAAAATAAATTAAAAAGGGAGGGGGGCCATGCAACCCACTCTCATGAGGCCTATAATCCTATTTTAATACAGCTATATATATGTTGGGCAGTAAGAATCCTCCCGACAGTCGGAATCTCCTTGACCACGTCAGAACTCTTCCGACCGACTCAGTCCATTTACAATCCACCAGACTTTACAATGTTCGCGGTCAGAAAGTAAACCACACGGTCATTCCGAATCGGTTCCGGCTGGCTCTCGGAGTATCCATGTCGGACGGAACCGCATCGTGCACCTCTATGGACAGCGTTTCCGACCGACCGATTATGATGTCGATTTCCAACAGCATTGTAATGAGGTCCTATATATATAAATATATACTTATATAACCACACACGCCTGTGTGTGTATGTTGTGTATATATATAAAACATTTTATATACTAATATATATATTAGTGAAAAATATTAGCAACACAACTACAAAATATTAAATTAATTACCAAATTAATAAAATACAAAAGAAATTACATCCAAAAAAAGACAGTTACTAAAAATATTCTAAAAATTATATATCTATTATTTTATACACACACACACATATATATATTTTATATATATATATATATATATATATATATATATATATATATATATATTCACTGAAAAAACCATAGGTTTCAGGGGCGTTATAGTTAGTTGGACATTTCACTCATACAAAACCATAGAAATTCCCCGTTACAGTTAGTTCAGCTAACTATAACTCGAGCGCCCGCAATGCACTGCTGATGACGTCACATATTACATCACTCATGACATGGTCAGTGACATCACTCATGACCACTGATGACATCTCAAATGACATCACTGATGACATCACTGATGACATCATCCTTGTGATAGAGTGGCAGACCTCCTCTCACCCTAATATAACCTTTGATACACACACTCAAAAATACAAACTAACATTTTCAAAACAATGGACATACCAATACCAGTTACAACACACCTATTCAGTAATTCCAAGATCTACACACACATCCACTCATTCACCAACAGTCCCTATACAGTCACTCATACATGTACTCACTCATCATATGTACTCATACACCTATACATCCTGTTACACACCACCACTCATCCATAGAGTTACTCACACACATAGTCACACATGCAAACAAAGTATCAAACATCCATTTACTTGCATATACAGTTATACACACACTACCACACTTACTTCTACAGAAACTTACACATACTTACTCTCTTAAACAATTACTTATAGAAACACCTACTTATTTGTACAGGAACTCTTCCAATCTCACTCTCACATATACTCACTTATATACACCAATACTCACATATACTAGTTTAAAACATATGTAGTTACTCATACAGACACTATTGAGACAGTCATTCACTCACTAACACACCCATACACATACTCATCCACCTATACAGTCCTGCACACATGCTGTCTTCAACACATACAAACAGTGAGTCACTCATTCATGCATCTATGCACTAAGTAATACCCCTCACCGAACCATACAGACACTCAGACACTCATACTGATACTCAAAAAACCAACTAATAACCCATATAGACACTCATGTAGCTACTCACCAACCCATGAAGTCACTTATACACAAAGTGAGAGACTGATACAGATATTTTCATATTTAAACATTACTCACTAACCCATGTATTCACTGAGATACACTTAGTCAGTTATACAATCAATTTTACAAAACAAAATCATCCATTTAGACACTTATATACCCATTTATTCTTCCATCGACCTTGAGATATACATATATAAAACATATTTAATTTTCAGAAAAACACACATTCACTGGATGATGTCATCAGTGATGTCATCAGTGATGTCATTTGAGATGTCATCAGTGATGTCATGAGTGATGTCACTGACCATGTCATGAGTGATGTAATATGTGACGTCATCAGCAGTGCATTGCGGGCGCGCGAGTTATAGTTAGCTGAACTAACTATAACGGGGGAATTTCTATGGTTTTGTACGAGTGAAATGTCCAACTAACTATAACGCCCTGAAACCTATGGTTTTTTCAGTGAATTTCTAAGGTTTTTAAATGCTAATTTCTAACTATAACGTGCCTGAAACCTATGGTTTTTTCAGTGAATTTCTAAGGTTTTTTAAATGCTAATTTCTAACTATAACGTGCCTGAAACCTATGGTTTTTTCAGTGAATATATATATATTTATTATACTATGTATACATGTGAAAATGTCTCGGTCCCCTGTTTGCCTCGGTGGCACGGAAAAAATGGGTGGAACTGACGTCAGCACGCCGACGAGGTTCTCTTATGGCTCCGATGACGTCATACGGTGTCGCGAGCGGAGCCGTGCTATTATGACGTCCTCGTTGACATGGGAGAGCTAGGAAAGAATTTCCGTGGAATGCTGGTGCAGGGGATATTCACCTAAGTGTTCAGGCTAGTCCTTTGGGAGCAACTGTTTATGTTGCCACTCCAGAAACCGAAACCAGTGATCCGAGGGCAGAGGCCCTGCAGATGGCACACGAGGTGGGGTGCCCAGTCGTGTGCACCGGCGGGGCAGCGAAGTGACAAGCACCACAACCCACCCAAAAAGGTAACGAGGGCACTGAATAACACAGGATCTTCTCTTTGTATCTGGCAGGAACAACAAAGTTAAAATGCCCTAGTACCAAAATGTAGAATTAGAGCTACAACGGTCTTCAAGAGGACCTGCGATGCCGCTTCTGCCTCCCGTACCCTGGAGGTGGCACATGGGTCACGCGGTACGGTCATACTGCGGTGGGACGCACACTCGTTGACCTCTCATGGCACTGCTCCACACTTCAGGGAGGACGCTTTCCATTAGCTATGTTTTCTGATGACATGTCGCGCCGGCCCCGTTCAACAACAGAATTCCTTTAGATCCAAACAGACTCTTCCACTCTCTCACCGGAAGTGAAACCAGGCCACGCGGACACTTTCACAATACAACAGCCGGGAATGCACTTTTCAGTAAAAAAAACACATTCCTTCCTCCTAATTAATCAAATAAACGTCTCACTGAAGAACAGGGGCCAGCTTCGATCGGTAAACAGCCGTTACAACGACTTTTTTACTTTGCGATACCATTACAGCGCATGCATTACCACGCAAGCGTTGTACATCACGAAGTCATTAGTACGCATTTTTTTAGAATGCATGGTCATTTACCACGCATGCCTTTACAACGAATTTTGTTGTAAAGGTATGTATGGTAAATGACCATGCGTTCTAAAAACATGTAGATGATCCATGTCGTTGTAAGGAAACAGAGGCTGTTCCGTTTCCTCACAACGACGTGCACCGCCCCTCAGAGACGACGTGAAGCAGGAACCACGAGGAGAGAGGAACCACGAGGAGTGAGAGGTAAGGGGGATTGGGCATGGGGTGGGGGTTTCTTTTCTAGGGTTTAGGGTAGTGCAGTGGTGTTTGGGTGGTGTAGGGGGTCGTGCTGGGGGTAGTGTTTTAAGGTTTAGGGTAGTGCAGTGGTGTTTGGGTAGTGTAGGGGTCGTGCTGGGGATAGTGTTTTAGGCTTTAGGGTAGTGCAGTGGTGTATGGGTAGTGTAGGGGGTCGTGCTGGGTTAGTGTTTTAGGGTTTAGGGTAGTGCAGTGGTGTTTGAGTAGTGTAGGGGGTCATGCTGGTGGTAGTGTTTTAGGGTTTAGGGTAGTGCAGTGGTGTTTGTGTAGTGTAGGGGGTCTGGGGTTAGTGTTTATGGTTTAGGGTAGTGCAGTGGTGTTTGGGTAGTGTAGGGAGTCGTGCTGGGGGTAGATTTAGGGTTTAGGGTAGTGCAGTGGTGTTTGGGTAGTGTAGGGAGTTGTGCTGGGGATAGTGTTTTAGGGTTTAGGGTAGTGCAGTGGTGTTTGTGTAGTGTAGGGGGTCGTGCTGGGGGTAGTGTTTTAGGGTTTATGTTAGTGCAGTGGTGTTTGGGTAGTGTAGGGGGTAGTGCTGGGGTAGTGTTTTAGGGTTTAGGGTAGTGCAGTGGTGTTTGTGTAGTGTAGGGGGTAGTGCTGGGGGTAGTGTTTTAAGGTTTAGGGTAGTGCAGTGGTGTTTGGGTAGTGTAGGGGTTCATGCTGGGGGTAGTGTTTTAGGGTTTAGGGTATGGCAGTGGTGTTTGGGTAGTGTAGGGGTCGTGCTGGGGGTCGATTTAGGGTTTAGGGTAGTGCAGTGGTGTTTGTGTTGTGAGGGGGTCGTGCTGGGGGTAGTGTTTTAGGGTTTAGAGTAGTGCAGTGGTGTTTGTATAGTGTAGGGGGTTTAGGGTAGTTCAGTGGTATTTGTGTAGTGTAGGGGGTCATGCTGGGGGTTGTGTTTTAGGGTTTAGGGTAGGGCAGTGGTGTTTGTGTAGTGTAGGGGGTAATGTTTTAGGGTTTAGGGTAGTGCAGTGGTGTTTGTGTAGTGTAGGGGTCATGCTGTGGGTAGTGTTTTAGGGTTTAGGGTAGTGCAGTTGTGTTTGTGTAGTATACGGGGTCATGTTTTAGGGTATAGGGTAGTGCAGTGGTGTTTGGGTAGTGTAGGGGGTCATGCTGGGGTTAGTGTTTTAGGGTTTATGGTAGTGCAGTGGTGTTTGGGTAGTGTAGGGGTCGTGCTGGGGGTAGTGTTTTAGGGTTTAGGGTAGTGCAGTGGTGTTTGTGTAGTGTGGGAGGTCATGCTGGGGGTAGATTTAGGGTTTAGTGTAGTGCAGTGGTGTTTAGGTAGTGTAGGGAGTCATGCTGGGGGTAGTGTTTTAGGGTTTAGGGTAGTCCAGTGGTGTTTGTGTAGTGTAGGGAGTCATGCTGGGGGTCGTGTTTTAGGGTTTAGGGTAGTGCAGTGGTGTTTGGGTAGTGTAGGGGGTCATGCTGGGGTAGTGTTTTAGGGTTTAGGGTAGTGCAGTGGTGTTTGTGTAGTGTAGGGGGTCATGCTGGGGGTAGTGTTTTAGGGTTTAGGGTAGTGCAATGGTGTTTGTGTAGTGTAGGGGGTAGTGTTTTAGGGTTTAGGGTAGTGCAGTGGTGTTTGTGTACTGTAGGGGGTCGTGCTGGGTTCTAGTGTTTTAGGGTTTAGGGTAGTGCAGTGGTATTTGTGTAGTGTAGGGGGTAGATTTAGGGTTTAGGGTAGTGCAGTGGTGTTTGGGTAGTGTAGGGGGTCGTGCTGGGGGTAGTGTTTTTGAGTTTAGGGTAGTGCAGTTGTGTTTGGGTAGTGAAGGGGTCGTGCTGGGGGTAGTGTTTTAGGGTTTAGGGTAGTGCAGTGGTGTTTGGGTAGTATAGGGGTCAACCAACATGAATTTGTCCTTGTGTGATGTAACCAATGCTCATGTAAAGCACTCCAATACCTGACCAGTCTGCACTATATAATACTGCAAAAAAACAAAAATAAAAAGTGTTTTGCACACTTCTGTCATTGGGCTATACGTGGGCTACCTCTGGGTGATATTTGTGCTACATTTGGGCTCTTTTTCTCTGGTGGCCATCTTGGGAGACTTATTTGTTATGAAGTTTCCTAATTTCCTCATTTACTACAGTCTCCTCAGTAGGAAATGCTTTCAGTTTTTTACTTTGATTCCATCAAGAAGGCATTCAGATGTGTCACACATTTGCCATAAATTCAGAATGTTAGCACTCTAGTTGTTCATTAGATCACTGTAGTAAAGCTACTGCTCACCAAGGAGTTAACTGGAAGTCTACTGCTGGTATTGAAAGTGATTGTTTCAGTCTGCATGTCAGAATTTTCTAATGAAATAGAAGAGGATTTGAGATCTCACTTAAAACATGCCCTAAATTTTCTTTTTGCAGCACTAACCATAATTTCTATGGCAAATTGAACCCCCTCATTTTGTTCCTTTTTAAATTAAATGTTTTAAGTGTTACCAGTTTATTCCAATCAAGATGGCTTCAGGTGTGCCATACTTTTGTCATAAGTAAGGCTGTTAGCACTCTAGTTGTTCTTTAGAACACTCTGGGAAGCTGCAGTAGAACACAAAGGCATCAACTGACAGGCTGCTCCTGTTGAAATATAACAGGAAGATATTTGAGATCTCACTTAAAACATGTCCTAATTTTTCTTTCTACAGCACTAACCATAATTTCTATGGCTAAATGAACCCCCTCATTTTGTTCCTTTTTAAATTAAATGTTTTAAGTGTTACCAGTTTATTCCAATCAAGATGGCTTCAGGTGTGCCATACTTTTGTCATAAGTAAGACTGTTAGCGCTCTAGTTGTTCTTTAGAACACTCTGGGAAGCTGCAGTAGAACACAAAGGCATCAACTGACAGGCTGCTCCTGTTGAAATATAACAGGAAGATATTTGAGATCACACTTGAAACATGTCCTAATTTTTCTTTCTACAGCACTAACCATAATTTCTATGACAAAATGAACCCCCTCATTTTGTTCCTTTTTAAATTAAATGTTTTAAGTGTTACCAGTTTATTCCAATCAAGATTGCTTCAGGTGTGCCATACTTTTGTCATAAGTAAGGCTGTTAGCACTCTGGTTGTTCTTTAGAACACTCTGGGAAGCTGCAGTAGAACACAAAGGAATCAACTGACAGTCTCTGCCATTGTTGGATGTACATGTTTTACTGAGAATGTCAGACTTCATTCTCACATGACTGAGAAAGATAATGTGAATTTACAGAAAATATGCTCTCATTTTAGCTTCTGGAGCACCATCCAAAACTGTATGGGACAAGCATGTGAAAATAGTTTTCTCTCAAACATGATTCATGATATCCCAGCAGAAGGTTTTTCACAAGGTAAAATCACCTTAGAACACACCACAATTCCTGAAATTAGTATGGTACCATCAACAAATGAATTCTAATGTAACTAAAGTCTGTTATCACCCTTTATAGTTCTCCTTTTGGTAACCCTCAAAATCTTCGATTCACTACAATGCATTTCAATGGGGTACTATCATTTATATTGGTCCCAAGATGGCTGCCAGCAATTCCAGGATGAAGTGCTGACAGCCAATCAGATCTCACGATGACATGTGTGGTTAGGCTCCGCCCAGATATATATGTGTTTTTACTTTTGATTTTCTCAGCAACTACTGAACGGAGTTACACCATTTAACAAAAGGGTTCTTTCTGAACCAAGAACTACCTCTTTGCCAAATTTGGTGTAATTCCGTTCAGCAGTTCAGGCTGTAGCCTTGCATAAAGTTTCCTATGGGAAATTGATTTTTTGACTCTTATTTTTTTAATTTCTCCGCATCTACTGAATGGATTTACACCATTTAACAAAAGGGTTCTTTCTGAACCAAGAACTACCTCTTTGCCAAATTTTGTGTAATTCCGTTCAGCAGTTCGGGCTGTAGCCGTGGCTAAAGTTTCCTATGGGAAAATGAATGGGGAAAACACGTTTTGGGACCCCCTTTTTTCTCGGCCCCGCTTGACGAATCACCCCGAAACTTTCAGGGTAGGAGCGGACCGGAGCGGGCCATAAAGTTTGAAAATTTCGCGAAGATTCGTCAACCGACGCAAGAGTTATTTCAAATAGAATGTTGCGGATTTCCTATGGAAAATAGGTTATAACTATCTACTGGCGACCGCCAGTAGATAATATATATATATATATATATTATCTACTGGCGGTCGCCAGTAGATAGTTATAGTTAGGACCTATTTTCCATAGGAAATCCGCAACATTCTATTTGAAATAACGTTAGCGCTGGTTGACGAATCTTCGTGAAAGTTTCCAACTTGTTGTGGGGCTCCGGTCCGCTCCTATCCTGAAAGTCTCGGGGTGATTCCTCAAGCGGGGGCCGAGAAAAAGGGGGGTCCCAAAACGTGTTTTCCCCATTCATTTTTCCATAGGAACCTTTAGTCGCAGGTACAGCCCGAACTGCTGAACGGAATTACACCAAATTTGGCAAAGAGGTAGCCCTTGGTTCAGTGTCGTGCCTTTTGCTTAAATGGTGTAAATCCGTTCAGTAGTTCCTGAGAAAATCAAAAGTAAAATCACATATATATCTGGGCGGAGCCTAACCACACATGTCATTGTGAGATCTGATTGGCTGTCAGCACTTCATCCTGGAATTGCTGGCAGCCATCTTGAGACCAATATACATGATAGTACCCCATTGAAATGCATTGTAGTGAATCAAAGATTTTGAGGGTTACCAAAAGGAGAACTATAAAGGGTGATAACAGACTTTAGTTACATTAGAATTCATTTGTTGATGGTACCATACTCATTTCAGGAATTGTGGTGTGTTCTAAGGTGATTTTACCCTGTGAAAAACCTTCTGCTGGGATATCATGTTTGAGAGAAAACTATTTTCACATGCTTGTCCCATAGAGTTTTAGAAGGTGCTCCAGAAGCTAAAATGAGAGCATATTTTCTGTAAATTCACATTATCTTTCTCAGTCATGTGAGAATGAAGTCTGACATTCTCAGTAAAACATGTACATCCAACAAGGGCAGAGACTGTCAGTTGATTCCTTTGTGTTCTACTGCAGCTTCCCAGAGTGTTCTAAAGAACAACTAGAGTGCTAACAGCCTTACGTATGACAAAAGTATGGCACACCTGAAGCCATCTTGATTGGAATAAACTGGTAACACTTAAAACATTTAATTTAAAAAGGAACAAAATGATGGGGTTCATTTTGTCATAGAAATTATGGTTAGTGCTGTAGAAAGAAAAATTTGGACATGTTTCAAGTGTGATCTCAAATATCTTCCTGTTATATTTCAACAGGAGCAGCCTGCCAGTTGATGCCTTTGTGTTCTACTGCAGCTTCCCAGAGTGTTCTAAAGAACAACTAGAGCGCTAACAGCCTTACTTATGACAAAAGTATGGCACACCTGAAGCCAACTTGATTGGAATAAACCGGTAACACTTAAAACATTTAATTTAAAAAGGAACAAAATGAGGGGTTCTTTTCGAAATAGAAATTATGGTTAGTGCTGCAGAAAGAAAAATTAGGGCATGTTTTAAGTGAGATCTCAAATCCTCTTCTATTTCATTAGAAAATTCTGACATGCAGACTGAAACAATCACTTTCAATACCAGCAGCAGACTTCCAGTTAACTCCCTGGTGAGCAGTAGCTTTACTACAGTGATCTAATGAGCAACTAGAGTGCTAACATTCTGAATTTATGGCAAATGTGAGACACATCTGAATGCCTTCTTGATGGAATCAAAGTAAAAAACTGAAAGCATTTCCTACTGAGGAGACTGCAGTAAATGAGGAAATTAGGAAACTTCATAACAAAGAAGTCTTCCAAGATGGCCACCAGTGAAAAAGAGCCCAAATGTAGCGAAAATATTACCCAGATGTAGCCCACATATAGCCCAATGACAAAAGTGTGCAAAACACTTTTTATTTTTAGTTTTTTGCAGTTTTATGTAGTGCAGACTGGTCAGGTATTGGAGCGTTGCTTCTTAAAACATGACCCCCTACACTACAAAAACACCACTGCACTACCCTAAACCCTAAAACACTACCCCCAGCACGACCCACTACACTACACAAGCACCACTGCACTATCCTAAACCCTAAAACAGTACCCCCAGCATGACCCCCTACACTACACAAACACCACTGCACTACCCTAAACCCTAAAACACTACCCCCAGCACGACTCCCTACACTACCCAAACACCACTGCACTACCCTAAATCCTAAAACACTACCCCCAGCACAACCCCCTACCCTACCCAAACACCACTGCACTACCCTAAAACATGACCCCCTACACTACACAAACACCACTGCACTACCCTAAACCCTAAAACACTACCCCCAGCACCACCCCCTACACAACACAAGCACCACTGCACTACCCTAAACCCTAAAACACAACTCCCAGCATGACCCCCTACACTACACAAACACCACTGCACTACCCTAAACCCTAAAACACCACCCCCAGCACGACCCCCTACACTACCCAAACACCACTGCACTACCCTAAAACATGACCCCCTACACTACACAAACACCACTGCACTACCCTAAACCCTAAAACACTACCCCCAGCACGACCCCTACACTGACCGAACACCACTGCACTGCCCTAAACCCTGAAACACCAGCCCCTGCACGACCCCCTACACTGCCTGAACACCACTGCACTGCCCTAAACCCTGAAACACCACCCCTAGCACGACCCCCTACACTGCCCGAACACCACTGCACTGCCCTAAACCCTGAAACACCACCCCTTCACAACCCCCTACACTGCCCGAACACCACTGCACTGCCCTAAACCCTGAAAAACCACCCCCAGCACGACCCCCTACACTGCCCGAACACCACTGCACTGCCCCAAACCCTGAAACACTACCCCCAGCAAGACCCCCTACACTGCCCGAACACCACTGCACTGCCCTAAACCCTGAAACATCACCCCCAGCAAGACCCCCTACACTGCCCGAACACCACTGCCCTAAACCCTGAAACACCACCCCCAGCACGACCCCCTACACTGCCCGAACACCACTCCACTGCCCTAAACCCGGAAACACCACCCCCAGCACGACCCCCTACAATGCCCGAACACTGCTCTGCCCAAAACCCTGAAACACCAGCCCCTGCACGACCCCCTACACTGCCCGAACACCACTGCACTGCCCTAAACCTTGAAACACCAGCCTCAGCACGACCCCCTACACTGCCCGAACACCACTGCACTACCCTAAACCCTGAAACACCACCCCCAGCACGACCCCCTACACTGCCCGAGCACCACTGCACTGCCCTAAACCCTGAAACACCAGCCCCAGCACGACCCCCTACACTGCCCGAACACCACTGCACTGCCCTAAACCCTGAAACACCAGCCCCAGCATGACCGCCTACACTGCCCGAACACCACTGCACTGCCCTAAACCCTGAAACACCAGCCCCAGCACGACCGCCTACACTGCCCGAATACCACTGCACTACCCTAAACCCTAAATCTACCCCCAGCATCACCCCCTACACTACACAAACACCACTGCACTACCCTAAACCCTAAAACACTACCCCCAGCACGACCCTCTTCACTACCTAAACACAACTGCACAATTTGTTACAGGCGTTGCAACGCAGGCCTGTGGTGCTTACTGGAAGTACCTGGTGGGCTAGTTGGGCCCAGGGACCCTCAGGATTCAAGGTGACCTAATCCCCCAACTTAAAACGTGCCACGGGGCGCGTTTGCACAGTGGTGAAGGGAGGGGCGGGCCTCAGGTGACATGTGCGCAAACACGCCCTGTGGTGCGTTTTAAGTTGGGGAATTAATTCCCTTTGAATCCTGAGGGACCCTGGGGGCCAACTAGCCCACCAGCTACCTTCAGTAAGCACAACAGAGTTGCATTGCAGAGAGGTGAAAAAAGGTGCGTGGCCTCAGAACGCCTCTCTGCAACTCAGCTCTGTGGTCCTAACTGTAGGTACCTGGGGGGCTAGTTGGGTCCCAGGGACCCTCAGGATTCAAGGGGACTTAATCCCGCAACTTATAACGCACCACGGGGCGCGTTTGCACACATGTCACCTCAGGCCCCCCCTCCCTTCACCACTGTGCAAACGCGCCCTGTAGCGCGTTTTAAGAGGTAGTTTTAATCCCCCTGCCTATTATGTACTAGGGACTTGCAGAGGAGGTCATGCTAATCACAGGGGTACCCCAATGCATAGTGTTCCCTAGTTTATGTAGGTGTTTTCACTGTATTCTAAGTGTCTTTTAGCATAGCACTGGCTCTGGTTAGTCAGAGTCAGTTACCACCAGTACCCGTCTGAAAAAGTTGTGGGCACAGGATGATTTTGCAACAAGGCCTCTTTCTTTTCCTCTGTTGGTTCTTTCTGCACATCTTTTGCTTCTTTCTTCACATGTCCTACCTCTGTAGGCATAGTTAGAAACTAGCATTTAAAAAACCTTTGAAATTCACTTAAAAAATCATAGGTTTCAGGCACGTTATAGTTAGAAATTAGCATTTAAAAAACCTTTGAAATTCACTGAAAAAAACATAGGTTTCAGACACGTTATAGTTAGAAATTAGCATTTAAAAAACCTTTGAAATTCACTGAAAAAACCATAGGTTTTAGGGACAGTTATAGTTAGTTGGACATTTCACTCGTACAAAACCATAGAAATTCCCCCGTTATAGTTAGTTCAGCTAACTATAACTCGCGCCCACAATGCACTGCTGATGACGTCACATATTACATCACTCATGACATGGTCAGTGACATCACTGATGACATCACTGATGACATCTCAAATGACATCACTGATGACATCATCCATGTGATAATTTCATGCATCTTCTCACACCCTAATATAACTTTTGATACACCCACTCTAAATTATAGACTGCCATTCTCAAAACCATAGACACTCCAACACCAAAAACTACATACCCACTCACTGATTCTTAGGTCTACACACACATCCACTCACTCATCCGTACAGTCACTCATACTTACAGTCACTCAGTACAGGACTATCATATGCACTCATACACCTATATAAACACTCACACACCACCACTCATCCATAGAGGTACTCACACACCTAGTCAGTCATGCAAAAAATTAATCACACACCCATTTACTCACCTATACAGTTATACACACACCAGCTCACTTACTCATACAAATACTAGCACATTCTTACGCTCTTATACAATAACTGATACAAGCACACACACATCCATACAGCCACTCTCACAATCACACACTCTCACTTATAGCCATTTAAATACTCTAACACACATATATACTGCCTTTTACATATGTAGTTACTCGCACATGTACCACTGAGATATACATTCACTCACTAACACACCCATACACACACTCACCCACCCAAGCAGTCCATCACAGATGCACTCTTGAAATCATGCACCGAGTAAATCACCCACTCACACATCTATGTACAGAGTCACACACACCCCACCCACACAAACACTCAGGCAGCCATACAGATACTCAGAGAACCAATCAATAACCCATATAGACACTCATGTAGCTATTCGCAAATCCATGCATCCACTTACACACCAACAAACAGACGGATACAGACATTCACACAGTTTAGTCACTAACCCATGCATTCAGTAAGATACGTTTAATCACTCACTTGTAGAGTCAGTCACTCACGTACTAAATCATCCATTCAGACACTTAAACACCCACTCATTCTTCAATACGCCTTTCCCTATATATATTATACATATTTAAATTTTACAGAAACACACAGTCACTGGATGATGTCATCAGTGATGTCATCAGTGATGTCATTTGAGATGTCATCAGTGATGTCACTGACCATGTCATGAGTGATGTAATATGTGACGTCATCAGCAGTGCATTGCGGGGGCGCGAGTTATAGTTAGCTGAACTAACTATAACGGGGGAATTTCTATGGTTTTGTACGAGTGAAATGTCCAACTAACTATAACTGTCCCTAAAACCTATGGTTTTTCCAGTGAATATATATATATATGTGTGTGTATAAAATAATAGATCTATTTAAACAATGTTAGGAAAACTATTGGAGTCTAGGAATAATAGATATACTATTCCCAATCAAGTTTATGGAACAGTAGGGAAAGCATAAGCTTTCAGAGGGGTTACATTTACTATCCCCTTTGCAAATAGGTCAATAGTAGAGAAAGTATTGGACGTAGGAGGGGTAAGATTTACTGTTCCACCTCCAGTCGGTGGAACAGTAGGGAAAGTGAAGGACTTCGGAGGGGTTACATCTACTATTCCCACTCCAGTCTGTGCAACAGTAGGGAAAGCATAGGACTTCAGAGTGGTTAAATTTACTATTCCCACTCCAGTCTGTGCATCAGAAGGGAAAGCGTTGGATTTTGGAGGGGTAGGATTAACTACTGACACTCCAGTCTGTGCAACAGTAGGGAAAGAGCTGGCCTTCAGAGGGATTAAATGTACTTTCCCACTCCAGTCTACGCAAAAGTAGGAAAAGTATTTCACTTCAAACACATTGCATATTTGAATAACCCTATCAACTTAGAACAAATATAAAACTCTCAATATGAACAGCATTAATTAACACCCAAAAAATTATATATATATAAAAATAAAAACAATTAAACAATTGACATGTATTTTGAACAATGTAATAATTATCAATTAAAAAAACATGTTATTTACCTATTAATTAACCCCATGCTATACTTCTACAAACATAGCAACCCACACTTAAAACATAATTAAAATAAATAAGTATAATACAATTTACATAATTGATCGTCAATTAACTAATTAATTAACAATTAATAATTATTTGTTAATACATTATTACGTAATTAACATCCCACCCTATACCCCTGCAAACCCAGCAACCCACAACTAAAATATAACTAAAATAAATCAGTATTACCTAATGTAAATAATTAATTATAAAATAAATAGTTAATAATAAATAAATATTAATTAAATAATTAAACAATAGACATGATTATTAAACAATTTAATAATAAATTATGAATTAAAAAATTATTTATGTATTAATTAATTAACTTCCCATCCTATATCCCTAGAAACCTAAAAGCCCACACCTATAATATAACAAACATTTTAAAGTTTTTACACAATTTACATAATGAATTATCAATTAAATTAATAATAATACATTCATGAATAATTGTTCATTAATTATTACTTTATTACCTTCCCAGCCTATACCCCAACAAACTCAGCAGCCCCCAGTTAAAATATAACAAAAATATAATTATTACACAATTTAGAAGATTAATGCTCAATTAAGTTATGAATAATACATTCATAATTATTGTTAAATAAATATTAGTTAATTAACTTCCCACCTTATACCCACGAAACGCACCAAAAATATATTAAAATAATATACCACATCGAACATAGCAACCCGTGCCTACAAAATATGTATAATAAGTTAATATTACATAATATACATAATGAACATCAATCACATACTTACTTAAAAATTATTAATTATGAATAATTATTACTTAATTAACTTCCCACCCCTACAAACCCAACAAACCATTATGACACTATAAATTATTAGTATAATTACTATGAACAACTAAATTATAAATTCTAACTCACTTAAAATTACAAACTATATGAAAAAAATGATAAAAATTATATAGACAATACTAACACATAAAATTAATAGATGAACTCAAACACATTAAATTAATAAAAAAAAGTTTTACAACTATATTATTATAAACAGTATTTACAACAACAATATTCTTAACGATATTACTTACCTGAAAAAACGATATTCTCATAACCATATTTCTGTATCACAATATTTTTGCATCACAATATTTTTTTGCCATATTTCTATCTCCAGATATTTACAACTCGATAGCTTGTCCAAATACCCCAAAGATATTACTAAGATTTGCTAATTGTGCTTCAACCCTCTACTTGTCGGTATTAAGTTCTCTCTCTCTCTTTTCTTAGACTTTCTTCATATTTCTCATCTCCTCCTTCCAATATTCAACACATTTTATCTTTTTCCGCTTTGTATTACATTTTCTTTTTCATCCTTACATTTTTCTTTCTTTCGTCTTTATGCTATTTATGTCAGTGGTTTTTCATTCTCTCAGATACTATAACTTTCAAATTCTTATAATTATCACTCTTACTCATTATTTTCCCTCTTATTCTTCCATCTTCAAGATTTCCTCAAGCTGTTCATCAAGTACCCATCACCTATTAAGATCTACCGAAGACAAATTTATAAGAAGACATTGAATAGGTTGCTGGTGGGATGCTTTCAGACAGAAATGAGGCTTAGCCAGGACATCCGCAGTGAATTGTTGTCCGCAGCTCCTTTGTGCTATGAGATGCTTAACGACTCCTGTACCAGAAACCTGCAACCATTTGGTGTCCAGCTGGTTGTCTATATCACCTGCTCTACTGGCATGATGCTTATCGTAGTGGGCAACCTCTTAGTGGTGATTTCAATCTCCCATTTCAAAATGCTTCACAGTCCAACAAATTTCTTGCTACTTTCACTGGCCCTTGCTGACCTATTTCTGGGATTAACGGTGCTGCCCTTCAGCATTTCCCGTTCAGTGGAGGGCTGTTGGTATTTTGGAGATATTTTCTGCAGGCTGCACACATTTTTGGACACCGTATTTTGTTTGGTCTCCATTATGCACCTATGCTTCATCGCCATTGACCGTTACTGTGCCATCTGCTACCCTTTGCGCTATCATACCAAATTTACTGTTCGAGTGGCCTGCATGTACATAGGCATTGCCTGGTCAGCACCAATTGCCTACACTGCTATTTTTCTCTACACTGATGTGGTTGAGGGACGGCTGAGACATTTATTGCTGGACATACCCTGTGCAGGCAATTGTCAGCTACTTTTCAACAAACTGTGGGGGTGGCTGAATTTCCCCATGTTCTTTGTTCCCTGCATCCTAATGATAACTCTCTATGCCAAAATCTATATTGTGGCCATCAGGCAGGCAAAAGAGATCAGCGCCATGAGCAACAGGACAAGCTCATTGATTCCAACTGGAACATCAAAGCGAGAGTGGAAGGCAGCCAAGACCCTGGGGATTGCCATGGGGATCTACCTCATGTGCTGGTTGCCCTTCACGCTAGACACCATGGTTGACAGTCTGCTGAATTTTGTCACTCCTGCCCTCCTCTTTGATATTTCTATATGGTTTGCTTATTTCAATTCTGCTTGCAATCCCATAATTTATGGTTTCTCCTACCGCTGGTTTCGCAAAGCACTGAAGATGATAATAAGCTGTGCTATTTTTGAACCAGGCTCTTCTGCAGTGGACTTGTATCAAGGGTAACTGATGGATATATTCTTTCTTTGGCATCTAAAAATTAAGCATGGTTTGTGAACATATGCATTTCTGGAAATGGTCTTCTGTCTCTGTAGCATCAAAGCACTCCACATGCAGGAGCTCCAAAAACAAAACTTGCCACTTCCACCAAGGTAATTGGGAGCACCCGAACCCCGAAATGACATGCTCTGCACTCATTGCAAACAGCGAGACCGTCAACCACCATGATCTTGGCTACGTCTAACAAATTTCCACCGTTCAACAGACCAGGAGACAGCCCACAAATGAAAATTATTTTTACAAGAAACAGAAAGCAAGCTCTCGGTAGAAGTGAAGGGTTTTAAAATTAATTGAAAGAACTAAAGCAATTGCTGCAGAATCAGCCTGTACAGGCATAGGCATATGTTTCTAAATATGAGAGTGCTAGCATCAAAGAGCACATATTGTGTTCAGGTTGCAATTTACCGTGACGTCCTGCTCACCTTTCATTAAAACTACATCTAAATGAGCCTTGGCCCACTGTCTAAATCCCAGAATCTACCTGCTTCCATCTTATGATATTAGTTTCAGCAGCACGTCATGGAAACTGAAGCCATTTTAAAAGAAAAAAACACTGAAATTCATCACAGTTTACTGAGCTAATTTTAACTTGCATCCCCACCATGCACTGCTTGTAACCTCCTATATTACATCACTCATGACATGTTAATTGACATCATTGATGACATCACTGATGGCATCTCAAATTACATTACTGATAACATCATCCAATGGATAAAACCATTTGATGTAACCTTATAATACTGGCAGTTATTTAACAAGGTGCACCTAGACATAATGGTTCATAACATATGCAGAACTTATGGGTGCATCCTTTCACAACAAGCAGAACAGGAAGATCACAAAGCATATATGTGAAATCACTCAGACGAAGTGGATATTATACTATTTTTTTTTACTATTATTGAGGTGCGTGAGAAATGTAAAGGATCTGTGCAAATCATTGACATCAGCAACATATTAAACCTTCAATACTGTTCAGAAACAGATTTTGGTTAATATTTACCTTAACGAGATGTGTGTGTTAAATACCTCATCTGGCATAGAATTTTAAGTTAACAAATTCACTTCTCTATATTATCCAATTATAAGTGGGTAATACATATATATATTAGCTACTGCCAGTCGGCAGTAGGTAGTTATAGTTAGGACCTGGTTTCCATAGGAAAAGCATTTTTTGACTTGCCTATAACTTTGGTGTCGTTTGACCAATCTTCATGAAATTTTCCCAAAAAAGTGTCAAAGTAGGTTCTGGCTGTCATGGAAAGTTTGGAGTGATCTGTGCATGGTGATCGAGAAATAGGGATGCTAATAAAGGGTGCGTTTGTAATGTTATTTCGCATAGGAACGCCTTGTCCAACCTACAGCCCAAACCGCTGGACGGAATTACACCAAATTGGGCAGAAAGGTAGATATTGTTGCACAGATTGTGCTTTTTGTTATTTGTTGCAAATCTGTCCAGTAGTTTTTGAGAAATTTAGGCCTAAAATTATAGATATATCTCTGGCTGCGGATATTTCGCGGTGGTTTCGTGATTAATCGCGAATGCACGCGCCAACAGAAATGCTCTGATTGGCTGAACGCAACCTGGACAGAAAGTTGTGGCCACCATTCTATCATCCAGGAATGGTTCCCAGGGTTGAAAATTTGTGTGGAAGCCCACATAAGGGGTCAGGGTGGAGATACTCTGACCCCATGTTTGAGAAATGGGTGTGCTAGTGACAAAAGTTATGTGTCCAAATTGATTCTTTTAATCGCGTGCGATATTCGCGGCGACATCACGATCACCAGCGCGGGCCCACGTGTACCATTGTGGGGACATCCTGAATATTGTAAAGTCTTTGCGAACATTAGTGAAAATATATATATATTTGTACACACTTGCCGGTCACTGTCACACACGCATGTATGCACTCACAAACTCACTTATACACCCATTCACATACCCACTCCCACACTTATACACTCAGTCCCATACCCACTCAGATACTCATGCACCCACTCACATACCCATTCAGGCACTCATGCACCCACTTGCAGACTCACTCAGAGAGTGATGCACCCATGTACAGACCCACTCAGAGACTCATGCACCTACTTAGAGACCCACTCATAGACTTATGCATCAGTCTCATACCCACTTAGAGACTCTTACACCCACTCACTTTCCCACCTGGGCACTCATGCACCCACTCACAGACCCACTCAGAGAGTCACGCACCCATGTACAGACTCACTCAGAGACTCACACACCATGCTACAGACCCACTCACGCACGTATGTATGTCCTCAGAGGCCCACTGAGACACTCATACACCCACTCAAAGATACACTCAACTACTCATAACCCCATACAGTCACTCACACACTCAGTCACAGACCCTCTAAGAGAATTATGACCCCAGTCACACACTCACTCATACATTCAGAAACTCACCCACCCACTCACAAACTCATTCAGATATACACACACCTATTCACTCACCCAGTCAAGGCTTATGCATCCACTCACAGAGCTACCCAGACACTCGCCCTATCAGTCACAGACCCACTCAGACACTCATGCATGCACCCATTCACTCACCCACTCAGAGAGTTATGCTCTCACTCACAGGCCCATTGAGACACTCATACACCCACTCACAGATCCACTCATGGACCCACTCAGACACTCACACACCTATACAGTCACTCACACAATCACTCGTAGACCCACTCAGAGACTTATGCACCCAGTCAGTTATAGACTCTGAGACTCATGTACCCACTCACAGTCACACTCAGAGACCCACACACCCAGTGAGAGTACCACTCAGACACTCACACTGCCAGTCATAGCCCCAATGAGAGACTCATGCACTCACTCACAGACCCACTCAGACACTCATACACCCACTAATAGATCCACTCCTGGACCCACTCAGTCACTCACACACCCAAACAGTCACTCACACAATCACTCATAGACCACTCAGAGACTTATGCACCCAGTCAGTTATACACTCAGAGACTCATGTACCCACTCACAGTCACACTCAGAGACCCACGCACCCACTGACAGAACCACTCAGACACTCACACTGCCATTCATAGACCCACTGAGAGACTCATGCACTCACTCAAAGACCCACTCACCACTCATGCACCCACTCACTCATCCACTCAGACACTCCACTCAGACACACACTTAGACACTCATGTATCCACTCACAGATCCAGTCAGACAGTGATATACTTACTTACAAATGCACAAAGGCACTAATCCACCGACTCACAGATTGAGTGAGAGACTAACGCAATCAATCACAGACCCATTGTAGCACTGATGCACACACTGATAGATGTACTGAGGCAGTCATGCATTTCTTTACAGAAGTATTGAAAGACTGATGCACCGTCTCACAGATCTCCTCAAATACTTATACAGTGTATTAGAGACTTAGTGATACAGTGATGCATACTTTCATTGATTACACTGAAAAAGTTATGCACTGTGTTATAGAGATATTAAGGGAGTTGTACATGCTATTATGCAGTCGTTTAGATAGTAATGTGTTTAGTGTGTTGGTTATAATCCATTTTGCAGTTATAAGTTTTGAATGTGGTGGTGGCTATTGAATGTCTGCATTTGTTTTTGTCATTTTGTGATGTATTTTTGGTGACAGCAGCTGCCGATATCATTGCAACGCCCGGCGTCACTGCAAAAACTGAAAATAGTCTTTGAAGACAAGTTTTCTGGAAACTCACTACAAAAATATGTGTTAGAAAAGTACACTAATAAATCTCTACTGTTAAATATACTGTAGAATGTGTCTATATATATGTTTGACACTGTACAAACCACGCATTCTTCGGGACTACCGACGTCACTGCGACAACGTCGGTAGTCGTGAATGTAAACATTTTTTGTAAAGTGGTTTTCTCCTAAATTGATCACAGAAGGAAAAGTTAAAACAATATCTTACTAAATATTTAAGCTTAAACTTAATTTAAAAAATGTCTTTAAGTTTATTTTTCAGTAAGTGAAATACATTTGCTGATCACAGATTCTCCACAGTAAATGCGACAATGTTGTGCCGACTCAAAAATTGTTAAACGTAAAACCAGTCAGTTATTAATGTACTTTCTGATAAACACATACCAAATCAAAAAATAAGTGGTAATATAATATACAGTATCCAATTACAGAAAGAAAATACGAAAATGGGTTGGTGAGTGTACTTACTCACCAACCCATATAGCCACTTAGACACCATCTGACAGACTGATACAGACATTCAGACAACCTAGTTAGTGTCCCATTCACTGAGACACCTAATCACTCACTTATACAGTCAGTCATGCACCTACTGAATCATCGATACAGGCACTCATACACCAATGATTCATCTATACACCTTGGTATATATATTTAACACGCATAAACATTTCAAAAACACTCCCATTCACTGGATGATGTCATCAGTGATGTCCCTGACCATGTCATGAGTGATGTAATATGTGAGATCATAAGCAGTGCATTGCGGGGGCACGAGTTATAGTTAGCTCAGCTAACTATAACTGCTGAATTTCTCTGGTTTTGTATGAGTGAAATGTTAGCCTAACTATAATGTCTCTGTAACCTTTGGATTTTTCAGTGAACTTCTAAGGTTTTTTTTAAATTCAATTACTAACTATAAAGTTCCTGTAACCTTTGTTTGTTTCAGTGAATATATATATATATATGTATATTGAAGATACACCAATATGCTGCTCCTGGCCGTTCTCCTTCCAACAGTACCAGTGCACGCGACGGCAGTAGCCTCCGCCTGAATTAGTAAGTTTCGGCAATTCTTGGAACTCCAAAAATAATCACTGCGGCACACCTCCAGACAGCATAAAAGAGTTTATTTATGCATTAAGATGACGCGTTTCGGCAGAAGCCTTTTTTGAGTAACCATAAAGTGTCCAATTGTCTTTAGAAATTGTCTTAGTAACTCATGAACATAGAAAGCATACTACCGTACATTTGAATAGCGCCCAAATTTGAACCAAAGAATTCATATTGTTATTATGCATTCACTATAATTGCTCCTCATGATTTTAAATTAATCATCTGAAAAATGCATTTTTTATGATACACTTGTACGTGAACAAATAACCGGTATCCATTTTTAATTTCCCAGCGGTGTTCAATAAAGTTGCCCGATTCAAATCAAATCTCAACAATTAAACACACAGTTATGTCATATCATATACTGGCCATTGATACTCCATGTGCATATTTCATCCGTAGATTTCTCTGGACATTGAGAGAATTTAACCAATTGATTCTGCAACCATTGTTGCAAAAGGGAACAATAAAGTTACACAGTTCGAAATGGGCAATACAAGATGTATATGTATGTATCGTGCCAACATGTATCCTTTATACTATTAAGACATCTAGTTCGACGAAGGTATCACCCCTTAAGTGCAAAAAATGTGATCAATAACCGTTAAATGTGAAACAAAATATAATATATATAAAAGGTCAGGTTTTTTTCACTATGTCGCCCCTTCTGAGAACCTGAGAAGATGGTACAAAAATCCATCGGATTTCATTATTCATTGTCTGTTTATTCATAATCTATTCCTCGGTTGTCTCACGCTGTAGCAGTTCCGCTATGCTCATGGGCTGAAGCAGTATGTGGCCAGGCTGGGGGCGAAACAGGTCCCCATGGCAGTCCCTGACGGGATATTAAAAATGGATACCGGTTATTTGTTCACGTACAAGTGTATCATAAAAAATGCGTTTTTCAAATGATTAATTTAAAATCATGAGGAACAATTATAATGAATGCGTAATAACAATATGAATTCTTTGGTTCAAATTTGGGCGCTGTTCAAATGTATGATAGTATGCTTTCTATGTTCATGAGTTACTAAGACAATTGCGCACTTTATGGTTACTCGAAATAAGGCTTCTGCCGAAACGCGTCGTCTTAATGCATAAATAAACTCTTTTATGCTGTCTGGAGGTGTGTCGCAGTGATTATTTTTGGAGTGCCAAGAATTGCCGAAACTTACCAATATATATATATATATATATATATATATATATTATCTACTGGCGGTCGCCAGTAGATAGTTATAGTTAGGACCTATTTTCCATAGGAAATCCGCAACATTCTATTTGAAATAACTTTGGCGCCGGTTGACGAATCTTCGTGAAATTTTCCAACTTGTTGGGGCGCTCCGGTCCGCTCCTATCCTGAAAGTCTCGGGGTGATTCGGCAAGCGGGGCCGAGAAAAAAGGGGGGTCCCAAAATGTGTTTTCCCCATGCAATTTTCCATAGGAACCTTTAGTCGAAGCTACAGCCCGAACTGCTGAACGGAATTACACCAAATTTACCAAAAAGGTAGCCATTGGTTCAGAGTCGTGCCTTTTGCTTAAATGGTGTAAATCCGTTCAGTAGTTCCTGAGAAAATCAAACATAAAATCACATATATATCTGGGCGGAGCCTAACCACACATGTCATTGTGAGATCTGATTGGCTGTCAGCACTTCATCCTGGAATTGCTGGCAGCCATCTTGAGACCAATATACATGACAGTACCCCATTGAAATGCATTGTAGTGAATCAAAGATTTTGAGGGTTACCAAAAGGAGAACTATTAAGGGTGATAACAGACTTTAGTTACATTAGAATTCATTTGTTGATGGTACCATACTAATTTCAGGAATTGTGGTGTGTTCTAAGGTGATTTTACCCTGTGAAAAACCTTCTGCTGGGATATCATGAATCATTTTTGAGAGAGAACTATTTTCACATGCTTGTCCCATAGAGTTTTGGAAGGTGCTCCAGAAGCTAAAATAATAGCATATTTTCTGTAAATTCACATTATCTTTCTCAGTCATGTGAGAATGAAGTCTGACATTCTCAGTAAAACATGTACATCCAACAAGGGCAGAGACTGTCAGTTGATTCCTTTGTGTTCTACTGCAGCTTCCCAGAGTGTTCTAAAGAACAACTAGAGTGCTAACAGCCTTACTTATGACAAAAGTATGGCACACCTGAAGCCATCTTGATTGGAATAAACTGGTAACACTTAAAACATTTAATTTAAAAAGGAACAAAATGATGGGGTTCATTTTGTCATAGAAATTATGGTTAGTGCTGTAGAAAGAAAAATTAGGACATGTTTCAAGTGTGATCTCAAATATCTTCCTGTTATATTTCAACAGGAGCAGCCTGCCAGTTGATGCCTTTGTGTTCTACTGCAGCTTCCCAGAGTGTTCTAAAGAACAACTAGAGCGCTAACAGCCTTACTTATGACAAAAGTATGGCACACCTGAAGCCATCTTGATTGGAATAAACCGGTAACACTTAAAACATTTAATTTAAAAAGGAACAAAATGAGGGGGTTCTTTTTGAAATAGAAATTATGGTTAGTGCTGCAGAAAGAAAAATTAGGGCATGTTTTAAGTGAGATCTCAAATCCTCTTCTATTTCATTAGAAAATTCTGACATGCAGACTGAAACAATCACATTCAATATCAGCAGCAGACTTCCAGTTAACTCCCTGGTGAGCAGTAGCTTTACTACAGTGATCTAATGAGCAACTAGAGTGCTAACATTCTGAATTTATGGCAAATGTGAGACACATCTGAATGCCTTCTTGATGGAATCAAAGTAAAAAACTGAAAGCATTTCCTACTGAGGAGACTGCAGTAAATGAGGAAATTAGGAAACTTCATAACAAAGAAGTCTTCCAAGATGGCCACCAGAGAAAAAAGAGCCCAAATGTAGCACAAATATTACCCAGATGTAGCCCACATATAGCCCAATGACAAAAGTGTGCAAAACACTTTTTATTTTTAGTTTTTGCAGTTTTATGTAGTGCTGACTGGTCAGGTATTGGAGCGTTGCATCTTAAAACATGACCCCCTACACTACAAAAACACCACTGCACTACCCTAAACCCTACAACACTACCCCCAGCACGAACCCCTACACTACACAAGCACCACTGCACTATCCTAAACCCTAAAACACTACCCCCAGCATGACCCCCTACACTACACAAACACCACTGCACTAACCTAAATCCTAAAACACTACCCCCAGCACGACCCCCTACACTACCCAAACACCACTGCACTAACCTAAATCCTAAAACACTACCCCCAGCATGACCCCCTACACTACCTAAACACCACTGCACTACCCTAAAACATGACCCCCTACACTACACAAGCACCACTGCACTATCCTAAACCTTAAAACACTACCCCCAGCACGACCCCCTACACTACCCAAACACCACTGCACTACCCTAAAACATGACCCCCTACACTACACAAACACCACTGCACTACCCTAAACCCTAAAACACTACCCCCAGCACGACCCCCTACACTACACAAGCACCACTGCACTACCCTAAAACATGACCCCCTACACTACACAAACACCACTGCACTACCCTAAACCCTAAAACACTACCCCCAGCACGACCCCCTACACTACACAAGCACCACTGCACTACCCTAAACCCTAAAACACTACCCCCAGCACGACCCCTACACTGTCCGAACACCACTGCACTGCCCTAAACCCTGAAACACCAGCCCCTGCACGACCCCCTACACGGCCCGAACACCACTACTCTGCCCTAAACCCTGAAACACCACCCCCAGCACGACCCCCTACACTGCCCGAACACCACTGCACTAAACCCTGAAACACCCCTTCACGACCCCTAAACTGCCTGAACACCACTGCACTGCCCTAAACCCTGAAACACCACCCCCAGCACAACCCCCAACACTGCCCGAACACCACTGCACTGCCCTAAACCCTGAAACACTACCCCCAGCAAGACCCACTACACTGCCCGAACACCACTGCACTGCCCTAAACCCTGAAACACCACCCCCAGCACGACCCCCTACACTGCCCGAACACCACTGCACTAAACCCTGAAACACCCCCTTCACGACCCCCTAAACTGCCTGAACACCACTGCACTGCCCTAAACCCTGAAACACCACCCCCAGCACAACCCCCAACACTGCCCGAACACCACTGCACTGCCCTAAACCCTGAAACACTACCCCCAGCAAGACCCACTACACTGCCCGAACACCACTGCACTGCCCTAAACCCTGAAACATCACCCCCAGCAAAAACCCCTACACTGCCCAAACACCACTGCCCTAAACCCTGAAACACCACCCCCAGCACGACCCCCTACACTGCCCGAACACCACTGCACTGCCCTAAACCCTGAAACACCACCCCCAGCACGACCCCCTACACCGCCCGAACACCACTGCTCTGCCCAAAACCCTGAAACACCACCCCCAGCACGACCCCGTACACTGCCCGAACACCACTGCACTGCCCTAAACCCTGAAACACCAGCCCCTGCACGACCCCTACACGGCCCGAACACCACTACTCTGCCCTAAACCCTGAAACACCACCCCCAGCACGACCCCTACACTGCCCGAACACCACTGCACTAAACCCTGAAACACCCCCTTCACGACCCCCTAAACTGCCTGAACACCACTGCACTGCCCTAAACCCTGAAACACCACCCCCAGCACAACCCCCAACACTGCCCGAACACCACTGTACTGCCCTAAACCCTGAAACACTACCCCCAGCAAGACCCACTACACTGCCCGAACACCACTGCACTGCCCTAAACCCTGAAACATCACCCCCAGCAAAAACCCCTACACTGCCCAAACACCACTGCCCTAAACCCTGAAACACCACCCCCAGCACGACCCCTACACCGCCCGAACACCACTGCACTGCCCTAAACCCTGAAACACCACCCCCAGCATGACCCCCTACACCGCCCGAACACCACTGCTCTGCCCAAAGCCCTGAAACACCACCCCCAGCACGACCCCGTACACTGCCCGAACACCACTGCACTGCCCTAAACCTTGAAACACCAGCCCCAGCATGACCCCTACACTGCCCGAACACCACTGCACTGCCCTAAACTCTGAAACACCACCCCCAACACGACCCCCTACACTGCCCGAGCACCACTGCACTGCCCTAAACCCTGAAACACCAGCCCCAGCACGACCCCCTACACTGCCCGAACACCACTGCACTGCCCTAAACCCTGAAACACCAGCCCCAGCACGACCGCCTACACTGCCCGAACACCACTGCACTGCCCTAAACCCTGAAACACCAGCCCCAGCACAACCCCCTACACTGCCCGAACACCACTGCACTGCCCTAAACCGTGAAACACCAGCCCCAGCACGATACCCTACACTGCCCGAACACCACTGCACTGCCCTAAACCCTGAAACACCAGCCCCAGCACAACCCCCTACACTGCCTGAACACCACTGCACTGCCCTAAACCCTGAAACACCATCCCCAGCACGACCCCCTACACTGCACGAACACCACTGCACTGCCCTAAACCCTGAAACATCACCCCCAGCAAGACCCCCTACACTGCCCGAACACCACTGCCCTAAACCCTGAAACACCACCCCCAGCAAGACCCCCTACACTGCCCGAACACCACTGCACTGCCCTAAACCCTGAAACACCAGCCCCAGCACGACCCCCTACACTGCCTGAATACCACTGCATTGCCCTAAACACTGAAACACCACCCCCTGCACGACCCCCTACACTGCCCAAAGACCACTGCACTGCCCTAAACCCTGAAACACCACCCCCAGCATGACCCCCTACACTGCCCGAACACCACTGCACTGCCCTAAACCCTAAAACACCACCCCCTGCACGACCCCCTACACTGCCCGAACACTACTGCACTGCCCTAAACCCTGAAACACCACCCCCATCATGACCCCCTACACTGCCCGAACACCACTGCACTGCCCTAAACCCTGAAACACCACCCCCTGCACGACCCCCTACACTGCCCGAACACTACTGCACTGCCCTAAACCCTGAAACACCACCCCCAGCAAGACCCCCTACACTGCCCGAACACCACTGCCCTAAACCCTGAAACACCACCCCCAGCAAGACCCCCTACACTGCCCGAACACCACTGCACTGCCCTAAACCCTGAAACACCACCCCCAGCACGACCCCCTACACTGCCCGAACACCACTGCTCTGCCCAAAACCCTGAAACACTAGCCCCAGCATGACCCCCTACACTACCCGAACACTACTGCACTGCCCTAAACCCTGAAACACCAGCCCCAGCACGACCCCCTACACTGCCCGAACACCACTGCACTGCCCTAAACCCTGAAACACCACCCCCAGCACGACCCCTTACACTGACCGAACACCACTGCACTGCCCTAAACCCTGAAACACCAGCCCCAGGACAACCCCGTACACTGCCCGAACACCACTGCACTGCCCTAAACCCTGAAACACCAGCCCCAGCACGACCGCCTACACTGCCTAAAAACCACTGCACTCCCCTAAACCCTGAAACACCAGCCCCAGCACGACCCCCTACACTGCCCGAACACCACTGCACTGCCCTAAACCCTCAAACACCAGCCCCAGCACAACCCCCTACACTGCCCAAACACCACTGAACTGCCCTAAACCCTGAAACACCAGCCCCAGCAAGACCCCCTTCACTGCCCGAACACCACTGCACTGCCCTAAACCCTGAAGCACCACCCCCAGCAAGACCCCCTACACTGCCCAAACACCACTGCACTAAACCCTGAAACACCACCCCCAGCAAGACCACCTACACTGGCCGAACACCACTGCACTCCCCTAAACCCTGAAACACCACCACCTGCATGACCCCCTACACTGCCCAAACACCACTGCACTGCCATAAACCCTGAAACACCACCCCCAGCACGACACCCTACACTTCCCGAACACCACTGCACTGCCCTAAACCCTGAAACACCACACCCCAGCACGACACCCTACACTGCCCGAACACCACTGCACTGCCCTAAACCCTGAAACACCACCCCCAGCATGACCCCCTACACTGCCCGAACACCACTGCACTGCCCTAAACCCTGAAACACCACCCCTGCACGACCCCCTACACTGCCCGAACACCACTGCACTGCCCTAAACTCTGAAACACCACCCCCAGCACGACCCCTACACTGCCCGAACACCACTGCACTGCCCTAAACCCTGAAACATCACCCCCAGAAAGACCCCCTACACTGCCTGAACACCACTACCCTAAACCCTGAAACAACACCCCCAGCAAGACCCCCTACACTGCCCGAACACCACTGCACTGCCCTAAACCCTGAAACCCCACCTCCAGCACAACCCCCTACACTGCCTGAACACCATTGCTCTGCCCTAAATCCTGAAACACTAGCCCCAGCACGACCCCCTACACTGCCCGAACACCACTGCATTGCCCTAAACCCTGAAACAACACCCCCAGCACGACCCCTACACTGCCCGAACACCACTGCACTGAACCCTGAAACACCAGCCCCAGCAAGACCCCCTACACTGCCTGAACACCACTGCACTGCCCTAAACCCTGAAACACCACCCCCAGCACAACCCCCAACACTGCCCGAACACCACTGCACTGCCCTAAACCCTGAAACACCACCCCCAGCAAGACCCACTACACTGCCCGAACACCACTGCACTGCCCTAAACCCTGAAACATCACCCCCAGCAAAACCCCTACACTGCCCAAACACCACTGCCCTAAACCCTGAAACACCACCCCCAGCACGACCCCCTACACTGCCCGAACACCACTGCACTGCCCTAAACCCTGAAACACCACCCCCAGCACGACCCCCTACACCGCCCGAACACCACTGCTCTGCCCAAAACCCTGAAACACCTCCCCCAGCACGACCCCGTACACTGCCCGAACACCACTGCACTGCCCTAAACCTTGAAACACCAGCCCCAGCATGACCCCCTACACTGCCCGAACACCACTGCACTGCCCTAAACTCTGAAACACCACCCCCAACACGACCCCCTACACTGCCCGAGCACCACTGCACTGCCCTAAACCCTGAAACACCAGCCCCAGCACGACCCCCTACACTGCCCAAACACCACTGCACTGCCCTAAACCCTGAAACACCAGCCCCAGCACGACCGCCTACACTGCCCGAACACCACTGCACTGCCCTAAACCCTGAAACACCAGCCCCAGCACAACCCCCTACACTGCCCGAACACCACTGCACTAAACCCTGAAACACCCCCTTCACGACCCCCTACACTGCCTGAACACCACTGCATTGCCCTAAACACTGAAACACCACCCCCTGCACGACCCCCTACACTGCCCGAAGACCACTGCACTGCCCTAAACCCTGAAACACCACCCCCAGCATGACCCCCTACACTGCCCGAACACCACTGCACTGCCCTAAACCCTGAAACACCAGCCCCTGCACGACCCCCTACACGGCCCAAACACCACTACTCTGCCCTAAACCCTAAAAAACCACCCCAGCACGACCCCCTACACTGCCCGAACACCACTGCACTAAACCCTGAAACACCCCCTTCACGACCCCCTAAACTGCCTGAACACCACTGCACTGCCCTAAACCCTGAAACACCACCCCCAGCACAACCCCCAACACTGCCCGAACACCACTGAACTGCCCTAAACCCTGAAACACTACCCCCAGCAAGACCCACTACACTGCCCGAACACCACTGCACTGCCCTAAACCCTGAAACATCACCCCCAGCAAAAACCCCTACACTGCCCAAACACCACTGCCCTAAACCCTGAAACACCACCCCCAGCACGACCCCCTACACCGCCCGAACACCACTGCACTGCCCTAAACCCTGAAACACCACCCCCAGCATGACCCCCTACACCGCCCGAACACCACTGCTCTGCCCAAAACCCTGAAACACCACCCCCAGCACGACCCCGTACACTGCCCAAACACCACTGCACTGCCCTAAACCTTGAAACCCAGCCCCAGCATGACCCCCTACACTGCCCGAACACCACTGCACTGCCCTAAACTCTGAAACACCACCCCCAACACGACCCCCTACACTGCCCGAGCACCACTGCACTGCCCTAAACCCTGAAACACCAGCCCCAGCACGACCCCCTACACTGCCCGAACACCACTGCACTGCCCTAAACCCTGAAACACCAGCCCCAGCACGACCGCCTACACTGCCCGAACACCACTGCACTGCCCTAAACCCTGAAACACCAGCCCCAGCACAACCCCTACACTGCCCGAACACCACTGCACTGCCCTAAACCGTGAAACACCAGCCCCAGCACGACACCCTACACTGCCCGAACACCACTGCACTGCCCTAAACCCTGAAACACCAGCCCCAGCACAACCCCCTACACTGCCTGAACACCACTGCACTGCCCTAAACCCTGAAACACCATCCCCAGCACGACCCCCTACACTGCACGAACACCACTGCACTGCCCTAAACCCTGAAACATCACCCCCAGCAAGACCCCCTACACTGCCCGAACACCACTGCCCTAAACCCTGAAACACCACCCCCAGCAAGACCCCCTACACTGCCCGAACACCACTGCACTGCCCTAAACCCTGAAACACCAGCCCCAGCACGACCCCCTACACTGCCTGAATACCACTGCATTGCCCTAAACACTGAAACACCACCCCCTGCACGACCCCCTACACTGCCCGAAGACCACTGCACTGCCCTAAACCCTGAAACACCACCCCAGCATGACCCCCTACACTGCCCGAACACCACTGCACTGCCCTAAACCCTGAAACACCAGCCCCTGCACGACCCCCTACACTGCCCGAACACTACTGCACTGCCCTAAACCCTGAAACACCACCCCCATCATGACCCCCTACACTGCCCGAACACCACTGCACTGCCCTAAACCCTGAAACACCACCCCCTGCACGAACCCCTACACTGCCCGAACACTACTGCACTGCCCTAAACCCTGAAACACCACCCCCAGCACTACCCCCTACACTGCACGAACACCACTGCACTGCCCTAAACCCTGAAACACTACCCCAGCAAGACCCCTACACTGCCCGAACACCACTGCACTGCCCTAAACCCTGAAACATCACCCCCAGCAAGACCCCCTACACTGCCCGAACACCACTGCCCTAAACCCTGAAACACCACCCCCAGCAAGACCCCCTACACTGCCCGAACACCACTGCACTGCCCTAAACCCTGAAACACCACCCCAGCACGACCCCCTACACTGCCCGAACACCACTGCTCTGCCCAAAACCCTGAAACACTAGCCCCAGCATGACCCCTACACTACCCGAACACTACTGCACTGCCCTAAACCCTGAAACACCAGCCCCAGCACGACCCCCTACACTGCCCGAACACCACTGCACTGCCCTAAACCCTGAAACACCACCCCCAGCACGACCCCCTACACTGACCGAACACCACTGCACTGCCCTAAACCCTGAAACACCAGCCCCAGGACAACCCCGTACACTGCCCGAACACCACTGCACTGCCCTAAACCCTGAAACACCAGCCCCAGCACGACCGCCTACACTGCCTAAAAACCACTGCACTGCCCTAAACCCTGAAACACCAGCCCCAGCACGACCCCCTACACTGCCCGAACACCACTGCACTGCCCTAAACCCTCAAACACCAGCCCCAGCACAACCCCCTACACTGCCCAAACACCACTGAACTGCCCTAAACCCTGAAACACCAGCCCCAGCAAGACCCCCTTCACTGCCCGAACACCACTGCACTGCCCTAAACCCTGAAGCACCACCCCCAGCAAGACCCCCTACACTGCCCAAACACCACTGCACTAAACCCTGAAACACCACCCCCAGCAAGACCACCTACACTGGCCGAACACCACTGCACTCCCCTAAACCCTGAAACACCACCACCTGCACGACCCCCTACACTGCCCAAACACCACTGCACTGCCATAAACCCTGAAACACCACCCCCCAGCACGACACCCTACACTTCCCGAACACCACTGCACTGCCCTAAACCCTGAAACACCACACCCCAGCACGACACCCTACACTGCCCGAACACCACTGCACTGCCCTAAACCCTGAAACACCACCCCCAGCATGACCCCCTACACTGCCCGAACACCACTGCACTGCCCTAAACCCTGAAACACCACCCCCTGCACGACCCCCTACACTGCCCGAACACCACTGCACTGCCCTAAACTCTGAAACACCACCCCCAGCACGACCCCCTACACTGCCCGAACACCACTGCACTGCCCTAAACCCTGAAACATCACCCCCAGAAAGACCCCCTACACTGCCTGAACACCACTACCCTAAACCCTGAAACAACACCCCCAGCAAGACCCCCTACACTGCCCGAACACCACTGCACTGCCCTAAACCCTGAAACCCCACCTCCAGCACAACCCCCTACACTGCCTGAACACCATTGCTCTGCCCTAAATCCTGAAACACTAGCCCCAGCACGACCCCCTACACTGCCCGAACACCACTGCATTGCCCTAAACCCTGAAACAACACCCCCAGCACGACCCCTACACTGCCCGAACACCACTGCACTGAACCCTGAAACACCAGCCCCAGCAAGACCCCCTACACTGCCTGAACACCACTGCACTGCCCTAGACTCTGAAAAACCAGCCCCAGCAAGACCCCCTACACTGCCCGAACACCACTGCACTGCCCTAAACCCTGAAACACCAGCCCCAGCATGACCCCCTACACTGCCCGAACACCACTGCACTAAACCCTGAAACACCAGCCCCAGCACGACCCCCTACACTGCCCGAACACCACTGCACTGCCCTAAACCCTGAAACACCAGCCCCAGCAAGACCCCCTACACTGCCCGAACACCACTGCACTGCCCTAAACCCTGAAACACCACAACCCTGCACGACCCCCTACACTGCCCGAACACCACTGCACTGCCCTAAACCCTGAAACACCACCCCCGAACGACCCCCTACACTACCCAAACACCACTGCACTACCCTAAACCCTAAAACACTACCCCCAGCAGTACCCCTACACTACCCAACCACCACTGCACTACCCTAAACCCTAAAACACTACCCCCAGCAGTACCCCCTACACTACCCAAACACCACTGCACTACCCTAAACCACTACCCCCAGCACGACCCCCTACACTACCCAAACAGCACTGCACTACCCTAAACCCTAAATCTACCCCCAGCATGACCCCCTACACTACACAAACACCACTGCACTACCCTAAAACACTACCCCCAGCACGACCCTCTTCACTACCTAAACACAACTGCACAATTTGTTACAGGCGTTGCAACGCAGGCCTGTGGTGCTTACTGGAAGTACCTGGTGGGCTAGTTGGGCCCCAGGGACCCTCAGGATTCAAGGTGACCTAATCCCCCAACTTAAAACACGCCACGGGGCGCGTTTGCACAGTGGGGAAGGGAGTGGGCGGGGCCTCAGGTGACATGTGCGCAAAAAGAGCCCTGTGGTGCGTTTTAAGTTGGGGAATTAATTCCCCTTGAATCCTGAGGGACCCTGGGGGCCAACTAGCCCACCAGGTACCTTCAGTAAGCACAACAGAGTTGCGTTGCAGAGAGGTGAAAAAAGGTGCGTGGCCTCGGAACACCTCTCTACAACTCAGCTCTGTGGTCCTAACTGTAGGTACCTGGGGGGCTAGTTGGGCCCCAGGGACCCTCAGGATTCAAGGGGACTTAATACCGCAACTTAAAACGTGCCACGGGGCGCGTTTGCACACATGTCACCTCAGGAACCCCTCCCTTCACCACTGTGCAAACGCGCCCTGTAGCGCGTTTTAACAGGTAGTTTTAATCCCCCTGCCCTATTATGTACTAGGGACTTACAGAGGAGGTCATGCTAATCACAGCGGTACCCCAACGCATAGTGTTCCCTAGTGTATGTAGGTGTTTTCACTGTATTCTAAGTGTCTTTTAGCATAGCACTGGCTCAGGTTAGTCAGTCAGTTACCACCAGTACCCGTCTGAAAAAGTTGTGGGCACGGGATGATTTTGCAACAAGGCCTCTTTCTGCTCCTCTGTTGGTTTTTTCTGCACATCTTTTGCTTCTTTCTGTGCGTTTTTTCTTCTTTCTTCACATGTCCTACCTCTGTAGGCATAGTTAGAAACTAGCTTTTAAAAAGCCTTTGAAAATCTTTTAAAAAATCATAGGTTTCAGGCACGTTATAGTTAGAAATTAGCATTTAAAAAACCTTTGAAATTCACTGAAAAAACCATAGGTTTCAGACACGTTATAGTTAGAAATTAGCATTTAAAAAACCTTTGAAATTCACTGAAAAAACCATAGGTTTTAGGGACAGTTATAGTTAGTTGGACATTTCACTCGTACAAAACCATAGAAATTCCCCCGTTATAGTTAGTTCAGCTAACTATAACTCGCGCTCCGCAATGCACTGCTGATGACGTCACATATTACATCACTCATGACATGGTCAGTGACATCACTGATGACATCACTGATGACATCATCCATGTGATAATTTCATGCATCTTCTCACACCCTAATATAACTTTTGATACACCCACTCTAAATTACAGATTGCCATTCTCAAAACCATACACACTCCAATACCCACTCACTGATTCTTAGGTCTACACACACACACACATCTACTCACTCACCCGTACAGTCACTCATACTTACAGTCACTCAGTACAGGACTATCATATGCACTCATACACCTATATAAACACTCACACACCGCCACTCATCCATAGAGGTACTCACACACCTAGTCAGTCATGCAAAAAATTAATCACACACCCATTTACTCACCTATACAGTTATACACACACCAGCTCACTTACTCATACAAATACTAGCACATTCTTACGCTCTTATACAATAACTGATACAAGCACACACGCATCCATACAGCCACTCTCACAATCACACACTCTCACTTATAGCCATTTAAATACTCTAACACACATATATACTGCCTTTTACATATGTAGTTACTCGCACATGTACCACTGAGCTATACATTCACTCACTAACACACCCATACACACACTCACCCACCCAAGCAGTCCATCACAGATGCACTCTTGAAATCATGCACCCAGTGAATCACCCACTCACACATCTATGTACAGAGTCAGACACACCCCACCCACACAAACACTCAGGCAGCCATACAGATACTCAGAGAACCAATCAATAACCCATATAGACACTCATGTAGCTATTCGCAAATCCATGCATCCACTTACACACCAACAAACAGACGGATACAGACATTCACACAGTTTAGTCACTAACCCATGCATTCAGTAAGATACGTTTAATCACTCACTTGTAGAGTCAGTCACGCACGTACTAAATCATCCATTCAGACACTTATACACCCACTCATTCTTCAATACGCCTTTCCCTATATATATTAAACATATTTAAACTTTACAGAAACACAGTCACTGCATGATGTCATCAGTGATGTCATCAGTGATGTCATTTGAGATGTCATCAGTGATATCATCAGTGATGTCACTGACCATGTCATGAGTGATGTAATATGTGACGTCATCAGCAGTGCATTGCGGGGGCGCGAGTTATAGTTAGCTGAACTAACTATAACGGGGGAATTTCTATGGTTTTGTACGAGTGAAATGTCCAACTAACTATAACTGTCCCTAAAACCTATGGTTTTTTCAGTGAATTTCAAAGGTTTTTTAAATGCTAATTTCTAACAAAAACGTGTCTGAAACCTATGGTTTTTTCAGTGAATATATATATATACATATATATATATATATATATATATATTATCTACTGGCGGTCGCCAGTAGATAGTTATAGTTAGGACCTATTTTCCATAGGAAATCCGCGACATTCTATTTGAAATAACTCTCTTGCCGGTTGACGAATCTTCGCGAAATTTTCAAACTTTATGGCCCGCTCCGGTCCGCTCCTACCCTGAAAGTTTCGAGGTGATTCGTCAGCGAGGGCCGAGAAAAAGGGGGTCCCAAAACGTGTTTTCCCCATTCATTTTCCCATAGGACACTTTAGACACGGCTACAGCCCGAACTGCTGAACGGAATTACACCAAATTTGGCAAAGAGGTAGTTCTTGGTTCAGAAAGAACCCTTTTGTTAAATGGTGTAAATCCGTTCAGTAGTTCCAGAGAAAATCAAAAGGAAAATCACATATATATCTATGGCCGCGTCGGATTCGCGCACCCTCCCGATCACGAGCTGCATGCTAATTGGCTGTCAACACTCCAAATCAGGAAGTGTTGGCAGCCATTTTGTCCCTCGGTAGAACCGAGGTACAGAAACAAGTGCGCAAAGCGCAAAAGGGAGCAGGGTAGAAACACCCTGACCCCCTAGGTCTGCTCAGGGGTCCCACAAGGACCCCTGGCCAGAAAAAGCATTTAAAAAAAAAAAATCGGCAGGATGCGCTCAGGGTGCGCGGATCCTGCCGATTAGAAAAAAACCAGAAGAAACAAGTGCGCAAAACGCACAAAGGGGGCAGGGTAGAAACACCCTGACCCCCTAGGTCTGCTCAGGGGTCCCTCAAGGACCCCCTGGGCAGAAAAAGCATTTAAAAAAAAAATCGGCGGGATGCGCTCAGGGTGCGCGGATCCCACCGAGAAAAAAAAAAACGACGCGCGGTCTCCCGCGCTGTGTTGTTAATTGGCCCCGGGTGGGCCAAGTCCCGAGGGCATGCAGGCTTTCTTTTTAATATGTGGGGGGGCCTCTAAGGCCCCCAAGCCCGGGGACTGTCACCCCCGGGGCTTAAAAATAATGGTGCGGGAGGGCTCTTTGCCCTCCCGCTGCCCCGAGGACCTCCACCTCCCCGGGGCTTCTTTTTTAATTTTTTGACCTGTGTGGGGGGCTCTAGCCCCCACAGGCCCGAGGACCGCCACCTCCCGGGGCACTAAAGATTTGAATATGGGGGTCCGTTACAGACCCCCAAAGCCCCGGGGACCACCAACTCCCCGGGGCTGTGCATGAGATGGGAGGGGGGCCGCGCGGCACCCCTCCTGGAGCCCTTGATGGCCCTGGGGACCGCCACCCCCAGGGCCGGCTCCTGCAGTGTCCCGGGTGCCTACCCCGGGACACTGAAGTTTCTATGACAGGACGGGAGCCTCGCGGCTCCCGTCCTGTCATAGCAAGCTTGGTTTGCATTTTGAAAGAGAGAGCAGGAAACCTGCTCTCTCTTTCGAAATGCAAACCAACTGCTTTCCACATGGGGAGCAGCATGTTAGCTGCTCCCCATGTGGAAAGCTATGCCGGCTCCCGTAGGACACGGGGAGCCGGCGGGACTGTGGGGGGATTGGGGACCCCCCACAGTCCCCAACCAGAGGCCAGGCCCCGGGGGATGGGGTCCCCGGGGCCATAAGTGGCCAGGGAGGGGGGCCACGCAGCCCCCCTCCCCAAATTATAAAAAAAAAAAAAAAATAAAAAAAGGGCAAGGCCGGCCCCGGGGGATGGGGTCCCCGGGGCCTTAAATGGCCTGAGGAGGGGGGCCACGCAGCCCCCCTCCAAATTAAAAAAAATAAAAATTGAGGGCATGCCCCGGGGGATGGGGTCGCCGGGACCAATACAGGCCCAGGGAAGGGGGCCACGCGGCCTCCTTCCCATTTTTTTTTTAATTTAAAAAAAAAAAAATGCTCAGGCCCCGGGGGATGGGGTCCCCGGGGCCAAAAGTGGCCAAGGGAAGGGGGCCACGCAGCCCCCCTCCCCATCAAAAAAAAAAAGACCGGCATCGTGCCGGAGGCCCGCCCCCTCCCTGCAGCAGTCTGCAAACGCGCCCCCTGGCGCATTTTGAGAAGGGGAAGTAATTCCCCTTGAATACTGGGGGTCCCTGGGGGCCAACTAGCCCACCAGGAACCTCCAGTATGCGCCAGGGGGCTGCGTTCCAGAGAGGTGTACAGAGGCCACGCCCCTTTTTACACCTCTCTGCAACGCAGCTCTGTGGCGCTTTTTGGAAGTACATGGTGGGCTAGTTGGACTCCAGGGACCCTCAGGATTCAAGGGGACTTAATCCCCCAACTTAAAACGCGCCACGGGGCGCGTTTGCACAGTGGTGAAGGGAGGGGCGGGGCTTCAGGTGACATGTGTGCAAACAGGCCTCATGGCGTGTTTTAAGATGGGGAATTAAATCCCCTTCAATCCTGAGGGTCCCTGGGGGCCAACTAGCCCAACAGGTACGTCCAGAAAGCGCCACAGAGCTGCGTTGCAGAGAGGTGTAAAAGGGGTGTGGCCTCTGTACACGTCTCTGCAACGCAGCCCCTGGCGCATACTGGAGGTTCCTGGTGGGCTAGTTGGCCCCAGGGACCCTCATGATTCAAGGGGACTTAATCCCCAACTTAAAATGCGCCACGGGGCGCGTTTGCACAGATGTCACCTCAGGCCCCGCCCCCTCCCTTCACCATTGTGCAAATATTCCTCTAAAATCAGCCGAACTACGAATTCCGATTTACTCACCTGTTATCAGGAGAGAACCCAGTGCTGCATCTTTTAGCCCAGCACTGATCCTCAAAAGTAATTTTAACCGTTCTTACCAGTAACTTGAATTTCCTTCCATAGGCTAACATTGACTGGTTTCACTTGGAAATTCTTCTAAGTGTGCAGTTTTGGAACTTTATAATATTCCTCTAAAATCAGCCGAAATACGGATTCCGATTTACTCACCTGTTATCAGGAGAGACCTCAGTGCTGCATCTTTCAGCCCAGTACTGATCCTGAAAAGTAATTTTAACCGTACTTACCAGCAACTTGAATTTCCTTTCATAGGCTAACATTGACTGGTTTCACTTGGAAATTCTTCTAAGTGTGGAGTTTTGGAACTTTATAATATTCCTCTAAAATCAACCGAACTACGAATTCCGATTTACTCACCTGTTATCAGGAGAGAACCCAGTGCTGCATCTTTTAGCCCAGCACTGACCCTGAAAAGTAATTCTAACCGTACTTACCAGTAACTTATATTTCCTTCCATAGGAATCCATTGTCTGGTTTTCAGCAGAAAAGTTTTCAAAGTGTCGATTTTCACAAATTACAAACATTCCTTAAAAATCGCCTGTATGACTTAAACGCATTCTTTCAACTGTTTACAGGAGATGCACCAGTGCTGGATCCAGGATCCAACACTGAGTAAGAAAAAGTAACGATAACACTACTTACCTGCTAAGTGAATTTCCTCGCATAGGATAACATTGGTGATTCTATGTGAAAAAGTTTCTAAGTGTCAACTTTTAAAATACAATAATATTCCTTAAAAATCACTACTGTAACCAAAACGCTTTTACTCAACTGTTTACAGGACATGTCCCAGGACTGAATCTAGGATCCAGTCCTGTGGTTAGAAAAAGTAATCCATAAAGTAACTAATTGCATTTAACTAGAAATTCACATTCAGCTCAATGTTGCATTGTGTTTGAAATTGTGTTGCCCATTGCAACAACTTTAACTACTGTACTTAAAACTCTATTGCCTATTTGCAAACTATTTAAACTAAAGTAATTCATTCTGAGAAAGTATATTTTGTAATGTAATGTATAATGTAATTACAATGTAATTTAATAAATAAAATATCTAAAAATAAATAGTTTTAAAAAATGTAGTAAATCAGTATCAAAAAAATAAATATAACAATTAATACATTTAAAAATTGTCATTTACAAAACCTTTGAAATTCACTGAAAAAACCATAGGTTTTAGGGGCGTTATAGTTAGAAATTAGCATTTAAAAAACCTTTGAAATTCACTGAAAAAACCATAGGTTTCAGGCACGTTATAGTTAGAAATTAGCATTTAAAAAACCTTTGAAATTCACAGAAAAAACCATAGGTTTCACACACGTTATAGTTAGAAATTAGCATTTAAAAAACCTTTGAAATTCACTGAAAAAACCATAGGTTTTAGGGACAGTTATAGTTAGTTGGACATTTCACTCGTACAAAACCCGTGAAATTCCCCGTTATAGTTAGTTCAGCTAACTATAACTCGCGCCTCGCAATGCACTGCTGATGACGTCACATATTACATCACTCATGACATGGTCAGTGACATCACTGATGACATCACTGATGACATCTCAAAAGACATCACTGATGACATCACTGATGACATCATCCACGTGATAATCTGATGCACCTCCTCACACCCTAATATAACCTTTGATACACCCACTCTAAATTACAGACTGCCATTCGCAAAACCATAGACACTCCAACACCAATAACTACATACCCACTCACTGATTCTTAGGTCTACACACACACATCCACTCACTCACCCGTACAGTCACTCATACTTATGGTCACTCAGTACAGGACTATCATATGCACTCTTACTCCTATATAGACACTCAAACACCGCCACTCATCCATAGAGGTACTCACACACCTAGTCAGTCATGCAAATAATTAAACACACTGCCATTTACTCACCTATACAGTTATACACACACCAGCTCACTTAATCATGCAAATACTAGCACATTGTTACGCTCTTATACAATCACTGATACAAGCACACACTCATCCATACAGCCACTATCACAATCACTCACTCTCGCTAATAGCTATTTATATACTCCAACACACATATATACTGCCTTTCACATATGTAGTTACTCACACATGTACCACTGGGACATACATTCACTCACTAACACACTCTTACACACACTTACCCACCCATACAGTCTATCACAGATGCACTCTTGAAACCATCCACCCAGTGAATCACCCACTCACACATCTATGCACAGAGTCGCACACACCCCTCCCACACAAACACTCAGGCACCCATACAGATACTCAGACAACCATTCATTAACTCATATACACACTCATGTAGCTATTCACAAACACATGCAGCCACTTACACAGCAAAAGACAGACGGATACAGACATTCACCCAGTTTAGTCACTAACCCATGCATTCAGTAAGATACGTTAAATCACTCACTTATAGAGTCAGTCACGCACCTACTAAATCATCCATACAGACACTTATACACCCACTCATTCTTCAATACGTCTTTTCCGATATATATTAAAAATATTTAAACTTTACAGAAACACACAGTCACTGCATGATGTCAACAGTGATGTCATTTGAGATGTCATCAGTGATGTCATCAGTGATGTCACTGACCATGTCATGAGTGATGTAATATGTGATGTCATCAGCAGTGCATTGCGGGGGCGCGAGTTATAGTTAGCTGAACTAACTATAACGGGGGAATTTCACGGGTTTTGTACGAGTGAAATGTCCAACTATCTATAACTGTCCCTAAAACCTATGGTTTTTTCAGTGAATATATATATATATATATATATATATATATATATCCACTGAAAAAACCATAGGTTTCAGACACGTTATAGTTAGAAATTTGCATTTAAAAAACCTTTGAAATTCACTGAAAAAACCATAGGTTTTAGGGACAGTTATAGTTAGTTGGACATTTCACTCGTACAAAACCATAGAAATTCCCCGTTATAGTTAGTTCAGCTAACTATAACTCGCGCCCCCGCAATGAACTGCTGATGACGTCACATATTACATCACTCATGACATGGCCAGTGACATCACTGATGACATCACTGTTGACATCTCAAATGACATCACTGATGACATCATCCAGTGACTGTGTGTTTCTGTAAAGTTTAAATATGTTTAATATATATAGGGAAAGGCGTATTGAAGAATGAGTGGGTGTATAAGTGTCTGAATGGATGATTTAGTACGTGAGTGACTGACTCTACAAGTGAGTGATTAAACGTATCTTACTGAATGCATGGGTTAGTGACTAAACTGTGTGAATGTCTGTATCCGTCTGTTTGTTGGTGTGTAAGTGGATGCATGGATTTGCGAATAGCTACATGAGTGTCTATATGGGTTATTGATTGATTCTCTGAGTATCTGTATGGCTGCCTGAGTGTTTGTGTGGAGTGGGGTGTGTGTGACTCTGTACATAGATGTGTGAGTGGGTGATTCACTGGGTGCATGATTTCAAGAGTGCATCTGTGATGGACTGCTTGGGTGGGTGAGTGTGTGTATGGGTGTGTTAGTGAGTGAATGTATATCTCAGTGGTACATGTGCGAGTAACTACATATGTAAAAGGCAGTATATATGTGTGTTAGAGTTTTTGAAATGGCTATAAGTGAGGTGTGTGATTGTGAGAGTGGCTGTAATGGATGTGTGTGTGCTTGTATCAGTTATTGTATAAGAGCGTAAGAATGTGCTAGTATTTGTATGAGTAAGTGAGCTGGTGTGTGTATAACTGTATAGGTGAGTAAATGGGTGTGTGATTAATTTTTTACATGACTGACTAGGTGTGTGAGTACCTCTATGGATGAGTGGCGTATGTGAGTGTTTATATAGGTGTATGAGTGCATATGATAGTCCTGTACTGAGTGACTGTAAGTATGAGTGACTGGACGGGTGAGTGAGTAGATGTGTGTGTGTAGACCTAAGAATCAGTGAGTGGGTATGAAGTTATTGGTATTGGAGTGTGTATGGTTTTGCGAATGGCAGTCTGTAATTTAGAGTGGGTGTATCAAAAGTTATATTAGGGTGTGAGAAGATGCATGAAATAATCACATGGATGATGTCATCAGTGATGTCATCAGTGATGAAATTTGAGATGTCATCAGTGATGTCATCAGTGATGTCACTGACCATGTCATGAGTGATGTAATATGTGACGTCATCAGCAGTGCATTGCGGAGGCGCGAGTTATAGTTAGCTGAACTAACTATAACGGGGAATTTCTATGGTTTTGTGCGAGTGAAATGTCCAACTAACTATAACTGTCCCTAAAACCTATGTTTATTTCAGTGAATTTCAAAGGTTTTTAAATGCAAATTTCTAACTATAACGTGTCTGAAACCTATGGTTTTTTCAGTGAATTTCAAGGTTTTTTAAATGCTAATTTCTAACTATAACGTGCCTGAAACCTATGGGTTTTTCAGTGAATTTCAAAGGTTTTTTAAATGCTAATTCCTAACTATAACATGTCTGAAACCTATGGTTTTTTTCAGTGAATTTCCAAGGTTTTGTAAATGACAATTTTTAAATGTATTAATTGTTATATTTATTTTTTTGATACTGATTTTCTACATTTTTTAAACTATTTATTTTTAAATTACATTGTAATTACATTATACATTACATTACAAATAATACTTTCTCAGAATGAATTACTTTAGTTTAAATTCTTTGCAAATAGGCAATAGACTTTTAAGTACAGTAGTTACAGTTGTTGCAATAGGCAACACAATTTCAAACACAATGCAACATTGAGCTCAATGTGAATTTCAAGTTAAATGCAATTAGTTACTTTATGGATTACTTTTCTAACCACAGGACTGGATCCTAGATTCAGGCCTGGGACATCTCCTGTAAACAGTTGAGTAAAAGCGTTTTAGTTACAGTACTGATTTTTAAGAAATATTATTGTATTTTAAAAGTTGACACTTAGAAACTTTTTCACATAGAATCACCAATGTTATCCTATGGCTGGAAATTCACTTAGCAGGTAAGTAGTGTTATCGTTACTTTTTCTTACTCAGTGGTGGATCCTGGATCCAGCACTGGTGCATCTAATGTAAACAGTTGAAAGAATGCGTTTAAGTCATACAGGCGATTTTAAGGAATATTTGTAGTTTGTGAAAATTGACACTGAAACTTTTATGCTGAAAACCAGACAATGGATTCCTATGGAAGGAAATACAAGTTACTGGTAAGTACGGTTAGAATTACTTTTCAGGGTCAGTGCTGGGCTAAAAGATGCAGCACTGGGTTCTCTCCTGATAACAGGTGAGTAAATCGGAATTCGTAGTTCGGCTGATTTTAGAGGAATATTATAAAGTTCCAAAACTGCACACTTAGAAGAATTTCCAAGTGAAACCAGTCAATGTTAGCCTATGGAAGGAAATTCAAGTTGCTGGTAAGTACGGTTAAAATTACTTTTCAGGATCAGTACTGGGCTGAAAGATGCAGCACTGAGGTCTCTCCTGATAACAGGTGAGTAAATCGGAATCCGTATTTCGGCTGATTTTAGAGGAATATTATAAAGTTCCAAAACTGCACACTTAGAAGAATTTCCAAGTGAAACCAGTCAATGTTAGCCTATGGAAGGAAATTCAAGTTACTGGTAAGTACGGTTAGAATTACTTTTCAGGACCAGTACTGGGCTGAAAGATGCAGCACTGAGGTCTCTCCTGATAACAGGTGAGTAAATCGGAATTCGTATTTCGGCTGATTTTAGAGGAATATTTGCACAATGGTGAAGGGAGGGGCGGGGCCTGAGGTGACATCTGTGCAAACGCGCCCCGTGGCGCGTTTTAAGTTGGGGGATTAAGTCCCCTTGAATCATGAGGGGCCCTGGGGGCCAACTAGCCCACCAGAAACCTCCAGTATGCCCCAGGGGGCTGCGTTGCAGAGACGTGTACAGAGGCCACACCCTTTTTACACCTCTCTGCAACGCAGCTCTGTGGCGCTTTCTGGACGTACCTGTTGGGCTAGTTGGCCCCAGGGACCCTCAGGATTGAAGGGGATTTAATTCCCCATCTTAAAATGCGCCACGGGGCCTGTTTGCACACATGTCACCTGAAGCCCCGCCCCTCCCTTCACCACTGTGCAAACGCGCCCGTGGCGCATTTTAAGTTGGGGGATGAAGTCCCCTTGAATCCAGAGGGTCCCTGGAGTCCAACTAGCCCACCATGTACCTCCAAAAGCGCCACAGAGCTGCGTTGCAGAGAGGTGTAAAAGGGGCGTGGCCTCTGTACACCTCTCTGCAACGCAGCCCCTGGCGCATACTGGAGGTTCCTGGTGGGCTAGTTGGCCCCAGGGACCCCAGTATTCAAGGGGAAATCGTTCCCCATCTGAAAACGCACCAGGGGACGCGTTTGCAGACTGCTGCAGGGTGGGGGCAAGGCCTCCGGCACGATGCCGGTCTTTTTTTTTTTTTTGTATGGGAGGGGGCTGCGTGGCCCCCTTCCCTTGGCCTCTTTGGCCCCGGGGACCCCATCCCCGGGGCATGAGGATTTTCATTTTTTTAAAAATGATAATAAAACGGGAAGGGGGCCGCGTGGCCCCCTTCCCTGGGCCTATATTGACCCCGGGGACCCCATCCCCCGGGGCATGCCCTCTTTTTTTATTTTTAAATATTTGGAGGGGGCTGCGTGGCCCCCTCCTCAGGCCATTTAAGGCCCCAGGGACCCCATCCCCCGGGGCCGGCCTTTCATTTTTTTTTTTTTTTAATTTTTTTTTTGGGAGGGGGCCGCGTGGCCCCCTCCCGAGCCCTACTTGCCCCGGGGACCCCATCCCCCGGGGCTGGCCCTCTCCGTTGGGGACTGTGGGGGGGTCCCCAATCCCCCCACAGTCCCGCCTGCTCCCCGCATCCCTTGGGAGCCGGCATTGCTTTTCCACATGGGGAGCTGCTAAGATGCAGCTCCCCATGTGGAAAATCAATGTGCTTTGGATATTGGAAGAGAGAGCAGGTTTCCCTGGCTGCTCTCTCTTCCAATATCCAAAGCAGTTTGCTATGACAGGACGGGAGCCGCGAGGCTCCCGTCCTGTCATAGCAAACTACAGTGTCCCGGGGGTAGGCACCCCGGGACACTGCAGGAGCCGGCCCTGGGGCTGGGGGGTGGTGGTCCCCAGGGCCATCAAGGGCTCCAGGAGGGGGGCCGCGCGGCCCCCCTCCCTTGAATTGCATCCCCGGGGAGGTGGTGGTACCCGGGGCTCTGGGGTCCGTAACGGACCCCCACATTTATTTTCTATGTGCCCCGGGAGGTGGTGGTCCCGGGGCGTGTGGAGGCTGGAGCCCCCACACATTATTTAAAATATAAAAACGAAGCCCCGGGGGGTGGCGGTCCCCGGGGCTGCGGGAGGGCAGGAGAGCCCTCCTGCACCATTTTTTTATTAAGCCCCGGGAGGTGGCGGTCCTTGGGAGCTTAGGGGGCCTTAGAGGCCCCCATATCAACAATAAACCCCCCCCGCATGCCCCCGGGACTTGGGCCACCCGGGGGCAAATTTACATCGAGCGCGGGAGACCGCGCTTCAATTTTTTTTTCGGCAGGATCCGCGCACCCTGAGCGCATCCTGCCGATTATTATTTTTTTAAATGCTTTTTTCTGCCCAGGGGGTCCTTGTGGGACCCCTGAGCAGACCTAGAGGTCAGGGTGTTTCTACCCTGCCCCCTTTTGCGCTTTGCGCACTTGTTTCTGTCCCTCGGTTCTACCAAGGGACAAAATGGCTGCCAACACTTCCTGATTTGGAGTGTTGACAGCCAATTAGCATGCAGCTCGTGATCGGGAGGGTGCGCGAATCTGACGCGGCCATAGATATATATGTGATTTTCATTTTGATTTTCTCAGGAACTACTGAACGGATTTACACCATTTAACAAAAAGGGTTCTTTCTGAACCAAGAACTACCTCTTTGCCAAATTTGGTGTAATTTCGTTCAGCAGTTCGGGCTGTAGCCGTGTCTAAAGTTTGCTATGGAAAAATGAATGGGGAAAACACGTTTTGGGACCCCTCTTTTTTCTCAGCCCCCGCTTGACGAATCACCCCGAGACTTTCAGGGTAGGAGCGGACCGGAGCGGGCCATAAAGTTTGAAAATTTCGCGAAGATACGTCAACCGGCAAGAGAGTTATTTCAAATAGAATGTCGCGGATTTCCTATGGAAAATAGGTCCTAACTATAACTATCTACTGGCGACCGCCAGTAGATTATATATATATATATATATATATATATATATATATATATATATATATATATATATATATATATATATATATATATATATATATATATATATATATCCAAACACAACCCTGCTCCACTAGGAAGAGAGCACGCACACGAAGAATGCTTGGTTTAAAGGTGTTTTTTTATTCCATAGGGTCTCCTCCGACCCAGCAACACAGGGAGACGCGTTTTGGCTGTCGCAGCAGCCTTCCTCAATCTGGCAAGCACCATTTTGCTAAAACTTTTATACTATGTTAAATCATAGACATAGAAAACATATTGCTTTCACTTTAAAAAAAAGATTTAAACATTGAACACAAGCACGCGGGTGCATTCACTTGAAATGTGTTGAATACCTCTGGTGGTCATGATGATTATTCCAAATGTAATCATAATAGTAAGAATACATAATGCTTAGTGCAATAATATGCTCCCTTTGACCTGTGTAATGCGTCATCGGTCCCACCCATTATACCTGCAATATGCACTTGTAACTCCCATATTAACGAAGTGACCTTTGCAATAATTTTAGTCAAATGCTAAATCAATCTCATATTGATGCAAAATAGCACAAACATTAATATATTCCATTTTTTAAAACACTGTGGTATGCGGGGATTAGGCATATCAAGGAGATAAAGTTCCATATGGCTATCCCTTTGTAATAGCTGGGAAACCACTTGAAATAATGTCGGTAGATTTCACTCGTGATTACGATATGGAGCTGATTGAATACCAAGTTTAAAATCAACACAAAGTGTGTATTTAAGGAGCTTGGATACTGCCCCGTACTCGGTATGTCACCCCCAGCGGAAATACCAGTCCCATAATGCCCCTTCTCAATCATAACCAGCCTGTAAGGCAGTCACCAACCAATCTGTGGACATCAACGGAGAATGTCCCGTCCTGATAGATTAATGGAACTTCACCTGCGCATTTCAGCTGGTAATTGGGAAGGTTCGATGCTTAGCAGGCAAATAGTGGTACACACCCGGCTTCACCTCCATGCTCCCACCGCTAGTTCCCAAGTGGATTCCATTATAGCCGAGAATGTAAAGAGAAACACATCCTAATTTGGCAGATATCAGCCCATCTCGATTGAGTACCCATACCCGCAGTCTTTCTAACTTAGACACTGTGCAGGGTCGGGGGAGAACATTGATCAAAAAAATCCATCAGCCTAGCAGACCTCACCGTAGTAGCGTCGGCTGGAACGGTGCCCCGTCACCAGAAATCCATCGGTCCAAAGCGTGAGGCATTTCGAGTCAGGGGAAGGCAAGACCCTGCGCTGAATGTCAAAAGACCTCCCCGCGTTGAGATCTCCGCCTCCCGCACTGCTGTCATCCATTCTTCCTCGTTCCGGCAGAATCCCTGGGGGTTTATCAGATTAGCACTACCGTACTCCTTCTGCTCCACACTGCGGTCGACTGAATAGCCCAAAGTAACGACTGGTGGTGCGTGTACAGTGCCGACCGCCGACACTGAGCTATATCCAAACACAACCCTGCTCCACTAGGAAGAGAGCACGCACACGAAGAATGCTTGGTTTAAAGGCGTTCTTTTATTCCATAGGGTCTCCTCCGACCCGGCAACACAGAGAGACGCGTTTCGGCGTATTTGTTCACGTACAAGTGTATCATAAAAAATGCATTTTTCAAATGATTAATTTAAAATCATGAGGAACAATTATAATGAATGCGTAATAACAATATGAATTCTTTGGTTCAAATTTGGGCGCTATTCAAATGTACGATAGTATGCTTTCTATGTTCATGAGTTACTAAGACTATTTCTAAAGGCAATTGGGCACTTTATGGTTTCTCAAAAAAGGCTTCTGCCGAAACGCGTCGTCTTAATGCATAAATAAACTCTTTTATGCTGTATGGAGGTGCGCCACAGTGATTATTTTTGGAGTTCCAAGAATTGCCGAAACTTACCAATATATATATATATATATATAAATATACATATATATATATATTTTTTTTCCAATTGCTCTGCAGCAGAAAAGCACTCGACAGCAGTAAGGTTGATTACCTCATTTATTTGCATTTCGAAGGTGGTTTAACATCCGTCATTTTCCTTGTATTGCCAACACGTTTCTGAGCTGTCTGCTCCTTCTTCCTGGGCAAAATGGCAATGCGATATTATGAGGCTTATGCAGTCCCATGCCTCAGCTGCCTTTAGTAGTAACAGCTTCAGGTGTGTCAGCTTAGTAGCTTGTCATCACTCACAGTGAGTTCTGGTACATGTAGTTTTAATCAGCCAGTAGTAACACCCTCAGTGGGTTCCGCAATGTCACAGTAATTAAACAAGATCGCAGTGGTACAATCCAAAATCACTGCGATATTTTGAGCACTCCAGTGTGCCCCGGCATGTAATTCCGCCTTCGTCAGTGTCACAATCTGCTGTGCCGTCTCCAAACTCGGGAAATCCCTGGTCAGACGGCCCCTTTCTCCAGCGGCTCCCTCCTCCATTTCAAGGTGGTGCTCTTCCCACGACGAAGCTGTTGTGTAAAAATATTTTTGTCCAATTGCTCTGCAGCAGAAAAGCACTCGACAGCAGTAAGGTTGATTACCTCATTTATTTGCATTTCGAAGGTGGTTTAACATCCGTAATTTTCCTTGTATTGCCAACGCGTTTCTGAGCTGTCTGCTCCTTCTTCCTGGGCAAAATGGCAATGCGATATTATGAGGCTTATGCAGTCCCATGCCTCAGCTGCCTTTAGTAGTAACAGGTTCAGGTGTGTCAGCTTAGTAGCTTGTCATCACTCACAGTGAGTTCTGGGACATGTAGTTTTAATCAGCCAGTAGTAACACCCTCAGTGGGTTCCGCAATGTCACAGTAATTAAACAAGATCGCAGTGGTACAATCCAAAATCACTGCGATATTTTGAGCACTCCAGTGTGCCCCGGCATGTAATTCCGCCTTCGTCAGTGTCACAATCTGCTGTGCCGTCTCCAAACTCGGGAAATCCCTGGTCTGACAGTCCCTTTCTCCAGCGGCTCCCTCCTCCATTTCAAGGTGGTGCTCTTCCCACGGCGAAGCTGTTGTGTAAAAATATTTTTGTCCAATTGCTCTGCAGCAGAAAAGCACTCGACAGCAGTAAGGTTGATTACCTCATTTATTTGCATTTCGAAGGTGGTTTAACATCCGTCATTTTCCTTGTATTGCCAACGCGTTTCTGAGCTGTCTGCTCCTTCTTCCTGGGCAAAATGGCAATGCGATATTATGAGGCTTATGCAGTCCCATGCCTCAGCTGCCTTTAGTAGTAACAGCTTCAGGTGTGTCAGCTTAGTAGCTTGTCATCACTCACAATGAGTTCTGGGACATGTAGTCTTAATCAGCCAGTAGTAACACCCTCAGTGGGTTCCGCAATGTCACAGTAATTAAACAAGATCGCAGTGGTACAATCCAAAACCACTGCGATATTTTGAGCACTCCAGTGTGCCCCGGCATGTAATTCCGCCTTCGTCAGTGTCACAATCTGCTGTGCCGTCTCCAAACTCGGGAAATCCCTGGTCTGACGGCCCCTTTCTCCTGCGGCTCCCTCCTCCATTTCAAGGTGGTGCTCTTCCCACGACAAAGCTGTCGTGTAAAAATATTTTTGTCCAATTGCTCTGCAGCAGAAAAGCACTCGACAGCAGTAAGGTTGATTACCTCATTTATTTGCATTTCGAAGGTGGTTTAACATCCGTCATTTTCCTTGTATTGCCAACGCGTTTCTGAGCTGTCTGCTCCTTCTTCCTGGGCAAAATGGCAATGCGATATTATGAGGCTTATGCCGTCCCATGCCTCAGCTGCCTTTAGTAGTAACAGCTTCAGGTGTGTCAGCTTAGTAGCTTGTCATCACTCACAATGAGTTCTGGGACATGTAGTTTTAATCAGCCAGTAGTAACACCCTCAGTGGGTTCCGCAATGTCACAGTAATTAAACAAGATCGCAGTGGTACAATCCAAAACCACTGCGATATTTTGAGCACTCCAGTGTGCCCCGGCATGTAATTCCGACTTTGTCAGTGTCACAATCTGCTGTGCCGTCTCCAAACTCGGGAAATCCCTGGGCTGACGGCCCCTTTCTCCAGCGGCTCCCTCCTCCATTTCAAGGTGGTGCTCTTCCCACGACGAAGCTGTCGTGTAAAAATATTTTTGTCCAATTGCTCTTCAGCAGAAAAGCACTCGACAGCAGTAAGGTTGATTACCTCATTTATTTGCATTTCGAAGGTGGTTTAACATCCGTCATTTTCCTTGTATTGCCAACGCGTTTCTGAGCTGTCTGCTCCTTCTTCCTGGGCAAAATGCAATGCGATATTATGAGGCTTATGCAGTCCCATGCCTCAGCTGCCTTTAGTAGTAACAGCTTCAGGTGTGTCAGCTTAGTAGCTTGTCATCACTCACAATGAGTTCTGGGACATGTAGTTTTAATCAGCCAGTAGTAACACCCTCAGTGGGTTCCTCAATGTCACAGTAATTAAACAAGATCGCAGTGGTACAATCCAAAACCACTGCGATATTTTGAGCACTCCAGTGTGCCCCGGCATGTAATTCCGCCTTCGTCAGTATCACAATCTGCTGTGCCGTCTCCAAACTCGGGAAATCACTGGTCTGACGGCCCCTTTCTCCAGCGGCTCCCTCCTCCATTTCAAGGTGGTGCTCTTCCCACGACGAAGCTGTCGTGTAAAAATATTTTTGTCCAATTGCTCTGCAGCAGAAAAGCACTCGACAGCAGTAAGGTTAAAGTTAAAGTTAGTCTTGTCTGGTTAGCGACCTGAAATGAGTGTGTAACAAGGTCCGCTACTTATAATAATTTGAAGGTGGTTGATAAATTGTAAATGAAAGTTATAACTATAACTTTAGAATTTTTAAAGTTTGTGTAGTTTAAACTTGGTTTGTATGGGGAAAGTAAGCTTTCCTCACTATAACCAAGCTTTTATCTTTTTTTTGTTTATTGAATTTCAACGTGTTTTTTAAATTTTTTAATAAAAATGTGTTTCAAATTGTAGAGTCCAGTGTTGCAAGTGGAGAGTTGTTATGTGGAGTGTGCAACAGTACAGTGGAGGAGAGTGTTGTAAAGTCTAAAGCCTATTGTCATAGGCTGGAATATTGTAGATTAAAATTGAGTGGAGTAAAGTAGAGTGTAGTAGATTAGTGTACAGTGTAGTAAAGTGTTATATAGTGTAGTGGCATGGTGGCTCATATAGTGGAGTCAAATATCGTAGACTAGATCAGTGAGTTGCACAGTGGAATGGTGTGTTGAAGAGTAGAGTAAGATGTTGTAGACTGTCATAGAGTGCAGTAGAGTGTTAAAGAATGGAGTAGGGTGAAGAAGATTGTCATAGGTGGAGTTTCATCAAGTGGAGTGTTGTAGAGTACAGTGGAGGAGAGTGTCGTAGAGTAGAGTGCTGTGTCATTTAGTGGAGCATTGTAGAAGTTGAGTGGTGTGTTGTTGAGTGTCATACAGTGTACTACAGTGACATAGAGTGGATGAGCATGGAGTGGAGTAGGGTGTAATATAGTGGCATAGAGTGTAGTACAGTATTGTAGAGTGTAGTTGTATACAGTGGAGTAGAGTGTCGGACAGTGGAGCAGCTAGAGCAGGGTATAGAGCAGTGGCGTAAAATGGGATAAAGTGTAGTAGAGTGGAGTATAGTGGAGTGGAATACTCTGGAGTAGGTTAGTATAGAATAGAGTAAAGTGTCATAGAGTGGAGTAGCATGTTGTAGACTATAGTGGCGTAGCATACAGTCGAGTAAAGTATTATAAATCTGAGTACCATGTTGTACAGTAGAGTGAAGTGGGGTGTCGCACTGTATTGGAAAGTGAGGTAGACTGCAGTAGAGTGGCATACAGTCTAATTGATTTTTATAGAGTGAAGTGGTGCACAGTCCAGTACAGTGTTGTAAAGTGGGGTACAGTGGATTGGCATACAGTTTTATAGAGTACAATAGCATTGAGTGGCGTAGAGTGAGAGGTGTACAGTGGAGTAGTTGAATAGAGTGGAATACTGTGTCAGAGTAGAGTTGTCGGGTTCACCAACTCCTCGGGGTCGGAATGATGCTCAAAGATGGTCCACCACTCGATAGCCTCAAGTCTGTTTGCTATAATAGCTCAGATCATCAAAGCGATCAAGGGAGGGAAGGAAAGGGTGGGGACAGCGTGGAAGGAGATCTAAAAGACAAAGAGAAAGAAGCAATAAGAAGACCTACAATACTCTATACCTCTCTAATTATTCACCTTATTGTACTTGGGTAACTACCTGTAAAGGAAAAGAACTTCTCAGTTGTGTATACCAGGAGTGCCCCCGCTTGGTACCATTAAATAATAGTTGTGCTGTAGAAAATAGAAATGACAAAACAAGAAACAAGGAATGGGTAAGACTCTATAGGTAACGTGTCTAGGATGTTGAGATAGGTATGGGTATAGAATATAACCTACCCTTGGAACCTTGAGTCTCGCATCACAGGGTCTGTAAGAGACTGACGTACACTGCTCTACCACAATCCCCTGTTAGAGTAAGGATAAGAAAACACAAGCATTAGAATTAGACCAAAGCACTTATTCAGTGCGTGGATAATACACTGTATCACTCCTCCTCCTTTAACCTCAAGGGAAGGCCAACCAGCAGTAAACATTTGTATGCCCAAAAGGGTTGTAATCACGATATCATGTATCTTTTCCCCAAAATCTCATATGCTTAAGAATGAAGTTCCAGCAGGAAAAAGAATAGTATCTTTTGAATTTTCCATGTTGAACAATAAACATAAATAGAACTACCGCATTTGTAGACTATGCCTCAGTAATGAATGTCGCAAATGCGTATATCCGTACTTCCCCCGAAAGAGCTCAAGGAAATCTAAGCTCACCAACAGGGGAAGCAGTATGAAAGAAAATAGCGACTGCATTCTCCCGCAAGAGTTCACGGAATGTGTAACTCACCAACGGGAGAAGTAATTACAAGAATCATATGCCCCAAATGGCGCTGGTATTCCTACCACCCACAAGAGACTACATACGTCTGTCTCGCCAACAGGGAGGAACACCTAGCGCTTTGCCAAGAAAGGATATGCTGCCCAAAACACAGACTCCAAGTGACTGTGGAGTCCCGGGAACTCTCCGCCCAATGGAGAGAAAGCCGTAATGCAGAATGTGCGAAACAAAAAGGTGGGTTGTAGCCAGGCAACCCGACTCAAGAAATGAGGTGGTGCAACCGCACCCTTACTGGACTCTGCACCAGCTCGACACCGCTGATTCACAGACTCCGGCTCATCCACTGAATAATCGGCCACATCGTGGGGAGTGGAAGGCATTTTATCCGCTTTCAGCTCTCCCGCCAAAGTCGACATAAAGCTGCTAGGACCCATGGGACTTGTAGTCTCCTGAGTCCCGGTGGTCTGTTTGCACAATAGGAAAGGCGTAGGATCATGACCGGGTTCAAGTAGGTATTATGAGAAGAGTTGAGTAAAATGGGGTTCAGTGGCATACAAAGAGTTGTGTACAGTGTCATATAGTGGACTAGAGTATAATAGAGTAGAGCGGAGTAGAATGTTGCACAGTGGCATACAGCATAGTACAGTGTTATGCAGTGGAGTGAAGGGGTATAGCAGTAAAGTGTCGGACAGTGGCATACAGTGTTGTAGAGTGGAGTTGCATAGAGTAGTATGTGAAACAGTGGAGCTGCATAGAGTGGATTGTTGCATAGTAGCGTAGAGTGAGGTAAAGTATTGTACATTGAAGTAGAATTGAGTGGAGTGCTGTGATATAGGTGGAGTAAAGTACAATACAGTGTATTGGTGTGTCGTAGAGTGGCATAGAGTAGAGTGTACTGGTGTAGCATAGGTAGTAAACTGTTATAAATTAGAGTGGGTTCTCGTACAGTAGAGTTGAGAGTTGGGCTGTATAGAAAAGTGCTGTTAGTGTTGTAAATTGGAGTATACGGCCATAGAGTGGAGTATAGAGTTTGACAGGGGAGTGTACGAGGATAAAGTGGAGTAGAATGTCATAGAGTGCCATGGTGTGTGCTAGACTTTTATAGAGTGTAGTTATATAGAGTGGAGGAGGGCGTCATACAATGGAGGTGGCTTAGAGTGGAGTGGCGTACACTGTACTGGTGTAGAGTGGATTGCTGTAAAGTGGAGTAGCATAGAGTGGAATAAAGCACAGTGCAATATTGTACTGTGGAGTGTACAAGAGTGGAGTGGTATAGAGTGAAATAGTGTAGAGTGGAGTGGTGTACACTGGAGTGGCGTAGAGTGGAGTGGGGTACTGTGATTTAGCATAGTGTAGGGTGGCATACACTGAAGTGGCATAGCATAAAGTCAAGGAAACTGTCATAAATTGGAGTGGCATCTCATACAATAGAGTGGAGTGCTGTGTCATACAGTGTTGTAAACTGTTGTAGAGTGGAGTAGAGTGTTGAAGAATAGAGTGTAAGGGCACAGAATTAAGTGCAAATTTGGACATTGGAGTATACGGGGATAGAGTGGAGTAGAATCTAGTAGAGTGACATAGGGCGTAATCGAGATTTATAGAGTAGAGTTATATAAGGTGGAGGAGAGTACACTGGAGTGGCGTAGAGTGGAGTAGCATACAAAGAGTGGCATAAAGTGGAATAGAGTAGAGTGGAGTAGCATAGACTGGAGTGGCATAGAGTGTACTAGTGTATAGTGTAGTAGCGTAAAGTGCAATAGCACATAGTGGAGTAGTGTACACTGCAGTGGCGTACAATGAAATGGTGTAGACTGGAGTGACATACACTGGCATGGGGTAGACTGCAATGGAGTGGTTTAGAGTGGAGTGGAGTCCAACGGAATAGCGTAGAATGGAGTGGAGCTGCATACACTGGAGTGGCATATAGAGGAATAGCATAGAGTAGAGTGGTATACAGTGGAATGGCATAGAGTGGAATAGCATATGCTGGAGTAGGGTATAACAGAGTGGCATACAGTGGAGTGGCGTACACTGAAGAGGCATAGAGTGGAGTTGCATACAGTGTAATAGTGTAGAGTGGACTGGCGTAGAGTAAAGTGTTGTACAATGGAGTGGCGTAGATTGTAATAGGGTATAGTGGAGTAGCGTACAGTGGAGTGTCATACAATGGATTGGTGTAGACTGGAGTGGCATACAATGGCATGGGGTACAGTGTAATAGCATACAGTGGAGTGGCATACACTGGGGTGGGGTTCAATTAAATAGTGTAGAATGAAGTGGTGTAGAGTGGAGTGCCATACACTGGAGTATCGTAGAGTGGAGTAGCATATAGTGGAGTGGCATACACTGGAATAGCAGGCAGTGGAGTGGCATAAAGTAGAATGGTGTAGAGTGGAAGAGCATATACTGGAATAGCGCAAAGCAGAGTGGCAAATAGTGGAGTGGCATACACTGAAGAGGCTTTGAATGGAGTTGCATTCAGTGTAATAGAGTAGAGTGGACTGGCGTAGAGTGGAGCTGTGTACAGTGTAATAGCGTAGAGCAGAGTGTTGTAAAGTGGAGTGGCATACCATGGAATAGGGTAAAGTGCGATGGCGCACAATAGAATGGCGGTCAGTGGAATATGGATGGATGTGAAATTTAGCAGCAATGTAGCTTACGGTGTGCAGAGTAACGCAAAACAGCAAATTGTGTTGCCTTGCATGCCGCCAGATTTACCAATCGACGCAGGGCCTTGCGTTGCTTTGTAAATCTGACTTAAGTATTGCATTGCCCATGCAATGCCAGGAGTGACACAAGGGTACTGCAATCCAATAATACAGCTAGGTCTTAGTTATATTTTGGGCCATTGTATACTATGATAACTTTGTTTTGCATGGTGATGAAAAGCCAGTATATAATTGGGTAATGGGTGTTGAGAATGAAAAGGCAGCCATATTGTTTATACTACACTTGGCTGAGTTCCGTGTTAGGGCTTTTAGATATAGGTAAGTAGTAGGTCCCTACCTATTACCACTTTAATAAAGTGGTAATAGGTAGGGAATTTATTTATATTCTTTTAAATAAGTTTACGGCCATGTACAGCAGTAGTTTCACAAAATATATTGAACTTCCTCGAAAGTACCTCAGTGACAGCACTAAGTTTAAATGCTTTATAACTTAAAAATACCTACCCTATTTAACTGCTGTACCCAGAGAGCATAATCTCTGCTCCATAATGTATAACCCTGCTAAATTTCATGTAAATCCATTCACTGGTTTTCACGCTACTTTAAATACAATAGTCTATAGGAAATGCATTGTTTGAAAAATGCATTTTAGAACCCCTTTTTATCGTGGCACTCCCTTAACGACACACCACAAAAATTTACATCATCTCAAAATGTAGAAAATGCTTTAGGTTTGGATAGTTTTGTGGTGATTCGTCAAATGGGTGGAAAGTTATTAGGTAGCTAATAACTGAGGAATTCCTATCTTTGAGAATACTAACTATAACTACAGGGTGACAATCAGATTGAATGTAATTTTTTTCTTTTTATCTATTGTATTTGTTATGTATTTGTTTATTGGTTCACATAATCATTTCACTATAAATGTGTCTTTTAGTTGTTCATGTAGTATTTTTGAAACCTTATATGTGCAATTTAGTTTATTTTTGGGGCTTCCGTGCTACTTTTAGTAGAATTGCGCTACATATAAAGCCCAAAGTGAATGAAAACCAATCATTGTTGTTATAAAAACTGAGGTTATTATTTTTTTTCCTAAAAGCCAATTACCATGTCCTCCATACAGTAGTTTGTGTAGCTCATTGCTAAGTTATGTTTCTATTTTGTTGCACAGGAACATGGTTTTTGTTTGGCTTGTTAGACACAGTTATATTTTGTGAGCCAGAGAGCATGCAAAGAAAACATATGCAGGTTAAGATGTATTCTATTTGTTATGTATTTTATGTTTATATGTTTTTATTAGCATGTGACCATAAATGGGCCTTTCAATTGTTCATGTAGTAGATCTGAAAATTTACCTATGCAGCCTAGTTTATTTTTTGGGCTTCCCTGCTACTTTTAGTAGGATTGTGCAACTAATGAGGGCCAAATTGAATCATTGGTATTGTTAAAATTGAGATTATTATTTTTTTCCTAGTGGCCACTTATCATGTCCTGGCTTAGTGGCTTAGTGCTAGGTAAATTTTTCATTTTGTTGCACAGGGGAGCACAAGAAAGATGTTTTTTATTTGGCTTGTTGGACCAGTTTTATTTTGGGAGTCAGAGAGCATGCAAAGAAAACCTATGTTAATTAAGATGTATTCTATTCATTATGTATTTGTTTAAGGGTTAACATTAGCTTGTTACCATAAATGGATCTTTCAGTTGTTCATGTAGTAAATATGAAACTTTACATGTGCAGTCTAATGAAGTTTTGGGCTTCCTTGGTACTTTTAGTAGTATTGTGCTACAAGCTATCACTAAGCTGAAAAATCCTATAGTAAAAAAAAATACTTGGGGGCTGCTAGCGGGCCCGCACGCAAGATGGCCACACTAACGTGAGGCTCCGGCGGCCCGGGCCGCAAAATACAAAATAATCCTCCCCAATGTACAGCCACGCTGTATCAGAAGCATGATCTACGAAACTTAAAGCAGCGGGCACCGGCGAACATTGCAGCTGATCTCGTCGACAACAGTACTTGCAAAGAACACTGTGAAACGCAGATGGCGGAGGTGATACGAGGCGGTTGATGAAGACATGGCGAGGCTCCATGTAAATCGAGCCTGGGGCATCAAGCAGAGAAAAGGCCAGACCGCGAATGCCACGCAGCAAATAAGGTGAGGAGGGGCGCGGGAGGCCCTAACCCTGACAAATCGATTCCTGGCTGTGCCACACCACTTATACCAGTGCCAGCTCCAACATTCTGGAAGGGGAGACCCGGGAATGTGCCAAGTCGAAATTAGCAGACCCCGCCTACAGTCACCCAGCCCCCACCACTTGGACACCTAAGGCTGGCCTGCGATCTGCCCCGCCATAGTTTAAATAGCGTGGAGCAAATTAGCAAAATTATAGTGACTGAGGGAAGAGGCGCAGGGAAACAACTCAGGCAGACGACACAGATTAACTGCCCTCACGTGTAGGCCTAACGCTCCATACCGAGAAGCCCACGAGACCGGAAAGGAAGAAAGGACAGAATAGGAATAGAGAAAGTGGAGCACAAATGACGGACCACTACGGGAGAGTCTCTACCGATGGAGGGGCTAATTGACAGGGCATAAAAGTACAAGCCAAGGTGTTATCCCCGGTAAATAAGCCTGGGCCACCATATCAGAAGCACACAGACTCCAATTAAAAGTACACAAAGAGTTGCAACTGCCCGCGTAACAAGGTTAATCAAGCCAACTGTACAACAGACATGGGCAGAACTGATGGTAAATAAGCTAAGTTGCCCTTCAAGGCACGTAAGGTTTCGCGCACGCAACAAGATGACTCAGAATAGACCGGAACAGATCCTCCCTCAGACACCACTCAGAGCCCAGATGATGACTTGAAGTCCCTACTTCTCACCATGAAGCATAGTCTCAATTCCATCGAGACCAAAATCGATTCTATGTGAGCCCCCATGGATTTCATTGCCCAAAAACTCGAAAAACATGATAGCCATATTACAGAAGTGGAACATAGGATATCAGAATTGGAAGACACATCGGAGGGCAGAAAGGAGCAACTACTGCAAATGGACCGCCTGCTAAAAGTTATTGCAGCCAAAAGTGAAGATTTAGAAGGGCGCTCACGGCACAATAATATACGCATACTAGGAGCACTTAAAAGTGCGAATACCGGACACATGAAAGAATATGTCGAGCATATGCTGCAAACTGTTTTTGGTGCCAACGCTTTCTCCCCACAACTGGTGATCGAGAGAGCTCATTGATCACTGGGACAGCATCCTCCCCCGGGTGCCGCTCCTAGACCCATAATTGATAGACTTCTTAATCATCATGATCGAGACGTCACCCTCCGTCTAGCCAGGGAGAAGAGACAACTTGAATTTGAAGGGAACACGGTCAATTTTTACTCAGATTTTACTGCTGCAGTGCAAGATGCTAGGAGAAAGTTTGTGCCAGTGAAAAGAAAACTACAACAAGCCCAGGTCGACTACGCAATGATGTACCCAGCGCACCTTAGGGTTACCCACCAAGGAAAACAACACTTTTTCATTAATCCTCAACAGGTAGAAGTCTTCCTGAACCGTATTCGCCAAAACATGTCCAGAACGAGCTCAGCCCGGTCGACTTCTCGCTCACCCTCACCAGTGTCAAAACAGGAATAGCCAAGATTAATGCATAAACTAATGTGAGGAAGTCTGGACTCTCCAACTGACAATGCCACAGACAGTACATCACAAATTCGGAAAAGACAAATAGATGGTCCTACCGCAGAGATATAGGTTGTTACTAACCACAGTGATGGATCAGCAATATATCTCCGAAGAACAAAATAAGTGGTGGTTCACTGGGACTTTGGATGGTTCTGGACCCGGGCGAGCCCCCTTTCTTCTCCCTGTGTGTCCTTCTAAGAGGGGGGAGAGTTGTGAGGCCCTCTGACGTTACCTCTCAAGAAGAACCCTTCTTAATTTTCTTAGGATTTAGTCTTTCTTTTGTTCTGAACTGCTTTCTAGAGAAGGCACAACTTTTCATTTGAATTTTCTCTTCCTACCAATACTCGCTCAGTAGTCTTGCTATACAGCGGGAATGTGGAGGGGGAGAGCCCCTTGTGGGACCCCCTGCAGAGCTAAGATGGGGTCCACAATCAGAGACAGAGCCTCGAAGGAGTACAGTAAGCGAATTATCTTCACATGTGTTGTACCAACAGTTATTGCTTTTTGAGTTAATGGGGGTAAGGCGACTTGATTCCGACAAGTTTGGGTTGTCATTGTGGGAGGGGGGTTGTGGGGAGGATATTGCCAGGGCACATAATTCAGGCTGGTTCTAGCAAGGTGTTACAGTTATTGATACACATATATTTATAAACACAGCATTGTTCTTTAGAAAATTCCGTAGTGTTAAGTGGAGTTAAGTGGAATTAGTGGAGCTAGACCACTGACCTGGTCAGTATGCCTGCTCTCCCCCCACGCAGCTCCACCAGTAAGCACTGCCCTGAGAGACCTGTGCTCTCCATTCTGCTGCAGGTTGGAGGCCCTCCTCTACCCGCAGGCTCCTGCCTGCGCATCATCCCTGGTGGTCCATTGAGCAAGCACTCTGATCTTCTGCTGTTCTGCCTCTCTTTTTTCTGTGCCCTCTTTTCTCTTTTTGCTCTCTCTTTTCTTCCTTTCACTCACTTTTCTCTTCTTGCTCTTTCTTTTCTCTTTTGCTCTCTCTTTTTCCATTTTCACGCTCCCTTCCGCTGCTGCCCCGTGGCCCCTCCCCCTCCAGCGTGTCCTTCCCGTTCCTGCATCCCAGCTGACCGCCCTCCTCCTGACCCCTACTTAATGGTGCCCGCTGCGTGACAAGAAGAACTAGACCAGTGACCTGGTCAGTGTGTCTGCTCTCCCCCTGGGCAGCTCCACCAGTAAGTGCTGCCCTGAGAGACCTGTACTCTCTGTTCTGCTGCAGGTTCGAGGCCATCCTCCACTCGCAGGCTCCTGCCTGCACCTCATCCCTGGTGGTCCAGTGGGAGAGCACTCTGCTCTTCTGCTGTTCCCCCTATCTTGGCTTTTTTCTGTGCCCTGTTTTCTCTTTTTGCTCTCTTTTCTTCCTTTTGCTCTCTCTTTTCTCTTCTTGCTCCCTCTTTTCTCTTTTGCTCTCTTTTTTTCCATTTTCGAGCTCCCTGCCGCTGCTGCCCCATGGCCCCTCTCCACTGCAGCGTGTCCTTCCCGCTCCCGCCTCCCAGCTGACCGTCCTCCCCCTGACCCCTACCTAATGGCGGCTGCTGCGCGGCAAGAAGAGCTAAACCACTGACATGGTCAGTGTGCCTGCTCTCCCCACGCACAGCTCCACCAGTAAGTGCTGCTCTGAGAGACCTGTGTTCTCCATTCTGCTGCAGGTTCGAGGCCCTCCTCCACCCGCAGGCTCCTGCCTGCGCCTCATCCATAATGGTCCAGTGGGAGAGCACTCTGCTCTTCTGCTGTTCCACCTCTCTTGGCTTTTTCTGTGCCCTCTTTTCTCTTTTTGCTCTCTCTTTTCTTCGTTTTGCTTTCTCCTTTCTCTTCTTGCTGTCTCTTTTCTCTTTTGCTCTCTCTTTTCCCATTTTTGCACTCCCCACCGCTGTGTCCCCTCCCCCCTCCAGCGTGTCCTTCCCGCTCCCATCCCCCAGCTGACCGCCCTCCCCCTGATCCCTACTTAATGGCGGCTGCTGTGTGGCTTCGCCGCTGGCGCATCAAAGGCAAGCCCATCTGTGCCAGTGCGCGACCCGACCGCGACCAGCACCAGGGACCCTGGTCCTCCGACCCGCCTCCATTTCGACTCCAGCACCCTTCGTGCTCTCAACTCTGGCCACATCAACAACTGCCAATTTTTGACGCTGAGCGACACCCAAGGCCCGATCTCATGCCGATACTGCTGTTGCACCTTCACCCACCTCCGGACCCCAGCAGCAGCACCCAGCCTACCGGACATCATCGCACTCAAACCACTGAACTGCATCCTCCTCAATGTGCGCTCCCTACACAGACACGCCATAGAAATCTGGGACTTCCTAAACACCCACACGCCCGACGTCGCCTTCCTCACAGAAACCTGGACCACCGGCAACTCCGCGCCTGACATCGTAACTGCCATTCGCGACGGATACAAGAACCTGAGTAAAGACCGCCCCACCCGCCCAGGAGGAGGCATCACCATTGTCCACAAAAGCTCCCTCCACATGACAACCACCGGCCCGGACGATGTTACGACCCTCATGGAACATCTCCACTTCCAGATCCAGACCAACCCTAAGATGGCTGCGCAGAACCATCATCCCTGGCCCCCGCATTCCTTTCACCGACACCATCGCCGACCTCATCGCACCCCATGCCCTCGACTCCACAGACTACATACAACTCGGAGACTTAAACTTCCACCGGGACAACCACAATGACCTCAACACCACCGCCCTCCTAGAGAACTTTGCCAACATAGGACTGAAGCAACTCATCACCGCACCCATGCCCAAGCGGGACATGCACTTGACCCTGTCTTCACAGATGGAAACAGCGTCTCCTACAGCCACACCACAGAACTCCTCTGACAGACCACCGCTGCATCCACTTCTCCTTCAGATAACCAACCATACACAAGCACGCCCACCACCACCCCGTAGAAGCCAGAATAAAGTCACCGAAGACAAGCTCACCTCCGCCCTCACCAGCACCCCACCACCGATGACACCAGATGCCAACACCACAGCACGCTATCTCACTGCTGGATCATGATGTGCGCCGACACCCTTGCCCCCCTCAAGAAAGCCACAGGGTGGCACATCAAGAAAGCAAGCTGGTTCACCCCTGCACTCCAAGATTCCAAGTGCTCCTGCCGACGACTCGAAAAGACATGGAGGAACTACAAAACCCCAGAAACACACACCGCCTACAGAGCAGCCACCACAGCACATCACCACCTCATCAAAGCCCAAAAAAAGAACTTCCTCCAAGACAAAATCCTCACCAACGTCCACAACTCCAAAGAACTCTTCTCCATCATCAAGGAATTCACCAAACTCGGCAGCGAAACAACAGAAGTCCCACCCTCCCAAGACCTCTGCAACTGACTCAGCACCTTCTTTCACCTCAAGATTAAGAAGATCTATGACAACTTCAACAACCAAGACCTCTGCACCGCCCCAGTTCCCTCCCCCAACAAAGCCACACAACAGACCCTGCTCACGTGGACCCCGCTCACGACAGAAGACACCTTAAAGACCATGAAGAGCATCCATTCTGGAGCACCCTCAGACCCCTGCTCACCCCACATCTTCCACAAAGCTGCCAATGCACCCGAGCTGTGCTGGACAATCTTCCACTCCCTCGAAACCGCCTAGAAACATGCCGAAGTCAACCTCCTACTGAAGAAACGCACTGCAGACCCGATGGACCTCAAGAATTTCAGGCCTATCTTCCTGCTCCCATTCACAGCCAAAGTCATTGAAAAGGCCGTCAACACCCAGCTAGCAAACTTCATTGAAGCCAACAATGTCCTGGACATCTCCCAATCTGGATTCCACAGCAACCACAGCACAGAGACCGCCCACTTGCCGCCACCGACAACATCCGCTCCCTCCTCAACCAGGGCCAAACAGCAGCCCTCATCCTCCTGGACCTCTCAGCTGCTTTCGACACCGTCTCCCACCGCACACTAGCCACCAGACTACACGACGCCGGCATCCGCGGAAAGTCCCTCGACTGAATATGTTCATTTCTCACAGGCAGAAATCAGCAAGTCAGGCTCCCGCCTTTCCTATCGGAACCAACAGAGACCAGATGTGGAGTGCCATAAGGATCCTCCCTCAGCCCCACCTTCTTCAACATCTACATGACCCCCCTCGCAACCATTGTCAGTCCTCATCCTCGGCTCCACCCCTTCCGCCTGGGATGACACCTGGTGGCCCCCCACCCTCGGAAACCCCCCCACCCCGACAGACCATGCACGAAACCTCGGCATCATACTAGACTCAGTGCTCATGATTAACCACCAGATCAACGCCGTATCCTCGGCATGCTTCAACACCCTCCGCATACTTCGAAAAACGTTCAGATGGATCCCACTTGAATACAGAAAAATGGTCACGCACGCCCTCATCAGCAGCAAACTGAACTACGGCAACGCTCTCTACACCGGAATCAACAAGAAACTACTTCACAAGCTCCAGAACGTCCAGAACGCTGCAGCCAGATTAGTCCTAGACATACCCCGCCACCACCACATCACCCAACACCTCCGCAATCTCCACTGACTCCCCATCGAAAAAAGAATAACCTTCAAGCTCCTCACGCACGCTTACAAGGCCCTCCACAACATCGAACTAGCATACCTAAATGACCGCCTCTCCTTCCACACACCCAAGAGACACCTCTGATCAGCTGACCTCTCTCTGGCCACCATCCAATGCATCTACAAGACCAGAATGGGAGGGAAGTCCTTCTCCTACCTCGGAGCTAAGGCCTGGAATGACCTCCCCCTCCGCCAAACCCCCACACTGCCCCAGTTCAGGAAAGATCTCAAGACCTGGCTCTTTGGACGACCCCAGCACGCTAGGGAGTCGCGCCCCCCTTAGCGCCTTGAGATCCTCGCAGGTGAGTAGCTGCACTTTTTAAACCCCTGATTGATTGATTGAATATGACGAGACCACAGTAATGTTCTAAACTTCATCTTATGTCCTGGAATGTACATGGATTGAATAATCAGCGCAAATGCAGACATATCCTTGCCTACTTAGATAGACATAATGTCCAAATTGCCCTATTATAGAGGACACACTTCAGTCCCCTAGTAAATCCTGTTTTCACAGCCCACTGGGTGGAACATAGGTGTTTCACATCCTGTTCCACTTATGCCAGGGGCACAGCAATATTGATTAAAAAACATACACCATATGTAGCTGTAGGATCCCTTCAAGACGCACAGGGCCGATATAGCATCATGTGGGGTAGATTCAATTCCCATTCCGTCACTATAATAAACTGCTATGGCCCCACCATGGATGATCCCATCTTTTTTGCTACGCTGTGGGGGAAGGTCGTGAACATTGGAGGGGTGATTTAATACTGCATTAGAGAACACACAGAACAGATCGCGCCCACAACCCCATCATTACACCGCAGCCCAGGGTCAGATGCAAAGCATAATTGCGGACAATCATTTACTGGACACATGGAAATATCTTCATCCCACCAGTAGAGAAGGTACCCACTACTCGACGGTGCACTCAACATGGTCTAGACTTGATTATTGGGTAATCTCCAAAGGAATGGGGCCCTGGGTAGAACAAGTTGACCATCTTGTACAAACGTATTTAGACCACTCTCTGCTGTACATGGTGTTGGCCCCTCCTCACAGTTGGACTCCATATGGAAATTGGTGACATCCCAACGAAATTGCTAGATACCGTGTTTAGGGTGGAAATAGGGCAGGAAATGCAGGATTATTTTCAGCGTAATGTCCGATTGGTTATACACATGTCGACTGTATGGGAGGCCTTTAAAGTTACCATGAGAGGGCTTTGCATTGCTATGGGGGAGGAGTGTTAAGGGACATACGGAGCACCCTACAAAAGTTTGAATCTGAACTAAAAACAGTGGAACGGGAGGCTGGGTCTTCCCCTGTTGGGGATAAACAAGTTGCCCTCAGAGATAAAATGACTGAATACAAAGACACGGCAGAAAGATATATCTGTTTAGGGGTAAATACTTTAAAGCTCATAGCTATGAAGAAGGGGAAAGACCGGAAAAGCGCTTTCCGACCTAATACGCAAACCTCGCTTCTCAAACTATGTGATGGACATAGAGGAATCCAGTGGTACTGTCGACAGAGATACACCAGACCTGCTCCAAATATTCACAACAGACTACTCCTCCATATACACTAAACAGAGACAGCAATCTCTCGAACTGACCCCATATCTAGCGGACTTTGCCCTGGGATGGTTGGGGGATGCACAGAGAGAATTCTTAGCTACGGCACTAGAAGAGGACGAGATTAGTACTGCGATAATGTAGATGAGATCGGTCGAGCTTTGTGGTCGGACGGACTTCCAATCAAATTTTACAAAACTTACGCAGGATGCTTAGTCCCTATACTAAAACAGGTGTACGAAGAAGCTAGAGAGGCTGGCATCCTACCCCTGACCATGAGAGAAGCAGTGATTACTTCTTTCCATAAGCCAGGAAAACCAGCTGATCAATGTGAGCCATACAGGCTGCTTTCATTAATCAATTGTGATGCCAAAATATTGGCTAAAGTCCTAGCCAACAGATTAAGTCTCCTTATGGACTCCCTGGTACTCCCAGATCAAGCAGGCCTCATTCTGGGACGTGCAACATCCCACAACCTCCATACTCTTTTCTCTGTGATGCAGGACATAGACCCCTAGATAGTGGCAGTGGCAATATTCCTGGATGCCACTAAGGCGTTCGATTCAGTTGAATGGGACTACCTCTTAGGAACGCTGAGACACATGGGAATGCCCCCGAGCTTCCTCAAATAGATTGAATTGCTCTATTATTTATTATTTATTTATTTATTTAAGAGTTTTATATAGCGCTGGCCAGACCCGAAGGTATCGGAGCGCTTTACATCATGATCACTCGTAAGATACATAGACATACTAGTATGTACAATGGCTCCAGACGTATCATAGTAATATCGTCGTAGAGCGCACAATGCCACTTGCAGGGTATGTTATCACAATAGTATGTACACGGCCTTGTCGTCAGAGAGAGCACAGTGACTCGTGACGGGATTGGCCTGGGGGAGGGGGGGGGGGTATAGGGGATAGTGAGGTAGAGTTCTTAATGTCAAAGTGTCTTGTGAGCTGTTGTGGGCCTGCTTCGATGGTTAGGTTGTAGCTATCCATACAGGAGAGATAGGTTGAGGAAGAGTTCTTTGAGCTGCCTTTTGAATTGTAGGTAGGAGGGGTTGGTCCTGATGTGGACTGGTATGGAGTTCCAGATTTTGGGAGCATTTCCTGTGAAGGATCGGGATGCGGTTTTTTGTTTGCGAGTTCTTGGCGGGATAAGGAGTAGGGTGTTGGTACTCCTTAGGCTTCTTGTCTGACCGGCCTTCTGGAGTTTGGCGGCCAGGTAGGTGGGTTTGCCTGTGTGCAGAGCTTTGTGCGTGAGGCAGGCGGTTATGAAATTAACTATTAACTGCCGCTAGCGACATTTCTCCTCAATGGTGTATGCTCGCCCCCCCTTCTCGATACATAGAGGCACGAAACAGGGGTGCCCACTGTGAGAAGTTGGCCTGGTATATGCTGTCCACTAATTAAAGTGGGCACCTTGTACCAGTCCAAACGACCCTTATGATGTATGAGGTCCAAGATAACCTTTAGAAAGCTATCCTAGTGGTAGCTGTGGAGAGCAGCCTTCAGGCTTAATCTTGAAGGAATGTAAAGCAGCCTGTTTTACCAGAATATCACCTCCTATATTGACTAAATGAAAGGAGAACCATACAATAGTTATATAAAAATATGTATTTATTAATATAACACTCTTTACTATCCCCCACACGAGGATAGATTATAAGGCACACAATACAAGATCAATGGAACAGTTGTAAGTAGCACAATACACAGTGGGCTCCAGGGGGAGACCAAACCATATACTAAAATAGTGGTATAACAGTCTCGACTGAGATCAAGACAAGGTCTGGAGCACATAGAATCGTTGGGACCCCAAGGAGCCACCCAAGGTGAGTAGATAGGGACCCCACGGAGGATGGGGGCAGTGTGTGAACATGACCGCGGGCTCCGTACAATTCTATGGGGAAGTCGCGGTTACACTTTTAAAGTTTAAGGACCCTTTTAGGAGGACTTCGAGCGAACCCTTTGGAACTTAAGAGTTTGAAGAGCCACCCCACCCATAGATACCATAGTACCCGAGTTACCTATCCCAGAGGAGCCGGGTGCATAGGTCTGGAGTGGCGTCGGAAACTGCAGTCGTTCTCAATGGAGGGCTGTGAAGAAGTACTGCTGCCGTGAAGGTGAAAAGGGTCCGGTGGAATCCAAGCCTGGATTCGGGAAGGAAGGAACCTGAAAGCAGAGGGGACAGAGTCTGGATCACTTCAGAGTGACCAGGGGCTCGGTAGACGAATGCCCACCGATGTCGGGTGCTTCAGGTGCGAAGAAGGGATGCTTGACTCTGCAGCCATGAGGACCAGGAGATGTCAAGGATGACCAGGAGCCGGAGGTGAGCTGTCCCACAAAGGATGTCGAGTGCTGAGGGGTCGGTGTCCGGCTGGAGCACCAACAAGCCTTGGCAAAAGCAACTCACGAAGGAAGGTCAAGCAGGCTACGGTGTGGACCAGCAAGGTCCAGGGGACTCACCAAGAAATGGGGAGTCAGGGCACGTCTTTAGCAACCAGGAAAGCCCAACAGAAATCAAGATGATCCTCAGAGAGACCCACAGGCCGAAGGACCAGGAGTCGCGAGGGGACCTCAGGCAAGATTGCAAAGTACCAGCCCACAGAGCACTCGGTGCAAGGAGGCTGGAGTTCTTTGGTGCAAATACTGCTTAGGGTCAGGACTACACCGAGTCCAATGCACAAACTCGGGAATCGCCAACAAGCATATGCACTTGCAAATGGACACGGTGCACAGGGGTTCGGGTTATGCAGCCCCCACGAGGGATACTGGCCTCAAACTTCTTGAGAGGGCAGATCGACCTCAGGGACCTTTGAAAACCCACCTCCTGTGTTGCTGAAATCTTCGGAGTCTGCAGGAGCTCAGGAGCAGCAGACTGGTCAGTTGCGTTACGGTGCCTGCAACAGCAGGGGAGTGACTCCTTCACTCCAAGGGAGATTTTTCAGTTGTACTTAGTGCACCACAGGTCCTGCACAGAGCCTGTATGGAGCAAGGGCACAGACAAAGCTTTGGACGGAGAGGGAGACGAAGTCGGGCCCTATCGAAGTCCAGCGAAGTCCAGAGTGTCCAGACGGTCGAAGGTCAGTGGTTTCTTCTTGTAGAATCTTGTCCACGTAAAATCTAAAGTCTTACAGCCAGGTAAGCTTTTATGTACCCACGGAAGAGGGTTGGACAGATTTGGGGGACCCTCCTAGGGGAGGGTCAGGGCAGAGGGGTGGTTACACCCATATCCTTTGTCCAGTTTCGTGCCAGAGCAGGAGCCAATGGCTCCCAGAACTGGTTTGAGCTGGACTATGCACAGGGACACCAAATGTGCCCCAGGTGCAGACTTTCAGGCACTCTCAGAGTGCACCCACCCAGCCCCAATACACTAAATCCTGTCTGGGAGGTGGTCACACCTCCCTGTGACAGGATGCCTATTGTGCTGCCTTCCTCTGCTCGAGCTTGGCTCAGCAGCAGGAGGGCAGAAGTGTGTCTCTGGTCGGCAGCATCCATTTTGTGCTGACCGGGTCGAGAAGGCTGGCACCGGATAGACCAGTGACCCCACGAAGCTCGCTTCAGAAGGGTGGAATCATACTTCCCACACCGGTTACTGGTGTGGAGGTATGATTCCAAGGTGTTTGATACCAAACACGATATGTTTCTATGCAGCTGTTTTCGAGATAGCATTTTCCACAAGGTTATAATGCACCTCTACCTATATGTCTGGCTGAGTCACAGACAACCCAGGAGAATGGTCTCCGAAGGCTGCAGAGAGGCTCTGCTCATGCAGGGGCACCCTCTCACTAAAAACCCAGCACCCTGCCTTCAGGATTGATAAGGCCTGCTATAGGGGTGAGTAATAAGTTTTAAGTGTAGTGACCTATAGATATAGTGAACCTATATCTAAAGTAAGTGGTGCAAGCACCATCTTACACAGGCTGCTGCAGCAGCCCTGGATTTCCATTTTGCATGGCCTCTCATGGGTGGCATAATACATGCTTCAGCCCATGGGAGGCCTCTGGGGTACCTATGCCCTGGGTACATGGGTACCATATACTAGGGACTTATAAGGGTACCCCAGTATCCAATCTGGAGTGTACCAAAGTACATGTGAGATAATTTAGAGGAGAAAGCAGATAGACTGGGGTCCTGGTTAGCAGGATCCCAGTCAGACTAGTCAAAAACAGTGCAACATCAAGCAAAAAGTGGGGGTAACCATAAGAAGCAGATCCTACTTTCCTACACCCATTATCCCCCCTTCTCTTTGCGCTTGCAATCAAGCCACTGGTGCCTAAACTACGGCAGTATCGTAAAGAACGGGCCCTCCGATACCCTAACAGACATATACTAATATCCCTTGACGCTGATGATGTCACACTATATATTTGAGACCCACAAATAAACCTAAATCCCATACTGCGTGAGTTTATTGTTTTCGGGGAATACTCCGGTGTACACATTAATTGGGGCAAATCCCAATTATTCCCGTTAACTGAGGCAGTCCTACCATATACACTAGACTATCCAATAGAGTAGTGTACAGCGGGAGAAAAATATCTGGGTATCATGATTATCAGAGATAAAACTGAATTGATACGTGTCAACTATGGGAAAACCCTAGCAACCTTGACCGACTCCATTTCGCGATGGATAGCCATGCCCCTATCTATGGCAGGGAGGATCTCTCAGATAAAAATGGTGATACTGCTTAAACTGCTATATCTTTTTATTAACATCCCATACAACCCCAGGGGAGCATTTTTCACAGCTCTGAAGACACCGCTGATCCGACTAGTATGGGGTGGCCAACAACCCAGACTCAAGTGGGAAATACTGACCCGCCCATTTTCACAGGGAGGCTTTGAGGCCCCTGACCTGGAATTATATTACTTATGCGCACAGGCACACTTTGCTGCATATTGGTTTCACCCTCCCCGTACATGCCACACCTCGCTGTAGAGTTAGGGTATATGGACCCGACACCACTGACGGGAATCTTAGCGGTAAAGCCCAACATTAGAGATGCGGACCCTACCACTGTAGCATGCACCACAGTAGCATGGAGGTGGCAAGCAGAGATACTAGACATGCCAATGCTGTATTCGCCCCTACTGCCCCTTCCGCATTGCACAGCCCTGAAAGTGACTCAGGAATTAGGTTGTAGACAACTGTTGAGTAAAGTTCAGATGCAGACATGGGGAGATTTATATGAAGATGGAAAGTGTCACACAATGGAGCAATTATTCCATGGGATAATACCAACATCAAAGGATCTATTCTTATATGTTAGGCTAAGGCAGAGTGTAAAGGCAGCTAACCCTTTATTTCCGCAGGAATCGTCTATTCTATCCCCATTAAATGCGCTATTACAAATCACTTCACCCACATATGTGACATCTCTCCTATACTGTAACACACAAACCTCTCGTAAGTTATGTCAGAAGAGTTTGTGCACACACTGGGAGGTTGAGCTGTGGGCTGCCTTGTTGGACAAGCAGTGGGAGTATTGCTGTAGACAGACAGGACAGATAGCCAATAGCCGACTACATATGATACACTATAAATTTCTTCACCGCCTCTATTACACACCGGTTAAGTTGTATAAATACCAGTTAAGGGACTATGGTAAATACAATCGCTGCTGAGGCGAGGCTGTAGACTTTCTGCATCTAGCATGAGAATGCGCAGAAACCAATCAATACTGGCGTCAGGTGTTCAATGCAATGACAAAGATAATCGGATCCCCCTTACTAGTATCGCCCATCACAGCCCTATTGGGATATACAGAAGAAATAGAGGCAGCAGGTAGAAAGTACACAGTACTGGGATTATTGATAGCCAAACATAGGATTGCCTGCAGATGGTGTAGGGGAACAGTGCCCAAGCTTAAGAAATGGATTCAGGACCTCATATTCTGGCAAGAGCAGTCACTTACATACGCAGAACTACTCCCACTAGCCTCTAGACCGAAAGACAAATAGGACCCCTTGAGAGCATGTTTACTGACCAATCTGATATAATCCAAGGGGATGGACTGAAAGAAGGCTATATGAGATAGCAGTCAGATTAAAACTAGTGCCATGGACGCACATTCATATAGACCCCCCTCTAAAAATGCGTGCTGAATTCTGGGAAAGGGAGTGATCTCAAATATTAAATGTACATGCATAGGACGAAGTTATAGCATGCTGATAAGAAGCGGAACAAATGGATCATATTAAGAACCTGATGGTATTCAAGGCTCAAGCTGACAATGCCTGTTGTAGATGTATATACTGTTATACGAACATATCAAACGGAAATTTGCATTGAATATGTGCTTCTGTCTTTGTTACATGTGAAAAGTGAATAAAAAGATTTTGTTTTAAAATGTAGAAATACTTACTGTACTTACCTGCACTACCCCACAGTGTCATCTGTGCTCCCTAATATGTAATACTGCCAAATTTCATAAAAATCTTTTTTATTTCAGAAACAAATCTGTTATAGTTAGGAAATAGAATTTAAAAAAAAACCTTAGAAAGTAACTGGGAAAAACAAAAGTTGCTAGGAAGTTATAGTTAGGCTCACATTTCACTCATACCTAACCAGAGAAATACAGGGGGGCGTTGGCCCCCTTGCATTATTATAGTATGATTTGCCCCAGGGAGGTGGTTGTCCCCGGGGCACAGGCGGGCCCAACGGGACCATCCGCATACATATCGCTAAGTGCCCCAGGTAGGTGGCGGTCCCCGGGGCTGCGAGTGGGCCCCGTGGGAACCCCTGCATTAGTTTAGAAACATTTGCCCCTGTGAGGTAGTGGTACCCAGGGCACAGGGGTGCCGCATGGACACCCCTTGCATACATAATAACCAATACACCAGGAGGGGGCGGTTTCCAGAGCTTTCATAAGCCCTAGGAGGGGGGCCCCGTGTGCCCCCTTCTATTTCACAGGCATGCCACCAGGACCTGGCCCAACCAGGGGTTAATTAAAAACCAGCATGATTTCACTGTAATTATTTCATTATTTAATTTTTTTGGGCTGTCGAGGTCCTTCTGGTAAAGCTTTGTCCAGACACAAGGGAGCACCTGGTACAAGTCAAAACAAAACCCTTTCAGGCATAGAGTGACGCATAAATTATGCAAACAAAGAAGCAGAGAACTCTGAGTAGTTCTCAAAGACGTTGATAGAAAAGCAGACATTTGAGGTGAGCAAATTTAGGATGTCGCTGGTGTTGAAAGTGCTCTATATTTGAGCTGCTTTCCACCTAAACTTGAGAACTACCCAGAATGCTCCCTTGTGTCTGAACAAAGCTATACCTCTCTGAAGAGTTCTAATGAGAGCGAAACACGTGTCAGGGGTTGCTTTTATTCATTTCAGGTTGGCTTGGATGGTATTTTACCAATCCAAAGCTGTAGTAATGTGCCTGGAGTGGTAAAAGGATTTGGCCATTTTACAGCTCAGCAAGGATAGCACTATGCTAATCCTATGCTTAAAGACTTTGCTGTGGAAATGGCAAAAGACTTTGTCCCTTCCTATCTCGGCATGGATGGCACTGTGCTAATCCTACGCTTAAAGACTTTGATAGAAAAGCAGAAATTTGAGGTGAGCAAATTTAGAGTGTCGCTGGTGTTGAGAGTGCTCTATATTGGAACTGCTTTCCACCTAAACTTGAGAACTACCCAGAGTTCTCTGCTTCTTTTTTTGCATAATTTATGTGTCACTCTATGCCTGAAAGGGTTTTGTTTTGACTTATACTGGGTGCTCCCTTGTGTCTACCCTTGCACGCTTCCCGTAGCAGCTGCCTTGGTGCCCGAAACGTTTTCCCCAGACAAAGCAGGGAGAGAGAACTGAGATCCTGCCTGCCGCCCTCTCATCCCTGAGAGATTCCCAAATGAAGCGGGAGAGAGCAAAGAGTCTGCCACCCTCTCATCCCCGTGACTGCCCCTCCTGCAATCCAGCAGCCAGAAGTAGGCTTGCTCCCCTGATAACTGGTTGGGGTCTACAGGATCTGCACTCCACCATTGAATGATAGAGGTCCATGGGACTGGGGACCGCGGACGGAATCCTCCATCTTGGCGGTGAAAATCTTAAGCAGGAATGCCACACACAGCCTGTCTTTGTCAAGGATCGGCAGCCTGATCTATGCCTCACGACGGACTGCAGGGGCCCACTCATGCTCCCACATCGGGACCTCCCCCTGCACGCCTGCATCTTATCGGTGGGATGGTAAGTGCAAGGCAGCCATTTTGTCCCTATCTACTGGCCCTCTCCACGGCCAGCTTACTTCAGCTCGGAGAGCGAAACCGGCCCCTGGTGTTACAATACTGCGACCCCGGCCCGATTAAGGGTTTGCCACTTGACTCGAAAGGGACTGCCTTTGTTCCGGCCTGGTTGACGTGACTGACCCCTGGTGTAACCCTATTGGTGCCGGTCTGCGGGACCTGAATTAATCCATCTACCGTAGGCTCAATTCCCTATCCCCCCACTACTCTTCGTGTACACCTTTACGTGCATCTGTCTTTATCCCTTGTAATTGCTCCATTTTAAATGTTTTATATATAATCTATCACTGGTCAACTGTATGTTGTTGTTTTGTATTACCCCTATCATATTTATTTGTATCTACACATATATAACTTGTGCAACTATTACGTTCCCATCTATGTAAAGTGCTCTGATACCTTTGGGTCAAGTTCTCGCTATACAAAACTCTACAAATAAATAAATAAAATCATGCACTTACTGAGTCATCGATACAGGCACTCATATTCCCACTAATTCATCAATACATTTTAAAACCACTCACAGTAAATGGATGATGTCATCACTGATGTCATTTGAGATGTCATCAGTGATGCCATCAGTGATGTCACTGGCCATGTCATGAGTGATGTAATATGTGAGATCATAAGCAGTGCATGGCGGGGGCACGTGCTATAGTTAGCTCAGCTAACTATAACTGCTGAATTTCACTGGTTTTGTACAAGTGAAACTTGAGCCTAACTATAATGTCTCGGTAACCTTTGATTTTTTCAGTGAATTTCTAAGTTTTTTAAAATTATATTTCCTAACTATAACGAACCTGTAACCTTTGGTTTTTTCAGTTAATTTCAAAGGTATTTTTAATCTTATTTCCTAACTGTAACCTGTAAACTTTGAGAGTGGATGTGTGAGTCGCTGTATAGGTTGGTGACTGGGTGTGTGAGTGGCTGTATGGGTCTGTGAGTGAGCATGTAATGTCTGGGTAATTGTGTAAGTGCATAGATAGTGCCTGGGTATTTGTATGATTACATAGGTAGTTCCTGCGTGATTGTATGAGTGCAATTGCCAAGGACACACTGTGAATACCGGGTGTTTTTGACAAAGTGTAAAACATATATATGGACATATTTTACATAAAGTTTCAGTGTAGCTATTTAGTAAGATACTAATTTAACTTCCTCTTTGTATTCATTTGTCAAAATAACTACATCAAAAATGCATTTTCCTTCTTCACAGCAACACCGGAGGTCGCAAGGACATCAGTAGTCACAAATACAAATGACAAAGTGTAAAACAGATATATAGACATATTTTACACAAAGTTTGAGTCTAGCTGTTTAGTAATATATTGGTGTAACTTTATTTTAACAACACATTTGTAAAAAATAACAATTTCCAAAAATATCTTTCAACATCTGAACTCACGAATAGAACATAACTGCCAAACACCCATCAAAATACGCATTGTTACCCAAAGTCATGGGGAATCAAAAACTGCTGCAAAACTAGTGTAATGCCCAATCTGTAACAAGACCCTTTCTAGAGGGACGAACAAACAATATTCGTAGAAAAAGTGTACAACTGGTGATCTAGCAGAGAGAAACTGGAGGACCATCTACATCAGTGGCAGCAGCAACAATTCCCAGCCAGAAAGTCCCTTCAGAGATGCAGACTACTACAACAGATATGGCTCCAGATTTTTCAAGAATGGTCACGCATTGCGTGAACTGCAGTGTTGTTATGAGTGCTGGTGAGCGGTGTGTTACAGCTATTCGCAATGCTGCAAAAAAATCATACATGCTAATTTTTTCCCATTTTGTATCTTTTGCACATTTCTCAGTGTACATTTTTTGAATTCCTCCTGTCCCAGTTGCCATTTTTGTTACCATAAAAAAGAACAAAAACATTAAAAAACTTTACAAAACCACAAAAAAAAAAAAATCAAAAATAAAACAGAAAATCATGTCACCGGGAAATAAAGGAATATCATTGGCTAATACACTTCTCAACTAAAAGAATAAGAAGAACACGCCTATTTATCTATCTTGAACATTCTTTAAGTGGAGTACATAGTGAGCACAATATGTCACAAGACATTGTCAAGGTGTTATATTCCCGAGTTAGGCCCATGTAGCAAGGCAGCTTATTCCTTACATTATCCTAGAAAATACCATTTCAGTGGTGACCTTTTGCACACATTTGCATGCACGACGGCATTTTATTCCTGGGTTACATTCCCTGCTGCAGACGCACACAAGCAACTGTTTCACACTTACAATGAAATTGAGACACCAGTGGAAGTCCTGTTAACTCACCAAGAGCATATAAATTGGTTTAAAGGTGCCATCCCCAACACCGTAGAAACGTGAGACTCAGTCCGCTCAGTAAAGAAGGAGTGACCTGGCCGGTCTTCGCTTCATATACACCACACCCCAACATTCACAGGTTTGGAGCAGCAGAAATGCGCACACTATATGAAGATTATTGAAAATGTACAGAAATCTTACACAGTACATAATGCGAACACTTATAGTTCAACCTGTGATGGCTGCTCTGGCTGTACAACCTCAATTGGCTACTACGGGTATCAGCCCTCAAACGCTGAATGCCGTAATGGGAAGAATTCCCACCAGTCTGGAATAAGTACCGTTCTGGATAGCACAAAAAATAGCACAGCTTGACGCGGTTTTTCCCCATACGGTCCCACAGGAAAAATACAGAATCCTAACAATTTGCTTGCCAATGGGGATGACTCCCCCTAAAGAAGATTGTGCCACTTGGGGTACAGTCTTTGCTGCCGTTTACACCAGAACTCATGGTACCCCTTCAATAGCAGTAAAACCAGATATATTGAAGCAAATACAGAATGAGTACGGGGCAGAACCTGCCCTGAACTTATGGATGAAACTAATAGGCAATTTTGCCCCAGTTTCTACAATTATGTTAAGCAACTTAAAAGTGGAGGCAGCTGCGATGGCTATATGCCAACGCCTGAGGGAATTTACTCCTTTACAACAGGAGGGAGAGTTACCTAAGATTATCGCAGAAACATACGCTTCCCTGGGAAGAGATAATCTGGGAGCCAGACCTAGAAAAGCGGTGGTTAAGGGTAATTCTGAAAAGGATAGCTCTAAGCAAGCACCCGATTCTTCTAAAAAGAACAATAAACAGAAAAAATAATAAAGAAAATAAACAACAATCATGGAGTGGGTCTCCTCAACAGGAGCACAAGTGAAAAGAGATACAATCTGAGAAACCATGATAACATTAAAAAATCTGACAGATATCAGGATAATGATACACATTCCTCTCGTTCCTTTCAGGATCAATCTGAGAAACGCTCAGAGAGAGGAGAACGGTTAGAGCAAAGATCAGAAGAGCGAGTCAAGCCAAAAAGGGAGACACATCGCACTTCAGACTACATCATCAAAGAAAAAGATAAACAAAAATCCACAAAACCTTAATTCAAAAATAAAAAAAGTAGCAGGGATTACGATTAGAAATGCCAAGGCTGCTGAGGACTCTGCTTCTGAATGGAGAATGGTCAGTGACAATGCTGGACAGCGCAGCAGAAGTCACAATAGCTCACCAAAACATGATGGATTTTCTGGAAGTAGTAGCGCTGAGTGAGTATATCACGGTAGAAACACCTGATACGAGAGTAAGTGTCCCACATTGTTTACATAAAATAACGCTCCAGATAGAAGGGAACATACAAAGACAGGTGAAGGGTTTCTTTTGGGAGGACCTGACGCATGGTTACGACATTCTTTTGGATGAAAATGATTGGCCACCTGAGTTCATAATAGATTGCCCAATGGGGGAAGAAGCAATTTTATCTGCTTTCTCCGACCTCATAGCAGAATCAGTGAAAAACCTACACACGCAGGAGTGGGCATCAGCTTTAGTGTCTGCTCTATATCGCAATCATGTTGGGTGGGATGATGAGTCTCCTCATCATGAGATCCCGTTAAAAATGATTTCTCAGTCCCAGAGACAGTACCCAATTAAACATGAAGCAAAGAAACAAGTCAGAGAGATCTTAGATCAACTTGAGTACCAGGGTGTAATAGACAATTTCACTTCATCTATGAATAATCCCTTGTTTACCGTAATGAAATCCGACAATTCATATAATTTAGTCTTAGATTACAGACATTTGAATGCATGCACACGCACATTTGCAGTACAGAATGCACACAGTGCCGCACTGATGAATAACAGCATGCGGAAGAAATACAAAACAACACTCAACATCTCAAATGTTTTTTTCTGCTAGAATATAGCACCTGGAAGTAGATATTTGACCGCATTTTCAGCGCTAGGGTCTCAGCGGCAATTTTGTCATTTACCACAAGGGTATAAGAATAGCCCTAGGCTGTTCTCAGCCAGAGTAACAGAGTTACAGAGTTACTTCAAGGTATTGATGAGGATGCAGTGTCCTATGTAGATGATATTTATCTGACAGACAATGAATTAATGGAACATTTGGCTAGAGTAAACAACATAATAGTGAGGCTTGCTTACCTGGGCTACAAATTCAATTTAAAAAAAATCTAAAATAGCCCACCTCAGTGTTCTATTTCTGGAATGCGAGTTATCAAGTGAAGACAAAAACCTGTCAACACATTTTTTAGAAAAATGTGCACTGCTCCAACCTCCAACAACTCTGAAAAGACTACAATCCATTTTAGGATTTCTTAATTTTGGCAGAACTTACATTTAGATTATGCATAAAGGGTAAAACCATTCTACGACTTAATAAGACCTGACTTTTCAGTGCAACACTGGACACAGGAACATACTGATATTTAACGTTCTGTATAAGCTGACATGCTTGCTTCCATTAATAATGGGTAACTGCGCCTACAAGGGATTCTATTTAATGCAATAAATCAAATCATTCAAAACAATTACTTAATAGTAAAGCTCCAGCTGGTAGCTAACAATAGAATAATCGAAATATCAATTCAATAATTTTGGTACGAATAATCAATAGTAATTTCGAACACGGGTATGGATTTCTCAAAGCATAAACAAATTTAATGTGAACAGAAAAAGGGGGTACAGTAAATTATATCAAAACACCATGACAGAGGCTAAAAAGTGATGTACAAAAATAATGCCTTCAAATCATAAATGTAAACATCTATTCCAGAATAATATCGAATACAAAGAAAGAGTCCAGAAAAAACAGCGAACAATTCTTTGGGGAAAACAAAAGCTGGGGAAGTAGATTAACTTGTCGACGTTTCGGTCTTTATGGCATAAGTGTCCGTTAGACCATCTTCAGGACGAAGAGTTAAGAGTAATGCATGTCCCCTGTATAAACATAATATATAGTTATGGATTCCAACTAAAGATAATTGAATTAAATGAGAAAAGAACACAAACCTGTGTAAAAGAAAAACAGAAAGGAGGTAACCGATGAATGGCCTCTCCTTGGTTACAGTCAACCTTAACCCAAAATGTGGTCAAGTCAAAAAGATCAAGAAGGAAACAACCTTCACCATAAGTGAAGTCAAGAGAAGGAAAAAAGGGGGGGGGGAAAGAAGGGAGACAAACCACCACCCTGAAGATGTGCAAAATTCACTACTTACTTAAATCTGGTCAAGCACAAATCTTTGAACCAGGTCAATCACAACTATTAAAATGGGGGTTTCCAGGTCACAGACACCGGAGAAATTATTTAATAGATTCCTCAACTGTGAATCAAAACAAAAATGTCTTATTGAGGATTATCATTTAAAAAAAGGCTCTAACCAATGTCTCGTGTCTCATTATTAGATATAGTAAAATTTGAAGAAAAATTCCATAGTTTTGACTCCAATGTCTAGCTATCATTGGGAGCACAATGCTGTGAGCTAACACTCGGTTACTCACAATTGATGTTTCATAAATGTGACAATATCCTGGAAATAGTTAATGAAAGTGATTCAGAAGTGATGGCCTTGGGAGCAAAGGTTTATGAATTTAATGGGCCCGCAATCCATGCTACTCAAATGTCTCATATCTCATTACTAAATACTATGAAATTGGAGGAGGAATTGCATAGTTATACCTCCATTGTCTAGCTGTCATTCAGAGCACATCACTGTGAGCTAACACTAGGTTCACTCACAATTGATGCTTCACAAATGCGACAATATGCTGGAAATAGTTATTAGCACATCCTTTAACTGTGAGCTAACACTCGGTTCACTCATAGTTGATACTTCACAAATGCAACGAATAGTTATTGAGAGTGATTCAGAAGTACTGGCCTTAGGGGCAGAGGTTGTTGAAAAGGAGCCCGCAATCCATCACACTCACAATTACTGGCCTTGAAGGCAGAAGTTATAGGTTCAGAGAGACCAGCACGATACATCACGCTTGAAGTTCTACTTATTAAATTGAATGAGAGCGTCTGCGTTATTTCGAATGTTAATTTAAAAGTGTATCCGGGAGAACCCGGTTACCAATAAATGAAGTCAATTGCAGTCTCGAAAAAATAAATGAATACGCTCGAAGTTATACTTATTAAATTGAATGAGAGCGTCTTCGATATTTCAAATGTGCATTTAAAGGTGTAACCGGGAGAGCCAAGTTACCGGTATACGAAGTCAATTACAATTTCAGTAAATAATTGTTAATATCCTTGAGCGTATATTGTAGATGCCCACGTTGCAATAATTTCAATTAAATCGAATGTCTAAAACCCTATTATCCAAGGAATTGAAAGATCATCAAGTGTGACTTATCTGGCAAGGAACAAAATGAAGTTTTGCTTACCAACTTCGAGTTAATCTCATGTATGCAAACCAGTAAGATTTTCTATTCAATGCTGCTTGCTTCCGTCTGGGAAGATAGAGAAGCCAAGCATTAGCTCATGGAACATTGAAAGGGGGGCACAACGTTGCCGAAAAAGGCAGAGCCAAGACTTACCATAGACAGCATTGGGGCCGGGTCTCCTCACGCGTACCGCTGTCACTGCGAACGGCATGCATCGTGTAAAGTGAACACAGTGGTATTTAAGCACACCGACGCCGGTGAAAATAGAAAGAGGACTATCGCCATATCGCTGCAAACACGGTGACCATTTTTTAGTTTATGGTACCCATCGTAAAGAGGATAATCATCGTAGAGGACTACACGGTATTGTAACTTATACAACTAAACTAGCCAGGGTTTAATTAGCTGTCTTCCTAGGATGTAAAAATTGAAGATAAACACCGTGTGCAAGATTGAATTACACCAACGAAGTGAGGTTAATTTGGGAAAGTGGTTACACTTAAGAAGTCAGTGTCTCAGGTTCATCAGATCAATATATGTAGTAAAACAAGAAAATAAATCATAAGTGACATGAAAATAATAAAAACGTTGCTATATAACATCAGCAAAAGACGTCGTTAATTTGAACATCATTTTGAACATAGTTACTAAGTGTTTATCTTAATCTATACTGTCAGAGTGCAATAGCAGATATTTAAAAAAAAAAAAATCTTTATAACAGTACATAGAAGGTTGTCCCAATTGAGAACATGTCTAAACCAAACGGTAAATTATTTACTTTAAAGACATTATTATCCATGTTAGAACCTTGACTAATAGGGCCCATTATATAAGTAACTTGAATGTCTAAAAAGGAACATATGTATACATTCAGTTAAGGGTCGCATATTAATACAACTGATCGCAGTCGCCAAGTGCTGCCGACATGTTTGTTGCGTAACAGCATGGTTAAATTTGTCCTCATGTCTCATGCATTCAATGATACAATGTACCACATTATAGACTGAATCAATAACTTGTCTGCCTGTAAAATAGCAACGATAAATAACGATTATCCAACCATTATCACTCGTTTCATATTATTACCATCTTCAGTGGCTTCTAAAAACATATTATTTCCATCATCAATATTGTAAGTTCATTTCAGAAAGTGTTGACTATCAGGAGCAGGAAGATATCCTCATCCATTTATAGTCTATGAGGACCAGCATTACATATATTTTGTGTTCTTTCAATGCACAGATTTAGACAATACATGCAAGCGAATGCCATTCCATTGCAGAATTCAAACCCTTAGTGATGTTATCAGTCCGACAAATCCATTGATTCTCCTTCAGAGTGAGGATTCGATCTACATTGGTCTGTCTAATGGATGGTTTTACAACTTCGATGACCCACCAGAGCATATCCCTCTCTGAGTGTTTGGTCTGGATGTAGTGTTCGACTAAAGGGGCATTTTCCACTTTACATCTAATCCTTGATTGATGTTGTAGGATGCGCTTTTTCACTATTTGTGTGGTTTTGCCTATATAATGCAGGCCACAAGGACATTGGATACAGTAAACCACATTGCTTGTATTGCAATTTGAGAAATGCTTTATTGTGATCTTTTTTCCATTAATCTCAAATGACTTTATGGTCTTAGTAGTGACACATGCTAAACACATGTTACACTTGTAGTGTCCAACTACAGGAGTTAGCTGTCTCATATTATCAATGATATGGGTATCAGGTGCAGCATATGCGTGTACAAGTCAATCTTTTAGGATGGAGCCCCTTTTGAACGAAAACATTGGTTTATTGATCAATTCAGGTAGCCCGGTCAATAATGTCCAATGTTTATTAACTATTTTCTTAATGTTATTAGACAATGTCCCGAATGTTGTTACACAGACCAATTGTGGCTGAGCCTGTTTGTTTTTGACTTGCAAAAGTGCTTCACGATTATTGTACTAGGCACGTTTCAAAGAATTTTTAAGGAGTTTGCCTGGATAGCCACGTGCTCGTAGTTTTTCTTTCAATTTCTTTGCCTCAAGAAATAATCCTCCCTACGAGAACAGTTTCTGCGAAGCCGCAGAAACTGTCCAAAGGGCAGACCATCCTTGAGTGCCTGCGGATGATGACTATTGTACTATAACAATGTGTTCCTCGCAGTTGGCTTAGTGTAAAGAGTGGTATAAAGACAGTTGTTAGGGCCTACTCTAATGGTTATATCTAAAAAATTCATACTGTTGTCATCTGATTCAAGTGTGAATTTTAGGAGTGGATTCCTACAGTTGAGACACTTCGAACAAAGCCCTAAGTTGGCAGGGTATGCCCAGACGTGGGTCCCTTGCTCACTTTGCCACTGGACTCAAGCTAGCCTGGCTGATGAGGGCTGTTAGCCCGAAACCGGTCCCAGGATGCTTGTTTCCGGTCCAGGGAAGACATGGCTTGGCAGTTCGGGCTGGACTGTTCCCATGAGGGACAGGGTCAAGACTGATTTGCATATTGCTGTGTCTGAACTGGGGTGGCGAAGTGAGCTAAAAAACGATGATGGATTCAACCCAGATCTGTGACTGGGGGTGAGTCTCTGAAAAGTTTCAGCGCTCCGTCCATCATCTTCTTGTGTTTGCTTTGTTCGCCCTAAGTTGGCAGGGCATACCCAGACATGGGTCCCTTGCTCACTTTGCCACTGGATTCAAGCTAGCCTGGCTGATGAGGGCTGTTAGCCCGAAACCGGTCCCAGGATGCTTGTTTCCCATCCAGGGAAGACATTTATTTATTTATTTATTTATTTATTTATTTAAACGGTTTTATATAGCGCTGGCTAGACCCAAAGGTATCAGAGCGCTTAACAAGGGTTGGGAGTGGAACAAAATGCAATATAACATTTGTACAAAAAAGAAAAGAGCAAGATAATAAGAACAAAATGCAAAGAACAGTAAATACATGGACAAGAAAATAAGGAGTACAGTTAGTCCATAACCAGAATTGGATAGTTGATCTACCGTGGGTGGTCAGGGATGGGGGGAAAGTAGGGAGGAAGGGGGAAACTGAGGAGGGTGATGGGAGAGGAGATAGCATGTAGGAGTAGGCAGAGAATTATAAGAGAACTAGTAAGGGGAGGGTGGAAATATATGTGAGAATGAGAGGAGGGGGGTAGTACGTCAGGTATAATATGGTGAGAACATAGCACCGTCATGGGCAGGTTGTGAAACCCTGTTAGGTGGCAGGATTAAGGACCCCAGTATTTGTTGAGAAGGTGCCGCTTGAGATCTTTTTGAAGCTAAGGTAGGAGGGGTTGCAACGTAGGTCTTTGGGGAGTGAGTTCCAGATAGTAGGCGCATTTCCGGAGAAAGAGCGTAACTGGGTAGATTTCTTGTTTACCAAGGAAGGTACTAGCATGAGAGTATTTGTGCTCCTCATTTCTCTAGAGCAGCCCGCTTTGTGGAGTTTGTCTGAGAGATACAATGGGGTATGATGATGCAAGGCTTTATGCGTAATGCAAGCATTCTTGTAGGTGGATCTGCCTTCGATGGGAAGCCATTTGAGATCTTTGAGGATGGGGGAGATGTGATCGGACCGCTTACAATCCGAAATAAGCCTGGCCACGAGGTTAAGTACTGATTTGATTGGGGCTTAGTGGACTTTCGGTGTTCCAGAGAGAATGGCATTACCATAGTCCAATCTAGAAAGTACTAGTGATTGAACAACTAACTTAAAGTCATCGGCAGGAATGAAGGGTTTAATTTTCTTGAGGTGATGTAGAGAGAAGAGAGCGCCTTTGGCCGCATTTTTTATGTGGGGAGAAAGGCTGAGGTTCTGGTCAATGCTTATTCCGAGGGATTTAACTGAGTTAGAGGTGGACAAAGAGCAGTTGAGAGCTTTAAGGTCGGAGATCCAGTGTTGAATGGGGAGCCAGTTGTTTTTAGGAGCGAAGAGAATGACTTCTGTTCTTAGTCAGGGCATCATTGAGGTGCAGGATGTCAGCTTGGGATTTGATTTTATAGTAAAGCTGGGTATCGTCAGCATAGAGGTGGTAGTTGATTCCTGCTTGCTTAAGAATGAGGGTGAGGGGTTCCATGAAGAGGTTAAATAGAGAGGGAGAGAGAATAGAACCCTGGGGAACACCCAGGGAGACAGGAGTAGGTTTAGAGAGGCAATTGCTGATTTTAATTTGTTGGGTTCTGTGCTGAAAGAAGGAGGTGAACCATTTGAGGACAGGACCATTGAAGCCGAACCGATCTTTGAGGGTGTTGAGTAAGGCGGAGTGGTTAACAGTATCGAAAGCAGCAGATAGGTCAAGAAGAATGAGAAGGGAGGCCTCCCCCTTGTCGAGGGAGTGATGGATGTCATCGACAATGTTGAGCATAGCAGTTTCAGTACTGCAGCCCTTTCTAAAGCCTGACTGTAATGTGTCGAGAAGGCTGAAAGAGTCAATGTGCTTGTCCAGTTGGAGCAAGGCGCATTTTTCGAGGGCCTTGGATAGAAGAGGAAGATTAGAGATAGGACGCAGATTGTTAAGGTCGGTGGGGTCAGCAGTAGTATTTTTGAGGATGGGAGTGATTTCGCCAAGCTGGAGGGAAACAGGGACACACCCTGTGGCCAAGGAGGAGTTGATGATGGTGGTCCAATAAGGAGCGATGATATGCTTTAAATCTTGAACGAGGTTAGCGGGGAGAGGGTCCAAGGTATGAGAGGAGGGTTTAAGCTTAGTGATGATGTTGAGGACTTCACGCTCTGAAACTGGGCTGAAGTTAAGCCAAGATGCATTATTTTTAGCTGTGGACTGGTGAGGAAATGTTCTGGAGGGGCGACGGCGGGAGGGAGATGAACAGAGTCAGGGGGCGAAGGTGTAAAGGAGACTTGGATGGGAGGTCATAGAGGGGTGAAGCGCACTGTGGTGGGAGGGTAACGGCAAAGGATAGATCAATCCTGGCAATTTTTTCCGAAAAGAAGTTCGCAATTTCATCACATCTTTCGATAGAGGCCATCAATTTGGGGGGGCAGAAGCAGTTTGATTTTTGATAATGTTGAATAGTTCCCTGGGTCTATTTTTGGCTCGGTCGAGTTGTGCGCGGAAGAAGGAGGCCTTTTCATTTAGGATGTGTTTTTGTAATTAGCCCTTGCGGTTCTGAGGAGGGCAAGATTTGGGGAGGAGGGGTGTTGTCTCCACGTGCGTTCGGACAGCCTAAGCGAGCGTCTCTCATTGTTGAGATCAGCATTAAACCAGGATTTGGCGGGAATGTTTTTTGTGGTTTTAATTTGGCTGGGGCAATTTGGTCAAGGACCTCGATGATGGATTTGTTGTAGTGTTCGGTAAGGTCATTAGCATTGTGTGAGGGAGGTAAAAGTCGAAGTTTTGCTTTAATCTTAGTCTCCAGTTCGCCTGGGGGAATAAGGTGAAGATTTCTGGTTAATTTCCTATTTTTGATGTTTTTAGGGGAAGGGGGAGGTACGGCACTATTGATCGTGAAGAGGATAAGGTGATGGTCCGACCAGTCAATGGGGACAATGAGGGAAAGGGAAGCCAGATCTTTGCTAGTAATAATAGCGTCAAGAGTGGCCCCTTTGGAATGTGTTGGCGAATGGCAGAGTTGATTCAAGTCAGTAACGTCGAGGAGGTCATTGAGGATGTTAAAGGGATCATCCTTCTTGTTCCAGTGAATATTAAAGTCTCTGAGGAAGAGATTTTTGGAGTTGGAAATCGAGGCTTGGGAAAGTAGGTCAGACAATTCCTCCACAAAGGGCAAAGGTTCACCAGGGGGATGGTAGATATTATGTAGCCGAATAGGAGGGGAACCGTGAACTTTAAGTTCAGCTCCAATGTATTCGAAAGTGGCATGATCGGAATTCGGAATAAGGGAGAGTTGGAGTTCATCTTTATAGATTATGGCTAGGCCCCCACCAATTTTGTCAAGCCTATCTTTTCTGAGGATGGAGTAACCCGGGGGAGAGAGCAGGTCAAGAATAGATGAGGAGTTGTTGTATACTTTATAGGGTGTCCATAAACGGGCTTTCTAGAATCATGACCATATATAGGCAAAATCCAACCTGCCCTTATATAGGCATAAAATCCCAGACCTTATTTAGGCATAAACCATGCATACCAAATACAGGCATGGCTTCCGACATCCGTCCACCCTAGCGTCTCAACGAGTCCATGAAAAAACAGACCCTCAGGCTGCGGGAGTTTCCCTTGCCCAGGACTATTGATTTCTTCAAGGACTCATACATTATGCATGAACCTCTATTCCTTAAGGGATTCATTCATGACGTCTTTCGCTACCCAACTCACGTCAATGCTAACATTTTCAGGTATAAATATACCTTCCCAAACCCCTGTAAATCAGAGGAGACCTCGACTTCAGAGGAGCCCGATTCCCGGCCAGACGCACTGAGAAGACACTGTCATTCCTGCACGCAGAGAGTCCAGCTTCCAGTGATGTAACTTCCCTTGCGGGGTGTTGGAGTTCGAGTCCGGAAAGAGATTCCTACCTCTCTCATTCTTCAGGTATGGAGCAGACTAGAACCTAGAGGGACTCTTGGCATACTAGACTCTAGGCGTAACTTACTCTTAGTATACTCTAGTCAGGAATACAGCACCTACTTCTACTTCTCCCTACACCTAGGAAAGGTTAGGCACACTGGGTAGAACTAGGCTAAGAAACGCATCGTATGAGTACTCGCATTTTTAGGCTGTGTCATTTTATGTAAATGCATATATGCTGAAAAGATAATGCTAACGCAGTATTATTTATTTTTACTGCTCACCTTGTACATCATTTATCTCGCATACTGTCTTGTGATCGTAACAGCACATCTAACTTACAACAGAAACAAGACTGTTCAATAAACCATTTTATTGAAACACCCGTCTGTTATTTCTGTGTAACTTTGAGACATAACTGAATCCTGCACAACTGAGCTGAGTGAAATAGTTATCTATTGTTTCTACGACTCTGGGACACGTCCTGATTCTGTAAGGGAAACACAGTGGTCATGTTTTGCGGCTGCCAGAAACTAATCCCTTCTTGTCGTCAAGAAGTTTCTAGTGGCCTCTGAGCTAGCTGGCACAAGTAATTAAGTTTAATATACTCGATAGGGACATACCGACTTTAGTCCTATGTCAAACCTATAGGATATATTATTCCAATGCGCAGAGCCTATAAGGGAAATAGGAGCTACACTACATGGCGCCCAACGTTTGGTAAGGCAGTAATTCAACGTTAGATACTGAGTAACTCAGCTGTGCATATATTCTTTTCTCTCAGAGACCCCTACCCATATACTCCAAAAGACGTCTGGAGTGGGCAGGGATAGTATCCGCCACGGCTACATAGGGAAGACCCTTATATATTAGCTGTTTGGTTTGCTCAACGTTGAAGGATACAGTGTTCCACAATATTGTGCACCTTATCTTTGTTTCCTTGAAATTTGTTTCCATATTTTCAAGCAGAAAAATGTCAGGCACTGACAATGACGCCGGAAACGGTGTAGCTGCGGCTGATCCAGCCCAAGCAGCACTTTTTAACAAAAACAGGTTTAAATGAAACCGAGGAGGGTGTCATTGACATCGCTCCAAACTTAAGAAGAGCCATTACTCTAAAACTTATAAAACATGGCCTACCACCGAGAGGAGGTAGAGCAGTTTTCGTGATTGAGGCACATGAATCCTTTCAGACAGAGGTATTCTCTTCATGGGTAATTCTTCCTGAATCCAATCCAGTAACACACTTGTTTCACTTCTACAAAGAAGATGAAGCACCGGAGGAATACATTCCTTTCGAGGATATTGAGATACCATTAACATACCAGGAGCATCAGGTCTGGTTTAAAGGCGCCCTAAAACACAATAAAAATATAACCAGGCTCGGTCCACTAGGTAGACCAGGAGCAACATGGCCGATTCTAGCAGGCTATACACCTCATCCAGACATCGAAATAATGTCAGACGAGGAAATACTTAATCAACTCACAGAGTTAATGAAAATCTACAGACAATTGGTTCAATATGTCATGCGGACTTTCACAGTCCAACCACCATTAACAGTTCCAAATCATACTCCTCCACAGGGGAGTACACTAAAAATTACACCACAGACTCTATACGCAGTCATGGGTAAAATGCCCACTAAGCGGGAGCAAATTCCATTTTGGATAGCTCAAAAATTACTCAAATCGAAGCAGTATTTCCAAATACTAGCCCGCATGAGAAACACAGAATCCTAACCATTAGTTTACCAATGGGGATCACACCACAACTGGAAGACTGCACCACTTGGGGCTCAGTCTTTGCTGACATCTACACTAAAACACACGGCATTCCGTCAATTGCGGTAATACCAGATGTCCTAAAACAAATTCAAAATGAATACGGGGCAGAGCCTGCTTTAAATTTAGGTATGAAATTACTGAAAAATTTCGACCAGGTCTCAACAATAATATTGTCAAATATTAAAGGGGAGGCAGCAGCAGTGGCGATCCGACAAAAATTAAGGGAATTTGATGTTACAGAACATCAAACAGAGCTACCCAGAATTATAGAGCAATCTTATGCAGAATTAGGCAGAGATAGTTTGGGTGGGAGACCAGTTAAGCCAAAACTATCTGAAAGTCCTGAGAAGGACTCAATTAAACAAACTCCTACATCTTCTAAAAAGAAGTGGGAGTCTACTAAACAAAATTCAAATGAGAAAAGATCTCAATCCCGAGGTAGGTCTCCTCAAAAGGAGCCCTCTGAAAGGAGGTACAACCTCAGGAATAGGGATAATTTGAGAAAACCTGATAGGTATCAAGATAATGATACACGTTCCTCTTGTCCCTTTCAGGTCTCATCACAGACTTCGGAAAGAAGAGGACGAACAGAACATAGAGAAGAACGCGTGAAATCGAAAGACGACAAGCATGCAACAAAAATTAAAACTAAACCTCAATTCTCCAAAAGAAAGTAGCAGGTCTAATAGTAAGACATGCCGAGAATTCTGAGAAGTCAACTCAAGAACGGAGAATGGGCTCAGACAATGCTGGACAGTGCAGCAGAAGTCACAATAGCTCGCCAGAACCTGATGGAACTTCTGGAGATAGTGGACTTGAATGAGTACATTACAGTAGAGACTGTAGACACCAGGGTTAGTACTCCACAAAGGTTATATGAAATAACACTCCGGATGGAGGGAGACAAACCTAGACAGGTTAAAGCACTTTTTGGGGAAAACTATCAAAGGGTTATGACATACTTCTAGCAGAAAAAGACTGGCCACCACAATTTGTCAGGGAATGCCCACATGGCGAGGACATGATTATGCCTGCCTTCTCCACTCACATACCAATTCATTTAAAATATACATATGCCAGAAAATGGGCAGTGGCCCAGGCTCCAGCATTATATAAAAATCATGTAGGATGGGATGAGGACTCCCCTCACCATAAAATAAATCTGAAACATGAACCTACTGCTCAGAGGCAGTATCCTATTAAGCAAGAAGCTAAAAAACAGGTCAGGGAGATTTTAGATCAACTTGAATACCAAGGGGTGATTGAAACATGCACCTCCTCCATGAACAATCCTTTGTTTCCTGTCTCCAAACCGGACAATACATATCGTCTAGTTTTGGACTACAGACATTTAAACACTGTCCTATGTCGATGACATCTATCTGACAGACGATGACTTGGAAAGACACTTGAACAGGGTGAGCACCATTATATTGGGATTCGCCTCTGAGGGCTATAAGTTCAACTTTAAAAAATCTCGAATTGCCCATCTCAATGTCCTATTTTTGGGATATGAGCTTTCAAGTGAAGGCAAGAGCTTGGCAGCTAACTTTCTAGAGAAATGTGCGCTGCTCCAACCTCCAAAAATGCTAAAAAACTTACAATCAATACTGGGATTCCTAAATTTTGGAAGAACATACATTCTAAACTACGCAGAAAGGGTTAAACCTCTCTACGCATTAATCAAACCTGATTTTTCAAATAAAAACTGGACACAGGAACACACAGAAATTTTGCGTTCACTCCAGGCTAACATGTTAGCAACAAATCACTTACAAACACGCGTAAGTCAAAGAAATTTGGTGATTCGAATAATTTCGGGTCAATGTGGATTCACTTACTTAACCTTTAATGAGGGTGAGAAAGTACCAATTGCATACAAATCACATTTGTATACACAAGCGGAAATGCGCTTCAGTTCAACTGAAAAATTCTAACAGCAGTTCAAACAGCTGTAGCAAAAGAAAGAGCCTTAGCCCAAGGGAAACGCATAATTGTCGTAACCCCAGTACCAGCTTTAGAAGCAGTCACAAAAGCAAGCATTCCAAATGCTAAAGCTTTACATCCAAGATGGATACAGTGGGTTAATTCTCTTGCTGCAACTGATGTTGAATATGTTTTTGATCCAGATTTAAAAACACAGGCATTTCTCCAATATGAACAAGAATGTCCTCTGCCCACTGAGATTCTGCCTCTCGATCAGTATGAATTCGTAATTTACACTGACGGATCCGCACAACCCGCAACAGGGAGTAAGCAAGCTTACAATGCAGCATGTGCTATCGTTAAAGGTCGCATACGAAATGGCATCTTCAGACCTATGGTCACAAAAACTCAGTCACTAGGTGATTGTACAGCTCAGCGAGCTGAACTACAGGCATTCAAACTGGCACTTGAGAGTACGGATCGAGAATTCCTCACACTGATAGTGTGCGATTCCTATTACTGTGTTCAGTCGTATAATGATTATATACGAACCTGGCTTGAAAATGGTTTTAAAGATGCGAAAGGTGGCACAATAAAGCACAAATTGCTTTGGGAACAAGTAGTTCAGTTGAAAAACGAACTACCAAAGGCTCACGTGATTCACACACTGAGTCATCAGCGTGATGGCGTTCACGTTGCAGGGAATTCATTGGCTGACGAAGCCGCGAAGGGGGCTGTTTAGACGGCTTCCGTAGCTGCGATCACTCGTTCAAAAACAAAAATAGACGGTGAGATAATGTTAGCTGTCAATGCTTCAAGCAAAGGCAGCAGTGCAGCGTTACCAAAAAGTTTCCACTCAAGTACTCTTATGTAATTGATGTGAATAACGTTCCTTTTGCTCGAATCCCTGGAGTGGGGGATAGGGTAATTCCAAACATGGAACAAAGAGCAGCCTTGATTTATGAAACACATTTGGGGAGGGTCTGTCACATCAAGGGATCTCAAAAACAATTTTGAAATTAAAAGAGATGTACTGGTGGCCTGGAATGAATACACACATTCACATATTCATCAACAACTGCTTAGACTGTAAATTACAGCGAGAAAGCCACCAGACACCATGCAGCGAATGCGGCAGCCCAGTGCAGACACCACTGTTAGACAGCATTAGGCTATCTAATCGCCAGCGTCCTACTGGACAAAGGCATTCCCGCAAAAACTGAATCTAGGTTCCTATGGTTATGGCCTCAGCGCTCGGCTGACGCTCGAACTGTTATAAAAGATTTGCGAGTCTTTATCGGCACATACGCAATAGGCACGTTTCATTCTGACCAGGGTCTTGCGTTTAGCTCTAGGGCTTACAAGGAGGCCATGGCCAGTCTGGGCGTTGCATTGCGGTACTCCTCTCCATTCCATCCTGAGGGAAATTCTGTTGTGGAAAGGAAAAACCGGGACATAAAGCAGTCTATAACAGCTAGGGTATTAGGCTCGGGTGATGGGTGGGTCAAACACCTCATTAGCGTTCAGCGCGCTCTCAATAATTTGCCAAGAAGTTCTCTAGGGGGTCACTCCATATGAGGTCCTATTTGGGACAAGAATGTGGGTTCCAGACTTAGAACACGTAGGCACAGTGGTGGACATGAAACCATTTGATATCAAAGATCGTTTGGCTGTTTTACAGGATCTTAACAAATTAAGAACGAAACAAAGCAACGTATCCCTACAGCCAACCACCACTGGGGAAAAATCGGCGGTCCCAGCAAGGCCTGTCTGGATTCCAAAAGTTGGGGATCTAGTCAGAGAAAAAATAGCGGACAAGAAGGAATTTGGACCTTCTTACAGACAACCGGTACCTGTTCTAGCTGTTCAAGGAACAAGGACAGTACTTCTGCCGCCCCTTGCTGGAAGAAAGGAGAAAAGATTTGTGTCAATCGACCTGATCAAACCACAGTATGTGGCCAATACTAAGCAGTAGGCCTCGTGGACTCCGACCTAGTAGCAGACGCACTCCTCTCGCTACTATTCAAGAGGTTCAGACTGAAAGACTGATCACGATCGAGAACTCAGCTGTAACGAATGAAGGACTAAGCAACCAAGTTATGGAACTCATCCCTCTTGACAACCAAATAACAGTTCGTCCAAATACACCTGTCTACACCAACGTGACACGTGAAGAACTGGTTCCTGTGATTTCAACGAATCCTGATGCAATTCCAACAATTGACAGAACTGCTTCTGGCTATTTCATTGACTTTGATACGTTCTCAGAAGATCCAAGCGAACCTGAAACGACGCCAGCATCATCAAAATTCAAGCAGCAAGTACAAGACTTTATTCACTTTCTGAAAAAGACTTATCTGGTTTCTCCATGGATTGAACTCTGGATTACATCTGGACTTTTTGTTTTCCTGCTCTGCCTAGCTTTGGTAACAACTGTAAGCGTGCTTATAAGTGGCAGATACATCCATGTGAACATTGAAGGAAAAGACGTAAATGTACTTTTGAAACCACATAAATCTTCCCATCGTGAAGCAAGAGACTTGTCATCAGTGAATATCACAGCTGTTCCTATACAGGATGGTATAGTGTGGGACACAACAGATTATGAAATCTTCGGTCCAAGTGAACAATTGAACATTCCACATTTGTTTAAAATTTCACTAAGTGATTTAATTACGTCCAGTACCTATTCAGACGATTGGGACTTAGAGACTGTTCAAGATATAATGTTTGATCTATAAAAATCTGCTGCATTTTCTAAAAATGAATTTTTAGAGGGTTCATCCGATTATGAAAAACTGTATTGTTATAACCACTATGGTCATCATTATTTGCACAAAACTGCATATCCAAGAAATGTGTTTATGTTTAACCAATGGGAACATTGTCCTACACCACCACAAGGTAGTTCGAAAACTTTTGCTAGTAAATTTCCATATTTTTCAGGTTATAATACATCTGATCCAGAAATGTTTTACTATAAAAATGTAAACAAAACAGGACTGAAAATTATGTTAACAAATACCAAACAGATTTACTCTGAAGCATTTATTGCCCAACTGTCTACACAGGATTTCGACTTATGGAAAGACACTATTGAGACAAAAACTGTCTGGGGTAGTAAAGATTGGCAAGTACAGTGTATAGAAGCTTTATTTAGAGCCTGTATTATCCCTGAACAAATACTGTTTTTGAATGACACCGTCCAACAGACATCTTGTCTTGGATTAGCCAAGATCAAAGAGATGAAAACACCTTCTGTGCCAACGCCTGCCAGTGATAATAATACGAAGGCAGTGGTGACAGTTGACAATATACTACAACTCAACAGAACTCATCCAAATTGGAAGAAATGGTTGATCTGGCCCACAGACACAAACAACTGTCAGGAAAGGTTCTTGAACAAAACTCAGGGCTTTACTATTCATAGGCCAGACCCAAGATATGTCCAAAGACAACATCCGGGGGTAGTAACAACATACAGTGTAGGTAAATTATGCCTCGATTGGCTGCATAAATCTACACTACAGGATGTGAAGCAACACTTAACCTTACTTGCACATGACGCAGATCTTAGAAAATTCTTGCTTGGACCAAGAAAACCGCGTCAAAAACGTTTCATATATGCCGGCATCTATGCTGCTTATAACGAAGCATGGAAAGTGTCACAGATGGAGGCTGCAGAACGAATACGTGAACTTGATCGTATTAATTTAGAGAAAACACTCTCTGTAGTCGACAATGGGTTAACAACTTTGTCCTCCAGAATGTATTCATTGGATGGCATTGTAACCTCTGCTATCGACATTCTAGAACAAGATTTGGCTATGTTACAACAAGGTCAATCTCAATTACGTTCTATTGTGTTATTGACATGGACGCTGCAATCTTTGCGAGCGGGCTATGTGCCTTGGCGTTTCATCAACACGTCGTCTCTGTTTGCAGAATACAATCTTACTGATAAACAGATCGAATTGGCACAGAGAGGAGCAAGGTATACAGTGCTGAGCATTGAAAAAATTGAGAAATTACCATTTACAGTGGCAGAAAAACCAGCTACAGAATGGGTTATTCATGGCAAAATAACGTTGCCTGTGACAACTTTTCAGTTTCAGTATTGTCTCAGACAGATGCAAGCAGGCAAATATGAAAGGTTGGGTAAGGAATACATTAAGATATCTTGGAAGTTACCATATACACATAGATGTTGGAGTGGGGATCGTGAAGTGTTTCTTAGCGGTATCAACTGTAAACATGCACTGACCGGTTCACTCATTTGTCAGGACATTTCTTTACACGGGGCTTGTAATGGTTCTGTGGCAAACTTGTCTTGCCATCAGCACGGTTCACCAGCTGCAGTGATTAATCCAACGTTTGGACAACTTTCGAATGGGAGTTACCTCATGTTGAATGATCAGAGCTGCTGTGGAATGTTGCCAGGCATCCCATATCTAGTAACGGTCAACTCCAGGGTCACTTGCTGTATGCAAGTATTGTTTCCCCAATAGACACAGTCAGGGAGTCGCCTTTATGGCCTTCGCTGAACGTCTCTTTTATAAGATTTGATACTTTAAGCAGAATGAAAGCCATGCTTTTACAGCAAACAGTGCCTTTGACCTCGGCCAAAGAAACCTATGATCTACAAGTTGCAAGGACTTCGGCTGAGATACAGACTTTAATACGTACAAACTGCCCTATACATTTCGTAGAAATGATATCACGTATCTTTAACATGTCAGATACAACAGGAATTATTCATGTATTTAAGAGCATTTGCACCGGTCTCCTAGCACCGTTCCAGGCAATACTTGGAATCATTCCGAACTTTGCACATTCGGTGTTTGGTGGCATACCATTAATTCTAGCACTTGTTGCGGGAATTTTATTCATCTGTCTGCTATTGCGCTATGGCCAGCCTCTTCGCCGAAATCACTCCGAGCGAAATGGAGAAAGCTCTCCTTGAAAGAAAGTGCCGTGAGCGAATAGTACAGCTACTAGGCATGACTCGTCTACGGGACCTTAATACCACGTGGTTCCTGTCATTCCGACCAATCTGGCAAGATTGCATCTTACCTGTTCTATGATGCCTGCTATGCGGTGAAGAATGCGTGTTGGACGCTTGTCTAACATATCCATCAGCTGCGCCAAAGGATGTCGATGCTTTGCTGGACCCGATAACGGCCCATGCTCTGTGTTGCCCCCAGAGGCTTCCAATACTGATGTCAGCATTCATTGAGATCTCACAGTCGCCTCCTGCTGCTGCTGAGGTACGAGAAACAACTTCAGGCACACAGGTAACAACGAACGCGAACATTGCTGAGAGCGATGTTTCCCATCTTTGTGCGGTCAATCTTTTACACGAGGTGTTCCAACTTACACCAACGACAGTGGAAGATGTTTTGTCTATTGAAATAGATGATCTCATGTTTACACCAGACCCGTGAACTAACTCTGTTTGGCATACTCTGTTCCAGTACAACGGCAACAATTTGGCCTTCATTTTTCAAAACCTTGGAACTTTACCAAATTTGAACTTTTGTCCCATTTTTTTCGAACGAAAATGGCACTCCAATCTGCTTAAAGTAGAACTGGCCTTATAATACAGACTTGGCAGTACTTCCAGGGACACTTAGTCATCTTGTGTGTCTAAATCAGTTCATTTAAGTTTCATGATAGGAATTGACTTTTGATTTTGAACAAACTTATCGGTCAATTTAGTCATATGTAAATATTGCTTTTATATTACTGTCTGCATTTATTTTTTATGCTGGAAATATGAGGCATTGCTTAATGATGTACAGCAACCTTTGCATTTTTAATATGTCTTTTAAAGCCTTTTTAGGATATGTTTTAATATGCGGTACTCCATTTTAATGTCTAGCATTTTAAATGTTTAGCATTTTAGTATTGTTGTATACACAAAAGAGGAGTGGGTGTTGTATACTTTATAGGGTGTCCATAAACGGGCTTTCTAGAATCATGACCATATATAGGCACAATCCAACCTGCCCTTATATAGGCATAAAATCCCAGACCTTATTTAGGCATAAACCATGCATACCAAATACAGGCATGGCTTCCGACATCCGTCCACCCTAGCGTCTCAACGAGTCCATGAAAAAACAGACCCTCAGGCTGCGGGAGTTTCCCTTGCCCAGGACTATTGATTTCTTCAAGGACTCATACATTATGCATGAACCTCTATTCCTTAAGGGATTCATTCATGACGTCTTTCGCTACCCAACTCACGTCAATGCTAACATTTTCAGGTATAAATATACCTTCCCAAACCCCTGTAAATCAGAGGAGACCTCGACTTCAGAGGAGCCCGATTCCCGGCCAGACGCACTGAGAGGACACTGTCATTCCTGCATGCAGAGAGTCCAGCTTCCAGTGATCTAACTTCCCTTGCGGGGTGTTGGAGTTCGAGTCCGGAAAGAGATTCCTACCTCTCTCATTCTTCAGGTATGGAGCAGACTAGAACCTAGAGGGACTCTTGGCATACTAGACTCTAGGCGTAACTTACTCTTAGTATACTCTAGTCAGGAATACAGCACCTACTTCACACTTCTCCCTACACCTAGGAAAGGTTAGGCACACTGGGTAGAACTAGGCTAAGAAACGCATCGTATGAGTACTCGCATTTTTAGGCTGTGTCATTTTATGTAAATGCATATATGCTGAAAAGATAATGCTAACGCAGTATTATTTATTTTTACTGCTCACCTTGTACATCATTTATCTCGCATACTGTCTTGTGATCGTAACAGCACATCTAACTTACAACAGAAACAAGACTGTTCAATAAACCATTTTATTGAAACGCCCGTCTGTTATTTCTGTGTAACTTTGAGACATAACTGAATCCTGCACAACTGAGCTGAGTGAAATAGTTATCTATTGTTTCTACGACTCTGGGACACGTCCTGATTCTGTAAGGGAAACACAGTGGTCATGTTTTGCGGCTGCCAGAAACTAATCCCTTCTTGTCGTCAAGAAGTTTCTAGTGGCCTCTGAGCTAGCTGGCACAATTAATTAAGTTTAATATACTCGATAGGGACATACCGACTTTAGTCCTATGTCAAACCTATAGGATATATTATTCCAATGCGCAGAGCCTATAAGGGAAATAGGAGCTACACTACAGAGTGGGCCTTAAGCCAGGTTTCAGTAAGAAAAGCGATGTCAATGGCTTCACTAAGGATGGTTTCCGAGATTTCTGTTGCATGTCGTGCGGCCGATCGACAGTTGACCAGCATGCAGTTGAGGGGTTTAGGGTTGGTTTTGCAGGAATGGATAGTGGTGAGTTGCGGAAGAGGTCTGGGCGAGCCAGGGGAGGTAGGGATACGGCTATTCCCAGGATCACCGGAATAGTAGAGTGAAGTGTAGGAGGGTCAGTAATCACGGTGAGTTGCGGAGGAGGCCTGGGAGAGACAGGGGAGGTAGGGATACGGCTTCTCCCCAGGGTCACCGAAATTGTGGAGTGAAGTGTAGGATGGGCAGCAGTCATGGAGCTATGGGGGTAGGTATTTTTTAAGTCCCAGGGGTCCGGGGAGGAGAGATGGATTGGGGCTTGGGATGGTATGAGAGGACAATTACCGGGAGGTCCATCGGTTGGAATACCGTAAGGAGTAGTACACCCTTGTTGAGGGAGAGTAGTGTTAGTTTGTACGGAGCCCATGGTAAAGGGATGATTGGCAGGATTAGTGTCGGAGAGGGCATTAAAGTCTTTCCTGAGAGATGAAAGTTCCAACGACAGGATAGAGAGGTGGAGTTCAATGTTAAGAAGCGATTGGGTTAAGAGCGTGGAAGGTAAGGAGGCAAGGAGGTCGGGGGGGAGAGGGGCATGTTCCACATTGGTCAGGGAGAGAGGAATAGGAAGTGGACGTGGAAGGAACCCAGGAGGCTGGAAGTGAGGGGTGTTCCAGCTGTTAGACTGAGGATGAATTGTAGTGTGAGAGCCCGCATATCCAGGGGCCTGATGGGTGCAATGAGAGGATGAGGGGGCATGGGGCGAGTGAGGACGGGTGCCATCTTGTCTATGGGGTGGGGGTCATTTAGATTGGAAGAGCTTGGTGTCCATAGTGGAGCAGAAAGGGGGTCGGTGCGAGGGGACGCAGTGTGTGGGGGGATCGGAGTGGGGGGATCAGTCTGAGGGGGCTGGGAGGAATGAGAAGTAAGAGGGGAGTGATTAGGGTTGAGTGGGAGAGCGTCAGGCGGAGGGGAGAGGGTTTGGGTGGCCGAGAGGGTTGACGGAATATCAGGAGAAGGTGGAGAGGCAGATGAGGCATGGGGGGAGAGGGTTTGAGTGGCGAAGTGTGATGTGGAAATGTCAAGCGAGCGAGAGGATGCTAAGGGGTGGTGGGATCAGAGGACTGGGATTGTAAGACTTCATAGGTAGTTGCAGAAACAGGGAGCGGCGGGGTTGGTGTCAAAGGGGCGAAGCCGGGAGGGCTTCCTGTGATTGCGAGGCTGCAGTGATATGGACAGGAGAAGATAGTAGATCGTATAAGGAGCTGAAGTGGTGCTCAAAGATGGTGAGGTGGTTTTCAGAGGCTTGTATGAGGAAATTTCCGGATTTAAAAATAGAGATGTTAATTTCGCCTAAAAAGTGGAGGAAGGGGTGATGGACAGTTTCAGGCCATATGGGATTTTGCAAGATTTCGTTATGGGGAGGTAGCGTAGGAAGATACTTTTCCATTTAGAGGGGCGTCTGGAGTAAAAGATGTAGTTAGTTTTAATAATGGAGGTGAGGCTAAGATAATTATCAACAAATAAGGTTTCTTGGTGACGTATTAATAGTTTGTGTTTCAAGTTCTTCTTAGCATTTTTAGAGAGGTTGGGAGGGTAAAGGATGGACCAAGAGTTGGGGCCACACCTAGTAATGAGTGTATCTGGTGCTGTAAGGGTATGATTGAGGGAGGCATGGTAATTCGGCTTGGATGATCAATTGTGCGGGCAGGAGATTGAAGGAAGGCGCAAGGGTGGGGGAGAGTGGAAGGGGGTGGGAGAAAAGTCTGTGAAAGGGAAATTAGACCCAAAGCTAGGGCAAGGGCCTTGTATTGAGGTGACTTGAGACAGGGAGCCGTTGGAAAATGGGGGATATCCGGAAGTTAAGACCGTGATCTAAGTCAGCATGAAGGAGAAGGAGAGGATGAAATAGTGTTCTGCCGGTTGGGGGAGATCGCACAATAGAGACAAATGGGAGGAAGAAGAGAGAAGTAGGAGGGAGATCAGAATAATACCAAGAGGCAAATTGCTATGTGTAATTGAGTGGCTAAATAAGGAGCCGGCAATGCAACTTTCAAGGCAATTAAAATCCAGATGAGGTAGCTCGGTTTGGGAGCATGAAGCAAATTATACAAAGAACATCAAGTCACAATTCCAAATAAAATGCAGATAGACTAACAACAGTCAAAACAACATTTGAGATATAACGCATCAATGAGGTAGATAAATTTGGGTGCATGTAGCGCATAAGGCAAACAAATACCGATAACTTAGCAGCAGGTACAGAAACATTTGAAGTATAAGAGCATCAAGAGGAGGTAGGTCAATTTGGATGCACAGATCACAAAAGGTTAAAAACATCTAGTGACAGTTCAGGAGAAAAAATTACAGGTTGTCGAGCAGCAGATAAAACCTATAAAAAAATTAAAGCGTCGAAATAAGGAAAATAATAAAGGGGTCAAATTGCACATTAAGTAGAAAGCCTCTTGGAGCTATCTGAATAAGATAAAGATTGTTTAGCAGCAGGTAAAGACACATTTGTGGTAAGAAAGTCTCTCTAAGAGGTAGTTAAGTTTCATTCCTTATTTAGTATTAATTTACAATTTATATAAATAGTTATTAATATAATTAATTATTCTGGTAATGTTGCTCCTATCTAACTTATTTAATTCCTTATATTGTATTAATTTACAATGGTTTCATAGTCCTGCTGGTGACAGTCCTATTTTTCCTTCTGCATCCTGTTTCATCCTTATCCTAGCCCCCAGTCTTCTTCTTTTTTTTTTTGTCTATCGTTGTTTACCTTGTTTTCAGTATCCTGGTGGTGCTAGTCCTGTTTTTATTTCTAAGGTATCTTTGTCCATTCTCCCTAGTCCTTTTTCAGTGTCTGTGTGAGGGGTTCGATTAATGCTCGGCCATTTTGTAGTACTCGAGTGTTCCAGATGAGGCCAAAATGGGCAGCATATACATTTCCTTAAAATACCAGTAGCTCCTGATGTGTGCCTTGTGCCTCTGGCTGTTCTCTTTTTGACACAGTAAGCTCTTTCTGTTTTAAGTACCAGAGTTTCTTTCATGTGACCTCTCAATAAATGTTCCCGTTTATTATGTTTTGCGCGCCTTACATCATGCCCCCTGTGGACGATCTGTATTCAGGTTCAGGGCGCTTGAGCTGTGGTCTCGTCCCGGTCGAGTCTCGATGTGAGCTTCGCTTTCCCCTAGTGTGGTCACTCATTACTCCTCTTTCATTACATTTTTTTTTTTCCTGATGTCTCCCATCACGTCTCCTCTAACACCTTGTTCACTGATTGACTTCCTCTTTTGTGTCGAAGCCTCGTGGAAGGCTCCGCTCTTATATCGTGCCTGGCGTCGTATCTGCGGAGCTCTTCTCTGCCTGCTCTGAGGCTTTCGCGTATTGCAGTGAACAACCCCGCAGCTTCGCAGCTTACGGAGGAGAACCGTGAGGGGCCGTTGCAGGGCGAACTCGCACCCACCGCTGTCGGGTCACGTAGTGCCTTGCCCAGTCCAGCTTCTTTGCAGCTTAAAGAGGGGCACTGAGAGGTCGTTGTGGTGATCAGCATCGCGCCTTAACCGCATAGATGGGGCATATTGATGATCGTTGCAGGGAGAGCTCGCGCCCATCGCATTCGGGTCGCTGGGCTACGATTCACTCACCTCCGCATGTCTTCCCTCCGATGGTCTCAGGCGAGGTGACATTCGTTTGTCAACTAGACCGTCTCACCGTCCAGCCCTGATGTCGTCTTCTTGCTCGTAGGAGGTGAGTCGTCAGGTTCTTCTCAAAACTTCTTCGATGTGTGTTCCGCGTCCCTGTAGGGTTCACAGCAGTGGTCCGTTGTTGCGTGGGGCTGTAGGCTAAACGAGGATTTATGCTCATCGAGCGATCCTCAGCCACGGAGCTCCCTTCTTGGGCTCCTCACCACCCGGCGGCCATCTTAGTACATGGCTTGGCAGTTCGGGCTGGACTGTTCCCATGAGGCACAGGGTCAAGACTGATTTGCTTATATCTGTGTCTGAACTGGGGGGCGAAGTGAGCTAAAGAACGATGATGGATTCAACCCAGATCTGTGACTGGGGGTGAGTGTCTGAAAAGTTTCAGCGCTCCGTCCATCATCTCCTTGTGTTTGCTTAGTTCAAAAACATTTGCACAAAAGTTTGCATATTTTTCTGGTTTTGACACATCAGATCCAGCCTCTTATTACTGTAGGCTTGCACCTTCACCTGCAAAGAAGAATATACTCACAAACACGAAGCTGATTTACTCAGCTGCCTTTATTTCCCAACCATCCATACAGGGTTTCGACTTTTGGAAGGACACCATAGACACTAAATCTGTCTTGATAACAAAAGAATGGCAGGTCCAGGGAAAAGAGGCATTATTTAGAGCACGCCTCATACCTCATCAAATACTTTTCCTGATTAAAACAGTGCAACAGACTTCCTGTCTTGGTTTAGAGAAGGCAAAAGATTTGAACATACCTCACATTCCCACATTTGCATGCTTTGAACATTGGCAACAATACACAAAGTTTAGTGAGTATACATTAGATGCCATGCTCTACAATGGATCATACAATACATCAGACCCCGCTCAGCAGGGTTGGTTGGTTTGGCCCCTAGACACGAATAAATATTAGTCTAGATTCCAAGGTAACTTGGGAGGGTTTAAGATCAACAGGCCTGACCTACACTATGTACAAACAGAACACGCAGGGGTGGTGACATTATACAGTGTTGGGAAGTTATGCCTGGATTGTGTGAAGACCTGAACACTTTCCCAGGTGAAACAACAATTGTCCCTTCTTTCTGATGACCTGGATCTCAAGGATTTTTTACTAGGTCCCAGAAACCCACGTCAAAAGTGCTTCTTGTATGGAATATACAACAGGCTATGGAAGATTTCTCAGCAGGAAGCTGCAGAGAGATTGCGCGAGATCGACAGTGTAAATATGGAAAAGGCTTTAGCTGTGGTTGACAACGGTATGACCATATTATCATTCAGAATGTATTCACAGGGCAACATTGTGTCTTCTGCAATAGACATTATACAGCAGGACATGTCTATTTTACAACATTGACATTCACAATTACGTTCCATTGTAATACTGAGCTGGACGTTGCAAACACTATGTTCTGGCCACGTGCCGTGGCATTACATCAACACTACCAGTCTGTTTTCTGAATATGATCTGACAGAATGACAGATAACAATGGCACACAGAGATGCGAAATACACCATGTTGCATATTGAAAAATTAGACCAACTACCTTTTACCAGATATATCATCCACAGACTGGATTATCCGTGGTTATATCACCCTACCGGTCACGACTTTCCAATTCCAATATTGTCTCCAATACCAACATGTAGGCAGATACAAAGCGCTAGGGGAAGGTTATGAGTATTGGGAATTACCTTTCAAATTAAATGCAGGAAAGGGGACACAGACGTTTTTCTGAGTGGTTCCGACTGTGAGGAAGCCTTAAGTGGGTCCTTAGTTTGTAAAGACATCTCGTTCATGTGGCATGCAATGCTTCTGTTGCAAACTTGTTGTGTTATCTGAAGGCTTCCCTCAGCTTCCTCGATACATCCAGTTTTCAAACTGCTCTCGAATGGGAGCTACTTGATCATGAATCATCAAGGTTGCTGTGAAATGGAACCGGGAATCACTTATCTGGTGACGGTTAATTCCTTATTCACTTGTTGTACACAAGTACTGTTTCCACATGCCCGCAAAATTAGGGAAGCAGCGCTGTGGCCTTCGATAAATGTTTCCAACATACGCTTTGATTCCCTTAGCAGACTGGAAGCCATGCTTTTTCAACAGGATGTGGCCTTAACTTCGGCCAGAGAGATGTTTGATCTCCAGGTTCCAAGGTCCTCGTCGGAAATACAGACACTACTCCACACTAACTTCGCGCTGCATTTTGGGGAGTTAGTTTATCGTAGCTTTAACATTTCTGATACTAGAGGAATAGTGCATTTTTTAAAATGTGTTGGCTCTGGATGGGTTAGCACCTTTCAGACAATCTTCAGAGTTATTTCATCATTCATACACTCCATGCTGGGAAGCATTTTTGGAGGGCTCCGTTTGGCCAGAATCCTGATTTTAAATTTTCTGCTCCGCAATGGATGTCCCATTTCGATTTGGAATGGAGACAGCACTGCTTGTGTTACGATGCCGTGAGCACATGGTTCACACGTTTGGCACACTTCGACTTCGAGAACTGGATGAGCACTGGTTCTTGTCCTTCAGGGCTGTTTGGCTTAACTGCATACAACCTGTATTTTACTGCCTGCTTTGCAGCCACAAATGCATATTAGACATATACCTAGGATCATAACTGGTTGCACCATTGGACATTGATGTACTGCTGGACCAGTTAAAGGCCCATGGGTATTGTTGTCCCCGGCATCTTGAATTGATGAATGCATTTGTTGAGCCACCCTGGGATTCTTTGGCTCCTAGTGACTTGGACAACGGCTCTACGATACACATACAGGATGCAATCTCTCTCTCAGCGGCTGTTGTGGGATTTGGACGGAATCACCTTTGCTCCATAAATGTGCTTCGAGGTGTGCCTTTGTTATTGTCATCTGCGGTTATGGACAACAATGTTGTGTCTGCCACCCGAAACACATGAAATAATTGGCCTTTTTCCGTTTGGGAACAATTCAGCTTATTTTATAAACTAAATTCGTCCAAAACAGTTTTGTTTTATTTTTTCTAGGCACCATGGCTTTCGGAGTGCTTAGGATTTCAAACAGTATAATGACTTTAAGGCTTTTATGAATATTTTAAAGGGAAGCTTGCTTTTAGAATATGTTAAGAGTAGTTTTTACCTTTTATTACGTTTTATGATAAGCTGATACACTGGCTTTTTAGATAGATATTATATATCAACCCTTAAGATGAGGAGTTGGTGTTAAATTCCTAGAAAATAACATTTCAGCTGTGACCTTTTGCACACATTTGCATGCACAACAGTGTTGGATTAGTTTCTCTGAAACTACTTTGTTTACACATCCAGCTTTGCACAACATTATCACAATGCCTTGAACATCATGTACTAGGCCTTTCTACACACTAAGTATAAAAGTCATCCTATCTTCATCCACTGGGCGACAGCGCTATCTACATATCCATAACATCACAAATCTAGCACTCACATCGTGAAGGCTGCTTTTTATTACAAATAATAGGCACCCCAATAGATTGGTAGAGGAGGCATTCTGCTGACACCAAAGGTCCCTGAATGCTGAGAAATCACCAGGCACCGGTCTGACATTCCGTGAGGGGTGTCCAACTCGACACCAAGACGGGGTCCTTCACTCTCTCCTATCAGGTAATGGAGTTGGAGCGTCCCAAGTGGGGATTCTTGGCTCTACACCCAACCACACTTTAGGTACACACAGAGTAGGGTCTGCATCATAGGAGTACGTTAGATTACCATATTGCATATATGCCTGCACATATTCATTGCTTCAGCACCATGGTAAAAATGTATCTACTGTTCACTTTTTGGTGCTACTGTTCACTCTTTTGGTGGTTGTAATCTCCTTTATTTGCTTCTGTCTCCTAATCATTGCAGCACATGTATTTTATGCAAGAAAAACGTTGGTTCAATAAATATTATTGAAAACATCCCACTGTGTATTCTCTGTATATTTTGCTGAGAACAAGTGAGCACGAGTGACTGAGCAAATGATTCTGAACTGTTTCCACGATCCCTGAGTGCTCAGGGTTGTCATGTTCAGTGGATGCCAGAAACTGTTCGCTCCCTGGTAGGTTAAGGGGGCTTACAGTGGCACTGTGAGCTAGCTGGTCTATAGGCCAACATATCCTGCGGGGTGTCCGGAATCAGTCTTGACACCAAGCCCTAAGTTTATGTTGTCCAAACAATGCGCAGATACTACAGATTAGTAGGAACTACACGACAAAGGGGTACAAATAAAAAATATTTTTGTGGGACTACGTCCATGCTTTACCATCTATAGACATACCATAGCAATAGTGTAAAAGCAATAAGAAAGCAATGCAAGGCTGAAGGACCCTCAACTTCAATAGCAGCCGCAACAACACCGCAGCAGAGTCCCTTCAGAGGTCCAATCTCAACTTCAAGATTTGGCTCCACAGTTTCCCTGATGGCATCATACTGCATGGATTGTGCAGTTGTAGTGAGTGCTGGAGAGCAGTCCATAACAGCCCTTCTCAATGCTGCATAAATGTTGATTTTTTTTTTTTTGGCCCTTCATAGTTTTACTACATTAGCAGGCATTTTATTATCTTACAAAATGGGTATCTAATATCTATGTGTTGTTCATTTTATTATCTTTCTATTTTATTTTAACACTACTTGCATATAACTTGCTGTATGGACAAGTCAAAGCGTTCCTCTACAAATAAATGCACAGCTCATATTTTCCAGTTATCATTATTTACTTTTTCACTTTCTAAATACAAGTCAACAGTCTGTGTTTGAATCTTCTAATGAGTGCGTCGACAACATATACAAACATACTCTCATTTTTGAGACCGCACTGTATTAAATTTGTAATCCCTTTTTCCAAACTATCAACTGTAATATCTGTGTCCTGTTCTGCAACTCCTCCTCTTACCAACTCTTCATTTTCCCTAGAATCCTGCTCAGGACCAAAGAAACAAAACTGCACATCATCACAAACCTTTTCTACGTCTACCACAGTACCATGCAAAAGTGCTCTATTCATTTCTCCTAAACATAAAGGAGGAGTTTTCACATAGTACAGCCTCCTAACTAAAGTTTGCATTGTTGAGCGGTGTACAGCTAACATTCTGAATTGATGAAAGGTGCTTTGGCACACTTTGTTTGATAAACAAGCTAGTGAGTGTCCCTGCAAATGTGTATGTTTTCCAATCTTGCAAGGATCCAATCCTTGTCAAATACTTGTTTTATCTTTTAAACTTTGCCTTGGAAAGATATGCAGAAATATCCTTAATATATCAATGGATTGCTACAGAATACTACAAACACTACTACAATTAAATTTCTAAATAGGCGCCTGACTCCGCCTTACTTGTACCTCTTCTCCAATAACTTGTTCTACATTTGTAGGTTTCATCACCTCTTTTGCTATAGGAGTGCCATTCTTCATTTCATAACATCGTCCTCTGCAATCAATAGCATGAACAAATCTATTATCCTGGACATAGCTTTCTTCATTAAAGAAAGACTCTGTAGTAGAAGTATGTATTCATTCTAAACTAAAAACTGTACAAAAGTTACTTCTATTCACTAATCTTTTTTTCTGGTTTTGTCTCCTCATGCACATCACCATTTTGTCAAAAGTCTTCTTCTATTTATAACCAAAATGAAAAGATTCACCTTCAAAGCAAAGGCCTTATCAACTACTCCCTCAACTTGTTCCTTCTGTTTTAGTGCCTCTCTCCTTCTTCTATACTTCCTCATATTTCTCAGTAGATTTACAACCACTCTACTACGAAACATCCTGGCTCTGATTTCCTTACACTGCTTCTGTCTCCTGGTTAAGGTGCGTCCATCTTTGTTACATTCAGTCCTGTTCTTGTTATATAGATGTTGTCCACTGTTATTCTTTCTCATAGCCTGAATTTTATTTTCATTATTTTGTAGTCTTTGGAAATGTCCACATATATTTTTAAGAAATGAGTCTGTCCTCTTACCAGTAGCTCTTTTTTCTTTCACCACTTTTTCTTCATTTTGCCCCTTTTGTGTCTCAGTCCTACATAGATACTGTAATTGCTTCTGTTCCTTTTTCCTCCAAGCGTTTGTAGGCATTCTGCCTGTAGTTATGCAGATTTTGTGCTGTAAACAAAATAAGTATATTTGAATTTTTATTCTAGCCAACCTACCAACTACTTTACTACTGGCTTACACATAATACAAAAACAGTTTTATGTTATGTTGCAGTTTTAAATCTACAGATGAACCTAGCTACATAACTACAAGCACTTACTTCAATGTACCAAACGCAAACCAACACACAAAACTTAATTTATTAGTTACCTTTTAATATTATAGCACCCTCTCCTACAACACAGCTGCACCATATCTCTGTTCTCACTGATACACGGTAAAAGGCCACTTTATCCCTTTTGTAGTAAATTTTAAAATAAACATCAACCAAAGTGTAAAAGGACATACAGTGTCTCAATAGTGTAAACCTGAAAACACAATATAAGAGCTATTTCTGGGCCTCTCTACCACTGCGTCACTGGTACATTTAGTGTTTCAGTACTTTTCTACTTAGATGTGTCAGATTTATATTTTGAGAAACACTGCATATAAAAATCGGCACATTAATCTATATCACAGCATATATCGCTCTAATTCTTCAGAGTACATGCTAACAGTGTGTGACAGGTTACATATATAATTCACCAGATGGTTCAGAAAGAGTACATATTCCTCACTAAAACTGGTAAATACATGTGTTTGTGGTTGAGTACAACAATACTCCCTGGATGATTGGATGAGTGCATAGAAAGTGCCTAGGTGATTCCCTCAGGATATGGGTAGTGCCTGCATGATTCACTGAGTATGTAGGAACTACATCGGTGGTCCCATATCTGCATAATTAGTGCCTGTGTATTCGCATGACTATATTGCTACTATCTGGGTGGTCGGATGAATGCATGGGTGTTGCCTGCATAGTTCAATGAGTACATAATTAGTGCCTGCATGATCGGAAGAGTGCATGTGTAGTGCCTGGGTGATTGAATAAGTCTAGATGTCACACTTGATATATAATTGCATATATGGCTCTCTAAGAGCATACATTGCTCTGTTACTCAGCGTGCATATGCAATAGTAAGTTTCTGAAACTGAAAACAACAATTCTCACTTTTTCAACGCACAAAACCTTTTCTTAATGGCATACCTACATCAATTTGCAAACATTTCTTTTGTCTTTAAAATTTATATTCAGCATTTTGAAAAAAGAAAAGTTGCAAGCCAAGTGAAGCTAGCACAAGAATTCTTAAGAGACATTCTGCACTATTAACCCTCCTCAATTTTAAACATAGCATGTTTAAAGAAATATGCCACCCTCGCCAAATGCATGAAATTTTCAACAGCCTTAAAGAACATAGATCACCATGTAAACTTATATGTGATTTCATAATAGATGTACACCTTTAGGTCATCTTTCCCAAAATATATAGTTCTCTGCATCTTTTAGTGAACTCAAGAGTCTCATCGTACATATAACTATCTGCAACCACAAAAACCATATCTCCCCATCTAGGTATATGCAACCCAGTCATAAAAGTTAAAAACCACATTGACAAACACTTCCTAATACATACCTAACAAGTATTACTACTTTATAATTCATATACAGACACAGCACATTTTCTTATCTTTTATTTCTGACTCTACTACTCCTGTTTGATAATATGACTAAAACTACCACAACTCCCAGAATGCAAATAATATAGATGTATCTATTCTGCACATAAAGCTTAGACATTTAAAACATTGTCATTTTTAAAGGTATTGCTCATGGTAATTTTCAACAGTACTAACATCTTAAACACATACCTGCTGCCAGATACAATTCATCTCATATATTTTTTTCACATCACTGTGATACTCTTTTTAATCAAACTCCCATATACATCTTCATTTCTAATGTACATTTTTTAAATAATTAAAAAGTTATATACATGCCAGTGAATTGAGTGCCTCGATTATATTGTGCATTAGCTCTTTCTGGATAGTTTTGACACTGTTTAGATTTGTAAAAACTAAGCACAAGAATGGTACACCACTCTCATAGAAAGCAACTCTAAAATGGTAACCTCTTCAACTTTCCACTCTATGATCATGAGAAAGGCAGCAAATGAAATCATGTCTTATGTTTTTGACTACTGCATCTCCACTTGTGAATTGTTAGCATTTATTAACCCTTTCCCTCTATTTTTAAATGAGGTTCCTGTCTCCGCGTGGTTGCGATGTTTTCACGATGGTAGCGGAGAAATCATGAATATAAACGGGAGTCCAGCTACTAAAGAAAAACTCTTATCTGACCTATATTTCTTTAAAGGTAGGCCTCTGCAGGGCTCATACTAAAGGCAGACATACCAAGCACCAATCTGAAGAGTTATAATTTTAAACATATATTTATTATTTTTTTTATTTATACAAAAAATAATTTTTTAGCTAAAATGATTCTTAGGTAATTTTTGTGCATGACAATTCAATTTGCAAAAGTGCAGATGAGCGCACAGAATTCTGTTTTACATCACAATATAATTTAAAAACAGGAATGACATACACAAAAAATATATTTCATCACGAGAAACAACCGTGAGATGTAACCCCACTAACAACCATCCATCAATCATACATACCAGTCATAACTTCACACACACAACTCTTTCATAAACACAAAAGGTTATCTAGGGAAATCCAATAATTCTTGTATGACAAACATCCAATCATTGATTTGGGTGGTGTGATAGAATCAGAAATGTGTCCACTGATGTATTGTCATGAATGGATTTCCCTTGTAGTCGGTCAACACACGTTTCGGTGGAAAATACTGTTGTTGGCCACCTTCATCAGGACCCAATGTTTTACTAAAGAAAATTCATAGGTGGACGGGGGTTCTCTCTGTAGCACAACCAGGTGCTTCTTCCATCAAAGTGTCACCAATCCTTTGGTAATGATCAATTTATGACGAACAAATCAAGCTATGTAGCACTTAGGTGAGATATATCAACGCTGAGTCTCTTGCTAAAACTGACTGCCCAACAACTCTAGGTCAACGTTCCTTCAACGGGGTCAATAAATGACATCATAAAATATTTTTGAAATCCTCCTCTCAGCACTCTCAGACCGGGTGTTTTATTCTCCGGTTGCCAATTCTATGAAGCGACTCAAAGGGAGTCCAAACCGATATTTAGCTTCCGTTTTTTTTTAAATTTACATACTACACAACAGTTTATTACATAATTCTGAGTTGGAAATTAAAGTTTGCCATTACTTAAATTGTGTCATAACTCCTCAACTTTAAAAAAAATGTTCTGTCTCTTTAACACCCCTCCCCCCAATACACTTTTAGCTCAGTGTACCTGGCAACCCAGTGGAACCAGTAGCTTACAAGTTCACAGCACATTCTAGAAGGAACATGCTACTTTCAAATGAGATACAGCAGGTGTGGTTCACTCCAGAGATCCAAAAGCATATCCATGTCTGTGTTACATTTCTTTTTTAAACAACAGCCAATAATAGGACTTCTTGCTAATGCATTCAACACACTGCCTAATTCTTCACTTTCATGCTGACAGCATCCAATGAAATCAATCTTTAAAAAAATAAATCCTCCAGTTTAACTGCTTTTCATTTGGAAAACTACCCCATTCAGCTCCAGCCTTCTCCTGACTGCTATTGCTCCTTCAATTCAAAATGCTTAGAGTGTGGATTGTGGGCCACAGCCTTGTCTATTGGGATAAAGAGGCTGTTCTTGGGTTTGCCAAATGTGGAGATTGGTTGGTTTGGCCAGAGAGGGTTAAAGTTTCATCAGTTGCTGGCTTTGGTTAAATCCATTGTGGGTTGTTGAGCTCCTACCCTCATGATTGTGCACTGTGGGGCAATGACCTAGGCACATTGACTGGGGTAGGGTTGGAAATCCTAATGAAAGATACCTTTGCAGACCTGATGTCGGTTTTCCCTCACACTGTCTTGGTATACTCTAATATATGCCAAAAACAGAAATGGAAGTTGTCAAATCAATTCTGTCCAGAAATTGACAAAGCCAGGAAACATGTTAATAAAATTGTTTCTGCATTCCTCAGAGACCATCGCATGGGCTGTATCTATAACAACAATCTGCGTTTTGACATGCACGGAATTTATAGAAATGATGAAGTGCACTTTACACACGAAGGCAACAGGGTGTTTCTAAGTAACCCGAAACTCTGCATCTGGTCTTATGTAACATACAGCTACACTCAACGAAAATGCAGCGAGTCAGCACACACTGCCAAGAGTGTTAAGCGTGTCCATGAGTCACCTGGCAGACTGGCTGGATGGATCCTCGTCACAAAATGTGGTGAATAAACCAACCATACCCCAGATGAGGAGAGTAAAGATTAGTTTAATTCATCCTGCACCAGCAACAGTTCCCTGAGCCAGCTAAAGACTAACTTTCTCAAATGAAACCTTCACTTCAGAAGTCAACATCAGAACCTTCATCATACAGGATTCAGCAACAGAGTTTAAAGTCACAACACACAGCTACCCGCACTGCTGTGCAATATGTTTTAAAAAAGCGCAGGGGGAAACAACATGAAGGTAGACTGGGGAGGAGGAAGGGAGCAGCAACAGGCAGCAGGAGGAGGGTGGGGGAGCAACAGTAGAGAGTTGTGGGGAGAGAGGGAGTAGTAACAACAGACAGCGAGAGGAGGTCGGTCCGCAAGCAACATGGTGAAGGTGCAGGGAGGAGGGAGAGAGTGGCAAAACAACCAGAAGTGGGAGGAAGATGGGGAGAAAGCAACATGAGGGAGGTGTAGGGAGGATGGAAGGAGCAGAAACGCAACGGACAGTGGAAGGAGGAGGGAGGGAGGTTGGGGGAAGAGCACTGATGATGGGAGGAGGGAGAGACTTCAGACACATGCCCTCTTATAGTAGAGTGTATGACAAAATGTTTTTTTAAAGTACCTGCAGGAGTGCGAGGGAAGTGGAAGAATACAGTCCACAGACAGGAAACTGTACTTGGTGCATGCTCCATGAGAGGGACAAACACTGAAGTCCTAGGAGGAAGCAGGAGGCACTGACCAATAATAAGCAAAGAAATAACAGTGATGTTGAAGCCAATCAATGGTCTGAGTGGGCTCCATGCCAATTTTAAGCTTTTTTTTTTTTACAAAAGATTTCGCTGACAGCACATGCGCTATCTCAGGCAAAATGTAAAAAGGGTATGACACTAAATCAGTAACTTGTTTTAATACAGGGTTTCATACCACATGTGTATAGTTTCAAAGTCCTGCATGTAATATGTGTTGCTATTATCAAATATAATGGACCTGATAGACCAGAAATCAGTTTTAAAAAACTTGGTTTACTATCATATAAACATGGCTGATCCCCTCTGTACCTTCAATCCGCATTGGTGACGAACCTTTGCCATTGTGGTGGCGAAGATCAGAAGCAAGTCATCACATAAATAGTAAACACAGTTTGTATGTTAAGTTCAGTCAATACTGAAAGTTAATTTAAGTTTTTACAGGTTTTATTTTTAAAAGTTTAGTAAATCATCTTTATTCAAATCATCTGTTTATTCGTATTAGTCAATAATCAATCTTTTATAGAACTGAGAAAAACTAAATGGTTAATTCAATTAAGGCAAAACGCATTAAGAGTGTTCCATAAAGGAAGAAATATGTGGTTACTCTTCACAATTCTGCTAAACAATCAACTCTAAACAAGTATCTCAGCCCTTTCTGTGTGAGGAGATTCATTTTTACAGAGTTATATGAAACATTTATTCAATAAAACAAGAACATGGAAAGGTCAACAATTAAACATTTATGCATGCTTCAGCACCTTCTTTTCGAACTACTTGTAAAGCAATGCTGCTTTAAACATTTTAGGGCCTAGTACATGTAAGTATATCTACCTATTACTATGGGACACATTTTTAAACGCATTCTGTTCATCAAAGTCTGCACGTTAATATTAGACATTGGTATATCAACTAAGTTAATTTGCGTTTTGCTAAAAACGCACTTTCAGAACTTTGGTATGTAACTATGAGCATACACCTTGCGTTTCCATTTGTAAAATTACTGGATTCACATTGTGTATATGGTGCAACAAAAGTTTACGGTTTACAGTACGATCCAATTAGAAAATGGAACTTTGTTGCAGACACAGCATAAGAACTTTAGCAGAGTAGGTGTCACCAACAGCAGCTCGCTGCAGTTTGAGTCATGGATGAGTGCCCGCAAGTCAGTCTCTAAGATTAGGAGATGGCCAGTACAGTATCCTCGAGGGTCAAGGGGTAAATTGGGTGAATATGAGTAATAGAGCAACAGGAAAATGTGATGTGCCCAGTATTTCCACACTTGGGATTATCGGATGCAAGAGCACGGGGTCCAATCTACCAGCTGTGAAAACCAACCTGGTAAAACAAGGGGTGGCTTTTGACAGTTCCCACCTGCTCAGCACAGACAGAAATATCTGCGGAAAAGTCCCCAGAATCAGGAAAAAAAACTGCAACGTTTGACCCAATAATTCCAGGTCGGACAGGTTAGTCCTCCATTCTGGGGCCTGGTGCAGATATATAAGCTGGAAAACATGGTTCTGGTACCAGAGTCTCGCCAGGTGGTTTCCAGGCCAAGGGCCTGATTAGTGTTGCAAGTGGGCAAGTCCTATTCTCTGTTCTGTATTAACGTGCAGCAGTTGAGCGGTTGTGTGATTGTGCGATGTTGTAAGAGTTCAGTGTAAAGGAGACAATTATAGTGATTTGTGCCGTAAGAAGCTGATACAGTATTTTGAGCAAAGGATGTTACAGGTAGTTTTTCGTATTGAGAGCCAAGAAAGTAGTGTTTTGAGTTGCTTTGCTGTATTTGAATTGCTGTGGGTATGTGGTCTCAAGGACGTAGGATACTAGAGCGATGAGTGACATCAAAAGTGTCTTCAATGAGATACATGAGTAGGCTTGTAATTTTGACTAAATGTTATGCGTGATTGTTATGTGATTGGTGTTTTGAATGGCTAAGTGAATTATGGCAATAACCAATGTTAGTGGGGCTAGTTATTTGGTGTCAGTTAAAGCTGTTGCTGGCAAGTATGTGGTGGGTGATGTTGACGATTAGTGTTACTAAACAGTTGTGGGGGAATGAAGTATTATATTGTGGTTGGAAATAATTTGATGATCAAGTGGTGAAGTGAGTGGCACTGAGTAGCTGCGGTCGAGGGTTATGGTGAGAAAGGTTTTGTGAGTGTTAAGTTCCTGGGACTGGATGAACAACACTGTGAAGTCAGTGGTTTTGTTTTAAGGGGTGGGATGCATAATATTGTGCATGAGTAGTAGATTGAGTGATCTTGCACGATGATGCTGCAACCAAATGCTTTGTTAACAGGCTGATGGCGAGTGAATGGTGTGCGCAATTGTTGCGGTCTGTGTTGTTCAGAGTATGTAAAGAAGGCATAGTGGTGTTCTGACTAGCAGGCTGATGCTGCATATGACTGAATGTGTAGTTGAGCGTAAGGTGGCAAAAAACAGTTGGGTTGTTTTGCAATTAGGAATAGTGCTTGTGCTCCAATAGAGCATTATTGTAGCTCGATAATGGTGAGTGAATATTGTGGCTGAGTGATAGGGTGAGTGAATGGACCGTGGAAGGAATAAGTAATACTGTGAATAGCTTCAGCAGTGTTGGAGGTGAGTTGCGTATTGGGGGTTGAGTACTGCTGGTGGAGTTAAAATTCGGTGAATGCTTATAATGGCATGGCATTGGACTTGTATTGAAAGTGAGGGTGTCTCAAAAGAGCGATGGTGAGTCAATGGTGTGAGATTGGTTTTATTCTAGTAGATGCTGTTGTGGTTGAGGGGTGATGTTTTGTTGTGTTACAGGCAGCCAAGCAATGCGAATGTCTGATGTGTGGTACAAGTGGCTGTGGGTGAATGCATAGTATTGAAAGTGTGTAAAATGGTGAGTTTTTCTGTATGAGTGGTTGCTGGTGCAAGACAGCAGTGTTGAGATGAGAGTGAAAGATTAATAATGAAATGGTGTTGTAAGTGGTATTCTGACTAGAATGTGTGTGTATGTGGCTGACTAAGTGGTTTCACAAGTAAACAAGCATTTACAATGTAATAGGTCTCGCAACTGCGAGTTTTGGAGCTATTGGCATTGTAAATGGCAATGCCTATTATAAAAATGTTAAAGGCATTGTCATTTACAATACCAAAATCAACTCCTATTGCATTGCAGTTCGTGAAGCGGGCGCCGCGATCATTCAAAGTAAAAAAAAAAGAAAGCACCCGGTGTCCCTGAAGCAGGCGCCATGCTCATGACTAAAGTTAATTAAAAAAATAATGACCCGAGCGCGGTGTCCCTGAAGCGGGCGCCGCGCTCAGTATTAAAGTTAGAAATTTTAAAAAACAGAGCGCGGAGTCCCTGAAGCAGGGGCCGCACTCAACATGCAAATACGACAAAATAAAGCAGCCGCCATTGTCCCCATCAGTGTCAATAACAAAAATAGTGCTCACTCACTAGATAAAGCAGTCCGTGTAACGTGCCAAGTAAAAGGTCCAGTCCTTATGGGCGGTAACATATGGCGACAAGGCGGTAACAAGGAGGGACTAACAAGCCTCATAATAAATCGGAAGCCAGCATTTACCAAGGACAATGACACCAGCTAATGAAAAATATGGGAGTAGAGTGGGCGAGGCTTCCACAGCATACTCTACTACAGCATGCTTCGCAGAGCAAGCAGCGCATGCGCGCTGCCTCTAGGATCGACCTAAAAAGTGTTCTGTTAGTGGAGCAAGTATAAGGTTGAGTGGTGAAAGAGGCAGCGAGCAAGGGATGATTTATCTAGCTGTGGTGAGTGAGGAAGAACAGTGCCACTGGGTGATCTGTGGTGAAAGGGTGTTTAGTGGATGTAGTTAAGTGGTTTCAGAAACTGATTTTGTGATTGGCTGTGGATAAGTGATGTTACAGAGCAGCAAATTATGTCATGTGGCTCTGGACTAGGCTTTAGTATGTGTGGGCAGTTGCTATAGCACAGTGGGGAAGGTAAAATGGCAATGTATGGGTGTGAGTAGCGGTATACGTGGGTACCATTGCGTACCGTGTGGCAAATATCACTGGGGAAGGTTTTACGAGTAATGATAAGAATGACTGCAGATGAGTGCTATTGTGAGTAAGTTGTATTATAAGCGGCAATGGAAAGTTGATGGCGAGTGCGGTTGGGTAGGAAAATGTATAGGGAGCCCACTGAGAGAGGACAAGGGAAATATAGGGGTGTGGGGAAAGGTTTTAAGTTTTTGGCGAAAAGACAACTAAATGTTGTGTGTGGACAAGGTTGGTGGAAGTCTTGTGAATGGGAAGAACATGCCAAGGATGTTGCTTTTGATAGGTGCAGAAATGCCAGACGACTGCTGTTGGCTTGGTTTGTGTCAACGAATGAATTAGAGTTGCCAACCTGAGAACAGTGATTTAGAAAAAGAAAGCTCAGGATATGAGATTACAACACAATCCTTGGCTCATGAGTGAGCCACAAAAAACGCTCAGGGTGGTGAGATTGTATATATTGTATTTCACTCTTCAGAGTTGATGTACAGCTTTACACATATGAATAGCAAATATTCAAACAGATCAAAAGTTATTAAAGATGTGGCAACGTGTTCTTGCACAGAGCAATGTCCTTCGCAAATTGACTGATCATCTTTTTATTGCTTACTGCAATAGTTGGTTGGTAAACCGGTATTAATCAGGGAAAATATTTGCCCAGACAGTATTACCATGTGTGAAAATTACAAAACTATAAATTCTATCACAAAACGTGCTGCACAATTCAGTCAACCCTGCTGCATAATGTGGCCCTCCCAAAGGTAAAGTCCAGTGACCCTGGAGGCCTTCAAGGTAAGACCACCATGGAGGGTAGAAATCAAAACAGAAGGCAGTGTTGGTAAACTTACAGCATGGTGATGCACGATGCAGAACATCCAACATACCCCTTGGCACATTTATGAAGCTATCCCTTCAAACGGCCTAGTCTATAGGTGCTAATGACAGGCCCTTTGAACATATGTGACTTGTATAACACAAACCTAGCTACAAAACACTGGAGCACAGTGCTAGATGGGAGTCGGGGGAGAGGTTTACATTAGGTACAGCAGACGTGAACAGGACATGAGCTTCAAAGGGTGAGGTTATTCTTACCAGACTTCATATCATGATATTCATTAGCTTAATTTTGTAATGATGAGAGGCTGAGTGAGAGGTTTGGTTTACGTAAAGACCTCTGCAGTGGCTGCATTCGTCCAAACACTATCAGGTCGGATTGGTAAAAGAAAATGAAAATGTTACAAAACAGGCCTCTAAACTCACCAATGTCGATGCCTACAAAATCAAAACACTGCTCCTAAAATAGTGGGTGGGGGGCTTTCACAACCAAGAGATGCATAGAAGACCAGTCATTCAAAAGCCTTACTACATCAGGATGCTTCACAACTTCAAACCATGACAGCATCAGTCAGAATATTGAAAAATCAACAACTCAGTACATCACTACAATCAGCGTAGAGAACTACAAAATCCGGACACTCACAAAAGGTGGACTTTTACAGCAGAACTCTGGGGTGAAACATTGCCACCCTTAATCTCCAGTGCTCTTGATCCAGCGACTTTCACATGCTTCAAATTCATATATTGAAGTGCCTAGAGGCAAAACAGTTTAAAGTGTGTGCCACATACAAGAAAACATACCTACAAACATGGCTCTCATAAGACACTTGAAGTGTGTGATTCTTAGAAAGTATGCAGCAAGACACTAACAAAAGCCTGTGCACAAATGATTGCAAACTTTTTTTAAACATACATTCTCATTGTTAGAAATGGGTCTCTAGTTGGCAGTGGTTTGCACCCTGTCAAGTAGGGACCCTCACTCTAGTCAGGGTAAGGGAGTCACCCAGCTAAGATAACCTCTGCTCACCCCTTGGTAGCTTGGCACGAGCAGTCAGGCTTATCTCAGAGGCAATGTGTAAGGCATTTCTACATACACCCACAGTAACACACTGAAAACACTACAAACGGAGTCCACGACAGTTTAGAAAAATAGCTAATATTTAACTGAATAAAACAAAACCAATACGACAAAAATCCAACATACAAAAGACAAGATATCACTTTTAAAAAGATTACTGTAAAAATGTAGTTTCTAGAAAACAATAGATCGTTAGGGGCTATTTTGACGTTGTGGCAGGTACTAATCCAACAGTTGGGCACCGACCGCGAGGAAGCACGTGCTGGCTATGGAGTCACACAGACCCACAGTAACAATACCTTGGAAACTGTAGGAGAGTAGGATCTGCTTCACATGGGTACCCCCACTTTTTGCTGATGTTTCACTGTTTTTCGACATTAGTCTGGCTGGGGCCCTGCTAATCAGAACCCCAGCCTAGCTGCTTCCTCTCTAAAATGGTTTCCATGTGCCTTAGGCACATCACTGATTGGAATCTGGAGTGCCCTTATAAGTCCCTAGTATATGGTATACTATGTACCAAGGGCATAGGTACCTCAGAGGCCTACCAGGGGCTGCAGCATGTATTATGCCACCCCTGGAAGGCCATACAAACTGACACCACAGGTCTGCTACTGCAGCCTGGGTAAGGTGGTGCATGCACCCCTTACTGTGATATAGGTTACCTATATCACTAAATACATACACACTTATAAACCTATAAGTCACTCCTAAGGCAGGCCTTATCAATCCTAAAGGCAGAGTGCATGGTTCCTATGTGAGAGGGTGCCCCTGCATGAGCAGGGCCCCTCTGCAGCGTTCGGAGACCCTTCTCTGATGCTGTTTGTAGTGCAGCCTGACCATATACTCTTAAGCGCATTATAACCTTGCGTTAAATGCTAACTTTGGAATGGCTGCACCTAAACATGTCGTGTTTGGTGTCAAACATCTTGGAATACTACCCCCGCCAATTCTGGCAGCGGGGGTAGCATTCCACCCTTCTAGAGGGAAAGACATGTTAACTCTGGCTAGCCCGGTAACTTCTTTCCAAAGCCCTGGCATCACAAAATGGATGCTGCTGCCACAGACACGAGTCTGGCCTCCTGCTGCTGGACGAAACTCCGGCAGGGGAGGCCTGGACAATAGGTTTCCTGTCCCAGGGAGGTGTGACCACCTCCCAGACAGGATAATGTGTATTGGGGCTGGGCGGGAGCACTTTCGGGTGCTTTGAAGTCCTGCACTGGGGGCACACTTGGTGTCCCTGTGCATACCCCAGTTCAAACCGGATTAGGGGCTTGCAGCCCCTGCTTTGGCGCGAACTGGACAAAGGGAAAGGGGTGTAGCCACCCCTCTGCCCTGACCCACCCATAGGTGGGGCCACAGAGTAGTCCAACCCCTAAACTTGGTATAAGTATAGGAACCCAGTCCTTAGGACTTTAGATTATCCCTGGACGAAACTCTGAAACAGAATCCTGGACCTTCGACGCTCTACTCAAGATTAGAGGACAGAAGAATCTCCCTTGGGGTCAAGGAGTGACTCCCCTGCTTGGCAGGCACCAAAGACGCATCTGTCCGGTCTGCATTTCTGAAGCTCCCGTCGGACGCCGGAGTCTTCGCATCACCAGAGGTGGATTGTCAGACTTCCCCGAGGCTACCCTGAGTCCCCAGCAAACCTGAGGCCCGTAGCTATCGTGGGTGACGTGAGACTGTGACCCCTGGACACCGAGCACATTTGCAAGTGCATCCTCTTCTGGGTCTCCCACAAACTCCTGCTTTGGGCTCCGAGTAGCCCTAGCCTCCAGCACCAACTGCACCGAAGATCACTGGCCTCCACTCCACGAGTGTCCTGTGAGCCAGCTCCACGGGCGACGTCTCGAGGCTCCTTTGCGGTCGCTAGCCCGTTGGCTAGTAGCCCTTAACGAAGGCCAATCTTTTTCTTCTTGGGCATCCTGGTTGCTCCAGGCCTGCCCTCACTTACCCTTGCTGGGTGAGTTCCCCAGACCTTGCTGGTCTGCACCATCGACGATCTTCATCTTCATCGAGACTTGCCGTTGCCAAGGCTTGTTGGGTCCAATCCGGTCGCCGACACCTCAGCACTCGACAGACATCGTGTACCAGCACGAATCCTGCTCCTAGTTGCCGACAACGCCTCCTGGACCTCGTGGCTGAAGAGTCAAGACGACCGTCAACGCACCTGAAGCACTCGACATCGGTGGGCATCTGTCCATCGCCTTCCTGGTCATTGGCTAGTGACCCAGACTCTGTCCCCTCTGCTTTCAGGTTCTTCAGATCTCCGATCCACTCTTGGATCCACCCGGACACTTTCCACTTGGTCGCCAGCAGCACTTTGCAGCAGATCGCCATTCAAATCGACGACGAAACCCGACCCCGAAAGGCACCTATGCACCCGGCTTCCCTGGGTGAGGTAACACGAGTACTCCGGTGCTCCCGTGGGTAGAGACTCTTCAAAGTACTAGTTCTCAAAGGGTTTGCTCCAAGTCCTCCTTTAAGTGTCCCTTTTCTTTAATTTCCTGATCGCGACTTTCTCCATAGAAGTCAACGGCGTATCGCGGTTGTGTATTTACACTGCACGCGTCCCCCGTGGGTCCCCTGTGTCACTACCTTGGGTGGTTCCTTGTGGTCCAAGCACTTCTAGAGGCTCTAGGCCTAGTGTCTAGTTCAGTTGTGGTTCTTATACCACTTTATTGGTATATGGTTTGGTACGCCCTAGGGCCCAAACGTGTATTTGTGCTATTACTGTGTTTAAATAACTTCTAACTTATGTACTTCGAACTCTAGCCTCATAAAGAGACTAGAGGGGTGTGTTTAGCAATAAATACATATATTTTGAATATATACCTGGTGTGGTGCTCTTTCATTTGATCACTCAAGAGATTATAGACTGGTAAAACAAGCTGCTTTACATTCCTTCAAGACTTAGCCTGAAGGCTGCTCTCCATAGCTACCACTAGGATAGCTTTCAATAAGGTTGTCTTTAACCTATCTCCAATAAGGGGTTGTTTGGACTGAGTGCAAGGTGCCCACTATAATTAGTGGACAGCATATACCAGGCCAACTTCTCACATTGGTGTGCAGCGTGTGGGATTCCAGCTTGCTATTGTTTTACCAGATAATCTCAATTGAATTGATCAACTGAAAACCACTAAAGGTACCTAAGGTACATATAATTTAAGCTTAGAATACAGTAAGTTCTACTGAACTTAGAGTTGTGTGTTAAGGGATAGCACAACCCTTTCTACAACTCAAGAGAGTTTAGTAGGCCACACTAGAGTAGGTAGTGCATACACCACACTAGTAATGTCTTTAAGGGTAGGATCTAAAGAATCCTTGCAGGAAGCCACTGAGCTTCCACCCTCCAAGTATGATACACTCCCATTCTTGGAATTGAGAGCATTATGTAACTTGAGAAAAATAAAGACAGGCCAAAGTCCACCACCCAACACCTTAAGGAGTTGTTGGTAGCTTATGACCTTAGTAAGCCCTTGGGGACTGAAGGGGTAGGAGCAGAGGGTGGGGCAGAAGAGGAGGATGGGGCCAGGGGTAGAAATACCCCCAGCCCCCCCTCTGAAACTGGCCAGGAGGGTGACAATGGCTCTGACCTTGATAACCCAATCCCTCCTGAGGAAGATGAAGAGGATGATCAGGATGATGCCCTCTTTGTCCCCCCAGGAAGGATTATGAGTGTGCCCAGGAAGTCTAGATCTCCTTCTCAGGAGTCTAACCACTCTGGCACCTCAATAGGGAGCTCTGTCTCATCTCATAGGAGGGAATCCTCTCATGAGAGAAGAAAGAGGCTGATTCAATATGAGGAAGCTCAGCTTGAACTCAGAAGGAAGCAAGTAGCCTTAGACAGGGAGTCCCTAGATCTCTTTAGAGAGAAAAGAAAGTTGGGACTAGAGTCCCATGGTGGCAGCCATGTCCCTAGAGATAGGGAAAGGTCCTATGACCATAGGAACCTGAGCAAGATTGTCCCTCCCTATCAGAATGGGGATGACATCCACAAGTGGATAACTGATCTAGAGAGGGCCTGTAAAGTACAGAAGGTCCCTCAGGAGCAGTGGGCAGCAATCTTGTGGCTCTCCTTTGCAGAAAAAGGTAGAGATAAGCTCCTCACTGTTAGAGAGGAGGATGCTGATAATTACAAGGTCTTGAAGAGTGCTCTTATTGATGGGTTTGGCCTAACCACTGAACAGTACAGGTTGAAGTTCAGAGATACCCAAAAAGCACAAACTCAAGACTGGGTAGACTATGTGGATTGTTCTGCCAAGGCTCTGGAAGGCTGGTTGATGGGCAGTAAGGTGTGTGACTTCTCAGGATTGTACAATCTGATAATGAGGGAGCAGATTCTTAATAACTGTCAAAATCAGCTGTTGCATCAATACCTGGTAGACTCTGATCTGACCTCTCCCCAAGAATTGGGAAAGAAGGCAGACAAATGGGTCAGAACCAGGGTGAAGCAGAAGGTACAGAACCAAGGTGGGGAAACCAAGAAGCAAGATGCTAAGAACTCTGAAAAGGGTGGGGAGAAGGGTAAAAATCAAAAGTCTTCATCAGGCCCCCAAAAATCTTCTTCAGGTGGGGATTCACAGTCTACAAAAGGGAAAGGCCAAAGAAAACCATGGTGCAAGGTCTGTAAGCAAAAGACCCACTGGACCAGTGATTGCACCAAGTCCAAAGACTCAAGTCCAGCACCCACCAATGCCCCTAAGGCACCTGTTCCCCCTAGTACAGTTGGTGGGAGTGCTCCAGCCAAGGGTTTAGTAGGGTTCACCCTGGGTACTGAGTTAGGCTCTGACCTAGTCAGAGAACTGACTCAGGCTGTGTTAGTCTGTGATGGAGGCATGGATGTGACCTCCTCTGTGAGTCCCAGTAATCTGGGCAAGTACAGACAACAGCCTTTAATCAATGGACATGAGGCTTTGGCATTTAGGGACACAGGGGCAAGTGTCACAATGGTGACACAAGACCTTGTGAATCCTGGGCAAGTTATACTTGGTGAGATGTACCAAGTGACCAATGCTAGCAATGTCAGAACAGACCATACTCTGGCAGTTGTTAACTTCTCCTGGGGAGGGGTAACTGGCCTTAAGAAGGTTGTGGTGAGTGCAAACCTACCAGTCGAATGCTTGCTTGGCAATGACTTAGAGACTTCTGCTTGGGCAGAAGTGGAGCTCAGGACCCATGCAGAAATGCTGGGGATCCCTGCAGATGTGTTTGCTGTGACCAGGTCACAAGCCAAAATGTCTAGCACTGAACAGGCCTTGGATTCTGGAAGAATGGACCAAGTGCCTTCCAAGAGGAGGAGTAGTAGGGTCAAGGCAGTGCCTTCCCCCTTGGCTCAGGAGGAAGATCAGTCCCTTGAGGGGGATGATCTCAGTCCTGAAGAAGGAACTGTCCCAGAGGAACTTGGACCTGACCAGGTTGAGTTCTTGGGGACAGGGGGACCTTCTAGGGCAGATCTGAGACAGGAGCAGCAGAGCTGCCCCTCCCTTGAACCCCTCAGACAGCAAGCTGCTGCTGAGGCTGCTGGGAAAGCTAGTGGTCCCCATACAGTGTATTGGGATGATGGACTCCTGTACTCAGAGAGTAGAGACCCCAAGCCTGGTGCTACCAGGAGGTTGGTTATACCTCTGAAGTTCAGGGGCTTCCTATTGACCCTAGCCCATGATATTCCCTTGGCAGGTCACCTGGGCCAGAACAAGACTTGGGACAGAATTGTCCCTCACTTTCACTGGCCCCACATGTCTGAAGACACCAAGGAGTTTTGTCGCTCCTATGTAACCTGCCAGGCCAGTGGCAAGGCAGGTGGCACTACAAAGGCCCCCCTGATACCACTACCTGTGGTGGGGTGCCCTTTGAAAGGGTAGGGATTGACATTGTTGGTCCCATGGATCCCCAAACAGCATCTGGGCACAGGTTTATCCTGGTGGTAGTGGATCATGCCACCAGGTACCCAGAAGCTATTCCCCTCAGGACCACTACAGCACCTGTGGTGGCAAGGGCCCTCCTGGGAATTTTCTCAAGAGTGGGCTTTCCTAAGGAGGTAGTATCAGACAGGGGTGCTAACTTCATGTCTGGGTACTTAAACGCAATGTGGAAGGAGTGTGGAGTGACTTATAAGTTCACCACACCCTATCACCCACAATGCAATGGTTTAGTTGAGAGATTCAACAAAACCTTGAAGGGCATGATTAAAGGGCTCCCAGAAAAGCTTAGGCGAAGATGGGACATACTCTTGCCCTGCCTTTTATTTGCATATAGGGAGGTGCCTCAGAAGGGGTTGGTTACAGCCCTTTTGAACTTCTGTTTGGCCACCCTGTGAGGGGTCCACTGTGCTTGGTGAAGGAAGGATGGGAGTTACCTCTCAAGCCCCCAAAGCAAGACATAGTGAACTATGTACTTGGTCTCCGCTCCCGGATGGCTGAGTATATGAAAAAGGCAACCAAAAACCTTGAGGCTAGCCAGGAACTTCAAAAGGCCTGGCATGACCAAAAGGCTGTTCTGACTGTTTACCAGCCAGGACAGAAGGTGTGGGTGTTGGAGCCAGTGGCCCCAGCAGCTCTCCAAGACAAATGGAGTGGACCCCACACTATTGTTGAGCAGAAGGGTGAGGTTACCTACTTAGTAGACCTAGGAACACCCAGGAGTCCCCACAGGGTTCTCCATGTCAACAGGTTAAAACCATATGTGGACAGGGCAGACATGGGCTTGCTCATGGCTACTGATGAAGGGCAGGAGGAAGAGAGTGACCCACTCCCTGACCTGCTCTCACAGAACCCTGACGATGGGTCAGTAGATGGTGTAGCCTTGGCAGGCAGCCTCACTACCCAGCAACAAACTGATTGTAGACAAGTGCTCAATCAGTTTAGACATATGTTTTCACTGACACCCAGTCAGACCACCTGGTGCACTCATGAAGTGGACACTGGGGACAGTCTGCCTATTAAAAATAAGATTTATAGGCAACCTGACCATGTCAGGGACTGTATCAGGACTGAAGTCCAGAAAATGTTGGAATTGGGAGTTATTGAACCCTCAGATAGCCCTTGGGCTAGTCCAGTGGTCCTTGTGCCAAAACCTCACACCAGTGGTGGAAAAAGAGAGATGAGGTTTTGTGTGGACTACAGGGGTCTCAATGCAGTCACTAGGACTGATGCCCATCCAATACCAAGGGCAGATGAGCTCATAGATACTTTGGCCTCAGCCAAATATCTCAGCACATTTGACTTGACAGCTGGCTACTGGCAGATCAGACTAGCTGATACTGCAAAGCCCAAAACAGCATTCTCAACCCCTAGTGGGCATTATCAATTTGTGGTAATGCCCTTTGGTCTGAAGAATGCACCTGCCACTTTCCAGAGGTTGGTGAATACAGTTCTCACAGGTCTGGAAGCCTATAGTGCAGCATATCTAGATGATATTGCTGTCTTTAGCTCCACCTGGGAGGATCACCTGGTCCACCTCAGGAATGTTTTACAGGCCCTGAAAAGGCAGGCCTGACTATCAAGGCCACTAAGTGCCAGATAGGGCAGAGTCAGGTTGTGTACCTGGGCCACCTTGTGGGTGGAGGCCAGGTTCAACCTTTGCAGAGCAAGATCCAGACTATCATGGACTGGACTGCTCCCACTACCCAGACTCAGGTGAGAGCCTTCTTAGGCCTGACTGGGTACTATGGGAGATTTGTCAAGGGGTATGGATCAATAGTGACACCCCTGAATGACTTAACTTCTAAGAAAATGCCCAAAAGGTTCAGTGGACAGTTAGCTGTCAAAAGGCATTTGATGACCTGAAGCAGGCCATGTGCACTGCTCCCATTCTACAGAGTCCTGATTACTCCAAGAAGTTAATTGTTCAAACTGATGCATCTGAATTGGGGGTAGGGGCTGTACTGTCACAATTGAATGAAGAAGGTCAGGATCAGCCAGTAGCTTTCATTAGCAGAAGGCTGACCCCTAGAGAGAAACGTTGGTCAGCCATAGAGAGGGAGGCCTTTGCTGTGGTCTGGGCTCTGAAGAAGTTGAGGCCATACTTGTTTGGTACACACTTCCTGGTTCAGACAGACCATAAGACCCTCTTATGGCTAAAACAAATGAAGGGTGAAAACCCCAAACTGCTTAGGTGGTCCATTTCCCTACAGGGGATGGACTTTACAGTGGAACATAGACCTGGGAGTAACCATGCCAATGCAGAAGGACTCTCTAGGTACTTCCACTTAGACCATGAAGACTTAACTGGGCAAGGTTAGTTTAATGTCCCTACGTTTGGGGGGGTTGTGTAGGAGAGTAGGATCTGCTTCACATGGGTACCCCCACTTTTTGCTGATGCTTCACTGTTTTTCGACATTAGTCTGGCTGGGGCCCTGCTAATCAGAACCCCAGCCTAGCTGTTTCCTCTCTAAAATGGTTTCCATGTGCCTTAGGCACATCACTGATTGGAATCTGGAGTGCCCTTATAAGTCCCTAGTATATGGTATACTATGTACCAAGGGCATAGGTACCTCAGAGGCCTACCAGGGGCTGCAGCATGTATTATGCCACCCCTGGAAGGCCATCCAAACTGACACCACAGGTCTGCTACTGCAGCCTGGGTAAGGTGGTGCATGCACCCCTTACTGTGATATAGGTTACCTATATCACTAAATACATACACACATATAAACCTATAAGTCACTCCTAAGGCAGGCCTTATCAATCCTAAAGGCAGAGTGCATGGTTCCTATGTGAGAGGGTGCCCCTGCATGAGCAGGGCCCCTCTGCAGCGTTCGGAGACCCTTCTCTGATGCTGTTTGTAGTGCAGCCTGACCATATACTCTTAAGCGCATTATAACCTCGCGTTAAATGCTAACTTTGGAATGGCTGCACCTAAACATGTCGTGTTTGGTGTCAAACATCTTGGAATACTACCCCCTCCGCCAATTCTGGCGGCGGGGGTAGCATTCCACCCTTCTAGAGGGAAAGACATGTTAACTCTGGCTAGCCCGGTAACTTCTTTCCAAAGCCCTGGCATCACAAAATGGATGCTGCTGCCACAGACACGAGTCTGGCCTCCTGCTGCTGGACGAAACTCCGGCAGGGGAGGCCTGGACAATAGGTTTCCTGTCCCAGGGAGGTGTGACCACCTCCCTAGACAGGATAATGTGTATTGGGGCTGGGCGGGAGCACTTTCGGGTGCTTTGAAGTCCTGCACTGGGGGCACACTTGGTGTGTTTCTCACTAAGGGGTTATAAAAAGAGGAGTGAATATAAGCATCCACATCACCACTCCAGAATATGTACCTCACACAAAATAATGGGACGCTAATTATTACAACAAAAACTACAGATTATGTGTACGGGGAAAAGGGAAGTCATTATCTTAAAGACGAGAACCCTCACTCACCCAAGGGTGACATGCTTCATCATTGGGTCCCCTCTTACACACTGCGACCGCAAGGTACACAGTATGGGCTACAGCTCTCCCTCTGGAGAGGAGCGTGAGGTGTTTACTGATATTCCCAATGTAAGCGATTGGGGTGAGGGGCAGAGTGCAAAAGAAAAACTAATAGTGTGTTAAAACTAGCTCATGGGTGACTAAACTCAATTTATTCCATGTCCCCATAGACTAGGGTTAAAAGGTCAGTGATATATAGGACTGAATGTCCTATTCATCAAAGGTCAACATGTTTCTGCCAAATGACCAACAAGGTTCGCGGCATTCATCAGGACCTAAAGCAATGTCACTCTGCTGAACTTAGATAAAAATAAAAATAAATATAAAATGTATAAACACCATACTTAATTGTCATGGTTATTCTGACATGGTACCAGCTGCAGTCCGGTCCAATGTCTAGAAAAGATAAACAATCTTGTCAGTTACATCAATATAATATACCAATGTAACACCCTTAACACCACACACGTGATAAAACCACACACGTGATCAAGAGCGTACAAGCACTTTTAAATAAAAATACATAGACTCACCTAGGCGGTAATATAATTTTACCTCCACCTTATGGGAGTTTCTACCTTAGATCACAGATTTCTGAGGGAGTAAAAAACTGGAATTTAAACTCTGATTTCGACAATACATCATGTAAAACTGCTGTCTGTCTCTTCGCTGTTATACATAAGAAACAGGGATGTAATATGTCGAAACTAATAGTCTCGTTTCGACAGCACATTATACAAAACTGTGTTCAGCCTCTTAGCTGTTATACATATCAAACAGGGATATGTTATGCTTTAAATAGTGTAATAAGTAATACTGCCGCACCCTGGTTATAATGAAACACCATATGTCCTCAATGCCATGCAAAATAGTTATCTTTTGTATGAAACCAGTAGTTTTTTGGGGCTCAATCTTGACCCCAAGTTCAAAATTACTACCGTTACGTGAGGATATCTATTCTCCAAGCGTGGCAAAACTCGAGTGTCCGTTACAGGAACACTCCACACTCCACACTCCACACAAATATCCACATTTTTTTATGTTTCACGAGCAGTAATAACACCGGGAACAAAAATGCCCCGAGTTCAAGTCGCAAAATATGCAAACAAGCATATGTCTCCCGAGGGTGACAAAACTCGAGTACTAAATACACACACACTCAATCCTCTCAACTACAAAGTTGTCAATAGCCAAAAGTACGTTGAGCAATCTTCAATAGTGCGTAAGCTATCCTTTACCTCTAGTTCCTCTGTGTCCTCAATATGCGGCAGAAATCAAGGGGAAAGAGCGTTTTACCGCGCTGTGTTTATAGGCGGAAAGCGTCAATATGGGAGTATCCTAACCCGGAAGTAACCATACAAACTTCCGGGTCAGGTGGCTCATGGGAATTGTAGTGTGCACTAGTCCCGATGTCCATGCAGAACCCGTTTGCACATATTGCTTATGCACATCAACAAACAGCAACATGCGTGCGTGCACAGTGGCATACAGATAGTATACATTACCAACCAATCTCCACTCAAAAAGGGCTCGCTGCAATATGAACCGCACGCACACTTCAAAGCAACCCAACAAATGTGATCCTTCCAGACCAACATGCAAGAAAGCAGTGCACGCCACCAACCTGCACTGGGGGCACACTTGGTGTCCCTGTGCATACCCCAGTTCAAACCGGATCAGGGGCTTGCAGCCCCTGCTTTGGCGCGAACTGGACAAGGAAAGGGGTGTAGCCACCCCTCTGCCCTGACCCACCCATAGGTGGGGCCACAGAGTAGTCCAACCCCTAAACTTGGTATAAGTATAGGAACCCAGTCCTTAGGACTTTAGATTATCCCTGGATCGAAACTCTGAAACAGAATCCTGGACCTTCGATGCTCTACTCAAGATTAGAGGACAGAAGAATCTCCCTTGGGGTCAAGGAGTGACTCCCCTGCTTGGCAGGCACCAAAGACGCATCTGTCCGGTCTGCATTTCTGAAGCTCCCGTCGGTCGCCAAAGTCTTCGCATCACCAGAGGTGGATTCTGAGACTTCACCGAGGCTACCCTGAGTCCCCAGCAAAGCTGAGGCCCGTACCTATCGTGGGTGACGTGAGACCGTGACCCTTGGACACGGAGCACATTTGCAAGTGCATCCTCTTCTGGGTCTCCCACGAAGTCGTGCTTTGGGCTCCGAGTAGCCCTAGCCTCCAGCACCAACTGCACCGAAGATCACTGGCCTCCACTCCACGAGTGTCCTGTGAGCCAGCTCCACGTGCGACGTCTCGAGGCTCCTTCGCGGTCGCTAGCCCGTTGGCTAGTAGCCCTTAACGAAGGCCAATCTTTTTCTTCTTGGGCATCCTGGTTGCACCAGGCCTGCTCTCACTTACCCTCGCTGGGTGAGTTCCCCAGACCTTGCTGGTCTGCACCATCGACGATCTTCATCTTCATTGAGACTTGCCGTTGCCAAGGCTTGTTGGGTCCAATCCGGTCGCCGACACCTCAGCACTCGACAGACATCGTGTACCAGCCCGAATCCTGCTCCTGGTCGCTGACAACGCCTCCTGGACCTCGTGGCTGAAGAGTCAAGACGACCGTCAACGCACCTGAAGCACTCGACATCGGTGGGCATCTGTCCATCGCCTTCCTGGTCACTGGCTAGTGACCCAGACTCTGTCCCCTCTGCTTTCAGGTTCTTCAGATCTCCGATCCACTCTTGGATCCACCCGGACACTTTCCACTTGGTCGCCAGCAGCACTTTGCAGCAGATCGCCATTCAAATCGACGACGAAACCCGACCCCGAAAGGCACCTATGCACCCGGCTTCCCTGGGTGAGGTAACACGAGTACTCCGGTGCTCCCGTGGGTAGACTCTTCAAAGTACTAGTTCTCAAAGGGTTTGCTCCAAGTCCTCCTTTAAGTGTCCCTTTTCTTTAATTTCCTGATCGCGACTTTCTCCATAGAAGTCAACGGCGTATCGCGGTTGTGTATTTACACTGCACGCGTCCCCCGTGGGTCCCCTGTGTCACTACCTTGGGTGGTTCCTTGTGGTCCAAGCACTTCTAGAGGCTCTAGGCCTAGTGTCTAGTTCAGTCGTGGTTCTTATACCACTTTATTGGTATATGGTTTGGTACGCCCCTAGGGCCCAAACGTGTATTTGTGCTATTACTGTGTTTAAATAACTTCTAACTTATGTACTTCGAACTCTAGCCTCATAAAGAGACTAGAGGGGTGTGTTTTAGCAATAAATACATATATTTTGAATATATACCTGGTGTGGTGCTCTTTCATTTGATCACTCAAGAGATTATAGACTGGTAAAACAAGCTGCTTTACATTCCTTCAAGACTTAGCCTGAAGGCTGCTCTCCATAGCTACCACTAGGATAGCTTTCAATAAGGTTGTCTTTAACCTATCTCCAATAAGGGGTTGTTTGGACTGGTGCAAGGTGCCCACTATAATTAGTGGACAGCATATACCAGGCCAACTTCTCACAGAAACGATTAAAACAAAGACGTTGCACAGCGTTGGGGAGGTGAGGAGTCGCTGGGCTGGTGCCGTGTCGGTTCCTTACTGCTGCGCAGGGGCGGTGATGTGGTGTTGGCGGTGAGGCATCGGTTCCTTATGATGGTGCTGTGTCGATCAGTTCGAGGGGTCACCCACGTCGTATATCGACTCTGCGGTGTTGCAGTTGAGGCACTGGCGATCACAGGCGTCAGGGCTGCAGTGTAAGTTGAGGCAGTGTGTCGTTCTTGTGAGAAGTTGGCCTGGCATATGCTGTCCACTAATTATAGTGGGCACCTTGCACCAGTCCAAACAACCCCTTATTGGAGATAGGTTAAAGACAACCTTATTGAAAGCTATCCTAGTGGTAGCTATGGAGAGCAGCCTTCAGGCTAAGTCTTGAAGGAATGTAAAGCAGCTTGTTTTACCAGTCTATAATCTCTTGAGTGATCAAATGAAAGAGCACCACACCAGGTATATATTCAAAATATATGTATTTATTGCTAAACACACCCCTCTAGTCTCTTTATGAGGCTAGAGTTCGAAGTACATAAGTTAGAAGTTATTTAAACACAGTAATAGCACAAATACACGTTTGGGCCCTAGGGGCGTACCAAACCATATACCAATAAAGTGGTATAAGAACCACGACTGAACTAGACACTAGGCCTAGAGCCTCTAGAAGTGCTTGGACCACAAGGAACCACCCAAGGTAGTGACACAGGGGACCCACGGGAGACGCGTGCAGTGTAAATACACAACCGCGATACGCCGTTGACTTCTATGGAGAAAGTCGTGATCAGGAAATTAGAGAAAAGGGACACTTAAAAGAGGACTTGGACCAAACCCTTTGAGATCTAGGACTTTGAAGAGACTCTACCCACGGGAGCACCGGAGTACTCATGTTACCTCACCCAGGGAAGCCGGGTGCATAGGTGCCTTTCGGGGTCGGGTTTCATCGTCGATTTGAATGGCGATCTGCTGCAAAGTGCTGCTGGCGACCAAGTGAAAAGTGTCCGGGTGGATCCAAGAGTGGATCGGAGTTCTGAAGAACCTGAAAGCAGAGGGGACAGAGTCTGGGTCACTAGCCAGTGACCAGGAAGGCGATGGACAGATGCCCACCGATGTCGAGTGCTTCAGGTGCGTTGACAGTCGTCTTGTCTCTTCAGCCACGAGGTCCAGGAGACGTTGTCGGCGACCAGGAGCAGGATTCGGGCTGGTACACGATGTCTGTCGAGTGCTGAGGTGTCTGCGACCGGATTGGACCCAACAAGCCTTGGCAACGGCAAGTCTCGGTGAAGATGTAGATCGTCGATGGTGCAGACCAGCAAGGTCTGTGGAACTCACCCAGCGAGGGTAAGTGAGGGCAGGCCTGGAGCAACCAGGATGCCAAGTTAGAAAAGGATTGGCCTTCGTTAAGGGCTACTAGCCAACGGGCTAGCGACCGCGAAGGAGCCTCGTGACGCCGCACGTGGATCTGGCTTACAGGACACTCGTGGAGTGGGGGGCCAGTGATCTTCGGTGCAGGTGGTGCTGGAGGCTAGGGCTACTCGGAGCCCAAAGCACGACTTCTTGGGAGACCCAGAAGAGGATGCACTTGCAAATGTGCTCGGTGTCCAGGGGTCACGGTCTCAAGTCACCCACGATAGCCACGGGCCTCAGCTTTGCTGGGGACTCAGGGTAGCCTCGGGGAAGTCTGAGAATCCACCTCTGGTGATGCGATAACTTCGGCGTCCGACGGGAGCTTCAGAAATGCGAACCGGACAGATGCTTCTTTGGTGCCTGCCAAGCAGGGGAGTCACTCCTTGACCCCAAGGGAGATTCTTCTGTCCTCTAATCATGAGTAGAGCGTCGAAGGTCCAGGATTCAGTTTCAGAGTTTCGTCCAGGGATAATCTAAAGTCCTAAGGACTGGGTTCCTATACTTATACCAAGTTTAGGGGTTGGACTACTCTGTGGCCCCACCTATGGGTGGGTCAGGGCAGAGGGGTGGCTACACCCTTTCTCTTTGTCCAGTTCGCGCCAAAGCAGGGGCTGCAAGCCCCTGATCCGGTTTGAACTGGGGTATGCACAGGGACACCAAATGTGCCTCCAGTGCAGGACTTCAAAGCACCCAGAGGGTGCTCCCGCCCAGCCCCAATACACATTATCCTGTCTGGGGAGGTGGTCACACCTCCCTGCAACAGGAAACCTATTGTCCAGGCCTCCCCTGCCGGAGTTTCGTCCAGCAGCAGGAGGCCAGACTTGTGTCTGTGGCAGCAGCATCCATTTTGTGATGCCAGGGCTCTGGAAAGAAGTTACCGGGCAAGCCAGAGTTAACATGTCTTTCCCTCTAGAAGGGTGGAATGCTACCCCCGCCACCAGAATTGGCGGGGGGTAGTATTCCAAGATGTTTGACACCAAACACGACATGTTTAGGTGCAGCCATTCCAAAGTTAGCATTTAACGCGAGGTTATAATGCGCTTAAGAGTATATGGTCAGGCTGCACTACAAACAGCATCAGAGAAGGTTCTCCGAACGCTGCAGAGGGGCCCTGCTCATGCAGGGGCACCCTCTCACATAGGAACCATGCACTCTGCCTTCAGGATTGATAAGGCCTGCCTTAGGAGTGACTTATAGGTTTATATGTGTGTATGTATTTAGTGATATAGGTAACCTATATCACAGTAAGGGGTGCATGCACCACCTTACCCAGGCTGCAGTAGCAGGCCTGTGGTGTCAGTTTGGATGGCCTTCCAGGGGTGGCATAATACATGCTGCAGCCCCTGGTAGGCCTCTGAGGTACCTATGCCCTTGGTACATAGTATACCATATACTAGGGACTTATAAGGGCACTCCAGATTCCAATCAGAGATGTGCCTAAGGCACATGGAAACCTTTTACAGAGAAAGCAGATAGACTGGGGCCCTGAATAGCAGGATCCCAGTCCAACTAAGTCATAAACCAGCAAAACACCATACAAAAAGTGGGGGCAACCATATAGTCAGATTCCACCTTCCTACATAACCCCCCAAACGAAAGGAGATAAGGCTAACCTTGGCCAGTTGAGCCTTCATTGACTAAGTGGCCATATAAGGAAGCACCTGCACTAGCATGGTTGCCCCCTGTCTTATGGTCCACTAAGCAATCCCTCACCCTAAGGGTATGAGAGGGTCTCCACCATGGGGAATCACTACCTGTGGTGTGCTTGGGTAAAGTACAAGGCTGGTGAGCTGTCTGAGTAGGAAAGTGAGGCCCTAGGAATTTTGGTCTCAGCTTCCTCAGATCACTGGTCCCCATGTATGCCTGTCTTTCCATGACTGAGTTGCACTTTGCTCTAAGGGTCAACCTTTGGCTGCCTACAGCTGGGGGTTGGGTCCCTTTGGATGGACTACTGGAGGGACATGGCAGGTTTGGAACCTTCTGGTCCCAGGTTTGCCCTTGCCTACCAGAGTCCTTCTGGGGAGGTCCCTACATAAAGGTATGGGGGATCCCTCAGTGTGTAGAGGAGTTTTCACCTGGCTAGGGCTACTAGCCTGGGTGCCCCTAATCTGCTGATGGGGGGTTCCTCTGGACAGGGGGCCCTGGGGGTCCACTGACCTCCCTGACCTCTGCAGCCCTGGGCTGACTGAGGCAGGGTAGAGAGGGGCAGGTTACCTCTCCAGACTGGGTACCACCTTGGAAGGGTCCTCTGCCATCAGGGGTGTGGCCAGGCCAGGCCTGACTACCTCTGTGGCAGTTCCTTCACTAGGGGTAGGGTCAGTTCCCTGAGGAGGCTGACCCTTACCTACTGTCTGGGGGGAAGAAGACTTCTCTTCAACCCTTGTGCTCTCTTTTGGGGGAGAGTGGGCCATTCTTCCAGGCTCCATCTCTCCAAAATTTTGGGCTGGGGCTGTGGCCATCACAGCCCCACTAACCTTTACAGGGACACCCAACATCCTGAGATGGGTTTGGTGTTCAACTTCAGCCCAGGCTGAAATTTCCAGATCATTGCCCATCAGGCAATCTACAGGTAAGGTGGGGGACACTGCCACTCTTTTTGGGCCTGTGACCCCCTCACAGCTGAGATTGACTATGGCCATGGGGTGATCTGTTCTGACACCATCAATGTTGGTCACCTGGTAGTTAAACTCAGGTAAAAGCTGGTGAGGGGGACTAGTTTCTCTGCCACCATGGTGACACTAGCCCCTGTGTCCCTAAATGCCACAGCTTTCTGACCATTAATCATTGGCTCCAGTCTGTACCTGCCCATTGCTGTGGGACCCATGGTAAAGGTGGCAAATCCTACACCACCATCAGAGTCAGAGGAGTCTGTTGAGGGGTCCCTGTCTAAGCCAGGGCCCACCTCTGTTCCTGTTGCAAAAGCACCTAACTTTTTGGGTGCACTACTCCCAACTGGAGGATTACTACTGGTAGTACCAGGAGGGGGGGTAGTAGTTGCTGGGGGAACATTTTCTTTATTGCCAATCCTGGGGCAACTGGGATCAGATTTCCAGTGCCCAGGCTTTTTACAGACATGGCAATATGGTTTCTTTTCAGGAGAGGAAGGAGTTTGGGACCCACCCCCAGAAGAGGAATTTTGGGGCCCTGTAGTGGACTTATCCTTAGATTTATCCCCACCTTTCTCTTGGGACTTAGTAGAATCTTTCTTCTGGTCACCACCCTGATTTTTAGTCTTTACTCTGGTTCTGACCCATTTGTCTGCCTTCTTTCCCAATTCTTGGGGAGAGGTCAGATCAGAGTCCACCAGATACTGGTGCAAAAGCTGGTTTTGACAATTATTAAGGATCTGCTCCCTCATAATCAAATTGTACAATCCTAAAAAGTCATGCACTTTGTTGCCATGTATCCAACCTTCCAGAGCCTTTGTAGCACAATCTACAAAATCAACCCAGTCTTGAGTCTGAGCTTTTGGGTGTCTCTGAACTTCAACCTATACTGTTCAGTGGTTAGGCCAAACCCATCTATCAGAGCACTCTTCAAGACTGTGTAATTGTCAGCATCCTCTTCTCTTACAGTGAGGAGCTTGTCTCTACCTTTGTCTGCAAAGGAGAGCCACAAGATTGCTGCCCACTGCTTCTGGGGGACCCTCTGAACTTTACAGGCCCTCTCCAGTGCAGTTATCCATTTGTGGATGTCATCCCCACTCTGGTAGGGAGGGACAATCTTGTTTAGGTTTCTATGGTCATAAGACCTTTCCCTATCTTTAGGGATATTGCTGCCACCATGGGACTCTAGTCCCAACTTTTTTCTCTCTTTGTAGAGATCTAGGGGCTCCCTGTCTATAGCCAGTTGCTGTTTTCTGAGTTCAAGCTGAGCTTCCTCATATTGAATCAGCCTCTTTCTTCTCTCATGAGAGGATTCCCTCCTATGAGATGAGACAGAGCTCCCTATGGAGGTGCCAGAGTGGTTAGACTCCTGAGAAGGAGATCTAGACTTTCTGGGCACACTCATAATCCTTCCTGGGGGACAAAGTGGGGATCATCTTGATCATCCTCTTCATCTTCCTCAGGAGGGATTGGATTATCCAGGTCAGGGCCATTGTCACCCTCCTGGCCAGTTTCAGAGGGGGGGCTGGGGGTATTGGTACCCCTGGCCCCTTCCTCCTCTTCTGCCCCACCCTCAGCTCCTACCCCTTCAGTCCCCAAGGGCTTACTAAGGTCATAAGCCACCAACAACTCCTTGAGGTGTTGGGTGGTGGGGCTTTGGCCTGTCCTTATTTTTCTCAAGTTGCATAAAGCTCTCAATTCCAAGAATGGGAGTGTATCATACTTGGAGGGTGGAAGCTCAATGGCTTCCTGCAAGGATTCTTTAGATCCTGCCCTTAAAGACATTACTAGTGTGGTGTGGTGTATGCACTACCTACTCTAGTGTGGCCTACTAAACTCTCTTGAGTTGTAGAAAGGGTTGTGCTATCCCTTAACACACAACTCTAAGTTCAGTAGAACTTACTGTATTCTAAGCTTAAATTATATGTACCTTAGGTACCTTTAGTGGTTTTCAGTTGATCAATTCAATTGAGATTATCTGGTAAAACAATAGCAAGCTGGAATCCTACACGCTGCACACCAATGTGAGAAGTTGGCCTGGCATATGCTGTCCACTAATTATAGTGGGCACTTTGCACCAGTCCAAACAACCCCTTATTGGAGATAGGTTAAAGACAACCTTATTGAAAGCTATCCTAGTGGTAGCTATGGAGAGCAGCCTTCAGGCTAAGTCTTGAAGGAATGTAAAGCAGCTTGTTTTACCAGTCTATAATCTCTTGAGTGATCAAATGAAAGAGCACCACACCAGGTATATATTCAAAATATATGTATTTATTGCTAAACACACCCTCTAGTCTCTTTATGAGGCTAGAGTTCGAAGTACATAAGTTAGAAGTTATTTAAACACAGTAATAGCACAAATACACGTTTGGGCCCTAGGGGCGTACCAAACCATATACCAATAAAGTGGTATAAGAACCACGACTGAACTAAACACTAGGCCTAGAGCCTCTAGAAGTGCTTGGACCACAAGGAACCACCCAAGGTAGTGACACAGGGGACCCATGAGAGACGCGTGCAGTGTAAATACACAACCGCGATACGCCGTTGACTTCTATGGAGAAAGTCGTGATCGGGAAATTAGAGAAAAGGGACACTTAAAAGAGGACTTGGACCAAACCCTTTGAGATCTAGGACTTTGAAGAGTCTCTACCCACGGGAGCACCGGAGTACTCGTGTTACCTCACCCAGGGAAGCCGGGTGCATAGGTGCCTTTCGGGGTCGGGTTTCATTGTCGATTTGAATGGCGATCTGCTGCAAAGTGCTGCTGGCGACCAAGTGAAAAGTGTCCGGGTGGATCCAAGAGTGGATCAGAGTTCTGAAGAACCTGAAAGCAGAGGGGACAGAGTCTGGGTCACTAGCCAGTGACCAGGAAGGCGATGGACAGATGCCCACCGATGTCGAGTGCTTCAGGTGCGTTGACGGTCGTCTTGTCTCTTCAGCCACGAGGTCCAGGAGGCGTTGTCGGTGACCAGGAGCAGGATTCGGGCTGGTACACGATGTCTGTCGAGTGCTGAGGTGTCGGCGACCGGATTGGACCCAACAAGCCTTGGCAACGGCAAGTCTCGGTGAAGATGTAGATCGTCGATGGTGCAGACCAGCAAGGTCTGTGGAACTCACCCAGCGAGGGTAAGTGAGGGCAGGCCTGGAGCAACCAGGATGCCAAGTTAGAAAAGGATTGGCCTTCGTTAAGGGCTACTAGCCAATGGGCTAGCAACCGCGAAGGAGCCTCGTGACGCCGCACGTGGATCTGGCTTACAGGACACTCGTGGAGTGGGGGCCAGTGATCTTCGGTGCAGGTGGTGCTGGAGGCTAGGGCTACTCAGAGCCCAAAGCACGACTTCTTGGGAGACCCAGAAGAGGATGCACTTGCAAATGTGCTCGGTGTCCAGGGGTCACGGTCTCAAGTCACCCACGATAGCCACGGGCCTCAGCTTTGCTGGGGACTCAGGGTAGCCTCGGGGAAGTCTGAGAATCCACCTCTGGTGATGCGATGACTTCGGCGTCCGATGGGAGCTTCAGAAATGCGAACCGGACAGATGCTTCTTTGGTGCCTGCCAAGCAGGGGAGTCACTCCTTGACCCCAAGGGAGATTCTTCTGTCCTCTAATCGTGAGTAGAGCGTCGAAGGTCCAGGATTCAGTTTCAGAGTTTCATCCAGGGATAATCTAAAGTCCTAAGGACTGGGTTCCTATACTTACACCAAGTTTAGGGGTTGGACTACTCTGTGGCCCCACCTATGGGTGGGTCAGGGCAGAGGGGTGGCTACACCCCTTTCCCTTTGTCCAGTTCGCGCCAAAGCAGGGGCTGCAAGCCCCTGATCCGGTTTGAACTGGGGTATGCACAGGGACACCAAATGTGCCCCCAGTGCAGGACTTCAAAGCACCCAGAGGGTGCTCCCGCCCAGCCCCAATACACATTATCCTGTCTGGGGAGGTGGTCACACCTCCCTGCAACAGGAAACCTATTGTCCAGGCCTCCCCTGCCGGAGTTTCGTCCAGCAGCAGGAGGCCAGACTTGTGTCTGTGGCAGCAGCATCCATTTTGTGATGCCAGGGCTCTGGAAAGAAGTTACCGGGCAAGCCAGAGTTAACATGTCTTTCCCTCTAGAAGGGTGGAATGCTACCCCTGCCGCCAGAATTGGCGGTGGGGGAGGGTAGTATTCCAATATGTTTGACACCAAACACGACATGTTTAGGTGCAGCCATTCCAAAGTTAGCATTTAACGCGAGGTTATAATGCGCTTAAGAGTATATGGTCAGGCTGCACTACAAACAGCATCAGAGAAGGGTCTCCGAACGCTGCAGAGGGGCCCTGCTCATGCAGGGGCACCCTCTCACATAGGAACCATGCACTCTGCCTTCAGGATTGATAAGGCCTGCCTTAGGAGTGACTTATAGGTTTATATGTGTGTATGTATTTAGTGATATAGGTAACCTATATCACAGTAAGGGGTGCATGCACCACCTTACCCAGGCTGCAGTAGCAGGCCTGTGGTGTCAGTTTGGATGGCCTTCCAGGGGTGGCATAATACATGCTGCAGCCCCTGGTAGGTCTCTGAGGTACCTATGCCCTTGGTACATAGTATACCATATACTAGGGACTTATAAGGGCACTCCAGATTCCAATCAGAGATGTGCCTAAGGCACATGGAAACCTTTTTACAGAGAAAGCAGATAGACTGGGGCCCTGAGTAGCAGGATCCCAGTCCAACTAAGTCATAAACCAGCAAAACACCATAAAAAAAGTGGGGGCAACCATATAGTCAGATTCCACCTTCCTACAGTGCTCTTCACAAGCAGTGCCCTTAGCTCCGGTGCACACAGCGGCGCGGCCTGTGTGTGAAGTGCTGTCGTTGGAGAGGTTGGGGCTGGGGTGCAAGTCAGGGCAGTGCGTTGTGCACTTCACGAGTGATGCCCTTGGCTCCGGTGAAGGCAGTGGACTCAATGACGAAGTTGGCGTTGATAAGCTGCTGTCGTCAGCAACACCAGGGCTGCAGTGTAAGTCAGGGCAGTGTGTCGTACCCTTGACAAGAGGTGCCCTCGGCTCTGGTGCAGGCAGCGCATCGCTGACTGTGTCGATATTGCTTTTCTTGGGTTGCAGCACCAGCCACACGATTCAAAGGGCCCAGGAACTGGATTTGGCACTGATTGGCAATCATGACTCCCAGAAGAGAAGTCCAGGTGATGCTAGCAAGATGCAGGTGAAGTCTTTGATAGCCCTGAGACTTCATAACAGGAGGCAAGCACACACAAGGCTTTGGAGAACCTTGGAAGCCGGATTCATAAAGCAAAGTCCAGTCCTTTCACTCCCAGGACAGAAGCAACAGCAGCAGGCTAGAATAGCAAAGCACTCAGAAAAGTGGCAGTATCTCCTGGCAGCAATCCAGCTCTTCTTCCTGGCAGAATGTCCTGAGTCCAGAAGTTTTCTGATTTTGGAGTGTCAGAGGTCCAACACTTATACCCCTTTTCTGCTTTTGAAGTAGACAAACTTCAAAGGAAAGTCTTTGTAGTGCACAAGACCCTGGCTCTCCCTGACCTCGCTCCAGATACACTACAGGGGGGTCGAGACAGTTTTGTGTGAGGACAGGCACGACCCCATTCAGGTCTCAGTGACAACTCCTTCCAATACTCTAGCTCTGGAAGACCCATCAGCCTGGTGATGGACCATCGGGATATGCAAGGCACACCTCAGCTTTCTTTGTGTGACTGTCTAGAGTGAATGCACAAGAGCCCAACTGTCAGCCCAACCCCGACGTGGATCCAACAGACAGGCAGAGGCACAGAATGGTTAAGCAAGAAAATGCCCACTTTCTAAAACTGGCAATTTCAAACATGCAATTTAAAAACCAACTTCACCAAAAGATGTATTTTTAGATTGTGAGTTCAGAGACCCCAAACTCCCAATCTCTATCTGCTCCCAATGGGAAATTACATTTAAAAGATATTTCAAGGCAATCCTCATGTTGCCCTATGGGAGAGATAGGCCTTGCAACAGTGAAAAACGAAATTAGTAGTATTTTACTATTAGGACTTTAGGGGTGACTTACATGTAGTAAAAGGGAACGTTTGGGCCTGGCGAGTGGGTGCACCCTGCCAGGTCAAAATGACAGTTTAAACCTGCACACACAGACACTGCAGTGGCAGGCCTGAGACATGTTTGCAAGGCTACTTATGGGACTGGCACAATCAGTGCTGCAGGCCCACTAGGAACATTGACTTACAGGCCATGGGCACACCTGGTGCACTTTACTAGGGATTTATTAGTAAATCAAAAATGCCAATTATGGATAAACCTTTCACCAATACAATTTACACAGGGAGCACTTGCACTTTAGCACTGGTCAGCAGTGGTAAAGTGCCCAGAGTCCTAAAACCAGCAAAAGTTTAATGCAGAACACAGTCAGAAACAGGAAGTCAGAAGCAAAAACACTAGGGAAATCATGCCAAAAGATGCCAGGTCTAATATGTGTCCCCCCAGCTGAAAGTGGGGAGAACTACCCAACCTCATGGGAGTTCTTTCACTAAGGGGCAAGAACCTGGACAGACCATCAGCATTGGCGTGTTCTGTCCCAGGGCGGTGTTCCACCGTAAAATCAATTTCCTGTAGAGTGATGGACCACCTCAACAGTTTTGGGTTCTCACCCCTCATTTCCATCAACCATCTGAAGGGCCTGTGGTTTGTCTGAACCCGGAAGCAAGTCCCAAATAAGTGGGGTCTTAGCTTCTTCAGCGCCCAGACCACAGCAAAAGCTTCCCTTTCAATGGCGCTCTAGCTCTGTTCCTGGGGAAGAAACCTCCTACTAATGAAGGCTACGGGATGTTCTAGGCCCTCTTCGTTCAGCTGTGAAAGCATGGCTCCCACACCATGCTTAGAGGCATCAGTCTGCACCACAAACTCTTTGGAGAAGTCATGAGCCTTGAGCATGGGCGTCATGCACATGGCCTCCTTCAGTGTGTCAAAAGCGGTCTGGCATGCCTCCGTCCAGATCACCTGACATGGCTACTTCCTTGAAGTCAGCTCTGCCAAGGGGGCAGCAATAGTGCCATAGCACTTGACAAATCTGCAGTAGTACCCGGTGAGGCCTAAGAAGGCTCTCACCTCTGTCTGGGTCTTGGGGGGGGGGGGGTGCCCAAGTCAGAAGGGTATCAATCTTGGGTTGTAGGACACCACCTGGCCACTTCCTACCTGGTGTCCCAAGTACACCACAGACCCCTGCCCTATCTGGCACTTACTGGCCTTGATAGTGAGGCCTACATTCTGCAAGGCCCTCAACACCTCCTGGAGGCGGTATCAGTGGTCCTCCCAACTAGAACTGAAGAACGCAATGTCATCTAGGTAGGCGGCACTGAAGTTCTCCAATCCAGCCAGGACCTGGCTGACCAGCCTCTGGAATGTAACAGGGGCATTCTTCAACCCAAAGGGCATAACACTGAACAGGTAGTGCACTTCTGGTGTTGAGAACGCTGACCTCTCTTGTGCCCACTCAGTCAAGGCAATCTGCCAGTACCCAGACATTAAATCAAACATACAGAGGAACTTGGCAGCTCCCAGCCAATCAACGAGCTCATTAGCTTGAGGGATGGGGTGCGCGTCAGTCTTGGTGATGGCATTGAGCCCACGGTAGTCCACGTAGACCTGCAGTTCAGGAATGATACTGGGCGGGGCAGCCTTTGGAACCAAGAACACAGGGCTGGACCAAGGACTGCTTGAGGGCTCAATCACCCCAAGGGCTAGCATTTTGGAAACCTCTTCCTTAATGCTAGCCTTCACTCTGTCAATCAACTTGAAAATCTTGTGCCTCACAGGTTGAATATCCCCAGTATCTATGTTATGAGTGCACTAATGGTTGACTCCTGGGGTGAGTAAAAACAAAGTGGCAAACTGCCCCAGCAACTGGCGACAGTCACTCTGTTGCTCCAGGGTCAGTGTAAGGGAGAGGATCACACACTCCACTGACCTATCCTGCTCTTGAGCAGACAGGAGGTCCGGGAGAGGTTTACGCTCCTGTTTGGCCCCATTATCAGTAGCCAAGAGCATGGTCAACTCAGACCTCTTGAAGTGGGGTTTGAGGCAGTTCACATGCTGGACCCTAAAGGGGTTCCTAGGAGTCTGCAAGTCGGTGACATCACTCAGGTAGGTGACAGCACTTTTGCACTCCTTTACCTCATAGGGGCCAGACCACTTGTCTTGTAGAGAGCGAGGCTCTACTTGCTCCATCACCCACACCTTTTAACCAGGTTGAAACTCAACCAGAGTGGTATTCTGGTTGTACCAGCATTTCATGTCCTCCTGGCTAGCTTCTAGGTTCTCTTGGGCGAGTTTCCTGCAGCGTGCTGTCTGGTTCCAGAAGGCCAGCATGTAACTGAATACATCCTGGGGTGGCTTTCTAGGAGCTTGCTCCCAGCCTTCCTTCACTAAACTGAGAGGTCCTCTCACAGGGTGCCCATACAGAAGCTCAGAAGGGCTGGCGACCGCCTCGTTCCCCGACGACTGGAAACACGCCGAGGTCAACCCCCTCCTAAAGAAACACTCAGCGGACCCCACCGACCTCAAAAACTACAGACCCATCTCCCTGCTCCCGTTCCCAGCGAAAGTCATCGAGAAAGCCATCAACAGCCAACTCGCCACATTCATTGAAGAACACAACATCCTCGACTCCTCCCAATCCGGCTTCAGAAAAAACCACAGTACGGAAACCGCCCTCCTCGCCGCAACAGACGACATCCGCACCCTACTGGACAAAGGAGAAACAGTAGCCCTCATCCTCCTCGAGCCTATCAGCGGCGTTCGACACAGTCTCCCACCGCACCCTAATACGCAGACTCTACGACGCAGGAATCCAGGACAAGGCCCTCGACTGGATCCGCTCCTTCCTCTCCGGCAGGACGCAGCGGGTCAGACTCCCCCTTTCCTCTCGGACCCCACACCTACCACCTGCGGAGTCCCCCAGGGCTCCTCCCTCAGCCCGACGCTCTTCAACGTCTACATGGCTCCACTCGCCCCCATCGTCAGAACCTACGGACTCAACATCGTGTCATACGCAGATGACACCCAGCTCATCCTCTCCCTATCCAACGAGCCCAACACCGCCAGACGCAACTTTTGAGAAGGCATGGAAGCCGTCGAGAAATGGATGAAAAACAGCTGCCTACAACTAAACACCAACAAAACAGAAGTACTCAACATGGGCCCAAACCCCGACGCCTGGAGCAACACCTGGTGGCCCCCCGCCCTCGGAAACCCGCCAACCCCCACGGACCACGCACGCAACCTGGGAATCATGCTGGACTCCGAGCTCAAAATGGACCGCCAGATCAACTCTGTCTCGTCTTCCTGCTTCCACACCCTCCGCCTCCTTCGTAAGACCTTCAAATGGATCCCCCTCGAACACCGAAAGACCGTCACTCACGCCCTGGTCACCAGCAGACTCAACTACGGCAACGCACTCTACGTCGGAATAAACAAAAACCTCACCCGCAAGCTACAGAACATCCAGAACGCCGCCGCAAGACTGGTCCTCAACCTGCCAAAACACTGCCACATCTCCCAGCACCTGCGCACACTCCACTGGCTCCCTGTCGAGGCGAGAATCACCTTCAAGATGCTCACCCACGCACACAAGGCCCTCCACGGCACCGGACCAGCATACCTGAACAGCTGACTCAAATTCCACGCCCCCCAAAGGACCCTACGATCAGCCCAGCTCTCCTACGCCGTGGTCGCCCGCACCAGAAAGACCAGATCGGGAGGCCGCTCCTTCTCCCTCCTCGCGGCCAAAGCATGGAACGCCCTTCCGCTCCACCTCAGACAGACAACATCGCTCCCCATCTTCGCAAGAAACCTCAAAACCTGGCTCTTCGACAGACCCCCTCCTGGATGGATGGAACCTGCACCCCCCCCCACCCCTAGCGCCTTGAGACCCTTACGGGTGAGTAGTCGCGCTTTAACAAACCCCTGATTGATTGATTGATTGAAGTCAACCCCCTTCTGTGGTACCTTCCTGTAAGCAAGGAGAAGGCATGGCAAGAGGACTTCCCACTTATGCCTCAAGGGTTCCGTCAGGCCCCCAATCATGCTCTTCAGGGTTCAGTTGAACCTTTCAACCAACCCATTACTATGGGGGTGGTAAGGGGTAGTTAAGTTATAGTTCACTCCACACTCTTTCCACATGGCCTTCTTGTACAGCGACATGAAGCTGGTAACCTTGCTAGATACCACCTCTTTGGGGAAGCTCATGCGGGTAATAATAATAATTCTTATTTGTAAATCGTGAACATATCACCCTTACGGGTTTCAAGGCACTGGGGGCCGTCGTGGAGATTAAGTGAGCTATTGCCAGAGTCACATGATGCTGAGCTGAGCTGCTGTAGGCACTGGGGATTGAATCGCAAGCCCTGTGCTCCGGAGTCAGCCACTATGGCCACTGCGCCACACCTCCCCGCCTGCGGGTAAAGATCCCCATCAGTGCCCGGGCCACGACAGGCATGTCACTATCCTCAGAGGGATAGCTTTCGGGTACCGGTTTGCATGGTCCACCAAGACCAGGATGAACCTGTTGCCCATGGCTGTCTTAGGATCCAGAGGCCCCACAATGTCGATGCCCACCCGCCAGTAGCGGCCCGTGGTGGGAGTGCTGCCGGGCGCTGATGTGGGGCGGGGGAGGGGCAGGGTAGTAAACTACGGATTACGGCCAATTAGAGGTAAGTAAACATATAAATAAATAAAACGAATTTTGTTGCGCACGCTGCATCGCATTTGGCGATGCAGCGCGCGCAACGAAATTCGTTTTATTTATTTATATGTCTACTTACCTCTAATCGGCCGTAATCCGTAGTTTACTACCCCGCACCCTGCCCCTCCCCCGCCCCACGTCAGCGCCCGGCAGCACTCCCACCACAGGCCGCTACTGCCACCCGCTCGAAAGGGGTTTTCACAACAGGGAATGGTTGCAGGGGTGCCTTACATCTCGCCCACTCTTGCCACTCGCTTTGCAAGTTTGACAGGACCTACAGAACGCATCAGAAGTTTATCTCATTTGCGGCCAGTAAAAGTGGGTGACAAGCCTGTCAAAGGTCTTGCCCTGCCCCAAATGATCTTCCAGAGGCACATCATGAGCCAAACCAAGTAGGAAGGCTCTGAAGCACTGGGGTACCACCAGCACACAGGCTACCCCAGGTTCAGAAGTCTTAGGCTCGCTGTATAGGAGACCATTCTCCCAATAGATCAGGTAAGATTTAGGCTCTTTGCCAGCTGCCTGGTCCTCAGCCTGCTGTTGAAGACCAACAAGAGTAGGGCGTTTTTTCTGAGCTGCGCAGAACTCCTCCGTGGTGGGACCCTCTTCCCGCTGCCAAGGGGTCAGCTCAGGCAGATTCCACAATTCGGTCACTTCTTCCCCTGTAGGTTCCGGTGCGTCCCCCTCAGGTTTAGCCTCCTCCCGTAACGTGGGAATTTCTGGAGCAGGTTTCCCTTGCCCCTCCTCTTCTTGGCAGAAACCTGGGCCACTCTTTCAGCCTCCAGGTCCTTCTGATCACCTTGGGCTGCCATACACCGTGTGGTCTTGCATGCCTACTCAGGCAATCCCAATATCTCCAAGTGGGACCGGTATGCCACCTCCCTCGAGGCAGTGTGTTCCAGGTCGCTTTCCAGCAGACAATCCAAAGGCATGGATGGGTTCACAGCTACCCTTAAAGGACCTAAGACCACCCCCCCACACACACTATGAAAGGAACCTGAGCCACTTTACAAAAGTGCTTGCTGTTGTCTACTGCAACTATTTGGGGAGGCACTCCAGGGTCCACTGGCTCTTCTGACACCAGGCGACACCTGCCAGTAGTCACACTGGCTCCTGTGTCTCCCAGAGCCTCTACTCTGTGTCCATTGATCGTCACCCACTGCCTGTATTTCTTTGTGTTATCAGGCATGAGGGATCTCTGAACCCTCTCACTGTCCCCTAGTGATACAAGGGTCATCTCAGCTGGTTCCCCAAACCCACCTGGAACCAACTCCTCCCTGAGCGCTACAGTGGCCATCCCCTGTGACTGGCAACTGGTAGGGGACTGTGCCTGCTTGAGACACCTGGGACTCCCTCTAAAGTGCCCTGCCTGGTTACACTCAAAGCACTTCAGGGGTCCCTTCCCTTCAGGCTTTTCTGGCGAGAAAAAACTCTTCTTCTTCTCAATTGTGGGAATCCTCACCCTGGGAATTATTTTGGGGCCCTTTATAGAACTCACCATTTTTACCCTTGCCCCCCTCCCCCTCCTTCTGTTGGGGACCCTGCCCACCTTTGGCTAAATCTCCCACATTAAACTTCTTTTGGACCCTGGTGTTGAGCCAGCGGTCGACCTCTTTGGCAAGCTTCCTGGGGTAAGTAAGCCTGCTGTCAATCAAGTGCTGGCGCAGCACTGGAAAACAACGACTAGACAAGTGCTTCCATGCAATCAAATTGTACAGCCCCTGATAGTCTGTTACCTCACTGCCCTTCACCCAACCATCCAGTGCTCTGCAGTAGAAATAAACATGCTAAACCCAAGTTAGGGAACCCAGTTTAGTTCTCTCCCTCAACTCAACCCTGTAACTCTCTGGGCTTAGACCATATCTTCTGGTTAGGGCTTCTTTCGCGGCAGGACACCTCATCATCTGGTCTTTTTTTTCAAATGCCAACAAGGTGTCCCTCCCCTCCATTGAGAAGTACTTCCACAGGCCTGCTCCCCAATCTCTCTCAGGGATCCTGTTCATTCTCAAAGCCACTTCATAACCCCCTAAAGCACTGCTCTATGTCATCTCCCACAACAAAATCCTTCACCACGTCCTTGGGTATATGTACATTTCCGTCAGACTGTACTGTAGAACTGCTGCCACCATCTGTGCTGGACATGCTTTTTCAATCCTGCTCCTTCAAGCTCTGCTCTTGAGCAAAAATCATTTTCTCTCCTCTAAGGCCAGTTTGTCATTTTACACCTCCCTGGCCATTTTATCATTTTCTGCTTCTCTGTTGAGTTTGGCTAGTTCCAAATGGAGTTCCCTGGTGAGCTTTTCCATCTTGATCTGATGCCTCCTAGCCTCCCGCCGATCCTCCAGCTCCTCTGGGGACAGGCCTCTTGCAGAAACACTGCTACTTGCCCTGGAAGATGTATTCCTCTCAGGTGGATTCTGATTCACAAACTCCTCATGCAGGCTCTGTTCCTCCACATCATCATTCTCATTCTCAGTATGCCCACCAGTCTTTCTTACTGCCAACCAGGTCCTCAGCGCCTTTTGCAGCTCCTCCTTTCTTGTGAGGCCTTCAAAAGAACACTTCAAATCCCTGCAGATACTTTTAAGTTGTAGTACCATATAGGTTTCCAGCTTCTTCTCCTCAAACACAAAATCTGCAGGTAAAACTGATGGCTTCCCAGACTGAGACATGATTGTGGATCAAAAACTCAGGAGTTGCAAAGAAGAGAAAAATCAACAACAGTATGTCGTTGTGTAATGGTCTGCGATATGGAAGTAGTGTACACCAATCATTGTATGCAAAGTACAAACACAAGTCCTATCTTCACCTCTGACCACCAATGTCAGAAATGGGGTCTCTAGTTGGCAGTGGTTTGCACCCTTTTCAAGTAGGGACCTCACTCTAGTCAGGGTAAGGGAGACACACAGCTAAGATAACACCTGCTGACCCCCTTGGTAGCTTGGCACGAGTTGTCAGGCTTATCTCAGAGGCAATGTGTGAAGCATTTCTACATACACCCACAGTAACATTGTGAAAACACTACAAACTGAGTCCATACCAGTTTAGAAAAATAGTCAATATTTATCTGAAAAAAACAAGACCAAAATTACAAAAATCAAACATGCACAAGTCAAGATATCACTTTTAAAAAGATTGCTGTAAAAATAAAGTTCCTAGAAAACAATAGCTCCAATTGGGGCTATCCCGACGTCTTGACAGGCACTAATCCAACAGTTCAGCGCCGACAGCGAGGAAGCGCAGGCCGGCTATGGAGTCACACGGACCCCTAGAAATTTGAGGTTTGCAGGGGATTCTGGGTAGGAGAATGTTGGGGGACCCACGCAAGCCATACCTCGCTGGACTCCCCCGGGTGTCTAGTTTCCAGAAATGTGTGGGTTTGGTAGGTTTCCCTAGATGGCCGACGAGCCCCGGGCCAAAAACTCATGAGACCCGCTTGCAAAACCAGGTTGGTTTGTGATAGGTCATTTTGATGTCGCCTCAATAGGTTTTGGGCCCTTGCCTGTCGCGGGTACTTGACCCACCCATGCAAATAAGGTACCATTTTTCTCGAAACAATTTGGGGAACGCGGGGTGGGTGGAATTTTGTAGATCCACGCATATTCCAGAACTTTCCACCACAGAAATGTGAGGAAAATTTGGTTTTTTTGACAATTTTTTAGGTTTGCAAGGGATTCTGGGTAACAGAACCTGGTGAGAGCCAGTCAAGTCACCCCATCCTGGATTCCCCTGGGTGACTAGTTTTCAAAAATGCATAGGTTTGCTAGGTTTCCCTAGGTGCCGGCAGAGCTAGGGTTCAAAAACTACAGCTAGGCACTTTTCAAAAAAAGGGTCATTTTTCACTGTGAAAATGTGGTGTGTCCACGTTGCTTTTTGCGCCGTTTCCTGTCGCGGGCACTAGGCCTACCAACACAAGTGAGATACCATTTTTCTCGGAAGACTTTGGGGAACGCGGGGTGGGTGGAATTTTGTGGATCCACGATGATTCCAGAACTTTCCACCACAGAAATGTGAGAAAAATGTGGGTTTTTTAACAATTTTTTAGGTTTGCAAGGGATTCTGGGTAACAGAACCTGGTGAGAGCCAGTCAAGTCACCCCATCCTGGATTCCCCTGGGTGTCTAGTTTTCAAAAATGTATAGGTTTGCTAGGTTTCCCTAGGTGCCGGCAGAGCTAGGGTTCAAAAACTACAGCTAGGCACTTTGCAAAAAAAGGGTCATTTTTCACTTTGAAAATGTGGTGTGTCCACCTTGCGTTTTGGGCCGTTTCCTGTCGCGGGCACTAGGCCTACCCACACAAGTGAGGTACCATGTTTCTCGGAAGACTTTGGGGAACGCGGGGTGGGTGGAATTTTGTGGATCCACGCAGATTCCAGAACTTTCCACCACAGAAATGTGAGGAAAATGTGGGTTTTTTTTACAATTGTTTAGGTTTGCAAGGGATTCTGGGTAACAGAACCTGGTGAGAGCCAGTCAAGTCACCCCATCCTGGATTCCCCTGAGTGTCTAATTTTCAAAAATGTATAGGTTTGCTAGGTTTCCCTAGGTGCCGGCAGAGCTAGGGTTCAAAAACTACAGCTAGGCACTTTGCAAAAAAATTGTCATTTTTCACTGTGAAAATGTGGTGTGTCCACGTTGCGTTTTGAGCCGTTTCCTGTCGTGGGCACTAGGCCTACCAACACAAGTGAGGTACCATTTTTATCGGGAGACTTAGGGTAACACAGAATTGTAGAGCAACTGTTATTACCTATTGACTTTCGATGCATTTGTGCCTTCTAAATGAAAGACAATGTATAAGAAAGAAGTCATTTTGAAAAATGACCTATAATTCTCATGCTAGTATGGGTACTCCCAATTTCGGAAATGTGCAAATATCTACTGTTTCTAAACTCTATATTTTGTTCCCATTTCAGAAATACATAGGTGTCTTTCATACCGATTTTTCCATGTATACATTTTCCCAGAATAATTGCTATATACCCGGTACATAATAAAAACCATTGCAAGACGCTGCTCAGTTATTGGCTCTGGGTTCATCGGGTTCTTGGTGAACCTACAAGTCCTATATATCCCCACAACCAGAAAGGTCCAGCGGATGTAACGGTATATTGCTTTCAAACAGCTGTCATAATTAGAAGAAGTTACAGGTGAAAACGTTGACACAAATGGCTGTTTTTTTCAACTAATTTTCAATTTTTCCTATATTCAACGGTTTCTATAAAGAAACCTTGAAGGATCTACACGAATGACCCCTTGCTGAATTTAGAATTTTGTCTACTGTTCTAAAATGTATAGCTTTCCAAGATCCATTATTGCTTTCATACCCATTTCTACCATTAACTGGAAAGAGGTTGAAAGCACAAAAAATAGCAAAAATAGGCTATGTCCCAGAAAAATGCCAAAACTGTGTAAAAAAATTTGGTTTTCTGACAAAAGTCTGCTTGTCCCTGAAAGCTGGGAAGATGGTGATTTCAGCACCACAACCCCTTTTGATACCATTTGCAGGGAATAAACCAGACGCTTTCATCTGTAGCCCTTTTTCCCATTTTTCCCCCAAAAACAAATTACCTGTATTTTGGCTAATTTCTGGGTCCCCTCCAGGGGAATCCACAAACCCTGGGTACCTTTAGAATCCCCATGATGTTGGAAAAAAAGGACGCAAATTTGGCGTGGATACCTTAAGTGGTCAAAAAGTTACAGGGGCCTAAGCGCGAACTACCCCAAATAGCCAACAAGCATTGGCATAGCCAATAGGTCTCGCTTTTGGGACCTTATAAGTATTTAGTTATGCAGCACAATATCCTTGGTGCAACAACATCAACTGTTGCATGGCTATACACTTATAAGGTCCCCAAGGCGAGACCTATTGGCTATGCCAATGCTTGTCTTTTGTTCTTGCAATGCTGGCAACTTGTTTCTGCATAATGATAATAGACCTTAGGGACTTTTCTTGCAGTTTTATATAGCGTGAACTTTGTCCAAAGCCATCAGAGCGCTTTAGATAGACACCTTGCATTTAAATTGACAACTGTAGCAAGGACTGTACATGAACATATATGAATGCATTCATTTGATTCAATGCAGATTGAAACAAAATGCAAATTTTGCATAACAGTTTACATCGATCAACACGTGCAAAAAACAAGATGTGCATGAGCTGTTTGGAACAAAAACACATTTATTGCATCAATCCATCAGTGCAAATGTTAGAGCAAAATTGCGTTTGTCTGTGCAAAGTTATGTGCCAGTCCTCGCTTTTGGGACCTTATAAGTATTTAGCTATACAGCACATTATGCAACAGTCCAAGGCGAAGCCTGAAAAGGTAGAAAGTGGGAACCATAGGGGAGAAAAATCAGAGCGGGAGAGGACAGGGAGTGCAAACTAAGATAGAAATGAGAGTGTTAGAAATGGGATCTCTAGTTGGCAAGGGCTTGCACCTTTGTCCAAGTAGGGACCCTTCTTCCTAGTCAGGGTAAGGGAGTTACACTCCTAAAATAACCCCTGCTCACCCCCTTGGTAGCTTGGCACGAGCAGTCAGGCTTATTCTAGAGGCAGTGTGTAAAGCATTTGCACATAACCAACAGTAATACAGTGTAAGCACTACAAACGGACACCACACCAGTTTAGAAAAATAACCAATATTTTTATATACTCAAGACAAGACCAATTACGACAAAAATCCACAATACTATACTTTAAAAATGAATGCTTGATAAGGTAACTTCTTCTTTGCAGGAATAACACAAAAGCAAAGTTCGTACGAGTCGGTAGCCCCGTCCGGGTCTACCGCGATGCTGAATTACACAGAGTCCAACAGTTCCAGCCGACCGCGTCGCTACGGGCCAGCAGAGTCGTGAACAGACTCGGTCACAGTACCTTTCTCATTGTGGCTGGTACGGAGGGTACGAGCCGGTCGGCGTTCGTCGCGGTTGCGGTGCAAGACGGAGCGATGCAAGGTGCGGTGTCCCTCGATGCGGTGCAGGCAGCGGCTCGATGAGCGTCGTGCAGACGGAGTCGGTGAGTCCAAGGCGTGCGGTGCAGGGCGAGACGATGTACGATGCGGTGCTGACAGGTTGCGATGCAGGCGACCAAGCCGGAGTGCGGGAGCTGGCATCGGACAGCGGTGCGAGTCGGAGCGGTGCGTCGCAATCGTGCGAGCGGTGCCCCAAATGCGATGCAGTCACGACTGTTGAGCCAGTTGCAGCGTACGCGTCGGTCGGGTCCGGCTGGTTCAGTGAAGCGATGCGATGCAAACTGCGGTGCCCACAGGTCACGGTGCAAGCAGCGGCTCAGAGTTGACGCGTCGGACGTCGCCTACGGTGAGACCAGGGTTGCGATGCGGTCTGCGGTGCAAACAGGTCACCGGTCAGGGATGGATTCGGTTGACGGAGTCGGTTGCAGTTCCCTTCCTCTGTGGCAACTGAAACAGCGTTCCAGAAGCGGTACCCAGAGGCTTGTGAAGTCTTTGTAGTCCCTGAGACTTCTTAACAGGAGGCCAGCTCGGTTTCAGGCCCTTGGAGATACTCAGCACAAGTTTGTAGAAAGTTCAGTTCTTTCACTGCCCAAGACAGAAGCAGCAACTGCAGGCCAACCCAACAAGGCAATAACTCAGCAAAGGGGCAGTACTCCTCCTAGCAGCTCTCCAGCTCTTCGTCTTGACAGGTTCCTTGATTCCAGCGAGATCTAAATTCATGGGGTCAGGGCCCCAATATTTATATCCCAAATTCCTTTGTTCTCTGCAGGCAGAGAGGCCTTTGCCTAGTCCAAACCAGTTCTGGAGCACTTTGTAGACAAGTCTCCGTCCCTTCTTTCAGAGAGTAGGCCAGGGACATCAGACGCACCACAGGAGGTGGAGCCAGCATTGTGGAGGGAAGGCACTGTCCAATTCAGGGCCCAGGTGCAACTCCTCCCACCCATCTACATGTAGATCTTGCTATTCAGCCCTGTGCTGACTCACCCTGTCTCCTGGCATCCCCCAGCCCCTGTCACTCACACTCCAGACAAGGAATACACAACCTCGCAGAGGCAGGCTTGGATGGTTAGACAAGAAAATACCCACTTTCTAAAAGTGGTATTTTCAAACACAGAATGTTAAAACCAACTTCACTAAAAGATGCATTTTATCATTCTGAGTCCAGGCATACTAAACTCGAATTTCTACCATGTTCCCGGGGTCAGTTAGGATTATAAGCTGTAATAATCAAAACTGCCCGTTCTGGCCTATGGGGAACAGGTAGCCTTGCAATAGTGAAAAACGAACTAGGCTGTAATTCACTATCAGGACATGCCACACACACCAGGGCATGTCCTACCTTTCGCATACAACGCACCCTGCCCACAGGGGTACCTTGGGCCTACCTTAGGGGTGACTAACATGTAGAAAAGGGAAGGTTTAGGGACTTGCAAGTGGGCGCACTTGCCAAGTCGACATGGCAGCCCCAGGCTGCGCACAGGCTCTGCAATGGCAGGCCCGAGTTACACTTTACGGGCTGTTTGCATGGGTGGCACAATCCAGTGCTGCAGCCCACCAACAGCATTTGGTCTATAGGCCCTGGCACTCGCAGTGCACTTTACAAGGGACTGACACATAAACCAAATAGGCCAATCATGGAAACGCCAATCCGTAACACATTTTATACAGGAGCACTTGCACTTTCCCACTGGACAGCAGTGAGGAAAGTGCGCAGAATCATTACACCAGCAAAAACAGAGTCAAAACCGGGAGGTCAGAAAGCAAAAAGTCAGGGGAAACACGCCAAAAGATGCCAAGTCTAACACATGTCCCCTCCAGCTGAAAGTAGGGAGAACTACCCAACCCCATTGGAGTTCTCTTCACTAAGGCGGAAGAACCTGGACAGACCATCTGCGTTGGCGTGTTCTGTACCAGGGCGGTGTTCCACCGTAAAGTCCATTCCCTGTAGGGGGATGGACCACCTCAGCAGTTTTGGATTCTCAGCCCTCATTTGCATCAACCATCTGAGGGGCCTGTGGTCTGTCTGAACCCGGAAGTGAGTCCCAAACAGGTATGGTCTCAACTTCTTCAGCGCCCAGACCACAGCAAAAGCTTCCCTTTCTATGGCACTCCACCTCTGTTCCCTGGGGAGTAGTCTCCTGCTAAGGAAGACTACAGGCTGATCCAGGCCCTCTTCGTTCAGTTGTGAGAGCACCGCTCCCACACCATGCTCTGAAGCGTCAGTCTGCACGACGAATTCCTTGGAGAAGTCCAGTGCCTTGAGCACGGGCGCCGTGCACATGGCTGCCTTCAGGGCATCAAAAGCTTTCTGGCAGGACTCAGTCCAGATCACTTTCCTGGGCTGCTTCTTAGAAGTCAGCTCTGTTAAGGGGGCAACGATGGTGCCATAGCCCTTAACAAATCTCCTATAGTAGCCGGTGAGACCTAAGAAGGCTCTCACCTCTGTCTGGGTCTTGGGGGCTCCCAAGCCAGAATGGTGTCAATCTTGGGTTGTAGGGGCGCCACCTGGCCGCTTCCTACCTGGTGTCCCAAGTACACCACAGAACCCTGCCCGATCTGGCACTTACTGGCCTTGATCGTGAGGCCTGCACCTTGCAGAGCCCTCAACACTTTCTCAAGGTGATGTAAATGTTCGTCCCAGCTGGAACTGAACACAGCAATGTCATCCAGGTAGGCGGCACTGAAATCCTCCAGCCCAGCCAACACCTGATTGACCAACCTCTGAAAGGTGGCAGGGGCATTCTTCAATGCAAAGGGCATCACCCGGAATTGGTAATAACCTTCTGGGGTTGAGAATGCTGATCTCTCCTTGGCCCCATCGGTTAAGGCAATCTGCCAGTACCCAGACGTCAAATCAAACGTGCTGAGGAACCGGGCAGCTCCCAACCGATCAATGAGCTCATCAGCTCTGGGGATGGGGTGCGCGTCAGTCCTGGTGACGGCATTGAGCCCACGGTAGTCCACACAAAACCGGAGTTCTGGAGTGGCACCGGGCGTAGCAGCCTTTGGGACCAAGACCACTGGGCTGGCCCAAGGACTGTGGGAGGGCTCAATCACCCCTAACGCCAACATCTTAGAGACCTCCTCCTTGATGCTGGCTCTGACCCGGTCAGTCAACCTGTAAATCTTGTGCTTCACAGGAGGGCTGTCACCAGTGTCCACGTCATGGGTACACCAGTGAGTAACACCGGGGGTCAGAGAGAACAGTGGGGCGAACTGTCCCAACAACTGGTGACAGTCCCCTGCTGCTCCTGAGTCAGAGTAGGGGAGAGGATCACACCTTCTACTGACCCAACATGCTCCTTGGTAGACAGGAGGTCAGGGAGAGGCTCACTCTCCTCTTCCACCCCATCATCTGTCGCCAAGAGCATACTCACTTCGGACCTCTCGAAGTGGGGCTTGAAGCGGTTCACGTGAAGGACCCTCAAAGGGTTCCTTGGAGCTTGCAAATCCACCAGGTAGGTGACGTCACTTTTGCGCTCCACCACCTCATATGGCCCAGTCCACTTGTCCTGCAAGGCACAAGGTGCCACTGGGGCCATGACCCACACCTTTTGCCCAGGTTGAAATTCGACCAGAGTGGCATTCTGGTCATACCATCTCTTCATTTCTTCCTGGCTTGCTTCTAGGTTCGCCTGAGTGAGTTTCCTGAAGCGGGCAGTTTGGTTTCTAAAGGCCAGCATGTAGCTAAACACATCCTGGGGAGTTTTCCTGGGAGCTGCCTCCCAGCCTTCCTTTATCAAACTCAGAGGTCCTCTGACAGGGTGGCCATACAGGAGCTCAAAGGGGCTGTACCCAAGAGACTTCTGAATCACCTCCCTGTATGCAAAGAGTAGGCATGGCAAGAGGACGTCCCACTTACGCCTCATGGGTTCTGTTAGACCCTTGATCATGCCTTTCAAGGTCTGGTTGAATCTCTCCACCAGACCGTTTCCTTGTGGGTGGTAAGGAGTGGTGAACTTGTAGGTTACCCCACACTCCTTCCACAGGGACGTCATATACTTGGATATGAAATTGGTCCCCCTATCAGAAACCACCTCTCTGGGGAATCCCACACGGGAAAAGATCCCCATTAACGCCCGGCCCACCACTGGCGCCGTCGTTGTCCTGAGAGGGATTGCCTCCGGGTACCGGGTGGCATGGTCCACCAAGACCAGGATGTACCTGTTGCCCATGGCTGTCTTGGGATCCAGTGGCCCCACAATATCCATCCCTACCCTTTCAAAGGGTGTTCCAAAAATAGGAAAAGGTTGGAGAGGAGCTTTGACCTTCCTCCCACTCTTACCACTTGCCTGGCAAGTTTGGCAAGACCTACAGTGTGCATCTGACTGCCTTCGCATTTGGGGCCAAAAGAAGTGGGTGACAAGCCTGTCAAAGTTCTTGTCCTGCCCCAAATGTCCTGCCAAAGGCATGTCATGAGCCAGACCCAGTAGGAAGGTCCTGAAGCGCTGGGGTACCACCAGCACACGGGCTGACCCAGGCTCAGCAACCTTAGGCTCACTGTATAGGAGACCACTCTCCCAGTAGATCAGATGTGACCCGGACTGATTACCAGCTGCCTGGTCTGCAGCCTGCCGCCGCAGACCCTCCAGAGTAGGGCACTCGTTCTGCTCCCTGCAGAACTCCTCCCTGGTGGGACCCCCTTCTTGCTGCCAATGGGTCAGCTCAGAGATGTCTCCCAGTTCGGCTACCTGCTCCCCTGTAGGCACCGGGGCGTCCCCTCGAGGTCCGCCTCCTCCCGGTCCGTGGGAACTCCGGGGCCGGTTTCCCGCGCCCCTGCCCTTTCTCTTGACAGGGACTTGGGCCACTGTTCCAGGCTCCAAGTCCTCTTGATCACCCTTTCTGGCTGCCATTGACCGAGTAGACACGCATGCCGACTCTGGCAACCCAAGCATCTCCAAGTGAGACCTGAGCTCAACATCCTTCCATAAGGACTGCTCCAGGTCGTTACCTAGCAGACAATCTACAGGCATGGTAGGGCTCACAACCACCCTCAAGGGACCTGAGACCCCCCCATTCAAAGGGAACCTGCGCCACCATACACTGGCGCTCAGAGTTGTCTACAGCATCTACTTGGTGGAATGCCCCTGGGACTACCTGCTTCTCAGAGACCAGGTGACACCGGACTGAGGTCACACTGGCTCCAGTATCTCTGAGAGCCTCTACCCTGTTCCCATTGATGGTCACCCAGGTGCTATATTTCTTTGTGTTAGGGGGCACCTGGTTTCCTGGGACCATCTCACTGTCCCCTAGTGAGACAAGGGTCATTTCTGCGGGATCCCTACCCTCCTGTGGGCACCCCTCCTCCCCAAGCGCTACACTAGCCAACACTTTGGACTGTCCACCGGTGGGTGGCTGTGTCCCCTTTAGGCACTTGGGGTCCCCCTTAAAGTGACCTACCTGGTCACATGCATAACACTTGTGGGGCCGGTCTCAACAGGCTTCCCTGTAGAGACCCCTTTCTTCTTATCACCGGGGGCTGGGAACCTTTACCCTGGGTACTAGTTTGGGGCCCTTTAGAGAACTCCTGTGCTTTACCCTTGTCCCCCCCACCTTTCTGCTGGGGACCCTGCCCACCTTTGGCTGAGTCTCCCCAAACGCTTTCTTGTGGACCCTGGTACTCACCCAGCGGTCCGCATCCATAGCAAGCTTCCTGGGGTCAGTTAGCTTACTATCCACTAGGTGCTGGCGCAGATCTGCAAAACATAGACTAGACAAGTGCTCCCATGCAATCAAGTTGTACAGCCCCTGAAAATCTGTTACACTACTGCCCTTCACCCAACCATCCAGCGACCTGCAGAACACATCCACACATTCCAACCAAGTGTTGGCATCAGACTTCTTACTGGACCTGAACTGATCCCTGTACTGTTCAGGAGTAAGACCATACTTAGTGAGAAGGGCATCCTTCATGTCAGCATAGGTGAGGTGATACCCCTTACCCAAAGCTATCAGAGCATCCCTTGCTTCTTCAGGGAAAAGTGGCCACAATCCTGCACCCCAATTTTCCTCAGGGACCCCATTCATGTGTATGGCTGCCTCATAACCCTGAAACCACCTTTGTATGTCATCCCCTTCTTGAACTCCTTGCCTACATTCTTGGGAATGTGCACAATCCTGTCTGCCTTTCTGGACGAATTGCTGCCACCATCTGAGCCTGACTTACTCCTAAGTTCTAGCTCCTTCAGTTCTCTCTCATGCTCTAAGAGCATCTTCTTCTCCTCCATGGCCAATCTCTTCTCCTCCCGCTCACTCTCCAGCCTGAGCTTCTGCAGCTCAAACTGCCTTGCCTCCCGCCTGTCCTCCAGCTTTGTATGTCATCCCCCTTCTTGAACTCCTTGCCTACATTCTTGGGAATGTGCACAATCCTGTCTGCCTTTCTGGACGAATTGCTGCCACCATCTGAGCCTGACTTACTCCTAAGTTCTAGCTCCTTCAGTTCTCTCTCATGCTCTAAGAGCATCTTCTTCTCCTCCATGGCCAATCTCTTCTCCTCCCGCTCACTCTCCAGCCTGAGCTTCTGCAGCTCAAACTGCCTTGCCTCCCGCCTGTCCTCCAGCTCCTCTGGGGACAGACTGCTGCTGCCTGACCTGGCGGGTTCCCCCTCACCCAAAAGCACATCCACCCTGGAAATAGGCTCCTACACCTCCTCACTGAGATTACCAGGCTGCCCACTGGCCCGTCTGGCTGCTACCCAGGCCCTCAGCGCCTTCTGTAGCTCCTCCTTCCTTGTGAGGCCTTTAATTTGGACTTTCAGGTTTTTACAAATCGCTCGTAGCTCCTTTACGGCGTAGGATTCCAACCTATCCTCCTCAAAGATAACTTCCAGAGATGCAACGGATGATGCAGTTGATTCAGGCATGACAAAAGTAGTGAGTTGAAACTGGCAAGATCAAAAATAGGCCAAACGAAAAAAGAACCAGTATGTGGTACGTAATGGTCTGCGATATGGTAGTAGTGCACACCAATCACTGTAAGTCAAGTGCAAACACAAGTCCTATCCTCACCGCTGACAACCAATGTTAGAAATGGGATCTCTAGTTGGCAAGGGCTTGCGCCTTTGTCCAAGTAGGGACCCTTCTTCCTAGTCAGGGTAAGGGAGTTACACTCCTAAAATAACCCCTGCTCACCCCCTTGGTAGCTTGGCATGAGCAGTCAGGCTTATTCTAGAGGCAGTGTGTAAAGCATTTGCACATAACCAACAGTAATACAGTGTAAGCACTACAAACGGACACCACACCAGTTTAGAAAAATAACCAATATTTTTATATACTCAAGACAAGACCAATTACGACAAAAATCCACAATACTATACTTTAAAAATGAATGCTTGATAAGGTAACTTCTTCTTTGCAGGAATAACACAAAAGCAAAGTTCGTACGCAGTCGGTAGCCCCGTCCGGGTCTACCGCGATGCTGAATTACACAGAGTCCAACAGTTCCAGCCGACCGCGTCGCTACGGGCCAGCAGAGTCGTGAACTGACTCGGTCACAGTACCTTTCTCGTTGTGGCTGGTACGGAGGGTACGAGCCGGTCGGCGTTCGTCGCGGTTGCGGTGCAAGACGGAGCGATGCAAGGTGCGGTGTCCCTCGATGCGGTGCAGGCAGCGGCTCGATGAGCGTCGTGCAGACGGAGTCGGTGAGTCCAAGGCGTGCGGTGCAGGGCGAGACGATGTACGATGCGGTGCTGACAGGTTGCGATGCAGGCGACCAAGCCGGAGTGCGGGAGCTGGCGTCAGACAGCGGTGCGAGTCGGAGCGGTGCGTCGCAAACGTGCGAGCGGTGCCCCAAATGCGATGTGGTCACGACTGTTGAGCCAGTTGCAGCGTCCGCGTCGGTCGGGTCCGGCTGGTTCAGTGAAGCGATGCGATGCAAACTGCGGTGCCCACAGGTCACGGTGCAAGCAGCGGCTCGGTGTTGACGGCGTCGGACGTTGCCTACGGTGAGACCAGGGTTGCGATGCGAAGCGGGGCGATGCGGTCTGCGGTGCAAACAGGTCACCGGTCAGGGATGGATTCGGTTGACGGAGTCGGTTGCAGTTCCCTTCCTCTGTGGCAACTGAAACAGCGTTCCAGAAGCGGTACCCAGAGGCTTGTGAAGTCTTTGTAGTCCCTGAGACTTCTTAACAGGAGGCCAGCTCGGTTTCAGGCCCTTGGAGATACTCAGCACAAGTTTGTAGAAAGTTCAGTTCTTTCACTGCCCAAGACAGAAGCAGCAACTGCAGGCCAACCCAACAAGGCAATAACTCAGCAAAGGGGCAGTACTCCTCCTAGCAGCTCTCCAGCTCTTCGTCTTGACAGGTTCCTTGATTCCAGCGAGATCTAAATTCATGGGGTCAGGGGCCCCAATATTTATATCCCAAATTCCTTTGTTCTCTGAAGGCAGAGAGGCCTTTGCCTAGTCCAAACCAGTTCTGGAGCACTTTGTTGACAAGTCTCCGTCCCTTCTTTCAGAGAGTAGGCCAGGGACATCAGACGCACCACAGGAGGTGGAGCCAGCATTGTGGAGGGAAGGCACTGTCCTATTCAGGGCCCAGGTGCAACTCCTCCCACCCATCTACATGTAGATCTTGCTATTCAGCCCTGTGCTGACTCACCCTGTCTCCTGGCATCCCCCAGCCCCTGTCACTCACACTCCAGACAAGGAATACACAACCTCGCAGAGGCAGGCTTGGATGGTTAGACAAGAAAATACCCACTTTCTAAAAGTGGTATTTTCAAACACAGAATGTTAAAACCAACTTCACTAAAAGATGCATTTTATCATTCTGAGTCCAGGCATACTAAACTCGAATTTCTACCATGTTCCCGGGGTCAGTTAGGATTATAAGCTGTAATAATCAAAACTGCCCGTTCTGGCCTATGGGGAACAGGTAGCCTTGCAATAGTGAACAAGCATTGGCATAGCCAATAGGTCTCGCTTTGGGACCTTATAAGTATTTAGTTATGCAGCACAATATCCTTGGTGCAATAACATCAACTGTTGCATGGCTAAAAACTTATAAGGTTCCAAAGGCGAGACCTATTGGCTATGCCAATGCTTGTTTTAATTGTTTGAGAGAATATTTGTGCTGGTCATGTTTATGTGTGTGTTCGTTTTTATTTTGCCTAACAGAGTCTTTTTGCAGTAATTTAAACTTCAGCGGGGGGCGGCTCAGGCCCGAGGTACATCTTTTAAGAGTCTTAGCGGGATTGGATCCTGGGCCGGCCATTGTGTCAAGGATCACACGGCTCGCTTTAAGTCCGCCGTACAAAAGTAGTGATAAGGAGGTGAACTCGGAGCTGACTGGCGAGATTACAGGCCCTGGAGACGGCGGTATCAGCAGCAAAGCTCCCCGCGGGGTCCCAGTCACAGAGAGGGGCTGATCAGACAGCTAAGGTTCAAGAAAGGGAGGCCCATGGAATGGAATGTGAGAGCAGCGCCGAGGAGACGGAGAGCAGAGCGGTGTGTGCTGAAGAACACAAGCAGAGCAGAGTGTGCCCCCGAGCTAGACGGTTCTGAGACAGTGACCGGCATGGCACTGAGGCCTGGAAAGTAACTTCAGTAACGGAGCAGAGAGGCGGAGAAAGCGTGACGTAGACTCGTGGAAGAGAGAGCGGAGGCCCCTTCTAACACTAACGTGACAGCAAAGAGAGGGGGCTGCCGCGTGTCACTGAAGGAGGGGCCACCTCCTGAGTAGGATTAAACTACGTACACTGGGCATGGGGGAGGGAGAAGGGAGGGGTGTGTGAGAGCAGAGAGAAACCATTAACAGCGCGGCGCTCGTAAAAGGGCGCTGTGCTGATTATGTTACAACAAGCCAGGACTATTGTCTTTGTCAATGGCTGTTAGATGCATAAGATAAAAAACAAGCCAGCGAAGGTCTGGTGTAACAAGCACGGAGGAGCGGGGCGAGCGAGCGCGGCAGCCTGCAAAGCAGTCCCAAAACGCTCGTGCGTCGTGGCTGGCCTTTGGATGAGTACGCGCGGCAGACATGTGTTTCCACTTATCGCGCCCGCGTCTGGGCACGATAATTGGAAACACATGTTTGCCGCGCGTACCCATCTCAAAAAGGCCAGCCACGACGTACGAGCGTTTCTTGGACTGCTTTGAAAACTCACTTACAATAAGTCTTCGCCTCTAAGCAGCGCTTGCGCGCTACTCGAGGCTCGACCTAAAAACGAACTAGGCTGTAATTCACTATCAGGACATGCCACACACACCAGGGCATGTCCTACCTTTCGCATACAACGCACCCTGCCCACAGGGGTACCTTGGGCCTACCTTAGGGGTGACTAACATGTAGAAAAGGGAAGGTTTAGGGACTTGCAAGTGGGCGCACTTGCCAAGTCGACATGGCAGCCCCAGGCTGCGCACAGGCTCTGCAATGGCAGGCCCGAGTTACACTTTACGGGCTGTTTGCGTGGGTGGCACAATCCAGTGCTGCAGCCCACCAACAGAATTTGGTCTATAGGCCCTGGCACTCGCAGTGCACTTTACAAGGGACTGACACATAAACCAAATAGGCCAATCATGGAAACGCCAACCCGTAACACATTTTATACAGGAGCACTTGCACTTTCCCACTGGACAGCAGTGAGGAAAGTGCGCAGAATCATTACACCAGCAAAAACAGAGTCAAAACCGGGAGGTCAGAAAGCAAAAAGTTAGGGGAAACACGCCAAAAGATGCCAAGTATAACAGAGAGAAAGAAAACTAGGAAGACAGAGGGACAAGGAAGTGTTGAGAAATAGATACAAGGCGAAGAAAGGAGAGAAGTGAGTTAGACAGAACAAGAAATGAGTGAGGAAGAGTAACGGGCAGAGCGATACCAAAGGGGATGATGGACGGAGCGTTAGAGCAAATCAAACAATCACCCCCAGTCAACTGATCTGGGTTTAATCCATTATCATTCTTTAGCTCACTCCACCACCCCAGTTCAGACATGGCCATATGCAAATCAGTCTGACCCTGTGCCTCATGGGAACAGTCCAGTAACGGGCAGAGTCTGAAGGTGAAAGAATACAAATATATAGAAAGCAGAATGAGGAGCGAAAGGGAAACGAAGAGAGAAAAAGCAAGAATCATGGTTCAAGAGAAATATAAACGGCATGATCATGGACAAACGAGTGTGCAAAAAAAATGTGAGGGATAGAAAGCAAGAAATGAGAGAAAGAAAAATAGGAAGACAGAGGGACAAGGAATGTAGGAGAGTAGGATCTGCTTCACATGGGTACCCCCACTTTTTGCTGATGCTTCACTGTTTTTCGACATTAGTCTGGCTGGGGCCCTGCTAATCAGAACCCCAGCCTAGCTGCTTCCTCTCTAAAATGGTTTCCATGTGCCTTAGGCACATCACTGATTGGAATCTGGAGTGCCCTTATAAGTCCCTAGTATATGGTATACTATGTACCAAGGGCATAGGTACCTCAGAGGCCTGCCAGGGGCTGCAGCATGTATTATGCCACCCCTGGAAGGCCATCCAAACTGACACCACAGGTCTGCTACTGCAGCCTGGGTAAGGTGGTGCATGCATCCCTTACTGTGATATAGGTTACCTATATCACTAAATACCTACACACATATAAACCTATAAGTCACTCCTAAGGCAGGCCTTATCAATCCTAAAGGCAGAGTGCATGGTTCCTATGTGAGAGGGTGCCCCTGCATGAGCAGGGCCCCTCTGCAGCGTTCGGAGACCCTTCTCTGATGCTGTTTGTAGTGCAGCCTGACCATATACTCTTAAGCGCATTATAACCTCGCGTTAAATGCTAACTTTGGAATGGCTGCACCTAAACATGTCGTGTTTGGTGTCAAAGATCTTGGAATACTACCCCCCCGCCAATTCTGGCGGCGGGGGTAGCATTCCACCCTTCTAGAGGGAAAGACATGTTAACTCTGGCTAGCCCGGTAACTTCTTTCCAAAGCCCTGGCATCACAAAATGGATGCTGCTGCCACAGACACGAGTCTGGCCTCCTGCTGTTGGACGAAACTCCGGCAGGGGAGGCCTGGACAATAGGTTTCCTGTCCCAGGGAGGTGTGACCACCTCCCCAGACAGGATAATGTGTATTGGGGCTGGGCGGGAGCACTTTCGGGTGCTTTGAAGTCCTGCACTGGGGGCACACTTGGTGTCCCTGTGCATACCCCAGTTCAAACCGGATCAGGGGCTTGCAGCCCCTGCTTTGGCGCGAACTGGACAAAGGGAAAGGGGTGTAGCCACCCCTCTGCCCTGACCCACCCATAGGTGGGGCCACAGAGTAGTCCAACCCCTATCCTTAGTATAAGTATAGGAACCCAGTCCTTAGGACTTTAGATTATCCCTGGACGAAACTCTGAAACTGAATCCTGGACCTTCGACGCTCTACTCACGATTAGAGGACAGAAGAATCTCCCTTGGGGTCAAGGAGTGACTCCCCTGCTTGGCAGGCACCAAAGAAGCATCTTTCCGGTTCGCATTTCTGAAGCTCCCGCCGGACGCCGAAGTCATCGCATCACCAGAGGTGGATTCTCAGACTTCCCGAGGCTACCCTGAGTCCCCAGCAAAGCTGAGGCCCGTGGCTATCGTGGGTGACTTGAGACCGTGACCCCTGGACACCGAGCACATTTGCAAGTGCATCCTCTTCTGGGTCTCCCCGAAGTCGTGCTTTGGGCACCGAGTAGCCCTAGCCTCCAGCACCAACTGCACCGAAGATCACTGGCCTCCACTCCACGAGTGTCCTGTGAGCCAGATCCACGTGCGGCGTCTCGAGGCTCCTTCGCGTTCGCTAGCCCGTTGGCTAGTAGCCCTTAACGAAGGCCAATCTTTTTCTAACTTGGCATCCTGGTTGCTCCAGGCCTGCCCTCACTTACCCTCGCAGGGTGAGTTCCCCAGACCTTGCTGGTCTGCACCATCGACGATCTTCCTCTGCATCGAGACTTGCCGTTGCCAAGGCTTGTTGGGTCCAATCCGGTCGCCGACACCTCAGCACTCGACAGACATCGTGTACCAGCCCGAATCCTGCTCCTGGTCGCCGACAACGCCTCCTGGACCTCGTGGCTGAAGAGTCAAGACAACCGTCAACGCACCTCAAGCACTCGACATCGGTGGGCATCTGTCCATCGCCTTCCTGGTCACTGGCTAGTGACCCAGACTCTGTCCCCTCTGCTTTCAGGTTCTTCAGATCTCCGATCCACTCTTGGATCCACCCGGACACTTTCCACTTGGTCGCCAGCAGCACTTTGCAGCAGATCGCCATTCAAATCGACGACAAAACCCGATCACGAAAGGCACCTATGCACCCGGCTTCCCTGGGTGAGGTACCACGAGTACTCCGGTGCTCCCGTGGGTAGAGACTCTTCAAAGTCCTAGATCTCAAAGGGTTTGCTCCAAGTCCTCCTTTAAGTGTCCCTTTTCTTTAATTTCCCGATCACGACTTTCTCCATAGAAGTCAACGGCGTATCGCGGTTGTGTATTTACACTGCACGCGTCCCCCGTGGGTCCCCTGTGTCACTACCTTGGGTGGTTCCTTGTGGTCCAAGCACTTCTAGAGGCTCTAGGCCTAGTGTCTAGTTCAGTCGTGGTTCTTATACCACTTTATTGGTATATGGTTTGGTACGCCCCTAGGGCCCAAACGTGTATTTGTGCTATTACTGTGTTTAAATAACTTCTAACTTATGTACTTCGAACTCTAGCCTCATAAAGAGACTAGAGGGGTGTGTTTAGCAATAAATACATATATTTTGAATATATACCTGGTGTGGTGCTCTTTCATTTGATCACTCAAGAGATTATAGACTGGTAAAACAAGCTGCTTTACATTCCTTCAAGACTTAGCCTGAAGGCTGCTCTCCATAGCTACCACTAGGATAGCTTTCAATAAGGTTGTCTTTAACCTATCTCCAATAAGGGGTTGTTTGGACTGGTGCAAGGTGCCCACTATAATTAGTGGACAGCATATACCAGGCCAACTTCTCACATTGGTGTGCAGCGTGTGGGATTCCAGCTTGCTATTGTTTTACCAGATAATCTCAATTGAATTGATCAACTGAAAACCACTAAAGGTACCTAAGGTACATATAATTTAAGCTTAGAATACAGTAAGTTCTACTGAACTTAGAGTTGTGTGTTAAGGGATAGCACACCCTTTCTACAACTCAAGAGAGTTTAGTAGGCCACACTAGAGTAGGTAGTGCATACACCACACCACACTAGTAATGTCTTTAAGGGTAGGATCTAAAGAATCCTTGCAGGAAGCCACTGAGCTTCCACCCTCCAAGTATGATACACTCCCATTCTTGGAATTGAGAGCTTTATGCAACTTGAGAAAAATAAGGACAGGCCAAAGCCCCACCACCCAACACCTCAAGGAGTTGTTGGTGGCTTATGACCTTAGTAAGCCCTTGGGGACTGAAGGGGTAGGAGCTGAGGGTGGGGCAGATGATGAGGATGGGACCCGGGGTACCAATACCCCCAGCCCCCTCTGAAACTGGCCAGGAGGGCGACAATGGCCCTGACCTGGATAATCCAATCCCTCCTGAGGAAGATGAAGAGGATGATCAGAATGATGCCCTCTTTGTCCCCCAGGAAGGATTATGAGTGTGCCCAGAAGGTCTAGGTCTCCTTCTCAGGAGTCTAACCACTCTGGCACCTCAATAGGGAGCTCTGTCTCATCTCATAGGAGGGAATCCTCTCATGAGAGAAGAAAGAGGCTGGTTCAATATGAGGAAGCTCAGCTTGAAATCAAAAAGAAGCAACTGGCTATAGACAGGGAGTCCCTAGATCTCTTTAGAGAGAGAAGAAAGTTGGGACTAGAGTCCCATGGTGGCAGCCATGTCCCTAGAGATAGGGAAAGGTCCTATGACCATAGGAACCTGAGCAAGATTGTCCCTCCCTATCAGAATGGGGATGACATCCACAAGTGGATAACTGCTCTAGAGAGGGCCTGTAAGGTACAGAAGGTCCCTCAGGAGCAGTGGGCAGCAATCTTGTGGCTCTCCTTTGCAGACAAAGGTAGAGATAAGCTCCTCACTGTGA